>CM057453.1:567935000-568560000 GCA_016271365.2 Neoceratodus forsteri
AGGTAAAGCCTTGACTCATACACCATGTTTTGGCAGGATAGGGCCCATTAAAAAGGAGGGAGTTGCCTGCTGTTTGTAAAATCTCACCTTAAAGCTATTAGGCTCACTACCACCCCTGCATCCAGAGATGCAGAGTTTATGGCCATAAATCTTGCCCTTGGAACTAGAGGAGAAAAAGGCTTAATCATTGTGGTAGCGTATATCCTCCCTAATAGTGTCTCACCAGGGTTTCACCATCTTCATGACACTATCGTTAACCTAAATCCACAGTAAAATCCACCGTGATATGATTGCCAACCTATACCTAACACAGGTTATATCCTCGCCTACCCAAATAAACTGCAAAACTGGGACTGCCACACTTATTGACTGGGTGCTAGACAGCCACCCAGAAAGTATTCTCCACACTGAAATACTTCCTGAGTGACCACTCTCCAGTTATATGCCGGTAGTCTACAAAGACACCCCTGGCCGCTCCCTCCTGTTTCGGGGCACGGGTGTTCCTATCCCATAAGGCACCACAGTTGTGAGCTACGCTGCAACAGATGAATTGGTCCTTCCTGCAACACACGCAGAATGTTGATATGGCTTTGAACTACTTCATAAGGCACTTCAACAGAGTCTGTGATTCAGTGGCCCCCTATAAAACCATTACCAAAAAAGGAACCTCCCAAGCCTGGTTCACACCAGACATTGTGTCTCTAATAAGAGAATGAGATAGTTCTAGGGACATGGATATGTTGTTCATCCACACTGTCTGGCAGGTTCCTTGCTGCTTTAAATCTTGCCGGAAGGTCTTCAAGCTAGCTCCTTCCACCCACCCGGGTGGTAAAACTCTCGGCTCCACCCCATGACGCCAGATCTTCCTTACCGCTTGGAAGCTCAGGTTCCCTCCTTAACACTCTGCGTGTAGACTGAATCCTAATTCTTCGGTTCACTCGAAACTTATTTTAAAATTTTCAAGACTTTGGTCAAGTTTCTCCCTCGCGGCTGCGATGGACAAATCGACTCCCGGATTTCGGCAGTGCCCATGTGGTCAGAAAATGTCCAGGACGGATCCGCACTCCACATGCGTCTACTGCCTTGGGTTTGTTTTCGGCCAACGTCCTGGATGACCGCACTGCCCAGTTACAGCTTGGGTGCCCTGAGAAGCGCTACCCGACGGTGAAGTCGAAGGTGGCCCATTGGGCAGTTACCACGGTGGCTGGCTCGGCTGAGCAACTCGAGCAGATGATCGCCCTCGAGGAGGAGGCGGCACAGGCCGCATCGTCCTCTTCCTCGGTCGCGGCATTTATTCCGCTCTCTCTGGGTACCCATATTCAGCTTCTTTCAAGGAGCTTTGCCAATCCCTTTCCATGAAGGGAGTGGGGTCATCGGGACATTCCTCTCAGTCCAAAAAGAAGGACTCAAAAGGTAAGTCCCAACGTCGGCGTTCGTGGGAGCGGGAGAGGTCCCCTTTCCCGGACAGTTGACACTCGACTTCGGTCGAGGTTGCGGCTAAGGCCACTGGCTTCATGGTGTCCCCATCAGGTCAGCCGGCTGAGACACCCGTCGACACGGTCGAGATTTTTCTCAACCCGTCGGACGGGCTGTCAACTGGTGAAGCCGACAACCCTTCTTCACCGGTTCCCCCGGTGGAGACTGAGGACCTGCCTGTGCCTCCGGTGCCGCAGTCCCCGGTCAAGGCTTCCGAGCTGAGGGCAGAGCGGGTGTCCCCCGCCCCTTCCCAGACCCGTCCTCGGAAACACCGAGGTTCTCGGTTTCCGTGTCGGACATCCTCTCGGTCCAGCTGATCCCGCCGACATCAGCAGTCTCGATCTCGGCACTGAAGTAAGCAGCGCCGCCGCTCGTCCTCGTCTTCCTCGGAGGAGGAGGAGAGGCTTCGGCGCAAATTGCGTCGACGCTACGAGGACCTGATGTGGCAGCAGTTACTCCTGTCCGGGAACAAGCCAAAGCCATCACCTTCCCCGGACATCAAGTGGCTGTCACCCGAGTGGCCGAAACAACCCCTCACTGTAGCCGAGGTGCCCAAGCCTGGGCCGGTTGTTCGGTCGAAACCAGCTGCCCCACCGACTGTGGTGGAACCTCTGCCTCCACAACTGAAATCGGGGGCGCCGACCAAAGACTCTTGGTTGGGTCAGGGCCTGCCCCACAGGTTGTTGGTCACCCTCACTCCCGACCATCCTCGGCAGGTGGCGGGTGGCTCAGGCCCCAGGCAGCTCTTCACAGACTCCTCGGAGTCCGACGACGACTCCTCCCTGTTCTCCAGGCCCATTGACCTGGAGTCCTCCGGGGGCCAGTCGATGGACGAAAGCTCATCATCCTTCATGGGTCTGCTTCGGCTCATCTTGGAGTCCACCGGGATGCAGCTCAAGTCCGTATCCAAGCAGGCCAAGTATCCCCTGATGGAGATACTGGACCGAGGGGATTCACCCACGGAGGCTTTTCCGGTGGCTGAAGCCATTGTTGGCCCAGCCTTGGAGCTCTGGCAGCAGCCTGCTTCCTGTCCTGTGCCTTCGCCAGGATGGCCAGGAAGTATCGGTCCCCACCGCTCTTCGCCTTTTTTCGGAACACCCCTCCGCCGAGGGGTTGGTCACTGACAGCGTTTTCCGGCGTTCCGGGAACGCTAGGGGATGTGGACAAGTCCCCTGACAAGGAGTCCAAAAAGCTGGACTATGCTGGGCGCAAGGTGTATGCTGCGTCCTTCCTTGGCCTCCGCCAGGCCAGCTCGGCCTTGCTGATGGCATACTTCTCCCACGTCCTCATGGGCTCCCTGGATGAGGTGATCCCTCATCTCCTGGCTGACCTGCAGACCACGGTCCGGCAGGTACGGGACAAGGGAAGGGCGGTGGCTAAACAGCAGCTCCAAACAGCTCTGGACATTGGAGACTCCTGTGCCAGATCAGTTGCGGCCGTGGTGGCCATGCGCCACAGAGCATGGCTGAGGATATCCACCTTCACGGTGGATGCCCAACACAAACTGGCAGATGTCCCCTTCCTGGGGACCGACCTCTTCGGCCCTGAAGTGGAAGGTCACCTCCAGCAGATCGAAAAGTCCAATGCCACTCTGGACTTGGTCACCTCCACCCAGAAGGACAAGGGCCACCGACAACAGCAGCATAAGTCCTTTCATCCTTCTGCGCCTGCTGCACATCCGCCCAACAGCACCAGCACCAGGGCCAGCAGGCTTGCGCTTGGCATCCCAAACCCAAGCCTCATGGATTCCTCCAATAGAAGGAGGGAGAAGGGCTCAGGAGGTCCATCGGCCGGTCCCTCCTCTAAGCCTGCCCAGTGACGGGTTGAGGGGTGTCACCCCCAGCCTCGTCACTTCCCCCTGGGTTCCCCCATGGGGTGACGGCTCCGCCACTTCCTTTCCGCCTGGTCTGTTATCACCACAGACCGTTGGGTGCTGGAGGTGGTAGGAAAGGACCTGCCCCTGGAGTTCGAGCAGGCCCCGCCCTTCTGAGCCATCGCCCCTCAGGGGGCTGCGGGGTCCGCAGCCTTTGTCGCTCGCTGAGCCGATATTGCCCTGCTCCTCGAAAAAGAGGTGATCAGAAAGGTGGCGGATCCTCCTCTAGACCCGGGGTTTGTGTCCAGGTACTTCCTGGTCCCAAAACGGACGGGGGGCTGGCGCCCCATTCTCGACCTGCACGACCTGAACAGGTTCCTAAGGTCTCGGACCTTCAGGATGGTCACTCTGGCTCAGATAGTCCCATCCTTGGAACGAGGCATGTGGTTCTGTTCCCTGGACCTTCAGGACGCGTTCTTTCACGTCCCAATCCGTCCGTCCCACCAGAGATTCCTCCACTTCAGGGCAGAGGGATCCCTCTACGAGTTCGGCCATGCCCTTGGCCTTCCCTAGCTCCCAGGGTCTTCACAAATGCATGGCAGTGGTGACAGCATTCCTCATGCAGCGCGAAGGGTCCGGGTACTCCACATGGACGACTGGCTGATTGCAGCCCTCCAGAACAGAGGTGGAGTGGTCCAGAGATCTGGCCTCCAGGTTTGTTCTCTCAGGTTGGCCTCCCATCAACGAGGCCAAGTCAGAACTCGTGCCAAAGCAGGTGATCCCACCCATCGGGCAGAGCTCGACTCTCTATGAGCCAGAGCACACCCCGTGGACAGGGCCGAGGTTTTCTCCCTTTGCCCAATCATTTCAGGTTGGGCACTGCGCCTGCCCGGGACTTCCCGCGCCTCCTGGCCTCATGGCGGCCTGCACCAGTGTGGTCCATTGGGCCCATTGGTACATCTGCTACCTTCAATGGGGCTGCCAGCCAATGGTCACAGCACTCGATCCTCTGGATCAGCTAGTGACAGTGACCCAGGGGATGTGGAACGCTCTCCAGTGGTGGACCGTTCCAGCACATCTGCAGGAGGGTATCCCGTTTGTCCACCCCGAGCTGACGGTCTCTCTATCGACCGATGCCTCTCTGATGGGTTGGGGTGTCCATCTGGGGAGCACAGAGCGCACGGCCTCTGGTCTCCTCGGGAGTCCCGATGCCACATCAACCTGCTGGAGCTTCGAGCGGTCCGTCTAGCCCTCACCGCCTTTGCTCCGTTTCTACGGGGTCAAGTGGTTCAGGTCCAGACTGACAATACCACGACCATGTACTACCTAAACCGCCAGGGCGGGATGCGCTCCATGCCTCTGTGCAGGGAAGCTCTCCGCATTTGGCCACTCGTGCACAGCCTGGAGGTGGATCTCATTGTCATTCATGTGGCAGGAGCCTCCAACACCCTGGCCGATGCCCTAAGCCAGATAGGGGCTGCGTCCCACGAGTGGTCTGTCCTGCCGGAGGTAGTACAAGATCTGTTCTCCCACTGGGGCACGCCTCAGGCGGACCTGTTTGCCTCCAGGGAGAATGCGAAGCTGAGACTGTTTCATGCCCCCCCTCAGCAGGGCTCGCTGCAGGGGGATGCCTTCTCGAGGCCGTGGACCCCGGGCCTCTTCTACGCCTTTCCCCTGTTTCCCTTGATCCACAAGGTGCTTCTCAAGGCGAGGAGGGACAAGGCGCAGGTGATTCTGGTAGCCCCAGACTGACCCCGCCAGTTCTGGTATCCAGATCTCCTCAGTCTCAGCTCCAGGCTCCCGAGGCGGCTTTCAGCCCGCCCAGACCTGATCTCAGTCAATCAGGGGAAGGTATTCCATCTGGACCTTCAACCCCTGCACCTGACGGCCTGGTTCCTGAGCGGCTAGAGCTCCAGACCTTGGGTCTTTTTGACGAGGTCCTCAATGTCGTTGAGGTGTCCCGGAAGGAGTCGACCAGAAAATGCTATGCCTTCAAATTGAAGAGATTCTCCATTTGGTGTCAGAGCAAGGGCCTGGACTCTTCCTCCTGTTCCTTGGTAAGCATTCTGGACTACCTGTGGTCCCTTTCTCAGCAAGGGCTTTGATCGACGACCCTTAAGGTGCACCAGGCAGCCATCTCTGCTTACCGGGTGCGGGCCGGCAAGCAGTCGGTGGCATAGGAGAAGGTGGTCGGGCGCTTTTTCAAAGGCCTTGATCACATATCCCCTCCGGTGCGAGAACCTCCACCTCCATGGGATCTTCTGCTGGTATTGGCTAAGCTGATGGGCAAGCCATTCGAACCGATGCACAGGTGTGACTTCTCTCACCTTTCGTGGAAGACCGCCTTTTTGGTGGCTATAACGTCAGCCAGAAGGATGGGAGAGCTCCAGGTGCTTTCCATCAAGTCTCCTTATCTGGTCTCCACAGGGACAAGGTTGTCCTGCGCCCCCACCTGAAATTCCTTCTGAAGGTGGTGTCAGAGTTTCACCTTAACCAGGTGTTGACTCTGCCGGTGTTCTACCCCAATCACACCTCGGAGGCTGAATATAGACTCCATACTTTGGACCCTAGAAGAGCGCTTGCTTACTTTAAGGAGCAGACGGCTGAAGTTCGGGGAGAGGTTCGCCAGCTGTTTGTCACCTACGCTGAAGCCACACCTGGTAGACGTGCAGCCAAGCAGATGATAGGCAGGTGGGTCACCTCCTGCAGAGATCTACGCTATAGGTTGGCGGACATGGAGTCCCCCAGAGGGATAAGAGCTCATTCTACCCACCATACCACTGCATCGGTGGCTGCTTCCAGGGATGTCCCTATCCAGGAAATCTGCAGGGCTGCTACCTGGAAGTTAGCACACACCTTCATCATCCACTACCACATCGACCTTGAGTCATGCCGGGATGCTGGTTTTGGGGCCTTGGTTCTCCAGTCTTTATTTCCCAAGTAGGGGGTGTGCACCTTGCCTCCCTCCTCCCGGAGAACTGCTAGGAGTCTGCCAGACAGTGTGGATGAACAACATATCCATGTCCCTAGAAATACAGGTTACTCACCTGTAACAGGAGTTCTAGGAACGGTATATGTTGTTCATCCACACGACCCACCCAACCTCTCCGGCTTCGACGCACAACCTAGCTTCCAGCGGGCCAGATCTGGTGTCATGGGGCAGAGCCGAGAGTTTTACCACCCGGGTAGGTGGGAGGAGCCAGCTTGAAGACCTTCCGGCAAGATTTAAAGTGGCAAGGAACCTGCCAGACAGTGTGGATGAACAACATATACCATTCCTAGAACTCCTGTTACAGGTGAGTAACCTGTATGTTCTGGTCTCAGTATCATGAGCTCGGCCTACACACCCTCATTCAGAAGTATAAGGAACTTAGAAACAGGGTAAAAAATCTATTCAGAGCTGCAAAAGTTAACTAAACAAAAAACAAACAGTTTTCATCCCTTATATCACCTAAAACACTCTGAATGGGGGATCAGTGATATCCTAGGCAACTCCCACGAACCACTTCCTTATTCCATCCTTGTCGATGGGTTCCACACTGAGGGTGATATCAACATAGCAAATATTTTTAATAGAACTTTTAGTTACTTCACTGCCTACATCCCTGCACACTCCAGTTGTTCAGTGGTGAACCATACCACCCCCCTTGAACAACTCACGCCCTACGTTTTATCTTAAGAGATTAACATGGACTGACACTTACCAATACCTTTCCTGCTTAAAAATATCCACCCAAATGGGACTGTATAACATTGATATGAAGCTCCTAAAGTATGCTGTACATGAGGTCACACAACCCCTACAGCTCATTTTCAACTTGTCCCTCACATCTGGGCGGGTGCCAAAAATCTGGAAAACAGTGCATGTAACACTTGTCCATAAAGGGTGTGCAGCTGAACAACCCACCAACTACCATCCAATTTCTATTTTATCACCCCTCTCAAAAACACTGGAAAAAATAGTAAATAATGAGGTCTCTCAATACTTGAGAATTTATGACATACTGTCACCTTAACAGCATGGCTTCCACAAAAGCCACAGTACCATAACTGCACTTCTAGAGCACACAGACCATCTCTACCGCACCCTAGACTGAGGGGGTCTTGCCGGATCAATATTCATAGATCTTACCAAGGCCTTCAACCTTGTTAATCATAATCTACTCTGCCACAAATTAAACACACTTGGTCTCTCAGTTGAAGCTACCTGCTGGCTAAGAAACTATCTCACAGACTGAACACCACCAGTCAAATGCCGGGAGACCCTGTCTGATTATAGGCCTGTGACAGTAGGTGTTCCCCAAAGATATATCCTTCATCCCCTTCTGATCAGTCTCTTTGTTAACAAACTTCCTACAACTTGTTTTTCCACAAAAATTCTCCTCTATGCAGATGATGTAGTTATCACGGCCACACACTCCTGTCTACCCTCCATCCAACTCAGCCTCCAAACTTGACTTCATTGCCATCTGTAGCTAGTTTGCTAACAATCTCTTTGTCTTGAACTCAAAGAAAACTAAATCTATGCTCTTCTATTCCAGATGCAACCCCCACCCACCTTAGCCATCACCTCTGACCAAAGAGCCCCAATTGAGCAGGTATCCACTTTTAAATACCTGGGATCACCCTTGACTTGTGCCTGACCTACTAGACCATGTGGAGGGCTGTCAGTAAAGCCTAGAGGTTAGAGGAATGAGGTGTGAACGAGCTTGATACATCCAGCAGACCAGACCTGAGTTTGATTCTCACAACCTCCACTTGCATATTGTGTGACTATGAGCAAGTCACTTAACCGCCCAGTGCTCCCAGGTCACCCCTGAAAACAGGCACTTGTGCCTAGTGGGCCTTACCTGGTTACCAAAGACCAAAATAAAAAATAAATTAGGACTGCTAATTCCATGCTTAATTTAGCACCTCGATATATTTTTAAGATTTAAAATTCGGCATCTGCTGCTTAAATGGTTTGGTGCGTCATCCTGGTCCATTGATCAAGGGGGGAATTTCTCCATACGATCTGAACTCTAGCATGGCAGCTGCATGCGGTGTCCCAAATCACGACTGCCCTCTATGCTAAGCTCTTCCCAGGTAACACTGGGCACGCACATTACTGGCCATTCTGTTTCCCACTAAATCTTTAATTAGGACCATATTTGGGAAGACCTTTATCTTTACACAAAAAATGACAAACTATGGATTACCCAGTTTTACATTCTACACAATATATACTTTACGCCTGCTAAATTGTATCAGATGGGGCACTTCCCTTCCCCTCTTTGTACTAGATGTAACCAAGCCAAAGGGTCCTGATTCCATATATTGTGTGATTGTCCCAAAATTGAATCCTTATGGGACATGATGAAGCATAAGACAGATCCCCTTCTTGGTCTAGCAGAACACTTTACACCTGAAATTTGCCTCATGGGTGATTATTCCGAGGTGTGGGTCAAAGAGCGGAAATACCATCTGTCCATGATTGCTCTTTCAGTTAAAAGAGTGGTGCTTCACCACTGGAAGGACCAGTTAGACATACCTTACAGTGATTTGCTTAATGAGTTATTGAGTCATCTCCGCCTTGACAAGATGATAGCTAGTCTTGGTAATAAGATAGCGGGGTTTAATAAGAAATGGGGCAAATTATATACCTTATTTTTCCTTTAATTTTTCCTTGGAGTGGTATATTAGTGTAGATTTAATGTTTATTTCTACTGGATTTCTATTATTTATAACGTTTAAGTTTTTTTCTCTTGACTGTATAATGTGTACCCTTTCCTTCTGCTGTTGTGGGTTTACTTTACTTTCTAGGCAGATTTTCTTGTATCAGCTACTTGTCTCCATTGGGGGTGTTAGGGAGGGGGGTTGTTTTGCATATTATTGTTATAGTGGTTATGGTAGTTATTATTATTTGATTGTAGTTTGCTGCTTGTTTGTTGTATATTTAAACTCAATAAAGTGTATTAAATTTAAAAAAGGACTGCTAATTTCAGACTCGGCATGCTCTACAGGCACAAAAAACTCATTCCTCCCTGAAATCAAACTGCAGCTCAGCAGGTGCCATATCCTCAGTCTCATAGACTATGGACAGGTGCTCTATGGTACTGCCAATAGCAAAATGCTTGGCAGAGCCTGGGTCTTAATGAATAGGGCCTGCCATTTTGCTCTTAACCAAAAATGTGACACTCATAAATGCACCCTGTACTATAACCTAGGGTGGCTTAATCTTGACTCCCAAATACACTGTGTTACCCTTGTCACAGGCAAAAAAAGCCCTACTTGGTCAGCTGTCCCCAGGTGTCCTGTCCTTCCATAGTTCCTTAACCTCCAAGTACTCAGCTAGGGGGGTACAGCACAACTCCATCATCCTCCCTAGAAGGAAAATCTCCCTGGGTAAGTCATGTTTCTCTTTTAGCTTCCCTAAACTTTGGAACTCCCTCACCCTATCTGTCTCGAAACCTCTGGATCATTTACCTCCTTTATGTCCCAGAAGCTAGCCTCACTCAATCCCCAGTACCCCTGTAACTGCTATCTCTGATTTTTTCAATTCCTCCCTAAATGTATATTTTTCTCATAGTCTGGAGTGTTCTGCTCCATATGGTTTTTAAATCTCTGCTGTACAATGATCAATCTGTTGTCCTTTTCCAAACTGTACCCTGAACACCCATGATGTATTACACAGCTGTCATCTCTTATGGCTACCATGCTGCGCTTATATGCTATGAACTACCATGTCAATTATCATTGTAAATATGTATCATTTATTGCTGTAATTATATTACTTTATTATATCATTTGTTGCTGTAATTATATTACTTTTCTGTATCTATCTCTTTCTGTGATATGACCCTAGACCATTTGAAAATAGACTCTGCCTAAAGGATCTTGTGTGTAGTAAATAAATAAAAATAAATAAATCAGCCCTGGTAGAGGATGTCTTTATTGTTTACACCTCTTAAGAAGACTAATGTTTTCTTCAGGCTGCTCACAGGAAATAAACTGACAAAGTCATAATACATTTTGTGGAATACAAGTGATGCAATTTACAATAATAGGATGCAGAATTTAATCGCTAGGGAAATAATCTTATAAAAGAGAGTAATGTTTTGTTTAGAGATAGAGAGAGAGCTAGAGATTTTAAAGAAACTCCCAGATTAACAACTTCTGTTTGTTTGAACTGCCTGTATCAAGAGGTATCCTGCACAATTTGTTTTTGTATTTTATTGTTAATAATAAGATGCTACTTCTTCATTTTGTAACTTCTCCTGGTTTGCCTATGCTTCCTGACCTAAGCCTCGATGACAGTATATTGCCAAAAATTATTCAGAAAGCCCAAATGGGGTTTGTTAGAAATAGGAGTTATAATAATATCAGAAACACTACAAACATAATACACAAAAGAAAAGTACAATACTACTAGCATTAGATACTGAAAGGGCGTTTGACAAGATCAAGTGGAAGCTCCTGTTCTACATGATGGGAAAGGTAGATTTGGAGAAAAATACATACCGTACATTGGGTCAAATTATTATATGATAACCCAAATGCAGTAATATTAACAAATCAAGAAATTTCACAGAAAATCGGTCCACTGAGATGTATCAGATAAGGATGCCCACTTACCCCTTTAGTATTTACACTAATAATGGAACCATTAGCAACACAGATTAGAATGTGTACAGAAATAAATGGAATCCAGGCTGGAGATCAACAAATAAAAGCATCTTTATATGCAGGTGATGTTATATTATATATAGCTAACCCAGTAGAGGCATTACCTAAAGTACTTGAAATTATAACTACATTTGGGAAGATATCTGATTACAGAATAAACCGGAATAAAACAGAATTATTAATGGTTAATCAAAAAATTAATAATTTACTGGCCGGGACAGGATTGCCATTCAGAACAGTAGATAAATTAAAATATCTAGGGATAATGCTAACTAATGACATAACAGAATTAATGGAAATAAATTTAAATCCATTAATATCTAAAATAAAAGAAGACCTACAAACCTGGAAAAACCGGTCAATGACTTGGGTAGGGCTCAGGTTATTAAGATGAACGTTTTACCAAGTCTCTTCTACATATTACAGTCCATATCACTAATCATCGAAAAAAAAGTATTTGAAGAATTCGACAAAAATTATAAGATTGTTTCTTTGGGAAGTGGAAGAAAGGCTAGAATGTCAATACAGAAGCTACAAGAACCCTACAAACAGGCTGGTTTAAAATGACCAAGATTTCAGTGGTGCCAGTTGGCCACAGAAATAAACCAAAATACAGAATATTACATAGAAGATCCACCATGGTGGGTGTATTCAGAACATTTCCAAGATAATAATAAAATTTATGATCAACAATATGGACACCTATACACTGTACACAAAGAGAAGGATTTAAAAAAATGTCAGTAATCCCTGTAAATAATTCACTAGAAAAGTATGTCAAGAATATCACAGGACAACAAAGGAGAACTTAGAACAAATATACACTCTCCCATAAAACTGGAGGAACTGGAAAACAGGAAAAAGGTAAAAAAAAATGTAATCCATGGGGAACCAAAGGGATATTACAGGAAGAGGATTTATATCAGGATAAACATTTTATGACTTTTCAAGACTTACAAAATAGATTTATATTGACAGAAAAAGATATAGGGGATATACAATGGTGAGCTGTCAGATAAATGATTTACCTGCATAAGTTCTGTTTAACCTCAGGTAACCTCCTGAGTGGCATAAGCCACGAGTGAGGTATCCGAGGTAAAACAGCACAAGTGTAGATAAATCATTTATCTGACAGCTCACCATTGTATATTTCATTAATGCAATAAGGGATGCTTTCTGTCAGTGCAGGGACATTGTTTTTTTTTTTAAAAAATAAGTTCTGTGACTTTTTGTTAAGTTTCCTGGTGTAGGTTCACCTAGTGTAATGGTTGCTATTAAATGAAACACCTCTCATTTTGTAGATATTTTTATGCTGAACAACTTTTGTGCTCAAAGTACCATGCTGTCGTTTTTCATTTTAAAGCTATTTGCAATTGTTTGTTGCAAAAAGTGAAACAAAAATTGAATTTTCTATTTTTTGCTAATTATAAAAAAAAAAAACTAAAAGGTATCTATACATGAAACACCACTCATTTTGTAGATATTTTTGTGCTAAACAAATTTCATGCTTACAGTACTATGCTATCGTTTTTCATTTTAAAGTAATTTGCATTTGAATATGTAGGGACGTGACATCACTACTACAGTATGTAGATAAATGGTGATGACATCAACACTGTGTTAATAAATGGTGATGACATCACTACTGTGTAGATACATTTTATTTATTTAATGGCTGTGAAGATAAATGGATTTATTCAATGGCGTTTGTGTCCATGCCTATTGCATAAAAATTTATATACATAAAAATCAGATCATATATGATACAAGTTTTAGGTATTGGGCTAGCTAAACCTAAAATTACTTCAGCGCAAGATATAATGAAAAGAATGCTAAAGTAATATCCAAAATTTACAATAAAATAAGAAATCCAAAGAGGTAACCTAAATAAATCAAGAGAATGCTGGGAAAAAGAATTAGGAAGTGGAGTTGACGATAATAAATGGGGAGAGGAAATAAAAAATACCCATTGTGCAATAGATGTGGAACACAAAAGGGAACACTCACGCATGTGATAGCAACATATAAATGTATAATATCACTATGCAAAAAGGTTATCACAACATTAAATAAAATCCTGTGTTACATTTATATATGATCCAGAGCTCTGCACATTGGATAATTCTTCAATTCAGCAAATACCTAAAGGATCATTACAGAAAACTATTAATTTAGCATTGATAAATGTGAGGTGATTCATAGCAAGGCTTTGGAAAGACCCAGTTCCTCCAGATTATATACTATGGAAAAAACTATATACTGAATGTATGCAACTAGAAAGAATACATTAAATAAGTAAAGAGCAAGAGCAGAGCTTCTACAAAATCTGGGACCCAATTCAGAATTTAATAAGGGAAAATTAAATGTAAATAGGAATATGACTAGCTTTGGAAGGGAGGGAAACAAATTTATTTTGATAGAAAGAAGCTAGAACAAAGAAAAGGGGAAGAAGGGGGAGGGAAAGGGGTATAGGGACTGGAAGGGGAGGATGGGGTGAAGAGAATCTGAAAGCCAAGTAAAAGATGGTAGCAATCTCTGGAATCAGATGATTCATAAATCCTGTGATTTTATATCTCTACTGGGCAAACTCCTGGAGTTGTTTATTTGGGACTATATTTTGGATCTTGAAGAGGCTTTAGGAGAAAAAGATCTAGACCAGCATGGGTTTGCAAAGAATAGGTTATGCCGTCATGACCAACCTATTAGCATTTTTTGACAGTGTCAGTGTCAGTGTCAGTCTTTGCTTAGATAAGAACATACCGACAAATGTCATTTTCTTAAGTGACTGAGCTGACTGTTCAAAATTATGACACATCCATAATGAGATGGATTAATACCCAGACACATCGATAATTAGATATATTAATGCCAGGGCCCCTGGTGTTCTGCGGCAGGGCTCCTTGACTTCTGCGGCAGCATTTTCTGATTTCTGCGGCATGATTTATTCATTTCTGTGGCAGAATGCAGTCCTGTCATTGGCTAAATATGATGTGATGTCATCGATGACATCATATGCTGAGCATAGAGGAGGGGCTTCAGGATAAACGAGGTGGGAAAGAAAACCTGATACTATGGAAAAATAGTATATTTATATGAAAATTCACCAAAAACAATGAATTCTGCGGCACTATATACTGTATATTCTGCGGCATGATGCAAATTCTGCATCAAATTCCGCAACCGCAGAACCACAGAATTCCAGGGGCCTTGATTAATGCCCAGTTATCAAAATGAATGTCAGTTGCCACAATTAATGGTGCCTGCTCAGATAAAACCACAGTGATTAGTGAGGTCGCACAAGGGTCCATTCTGAGTTCTATATTGTTTTCGGTCTATATCAAGGACATGTCAGAGAACTTAACTGGCTGGTGCAAAACGTTTGCAGATAACACCAAAATAGGAGGCACTGTGGACAATATTGAGAGGTGTAAGTCGTTATGTGATGCTTTTGAGAGATTAGCTATTTGGCCCAACCAGAATGGGATGATGTTTGGCAAGAAACAGTGTGTAGTTCTTCACCTCATCATAAAAAAAATACTAGACTTAAATATAATATTACTGACTATGTAATATAAGGGTATCATTTTTTCCCATATGGAATCAGTGACATCAAAAACTCATAATACCATCATTCTGACATCAGAAAGTCATAATACTGTCATTCTGACAGCAGATCAATGGTATTATGAGATGGAATGTTTGGAGTGTTCCATACAGTGTATTACAAAAAAATAACAGATAGGAAACCAGCAGTAAACTACTGTACGCTTGTCATTTCATCTCGGGATTCTGGTGATGTTATAAAAAACCCAAACTTTACTCTTGTGGTTTATGAGGTCACCAGAATCCCTTGATGGAATTAAAGCCTTGTTACTGAGGATTTCCTATTATTCTACTTATAATCAAAGAAGTAAACTCAGAAGAGGATCTGGGGGCATTGGTCTTAGAAGATTAGAGACAAAGCTTTCCGTTCCATTGTTGCAGAAAAAATGAATACAGTTTTAAATTGTAGAAGAAAAACTTTCACCAGTAGAATTAGAGAGTTTATATTACCGTTGTGCAGAAGTAATATCAGACCATACCTGGACTGCTGTTCTCAGTTCTGGACTCTGTTTAATAAGGGGGAAAAGCAATGCATTGAATGGGTTCGACAGTGTGTGCCCAAACTGATAAATGGTATGCACAACTATTCATACAAAGATCAACTGAGTAAACTGAGACTGTACAGCCTGGAGGTTAGAAGGTTAAGAGGGGATATATTATTATGTTTGCTTGCACGCATGTGCAAGAAACATAGTGCCATCATCGGAGATTTTGGAGGTGTGTCACCTCCTCCTCCAATTCAGTCAGTATGCTGGCAGGCGCGGCCCCTGTAAGCCAATGCATTTTGGAGCTGTCTGTGACACGCTCCAAAATGCAGTAACCTCGCGACGAAAGGGGAGCTACGCGGTGAGCAGCGATAAGATAAGGCTGCTCACGCGCAGCCCCCCATAGATGCCCGCAGGCGGCCGCCCCGCGCACGCACTGTATAGCCAACGGGTGCCCAATCCCTGTCGGCTGTGCTGCGCCCTCCGCCAACCCCCAAACGCTTAAGAAATGCCACGCTGGGTGCCCACCCCAGCGTGGCAATCAATCATATAGCCATGGGGTGCCCAATCCCGCCGGCTGCACTGTCCTCCCCCCCAGTAGGAGTGCCCGGAGCCCACCCCAGCGCGGCAAGCACCAGAGGTCGACGGGGTGCCCAATCCCCATTGGCTGAACGGTCACCCCCCAACGCCCTTGTGCTATGCTGGGAGCTCACCCCAGCGTGGCAACGTCTCCACATCGCCCTGCTTTTTTTTTTTCACCTGTGAAGAAAAACGTCTCACAGTGAGTCTCCCCGCCCCCTCCCACAACCCGCACCCACCCACTGTGCACCCAGCCTCCCCACTCCCCCCACCCCATACTTACCTCCGGACCTTGGCGCGACGATCTTGGTGGATACGGGAACACGCCTGCACTCTTCAAAGCCGACCGCGAACTGAAGAAATGCGGTAAGCTGTATAATGGACTAGATAGGGGGTTTCAACTTGCATATCTCAGGCATTTTTGAATTTTTGCACCAAATTTTCAACATGGGGTTTTGGGACCCCTTCTCATGAATGATGTCACTGTCATGGCGTTATTGGGCCCGAAGGGTGATTTCGCGCAGTGACTGCGAAATCACCCTTCGGACCGAATAACGCCATGACAGTGACATCAATCATGAGAAGGGGTCTCAAAAACCCCATGTTGAAAATTTGGTGCCAAAATTCCTAAAAATGACTGTTTTACGAGCGTGTTGCGCAGTTCCTACGCAGGCTCGTAAGTTCGCGAATTTTCAATATTTTCACTCCAGATTTTCAACATTGCCATTTTACCACACCTTCTTATGAGTAGTACAGCTGTCATTTTTCACATCTCACCCAAAATGTGTTTCCGCCCATGTAGCGCACAATGGCGCAGTCGGTGTGCGAAATCAATGTATGGGACAAATTAAGAAAATCACAGTGACACTGTTCATGAGTAGACATCTTAAAATGGCTATGTTGAAAATTTGGTGAAAAAAGTCCTAAAAATGACTGTTTCTCGATGCATTCGCGCAGTCTCCTTGCGGCCATGGGCGATAATTTCAATATTTTCACTCCAGATTTTCAACATTGCCATTTTACCACACCTTCTTATGAGTAGTACAGCTGACATTTTTCACATCTCACCCAAAATGTGTTTCCGCCCATGTAGCGCACAATGGCGCAGTTGGTGTGCGAGGTCAATGTACGGGACAAATTAAGAAAATCACAGTGACACTGTTCATGAGCAGAGGTCTTAAAATGGCTATGTTGAGAATTTGGTGAAAAATTTCAAAAAATGACTGTTTTACGGGCGTGCGTTGTACAGTTCCTACGCACGCTCGTTAGTTTGCAAATTTTCAATATTTTCACTCCAGATTTTCAACATTGCCATTGTACCACACCTTCTTATGAGTAGTACAGCTGTCATTTTTCACATCTCACCCAAAATGTGTTTCCGACCATGTAGCGTACAATGGCGCGAGTGGTGTCGAAATCAATGTACAGGACAATTAAGAAAATCACAGTGACACTGTTCATGAGCAGAGGTCTTAAATGGCTATGTTGAGAATTTGGTGAAAAAATTGCTAAAATGACTTTTACGAGCGTCGCTTGCACAGTTCCTATGCATGCTCGTAAGTTTTAGAATTTAATATTTTACTCAGATTTTCAACATGTCCATTTTATTAAATTCCTTATGAACAGTACAGCTGCAATTTTTCATATGTCGCCCAAAATGTGTTTTCACACATGTAGCGCACAATGGTGCTGTTGGTGTGCTAAAGCAATGTTTAGGACAGATTAAGAAAATCACAGTTACACTGTTCATGAGCAGAGGTCTTAAAATGGCTATGTTGAAAATTTGGTGACAAAGTCCATAAATGACTGTGTTACGAGTGAGCATTGCACAGTTTCCACGCACTTCGTTAGTTCATGACTTTGTAATATTTTCAGTCCAGATTTTCACCAGTGGCATTTTCCACACTTCCTTATGAGCAGTACAGCTGCCATTTTTCACAACATGGCCAAAGTGTGTTTTCACACTTTCAGTGCAGAGATGCGTGGTCGCTGTGGAAATCTTGTTCGGCACAGATAAAGAAAATCACAGTGACACTGTTCATGATCGAGGCACCAAAATGCCTGAGTTGACAATCTGCTGTAAGAAATCCCAACCTAATTATATTACGGTGTGCATTGCACAGTTTCTATGTACGCCGTGACTTCACCATTTTTAAATATTTTACTACACATTTGCAACATAGCCATTTTTACACCTCCCCATGAAAGAGTACAGCTGTCATTTTACATCCTGTTCGAATATTTTTGCACCTGTGGTGCTAAATGCCGTAGTCGCTGTGCATAAGCAGCTGCTAACAAACTGCTATTCCCCCTGTTCATGAGGTGGGGTCACAAAACAAACATGTTGAAAATTTGGAGTGAAAATACCAACGAATGCCTGAGGTATTAGGCTTTTCAACTATAACGCCCGACCCTATAGAGAATGACAATCATCAGGGGTGTGACTTGGGATTCTTGCCTGTGATGCTCATACCATTCCACACCCTGCAGTCACTGAGAGGCATCGAGGTATGCCTTGGACTCTTCAGCCCCAACGTTCACCCCATTCTCCTATACCGCACCCATCTCACTGTACTTCCTAATGGAATGGGGTGTGCATAAGGGCCAAAGATCCCAAGGCACACCGTGACACTTGTCAGTGTCTGCAGGGTGGGGTGTGGTGAAATGGTGTGGCCATTATGCCTGATGACCCAAAGGCACACCCCAATGCCTGTCCGTATCTGCAGGGTGGTGGCGAGGTTGGCTTCAGTTCAGTACTTCACTGCCATTCCTATTATGCAGCTGTCTAACTCCTACACTACCAATCCCAATGCCAGCAAGCAAACATTCGGCATTGACAAATGCTTGTTAATATATAGTATTATTAATGACAGTAATCTGTTCAATGAACTGCATTTCAACCTTAAGGAGTGGAAAAATAAATCTAGAGCTGAAAGGCTCCAAATAAAAGAAAATCTGTTCAGCACTAACCAGAGAAAAAAAAAAAAAAATATATATATATATACACACATATGTATTTTTTTTTTTATACACGAGTTGTGGGGATACGGAATAGACTCCCTATGGAGATTGTTAGGAATAAAAAAATTAAAAAGTTTTAAAAATGCACTACTGTAGATAAATATGTGGGACAATGTGCCACTGGATGCCAAGGATACGTGGAATCAGACAATAGTGGGCTGAGATGCCACTGGATGCCGGAGATGTTTGGAATGTGGGAGGATGTTGGTACTGGATGCCAGGAATGCTTGGACTGGGACAGGGTGTGTGTATGTTTGTGTGTGTGTGTGTGTGTGTGTGTGTGTGTGTGTGTGTGTGTGTAGAAGGGTGACTGTGGATGCCAGGGCTTTGCTGTCCAGGGCATTGTAATGGAAGGGGTACCCCTGGGCAGCAAGCACTGCTAAGTACAGTGCTGGTGTGAGGGGTGACTGGTGGACATCAGTGACTGCTTGGTACAGGGGTGAGGTGAAGGTGGGCATGCCACTGTACTACATGAAATGCTTGGCACAGAGTGGGGTAAGGACAGGGAGTGGCACTGTGACTAGATACTGTTTGCCATTAAAGCTATCAAGCTGGCATTGTCCATCAGGGACAGTTTGCCATTAACCGTGTGCTGGCATTGTCAATATCAAATTATGTCCGTGTGTTGTTATATGTCTTTCTAAAAAATAAGGAAATTTAACTTCAAAAAAATTACATCAACGCATCTGTTTGGGTTTAAACACCAAGCACCAAAAGTAAAGAAATGTGATGTTAGGGTAAACATTCCCCTGAGTCTTGGTGAATCTACGATATGTTAGGGTAAAAACTCCCCTTGAGTCAAGGTGAATTTGTGATATGTTAGGGTAAAATTCCCCGAGTCTAGGTGAATCTGTGATATGGTGTTTCTTGGAGTTTGAACTATTGCGCGACACAACATTGATATTGCTGTAACTGCTAGCACTCAGAACCCTCCAGTCAGATTTAAACCGCAGCCATGTGCATGCCTCCCTTTTGTGTACAGTTCCTTCTAACCATCAGATCATCCAGGAATCAGTCTTCACCATTGATTCCCACTAGTGAGTCTGAGTCAGAGGTGCTAGGACCCAGCGGGAGCCAGAACTTTTCAGAGGGCTGGCACCAAGGTAAGCAGTGCGTATGCATGGCTCCATGAGTGAATGCATACAACTGCCTGTTTACATCGGTGCCAGCCCTCATCCGCTTCAGTTCCTTTTCTTCTGCCATCGAGTGTGCATCAGTACTTTGTCACTCACCCGTTGGATCAGAACTTTACATCTATACAACAACAGTGTTCACTCCTTCTCAGTTTTAGTGTTCAATGCTAGAGTTTGTCATTTTTGTGTCAGTTCAGTGTCTTTTATCACAAAAGTCTCATAGTTTTCTGTTAGCCCTGCCAAGCACCAATAGCTGAAGGCCATGAAGGATGGAAGGGATCCTGAAGAAGCAGGCTGCTCTGGTAGTGGTGCCATGTCCAGTTCACTTTTCCCATCAGGGAAGGATTCTGACTATGTGCAGTCTAGTGCCCGGGAGGAAGGACAGTCCTTTTGTGAGCACAACAAAAAAGTGGCCCCGATCCTGCACACGCTCTGCATTGAGGTCCAGGCACCTCTTGGCCTCAGCTTCTTCCTCTTCCCTTTAAAGGTGGAAGAAATGGCACTGGTTGAGGTTGTCCTCTGTGAGGTCTGCCTTGGGTTTCAGTTTCTCTGAGTCAAAGGCCCTCACTGGCACCTTTGGTGTCACCAAGGGCCCCTGGTTTTGGGAGGTCAATATTCGGGGCCCAGAGTCCCTCTCTGTAAGTGAGAACTCCAGTGGGAGTTCCACCATTTGGCAGCTCTTATGGAGCAATGGGTGCAGTGTGTGGCATGTGTGGTGCTGCTAGTGGAGCTTGTACCAGGCCTTTCATGGTCGGCTGGGCTGGTTCTGCAGGTGTTGGTGCTGGCCAGGTAGTGTGTTCAGGTCCAGCAACAACCTTCTGGCCCTTACTGGAGGTTGCACCGCCAATGTGTGTCCAGCCAAAGCCCACCTCTCTGCCCTTTCCCATGGCAGGGACTGCCACAATCACCAGTCACTTCACTGTCAGTTGAGTCATTGGTGCCAGTTCTGGCACCATGTCCAGCGACAGTTCTGGGGATACATCTGGTACTGGGTTTGAGCCTTCAAGGCCGACCGTGTGCTGGCTGCTGCATCAGATCCGACACTTCTTGGGCTCACAGTGCTTGGAACCTCCCTGCTTGCCTCATCTGGTGCTGATTCTGGCTCTGCCCCTGGTGCCAGTCCCTCGCCCTTGGGGGCTGGGTCCTGTGTCACTGGCATTGCCACAGTCATGCACTGGGTTGTCTGGCCTGCAACCCCACCCTCCTTTCTACCCTCCTTTTGAGGCGGTTCTGTAGAGGATGAGTGTGACCTCAACCTCATTATTTGAAGGCAGTGATGATGCTTTCTTCCTTAGTCTAGAGACCTCAGAACCAGTTCCTGCGTCTGTGCCTCAGGAGGACCTCACTTTCCAGACTCTACTCAGAAATATGCACTTAGCATTACATTTTGAGCCAGCAGCATTTGAACAGGCTAAGCGCCTCCAGCCGGAGTTCTTTTTTTTTTCCTTTTCTTTTATTATCCTTCTCTTCCCTGGTGACTCCCATCTGCTCGACCCCCTCCCCAGCCCCATCACCCGGTTCCTCCGTGATCTTACCTTGTTAGCTGTCCTGGTTACAGGATTGGCTGCCCAGCCACTGGTGCGAAGCCTGCAGGGGGTCAGTCATTATCTGCCGCCACGGGGTATTTTCCACCAGTTTCTCCCGAACCCTCCCCATTGCTGGGGCACAACATGTCAGTGTGTGTACGTGGAGGTGTACACATGCTACAGAATCCCATATAACCCACCCTTCCATTGGTGCCCCTTCCTGTTCTACCCTCAGGCCTCCACCTGGGGCAGTCATTTGGCAGGGATGTCAGGCCACCCTCCTCAAGAGAGGAGAACTGTCCTCTAGACGCTCGATCCTCTCCCTCCCTGGCCAACCACGAACACAGGTCACTAGCATGGCAGGAGGTAAGGCACTGATGCCTCAGCCTTCCACACTACTGGGCTGGCCCTCCAGCTGGAGTTCTTAAATGTGCTTCATATATCAATCAGTTTGGTTCCTCCTATCCCCTCCACATTTGAGACTCTGTCTGGTGCAGATTGGCATAATCCTGCTTTGGTGGTGGCAGGCAGACAAGAAATACAATGCCCCTAAAAATAAGCCAGTGTATGCCATTTAGCCTATAGCTAATGCTGTTGTCATTCTTGTCAAGAATGACAGGCCACTGTTCCTAAAGAGGTCACTGTGCACTCCATTAATCGGAAGTTGTGCAAGACTGAAACTATGGGCAAGCGAGCTGATGTTTTGGCTAACCTGGGTATGAAGATAGCCAGCTATCAAGGGCTTTGTCTAAGTATGAGTACACTCTTTATAGCAAGTTTAAGTCTTTGGCAGAGTGTCTGCCAGATTCAGAAGATAAACAAGATATGCTGCTGACTGTCAGATAAGGTATTGAATCTAACATTCACCAGCTTAAAACCTCTATGGATGCCTTTGATGTTGCAGCTCACTCTGTTGCTGCGGCATTTGCTTCAGGCAGCATTCCTGGCTGCAGGCTGCTGGCTTCTCCCAGGATGTCCAGCAACAGCTGATGTATGTTCCTTTGTTGGAACTTAACCTGTTTGGACAGCAGGTGGAGCAGTCTCTTAAGGCATTTGATTAAACTAGTATGACCCTTGAGACCTCCAGATCAGCTCCCTTTAACTCTGAATAGCAAGGGACATGGCTCTTTCCAAAACAAGCAATCCTTTCATAGCAAAGGCAGGGGAGAGCAAGTTCTGGCTCCTGCTGGGTCCTAGCTCCACTGGCTCAGACCCACTAGTGTAAATCAATAATGAAGATATTCCTAGAAGGTCAAGAATTGCAGTAAGAATGCAATTTTCATGTCTTGTCTTTCTACTGACTGTATAAGATAATGTGTTTTATTTAAGAAATAATGCATGACAGGGTGTGTGTTATCTTGGGATAACACTATGCCTCAGGGTGTGTTGGGGCATGAAGCTGCAAGTCGAGTGCTTTCAAAGAGCCGAGAAGTGCCGTTATCCCAAATGATAACATACACCCCAGTTTATATTACTGCTATTATCAAATGGCAAAAGTTTAACAGAAAGACATTTTTTTACCTCAGAGTTTTAACTGTGAGGTTAAAAGCATCCCAAACCAGTCAGTGCTGCATGAGAGAAAGCTGTAGTCCTGCCGCTTGTTTTCATGCTGTTACATTTAGTTATTGTGTTGAAGTATTATAATGGAATACTACAGCTTGGAATCTCTGCTAGCCAATGTGATTCTTGCAAACTGCATGAGATAACAAGAATCACATTGGCTAGCAGAGATTCCAAGCTGTAGTATTCCATTATAACACTTCAACACAATAACTAAATGTAACAGCATGAAAACAAGCGGCAGGACTACAGCTTTCTCTCATGCAGCACTGACTGGTTTGGGATGCTTTTAACCTCACAGTTAAAACTCTGAGGTAAAAAAATGTCTTTCTGTTAAACTTTTGCCATTTGATAATAGCAGTAATATAAACTGAGGTGTATGAGTAGACCAAGAAGGGGAGCTATGCGAGTTTGAGATGATGCTCTTGTGCATTAAAAGACACATATTGCAGCAAATACAAATTTGTTAAATCATGAGAGGTAGCTAGAGTGATTTACAATCATTTTTACATTATTTAAACGTAGAAAAGAGAATGTACTGCTTCTTCCCCAACCTCTATGCTGGAGTGCTGCGCTTTAATTTTGCTGCCCAAAGTAAAAGCTGTAATAGGATAAGGGGTCCTTCAGTTCTGAGTGTTGATTGACTGAAATCATGTAAGTGATTTATACTAAACAATAAACCATGATAATGTGCATTGTTGTGGGATAATGGCATGCCCTGGGTGCATTGTGAGGCTTAAGGTATTGCTGAGTGCTTTTTGCCACCTGAGAAGTGTGGTTACCTTGCAACAGTGCAAACCTGGACAATCCTTTTGTGCATATAAAATGGTTCAAATTTAACAATGAGTAAAATACAGGTTTTGGTTTAAAGAACTACTTTTTATTGTAATTAAAAAAAATGCATCCTTCCATTACAGAGAAAATACCCTTTTAACATTTTTTAAGTAGATTTCACCCACTTTGTATGGATGTCATGGACCACAACAATTAAAATGTCTTCTCAGTGCCATTGGTTTTGCCCCCTCCCTTATACACGCACACACACGTATGCACACACACACACACACACACACGTGATAAGATCTTATATGGAGCCAGACCCTCAGTTCCATCTGTGGCAGGGTAAGCAGTAGATATTTTGCTAGCAATCTAGTAAAGACAGGAGCGTGAGCTCTCATGTCTCACTTTCAGAAAAAAAAATACCTGAAATGAAAACTTCATTTTTTGAATTTGTTTACATGTGTAAAAGGGATCATGAGAGGAAAGTTTTAAGTTATTATAGTGTTTAAAGTTTAGGGAGTTTTACATTTTAGGACCTACAAGTGAAGGTTTTCTGAGAGTAAAGGTGGCAGGCAGCCCTATGTGTGGTGGCAATCATGGACACGTTAAGTGGCTCATAGATTCTGTATGAGATTTGCCCAAATTCCAATTCCCATTATCCAAACTTGATTCAACCTGTACGTTTGTGGGGGGTTAACACATGCGTCTCAGAAATTATTTAGCCAATCAGAAGCAGGAAATTTCCAACCCATTTTATAATAGTTATAAGAGCATCTTAACTTTAGAAATAAAGAGCCCTGACTGGCTAAAAATGATGTCATGATTCATAATTAACTGAAATACTGTTATACTTTGAAGATGTTGCCTTTGTTAAACTCTGATCTTGCCCAGTGGAGGTGCACATTTATATAACTGCCTGCATCGCCATACTTTATTTCTGTTAAATAAATATCTCTGACTAGCAAACTGAATGCAAGGGCAGCTGGCGTAGCAGTTTAATTAGTAAAGCAGTTAATGTCATTACTAATTTAATTTTTTGTGTTTCAAACCCTTTGCAATCAAGATGCTGCATTTCTAGCACAGCTCTGCTTACAATGCTATTATTGATTCATCTCTTCGGGGATTTTTCTCTTTTTTCTCTTTTATCCAAATGCCATGTTGTACTGTGTTTAGCTGATTTAATGGTGTTTAGATTTAATTATCTTTCTTTATCCAGACATAGCAGGGTTGTCTCTTGTGATTAGCAAACCAGAGTGTCACACTTTTTAAAATTAAACTAAAATTTATGTTGTAATTATGTAAATGAGTCTTGCAGTATAAAATTCTTGCTACCATATTGCAGAAATGTGATGGAAGGCAGACATTAAATGTTAGCTAGTCAACCATTAGTAATTGGACAGTAAAAAGGCTACCTACAGCTGGGACACTGTTATTTAATACATTAAATCTTACACTGAAAAAATTATGTTTTACCTTTATTAACGTGCACATGATGTGACCATATTTTGTCAGCAAAATGACCAGGATTAGATAAAAACATTGTGACAGCTTTGTATAAAGTGTAAAAAGCCCAAAACAGCTTTTGTTTTTCATTTAATTCATCCCCATTGTAGAGTAAATAAATATTACCTGTCATAATTATGTAAAAGACGTAATGTTTTTCATAAGGTATTACATGAAAATGAGTATGAGCTGTACTGACTTGCTTCCCAACATGTATAGTATGTACAGTACTGGTGTGTAGTCAGCTTATACCCAGGTATTCTATTTGTATGATCATAATGGTATATCGCCTTGTCTACCAACTCAAAAAGGCATACATTATAGTCACTGCTGCTGCATGTACAGTATATTTGGTCATACTGTCCCCTGGATTTTGTAACTGGCATTGCTCTAAAGTGACAAAAATAGATCAGATCCAAAAAAAGCACTATATCTGAATGCTAGTTCCTTGATTTTGTAACAGTTGTATTATTTTAAATAGGCTTTGGATTTCATAGAATCATAGAAAGATGTCAGCAGAAAGAGATTCATAATCCCTCAGGTCTACCCATTCTTCTACCTCAGTAGTACTGACCTGCTCTTTGTCTGGCCTAGACTGATTCCCCACTGGAAAATAGGTTCATCACCCCCACTCTCCACTAGCAGTGTGTGAGTAATGTACAGTATTCCCGAATGCCACGAATAATGCACTATTTGTTATTTGGATTCAAATAATGAATAGTGGCACTGTTCATGCCCTATTCCTATTCAGGAAATGCTTTTTATTTTTAAATCACCCTTTTCTCCTGCCCAGTCCTTTAAAATACACAACCCTCTGTCCTCCACCCTTCGCCAGAATCCTAATCCTACCCTTCTCCCCCTTACCACCCACAATTTAATAAATTGAATATTAAAAAAAAGGGCAGCTGAGCTATCAACAGCCTCGTGGATGAGCTCCACGCCTAACAGCCATTATCAACGGATTTAATATAAATAAACTATCTGAACAAGAAAACTAATTCTGGATCCTGATAGAACTTATTGCACTGATCACAGCGATATCCTTCAATTGAATTTCCTATTGAGTGCTTTGGAGGTATGGAACACACAAATAAAGCGGCTCCCGGTGGAGATGTTACCCGCCTGAAAGAGGTTAAATCTGGGCCAAGCAAAGACTTTGGTGAGGCAGTGGAGTTCGCTCAACCAACTAACGCTGCCTTACTTAAAGCAATATGGAAGCTGGTCAGTAGAATGGAAGAATTCATTGCACAATTTAAAATGATGGATACAAAAATTGAAAAGCTGGCAGAGGAAACTAAAATAGCTACTAAATCTGCTACGACAGCTATGACCATGTCCGCGAGCCTAGTGAAAGAGAATGGGGCTCTCAGAAAATGCCTTGAAAATCTGTCCAGAGTGATGAATGTTTGCATACTGGGCATACCAGAGCAAGCCGAAGGTGAAGACCTGCTTGGATTTGTTAAATCCCTTCTTCAGGAACTTTTCCAGGCTCCACACAAGTACTCTGTAACCAGGGCCTACAGGGTTATGCCACGTGGCGCGAGACAGCGCATGGCTTCGAGACAGCTACTTCCCTAGACTCTTTTGGTGTTGCTTGGGTCGACAACAGAGAAGGACTTTCTAATTGCACAAGCCCCAAAAAAATGGAGCGATGGACAGGGAGGGGAACAAAATCCACATTTTCCCGGATGTAAGTTACGCAGTGAGACAAAGGAGGAAGGCCTTTGACGCTGCAAGGTCCCGTCTGTGACAGTTGAGTATTCAACATCTCCTGATCATGCCAGCTAGCTTGCGCATTTTCTACGAGGGGAAAACGTATCAATTTTCGGACCCATGAGAAGCCGGCAAGTACCTCGATCGTGTGGAGAAGGAATTTCAGGCAAAAGAGCTGGAGATCGACAGTGAAAATGGGGACTGTGATTGAGAGACTTTCTGATAAGTACCATGGGAGTTCTGTTTTTAGTTAATAAGCTCAGAGCGCACTTGCGCAGATAACTGTAGAATTCTGAAGGGAGAGCTGGTTAAATGCTTCGCTAGTTTCTTCACTTATTATACTGAGCTTAGAATTAAGATAAGGAGTAAAGTCTAGGGGGTAATTTGCAAGTTTACTTCAGACTGCAAATATATGAAGTATAGCCATTAATACTTCCTGTCGCATGGCATTCTTGGATACAAGCTAAGTGTTTATTCCCTAACATGTTTTAGTTTTCCTTCTGTAACTTCTATGGAACAGTTGGTAAGCTGTGGTTGTGGGGTTTAAACATGAGGCTGTGAACCTGTGCAGTTTCTAAAGATGTACTAGGCGAGAGATATCTATCGTTATGATATGGATAAGTATGTATTAATTTTACTGATGTTGGTTACTCTCTGCTCAAGGCAGTTATCAGCCAGTATTGAACACTGATGATGATTTAACCTTATTTTGATTCCCCCTTGTGTTGTACCATGATATAGGGGTCTAGTAAATGTGGTTCTGTAAAAATGTTGTTCTGTACTTCTGTATGGACTTTAATATTTCTGTACACCTGCTTATAAGGGAAATGTGCTGTATGTTTTATGCAGTAAAAACTAATAAACATAAAGTACAAAAAAGAAAAAAAAATGAATATTAAAAAAACTTCCACAATGGGTGACTGGCACAACCCTCCACCTATTGGCTGGCTGCTGTCTTTGGCACTCATTTTTTGTAAAATAAATATGTGTCCCACCTACCCACCCTGGCAGTGGCTGAATGTGGAAGCGAGTAGGCAGATTGTGCTGGTCACTCACTGTGGGAGATTTTTTAAAGGACTGAACTAGGGACGAGGGTGGGGCTGTTTCTTTTTTTCTTTTCTTTTTTTTAACAATTACATGAATGCAGAATACCTGAATATTTGGGGGGCCCAAATAGAATATTCAGCCTAAATATTCAAGATAAAATATTCACCCAGCCCTGCTGTCCATCCCCTTCCTTGCCTCAGCTTTCACCCACCCTTTGTAGCTGTCTCACATTCTCTCGAAATATGTCACTGCCTTGGGATTTGCCACCTCCCTTGGCAAATCATTCCATTGCTTCACCATCCTTTCATGAATAAGTACTTCTCATGCCCTTCTTGAATCTGCCCCCGCCTGTCAAAACTTATGTCACCTAGTTGCTGATCCCTCTCTATACTGAAGCAGGTTGTGACACTGTTCCCTGTTTATTCCCCTCAGATAGTTAAAGGATTCTACCATGTCCCCTCCCTCTGTTCTGGCCTCCAGCATGTACATGTTCAGACTGGCCAGATGCTCCTCACGTGATTTACCCTGCTGACACTGTCCTTCCTTTAAGTATACCATTGGACAGCTTCTGTATGGTCTTTATCTTTTTTTCAGGTGTGGGCTCCAGAACTGGACACAGCACTCCAGGTATGGCCTCACCACTGACCCACAGAAGGGCAACAGTGCCACTTTTCTTCTACTGGGGAAATCTATCCCTATACATCTCAGCATCTTGTTTGCCTTCCCAAGTACGTTGGTGCACTGGGCCATTGATTTGAGGCTGTCATTAATGATGACCCTCAAGTCCCTTTCTTCAGTGGTCAGACTGATTGTTACACCCCCATCAATAATCTGTGTTGGGGTTTCCCTTGCCTAGTTGCATAACTTTGCATTTCTTAGCATTAAACTTCAGTTGTCAGACCTTGTGCCACCCTCAACTTTTTGAAGTCCCTCTTTATTCCCCGACCCTCTCCTTCGAGTCTACCCTGTCAGAGTTTAGTGTCATCTGCAAAGAGGCACATTTTTGCCGGATCCCTTCCTCCCCATGTCACACATGAACAGTTTAGATAGTACCTGTCCCAGCACCGACCCCGCTGCAGTACCCAACTTGTGACCTCCCTTACCTCTGAATGTTCCCCATTTACTACTACCCTTTGGGTTCTTCCTCCTAGCCAATTTGCTGTCCATTGTGTTAGCTTTGTCCCTACCCCCTAGATCCCCCGTTTCTTTATTAGCCTTCTGTGAGGTACAGCATATTTTATTTGTGCGCATGTGTAACCCCTAGATGGCGCTATCCCAGGGGCTACTACCCCTGCCTGATTTGCCACTAACAGGTTGAGGGGCCTGGATCCAATGGCGGGTGCCTCCACCCAGAGGTCAGGGTTTGCAATAGTTAAACTAACTTGGTCACAGCCCTCTGGGACACTGCAACCCCCCTTTCTTCCCACTAGTGGCCCACACAATATATCAGAATTACCTTCACAGTATACACTTACCCCAGGTCTGGTTCCGCACTGGGACCTCCTGTGAAATGAGATACAGTGCAACAATCACAGTACAGTACTTTAACATAGACAAATACCTCAGGCAGTATAACTTTGCTGAAACAAGCAGCTCTGATTTATTTAGGGGATATAACAAGGACAGGGGAAATCAGGTTAATTAGCTTATCACTCTAATAATTATCTATGGCTCTGTGCACAGGCCTATCCCTATCAGTTACTGTCCCTGGGTACCCAAGCCCTAGTGGCTAGTCCAAACCGTGGCAGCTGGTAGGGGCCCTTCTACACAGAGAAAAGGAGAATTAAACAGTCAGCAGTACAGTAATTCCATTTGGATTTAATGTGGCAATTCAACAGGGAGCGACCCTGAATTAGTACTCACGACCTCCAAATAAGATAGGGTCCTTCAATGTCAGCAGGGCTCACTTGAGGTACACAAACCTCTTCACACATCCATATAAAAGAAAGCACTACACCAGGCAAGCTGCATCTGTATCCTGATCGCAATTACTGCACAATACCCGGGAGAACACACAGCAGATTCAGTTCCTGACAGACCGAGTGCAATTTTCAGCAATTCCTCCAGTCTTCTACAGGGTGAGCCTGGTTTCTACTCTTCAGAGATCCTTTGATTCTTTTCACAGGACGGATTCAGTCCTAACAAGCTGTTACACAAGCTGCAGACCGGAACTCTGGGCCTACACACGTTTTTGACTAAAACTGCACACTGAAAAGCACAGGGCTCCTTCCTTCTTCACTGCCAAAGCTCAACTGAAACTCCAACCGACAAAACCGGCACTTCCTTTGAGTTCCTCCCAGTTCTTGACTGGATTGGCTGTCACCACAATAGACTGCTGCTGTTGGTCCAAAAGGTGCTGAAGTCTAAACTACATCTCCCAGAGTCACTGCCCATACAATCCTCTTGTGGCTGGCTCAGATTATGAGTCCAAGTTCTGATTCGTCCAAGGCACCATTTTAGAGCTAGCTTACCCCACACTGATTGGTCCAGTTCAGCAGTTCAAAACCAGAATGGGGAACTAGCAGACACAGTTCTGACTGCAAAGAAAGCAGGTTAGACAAACTGTAATTTCATTATTACTCTAAATAATTTCTGGCAAACAGTTACATCTTTCAGATAGGTTCCTTTGCACTCTAGTGACTGCAAAATGAAGTGAATTGACAGCAGCTCGAGTGGTACTCAGAGAAGCACACAGTCCCCCATACAACTAATTATGTCTGCAAGCAGACAGCTCTTAAAGAGACAGTACCAGAGGCTCTAAAAACACTCACTGATAAATGGCTTAAATGCCAAACACCATTCAGGCTTGGAGCATTCAAGCAAGCTCCTGGAAGTCTTTTGGGAACCCCCATTTGCAGGGGGGTTACACATGTATATAGTATTTATTTATTATTTTTTCATTTTACAATTCTTGGTCAGAAAAAGCACACTGAGCAAAAGCTCATTCTCAGGTGTGCCCCAGGAGTATGTGAAGGTGAAGTGACTTGCTCAGGATGTCACAATATGTAAGTGGAGGGTAGTCTAGCATGAGCTTCCTTTATGAAGCCATGGTACCACTTATCTTTGAGCTCATTTGCTTCAAGAAATTCTACCAGTTGCTTATTGGTGACAGTTTCCAGGAAATTTCCTGCTTATAGAATCAAGCTAACTGGTCTGTAGTTTCCTGGGTCCTCCCTGCTCCCACAGTCAGGAACTCGGCCCCTCGTCTCTACTGTGAATACCAAGCAGACGTACTCATTCAGGATGTCACTCACCTTCCCATTCTTCTCTACACAGATATTTCCAACAGAACCGTTCTTAGTTTACCTCTTTTCCCTGATATATGTAAAGAAGGCTTTGTTATTTTCCATTACACCTTTGGCTATCCTTTGTTCCATCTCTGTCTTTGCCCTCCTTATGTCTCTGCTTGTCTCCTTCAGTTTCACTAACTATGCCGCTCCATTACTGTCGGAAAGTCGTTAAATATAGGGCATTGCATTTCCTGTTACAATATTTCTAGCAACAAGAGTTTGTTAGTGATGTCATACAATTTTGTATCATCTCAGCCCTAAGTTGTTGCCCTTGAGTGTATACCTGCGAAACATCGAAAAAAGTACAGCAAAGACCATTACAGTGACAAATTTGAGATTGTCGTTGTAATGGTCCTGCTGTACACTGGTGCCGGTTTCACCGGTGTTTCGACCCCTTTCAAATCAACTCCACTTTGGAGTTGATTATTAAAAAATTGGGGGGTGTAGGAGGGCGCAGCCCCACCCCCATAAAAGCACAGTGATTTTCCAATGGGCTTGCCCGTTGATGTCAGGGATTTCAACTATTTCATTGTCGAAGCGACTTGGTGGAACTGCCCCAGAGAAAGAACTTTAGAACGTTAAACTTTGAACTCTGCTCTGTGGTCACGTTGCCCCCCAACCCCCAGAGTTGTAATGGCAGATTTTTATTTCTCCACTTTCAGTGCTAGTGACTAAGTATGATTGAAAAGTATAACTGTTGTTAAGGTTTGATTATTTTATTTAGAAATTCAATACTTTGCATTAATTTTATTTATTTTATTGTATTTGAGAATTTTTTTCTCTATTCCCATTCGGTTCCTGGAACCAAGGAAACCGCAGTTTGAATCCACTCCCGTTTTGCAGTTTTGGTTATTTAAACTGCAATTATAAAACTATTTTTCAGTTTAGATTAACTTTAATGCACTCTTTTTAGTCACAGTGAGATGACTGAGAGATCTAAGAAAAGACAGGCCCAACAAGATTTAAAAAATATAAGTCCTGTGTATAGCTCCTTGCGAAGCCAAAATGTCATGACCTGTGTCTTAATTGTTTCTGTTTGGACCACAGTTCTGAAAACTGTGAACTCTGCAAAGTTCTCTGTGCAAAAATAAAGCAGAAAAGGGCAGCTAAATGGGATTCTCTTTTGGCTCCATTTTCTATTTCTGAGTCCCAGAAGTGTTTTCCAAGGAAAAGCACAAACATAATTATGAAGGGGAATCCCTGATGGTGGAAAGCATGCATTGACAGTTTCTTATCCTCACAGCTACCCCACCTTCAAAAGGATCTGAAAAATGCTGCAAGCAGTAGTCTCTTCCCAAGGAGACTGATAACACTTTCGGACCATTCACCATTCCCAGTAAGAAGCACAAGGCGTCTATTAGGAGGAGTGCTGATGCTAGAGGTTGAGAACTTCTGACCAGCTGTTGTCCTCAACATCTGGGAAAACACATCAAGGTTCCCAGGGCTTAACATTTCTCTTTTGTGCTCCGGGGAGGATTTCCCCTCTAGGGTCTTACAGATGGAGGGATCAATAATATTTGAGCGGATCAATACCTTTTTGGGGAAATTCCTATAAATGATTATAAGCCTGGCAGGCTTTAATGTGCTGACTTAGTTACTGACTGCAGGCCATTTTTTTGTTATCAGTTGTCACCTTTCTGTGTGTTTCAGCCCACCCTCCACCTCCAAGGAGCCCTCAACTTAAAACAGTGGCTGGCATATTGTAGCATTTATTCTTAGTGTCAGTCGCCAGGATTTCTGTATCTTAGTAAATGTTTTATCCATTTTATTCAGGAAATTCTTCCTGCTGTCTACATTTTTCCTGTGCAACTCTCAACTTAGTTGAAAAAAAATATTTTCTGGACTCCCATCCTGTCTTGCTGCCTCTCTGATGCCAAGTCCAGGGGTTGAAACTAACCTTTTCGGCCACTAGACAGCAGGGCTAGTGACAGGAAAAATCCACTGGTCCAAGAGGCTTTTCACTGGCCCAGCACAAACCACTGAAAATGCTGCAGGATAGACTTTATTTAGTCACCAAAATTGAGCAGTATAGCGTTAAACCCAAAGTATTTTGCTTTTTTAAAATTTACACTCCTGACTAAGTGCAAATGCCTGTGTTTCTTTGACATTGCCATATGTTGCACCCACCCTGTCCCCTTGTGCACATTTTGCTTATGCTCACGTGTAAAAGAAAACTTTTTAAATTCTCACATTTTACACACTGACAGTATTAGGTTGAATATATATTTTTTAGAGACCTCCGGCTAGTACTGGCTTCGTGCCTTACCCTCTCATCCTTAGTGTGGCAGTCCCTGAAGCACCCACTTGTTCTTGTTGGTGTGCCAGTAGTCCTTATCTTGAATCGCCAATGCAGTGCTCCATACTCCTGCGCTGCCTGTCTTCCATGCTGTCTCATTCCCCTGTCGCCAGTACTCAGAGCTGCTGTTAACTGTGGCATGAATCACTGGTGCACTACTGTGTACTCTCATGCTATCTCTGTTCTGCACTGACTCACTCCTCGTCCTCTTGCCAGTACTGAAACCTGTGCCTGCTCTTAATTGTGGTATGCGTCCAGCATCCACCATACAGTCACATGGTGATGGTCTCTAACGGAACAAGTTGTGTGACCCCAATGCCGGACCCAGATGCTCAACCACCTGAAACAGAAGGAAAATCACTACAATCCAGTTCTGCATCACTTTCAATGTACCTTTTTGTATCTAATCCCCATCAACCGCAACACCAAAAAACAACAGTTTTCCGACTGGCTGTTTTCCATGTGGCAATTGCACCTTCTGTATACACGTCATGAAAAAGAATCAGTGTCATAGCACTAACAACAACATACTCCATGAGCTCAAACAACTCATTACATGTGTGACACCCTCAGTCATATATATGGCTGAGTGTGTTTGTGTGGAGGACTTTACATCGGAAAAATGTCTAGACCGTTCAAACAGAAGATAGGGGAACACCTGAATGCAATAGCAAATAGGCACTTAGAGAGAAACCAAACCAATGCATTGGCAATGCACATCAAAAGATAGGGGCGAACACATAAATTTGAGTTTGTAAGTCTAGAAAAAATGACCCTCGATCTTAGGGGAGGTGACTTAAGCTACTCCTACAAAGAGAAACATTTTGGCAATATAATTTAGAAGTTCACTCCTATTCAGGTCTTAATGAAAGTTTCCAATTGCAACCTTAATCTGATGTCATAAATGGTTCAGTTTGATGCATGAAATTATAGGTGACTTAATTTCAAGCAATTGTAATTACAAATGACACATACATTTTATGTGACCTGTATTTCCAATACAGAGAGTTTTTATCACATCTCTCATTTTTATCAAATCTCTTTTATTTATTTCTAATATCCCCTCCCCTTTTCCCCTCAATCTCCTTCCACCGGCCCCAACCCCCTCACGCCCTTCCTCTTTTCTTCTAATCCCGGCGATTCCTTTTCTCCTTCCCCTTCGAGATCCTATTTTTTCTATCAACCAGGAGTATTATTTATGAATTATTTAAGTACCGGGTAATGTCTACGAAGTGCTTATCTCACCATTTTGTATAATGTAAGAGGGTGATTGTACATGTTTCTAAACACAATTTCTAAATATGTCAGGTGGTCAGGTGATACCTGGGTGTGTATATATTCACAAAGCACTTGTATGACTGTTATTTCTTGACAAAGAGTCAGTGAGACTTGAAACATCGAAGATCCAGTGTGTGTACATGTGAGGATACTTTTTAGCTTTGTACTTTATACCAAATTAAAGATTTATCATTGGACAAACTGCCCACTTCCATTTCTTTGTTTGAGACCAGCTTGCATCCTAATACAGCAGATGAAAGGTACCTTGAGGGTGAACTTGTTGTATTTATTCCACCCTGTACCATATAATCCCAGGGTTACTGTCTGATAATCCACATCCCTAAATAGGGGTTCCTTCCATGTCCAGTTAAGCGACAGGCAGAAGGACTTAACATAGGAGCAATCAATCAAAAAGTGTATTTGTGTCTCAAGAATGTTCCCACAACTATTTATCAGGCAGTGCTTTTCTTCAAATTTATTTATGTTTCAAGGAATCCTTCACAGCATTTCTCCCACTGATCCCCAAACAAGTAAGGTTCCACATGTGTCATGGAACCCTTTTATTCTGGAGCATCCAACCGTTCCCCTGCCGGGCAGATTTTTAGCATCAAAGGTTGAGGGTAACAGGTGTCTATAACAGATTGATAAATCTGTTTTCTAGACCCAATCATCATAAATTCTGGCGTTATATTCCATGTCTTTAGTTTTAACACCAGGGAAGAATATATTGGGGAATAACATGTGCTTGGGCCTTAACTGAATTACCCATATGCCTTCCTACCATTCCCTGTACCATGGCGCTTTGCAGTTCTGCACCAAAGTAACCTAGCTTTTACTACTCCCCCCCCCAAAAAAAAAACATGGGTAACATTATGGTATAAAAACAGAGACATAAAAAAGGCCACAGGGTTTACCCATATTCACTTCCCCGTTTAATATTTTTAAATGTCATGTCCCTTCTAATGGGGTTCAACCTAGACCCCACAAACCCTGAAAGAAAAGGATAAATCAATACTCTAGCTTCCAGTTCTGCTGGAAGTGGGACTATGATACTAACATACAATAAAGCAGGCAACAAAAGAGTTCAAATCAGAAAAACTCATCTGGTTTGATAGTGCCTTATTCCTCCAATAAGACAGTTTCTGCTCTGCATTGCTAGGGTACTTGGTCCAGTTATCCATTATTGAGTTGCCTAAGTGAAGCTGTATTCCCAGTGTCTTAACTGTTTTTTGTTTTTTTTATCTGAATCCCTGCAACAAAGGAGGGATTATCTACTATCATCCCTCCTAGTGGTATGCCCAAACATGTGGCATAATTTGTTCTAGCTCCTGCAGTGGCAGAAAACACCACTAAAATTTTCTTTGCCTGCTGTCCAGACTCCTTATCCTGAACAGTGATGCACAAATCATCACCGTAGCCTAAAGTTTTAATGTTAGGGACATCTGATGCTACCCTAACACCCCTTAGATTTGGATTCTGCTGTATTGTCCTGATTAATGGATTTAATAAGAAAATATACAGTAAGGGGAATAGAGGGCAGCCCTATATAACCCCACTATCCACTGCTAAAGGGATTGTTTGGTACGTTTGCTCGACTCTCTAAATTCCAGTGCTCATTACCCTGACTCTGAATTCCCTACAGTGTCAAAATACCAACGATCTTGTTCCCGACTATCTAAATCCCGTTGCTCAAATTACTATTTTGCTTTTAGTCTTTTTGGCTCCCGTGTTTGACTCACCATCTTTAGCTTCCCCGTGGCTTCAATTACCGACTGTACTCCAACTAACAATCACTGGTGCACAGCTACCAACCAAAATTTGAGCTTTATTTACTCATTATCTACTCCTAAAACTGCAAACAGAGTAAACATGCGATGGACTGTACTCAGGCTATGTGGCTAAAGCTTGCTCTGTAGGTTAAATAGAACCACAAAAGACCGCAATCAGAGGAAATATGCTGTGACTTTTTACATGTACCGATTTGTTGTCTTCGACCTGCAAATGCTAAACATTTCCTCTAATGCAAACAAACATGTACCGATTTGCTATCTTCAAACTGCAAATGCTAAACATTTCCTCTAATGCAAACAAATTACTGCAACTTTGAAACAGCAAACAGCAAACTTTTGTTAAGTTACTTTCTTTTTTTCACATTACTTGCTGGCAGAAGCTATAAGAAATTAACAGCTGTTCATGGAAGATGTAAAGGCAGTTAGGTGTCTCCATTTAGAAGTTCCGCTGTCCATTTTTATTATTGGTTCCTACTCTCTGCAGAGAATAAGCAGTTCCAGGATTACACTGCTGCCAGAATGCTGCATTAATTACCGGGCAGATTTCAAACAGCCGCCTTATTCTGGAACGTCAAGTACAGAGCCCATTCTCATTAAAATCAACCTTTATTTAAGTCAGCTTAAAAATGATTGGCCATCTTCTGACACACTACTCTGTATGGGCAAAGGCAGATCACATCAAAGGGCCATATTAAGGGTGATGCCATGTACACAGTCTTTCGCAGACCTGTGCTCTTTGTCATGAAGTATGTTGCTGATTTTTCCTTCTCTCGGTGCATATTTCCTTTTTAAGGGTGACCGGGGGAGACCTCTATTTATTTTCTCAAGTGGTGCTCTCTCTTACTTTTTGCTCATTCTTCAATTCATGGACAAACCTGTTGATGCCCACGTGTGCTGCCCTGATCAATGCGCTCAGGCGTCGGTACCATGCCTCCACATTGTTCGGCATACGAGAAACACCAAAAGCCATCTGGTCATGCACCGACCATAACTCGGGCGGAAAGAGGGGTGGGCTTTGAAGCGTGGTGCTAGCCTGCATCCTTCTGCGGACTCTGCCAAGGACAGAGTTTTCTTCAAACCTGTCCAAGACTGGCAAGCTGGAATCAGGCACGTTCGGTTTAATTTCTTGAAAAATGGCAGGTATTTCAGCTGCAGACAAGCGGGTTAGGGCTTGCAATGGCTTCATCTGGAGGCTAAACTCTGGATCTGAGCCATACTGAGTGGTGAGTCCCACGCACTGGATTTTACGCCAAATGATCTGGCCAAAATGAAAAAGGCAGCCTTTGTTTATAGATGTTGGGAACTCGGCTTTGCAAGCGTTAATGACTGCCTGCTCAAAATCTGTGATGATATACTGCGGCCCAATAGTAACACCATGTCCATCAACAATATTATGATGATCTTGAAATAATCTCAGGTAACACTCTTGTGATTTTGAGGACATCAGGGCATATACAAGAGGAACAATTCTGCTGGTTTCTACGCTGCCCACTTGTGCATGCAATGAATACAGTTGCCTAAAAAGAGTGGGCACAGTCTTAAAAGTGCCGTCCATTAGCCAGCAATCAGCAACAGATAATTTCTGTTGTTCTCCTTGGTTGTAAATATGAGAATTTTGTCCTCACCACAAAGTGACTCCTTAGCTAAAAATAGTGCAACATTGAGGTACTTAAGGTCTTCTGTATGGTTACCTCATCAAGTGTGTATGACTCTGGCGCAATTTTCATGCCTGGCTCTCTTGATGACTTCTACAGTTCATGGCGTGAAGGCATATTGTGCCGTATTTCTGATGGCACATTTGCATACTCTTATCTGTATCAGTTGTGCCGGAGAATCATTGGTTGACAGGGTGTGTTCTTTCAATGATGCTACTGCTGCAGCTATTGGGGCTTCAGTGGCATCGGGAGAATGTGTGTGTTCAGTATTACTTCTAAGGTGATGCTGGCCCCAATTTTCACTATGCTTGCACGCCCATGTGTGACAGGGTTGAATAGGACCCTGTCCTAGTTGTTATGAAGAGTTTAAATGCAGGGATCTGTTCCATTTTTTTCCTTTCCTGTCTCTTGTCTGTCTGGTTGCGCAACCAAATTTTCTCATGAGACCTAGGATTTGATCACCCTGATAGTCTCGCAATTCTTTGCCTCTCACTTTCTCTCTCTACCCTCCCTTGCTGTTTCTGTTTTTTCCTCCCTTGCATATCTGCTGGTATAAAAATATATGCAAATCATTATGTGGAAATGTAACTGATATAGGGGTCCCTTTGTTTAGAAATTGTATAGTGTTACTGTTGAAATGTATATAATTATAGTTTGAGATGATTGCAAAGCTGTTTGGAAACTCAAGGGGTTAACCTGAAATGTAATTTTTAAGCCTTTTGCAGAAGCTGTGGAAAAGGGACCTCAGTTCTGGGACATTGTGTTCCTGCATGCACCTGCCTGAAATATACAAGAACATTTTTAGAAAAAAAAAACAGGATGCTTGTTAAGAAGGGGGGGGGGTTGAAAGGACTTATAAGACAGAGCAGCAATTGCTTGCACGAGACACGGAGATTGAAGGAAAACTCAGATGAATCATCTATGTTTATTCTGCCTTTGTAAATAGTTATTCTGAACAATTTTATTTTTTTAGTTTGTTATTCATAACAAAACTCTTGTTACAAATTTTACAACTGCTCTTGGTTTTTTCTATGCTTCCTGACCTGTGCCTCGACGACACCATGACATCCAGATTTTAAGTTTTGGCAGCACCAGTAAAAAAAGGTCTCCCTGTTGCCTCTCCTTAACATATAAATAACCACCAACACACAATTTGTCTTGTCCTTTTTGGGACTGCACCATCTTGCAAGGCTCGACCATATCACAGCAGCCATCTGAATTTCAGAATGTCAGAAGTTTGTATCCTGGTGTCCGTTTCAAAGTACAGCTAAATTAGCAAATACAGCTAACACCTTTTAAACCTGTACATTAGCATACATGATTGCAATTACAGTGAACTATCACTCAGCCTTCTGATCACTGACGCCAGCCGGTGGACATTACAATTTGGAGTCTGAATCAGCGGGAGTAAAGTCGGTCACATGTTTCTCTTTTGCAGTCTGTGGTCTGATTTACCTCTACAGAGCATCTGTAAATAAATGGCAAACTTTAGCCTGAGTACAGTCATATGGGAGTAGATACAGCAGCCTGATTTACCCTACATGTTTCCTTGCATATTTCCTCTGTTTGCGGTCTGTTTGTAAATAAATGTAAAACTTTAGATGGAGCTGGTTGCGATCTGCTTATGGTCGGATTTACCCTACAGAGCAGCAGTACATAAATATCAAACTTTAGCTGGAGCAACATAGCCTGAGCTAAAGACGGCAAGTCAAAACACATGTTTGCTTTGTCTGGTTGGTAGCAGTGCACCAGTAATTGTCAGCCTGAGTACAGTCAAAGGCAAAATAGTCGGTAATATGAGCAGCGGGATTTAGATAGTCTGGAACATGATTGTTGGTATTTTGACACTGTCAGGAATTTGGAGTTGGGTAAATGGGTGTCGGGATTTTAAGAGTCGGGCAAATGTTCGGATCCCTAAAGGGAAACCCAACACAAAATTAACCAGGGGGAAGACCACTGTCCCTTTATATAGCATAAAGATCCAATTGACAGACTTGTTGGGGAATGCCACTCAAGTGTAACACCTTCCTTAGGTAGATGTGTGAGACACAATCAAATGTCTTTTCTTGATCTACAGTAAGCAAAAAGTCTCTCAGCAGGTCATTATCCCCTCTCTCTATGAATTCCCTCAGAGTAATTAAGTTGTTCAGTGTATTTCTCTGTTTAATTGCACATGATTGGGACTTGACAAGGACTACAAGGGCAACCCGGTCCAACCTGTTAGCTAGTATTTAAGCTAGGATCTTCTGATCAGTATTCAGAAGGCTTAAGAGTCTCCAATTTTTTATATCCTCCCTGTCCTTTGATTTAAAAATATAGACTAATAAAGCTGCATGCATAGTGGCAGGCATATTGCCAAATTCTAAAATATAATTCAACACTAGGTAAAGTGATGGGAGTAAAAAAGGGAAAGGTGGAATACAATGGATCTGGAGAAAAACACACCTAACAGAATGTGGGCAGGTTACCATGGCAGTGAAACACAGAACACTGGCAGCTGAAATTCTGAGGAAAGCACATCAGTTGAACATACTAGGCAACCTGCTCTGGGATATGAAAAATGAATCTATAGGATTCATAAGAACAAAGCAGAAGTTTGATACAAAGTGTGAAGGGGTCACATCTAGGGAAGAAATTTTGGATACAGATAATCCCGGAATTGAAAAGCAGACAACCAGTGACTTGACATCCTTTTCAGATATTTTAAGGAGAATGAGAACAGACATTTAAAGGTGACCTGCAAAGTATCTATACAGTCTGCTCCCATCCCCACATACCTTCTAATGCTGCTTCGGGAGTCGGGAGCTGCATAAATGATCATTTTTAATCCAGTCGTGACTTTTTATAAACTGCCAAAATTTTTGGCCGAACCCGGAAGCACCACATGAGTCTCGATTGAACGGGTGCAATTGCACATGGGTATTCCATCCATTTAGTGACGTCGCTACCACCACTGCTCTTATTATAGTAGCAGTGGTGGTACTTTGTTATACTTATTTTATGGCTTCCACGGACGTATTGATAGCTGTAATGTTAGCTACAGCAACACCTGGGAAGGCTGTTGCTGTAGGTAACATTACAGCTATCAATACCTCTGTGGAAGCTACAAAATAAGTATAATAAAGTACAGCCACTGCTACTATAATAAGAGCGGTGGTGGTAGCGACGTTACTAAATGGGTGGAATACCCATGTGCAATTGCACCCGCTCAATCGGGACTCGCACGGCGCTTCCGGGTTCGGACAAAAATTTCAGCAGTTTATAAAAATGGCACAACTGGATTAAAATGATCATCTATGCAGCCCCAGACTCTGAGCAGCATTAGAAGGTATGTGGGATGGGAGCGGCTGTATAGATAGTTTGCAGGTCATCTTTTAATGAACTAACAGATTTGAATTGTTATGGCATATACAATAACTGACAAATAGAGGATAGCATAGAGGAACCTGTATATTTATGCACATTAACTTCAGAGCCAAATAAATTTTTGGCATTAGACACAGAAGAAGGTATTATTCATGCCTAGAATATAGCAGGGGCTAATAAACTCTTCAGTGATAAATACAAAGCCTTTCTAATGAAACATGTAATTATCTCATTAGAAGAAATATGGTCAATATCAGAACTATGGTTAGATGGCTATGACTGTATATCAAGAAAAACACAAAAAGGCAGAAAAGGGGAGACCTTGAGTGGATTTGCAGTGCCAGTCAAAACCATGAAACATGTATATATTAACAAGAGAAAAGCCATAACAGAAAATATTATATTATAAGGTATAGATTAGCTGGTGGGAAATTGTTATGTTCCTCCCCAAAATACAGTTTATTATGAAGATACAAATGGAAATTACTATAAATAAGCTGTTAATTGTTATACAATCAGAACCAGACACAGAAATCTTCCTTATGGATGATTTTAATGCAAGATTGGGAGATCTAGACAGTTTTAGAGACACGGGCTGGATATTCAAACTGCGCCATTCTATGGTGCAAGCCTTGCGCTGCATGAAATAGTTCGCAGGGGTGGCGAAGCGATATTCAACAGAGTTGCGCTATTGAGCAACTCCTTTGAATATCACCCCGACCACAACACCACTGTGCATGGTGCAGTGGAACTTGCGCCACCGCAAGTGGTCAGAGTGGAGCATTCAAGATGCGGTGGCGCAAGTTCCATTGTGCCATGCGCAAATTTCCGATAGTCAAAAGGTGACATGCAAATGGGGCCATAATTCATGCAAGGCAAGGGGGCCATTTGCATCTATTTATGGCCCCATTTGCATGCCATTAGTATGCAGGTGCGCCGATCCCCGAGGACTTGCGCCTGGCGCCCTGCCAGGCAGCAGCCGTCGGGGACCGACGCCCCCTGCAGCCCGATCGCAGGCATAACTGTTGTAATCCCCCCTCCCCCCGACTGGCCCGATCGCGGGCATAACAGTTGAAATCCCCCACCCCGACTGGCCCGATCGCGGGCATAACAGTTAATCCCCCACCCCGACTGGCCCGATCGCCAGGCATAACGGTTGAAATCCCCACCCCGACTGGCCCGATGGCGGGCATAACAGTTAATCCCCCACCCCGACTGGCCCGTCGCGGGCAACCCATATTAAACCCCCGAATGGCCAGATCGCTGGAAAACCCATATTAAACCCCCACCGATCAGCTCCGATCGCTGGCAAACCTATAGTAATCCCCCCCACCCCACTAGCCCGACGTGGCAGAACAGAGTACAACCCTCCCAAGAACAATATTCCTGGTGGTCCAGTGGACCTAGGCCCGATCGCAGGCATTAGAGTCAACCCCACCCCCCAGGTCCAAGTCCCTGGTGATCTAGTGGCCCCCACCCCACCTACTCACGAGCCCCACCACCCCGCCTTCTCCCTGTCAGCCGGCGGGCGGGCAGCATCCCACTCTGCCTGCCGCCTCGCCGTTGCCGATTGATTGCTTCAGTAGGGCTGCACCCCATTGGCTCTTGCTCTGAACCACGGGCGGCAGCCCTACCGAGCAGTCGTCGGGCGGCGCGGGCGGCAGGCGGTGGATGCCGCCGCCGCTGCTGACGGGGGAGCAGGGTGGTGGGGCCCGTGGGTGGGTGGGGTGGGGCTACCAGATCACCAGGGTACTGGACCTGGGGTTGACTCTAATGCCCGCGATCGGGTTCATGTCCACTGGACCACCAGGGATATTGTTCTTTGGGGTTGTACTCGTTCTGCCTGCGATCGGGCTAGTGGGGTGGGGGATTATTGTGGGTTTGCCCGCGATCGGGCCAGTCGGGGGTGGGGTTTAATATGGGTTTGCCCGCGATCGGGCCAGTCAGGGGTGGGGGTTTATGGGTTTGCCCAGAATCGGCCAGTGGGGGTGGGGGATTTAACTGTTATGCCCGCGATCGGGCCAGTCGGGAGGATTTCACAGTTATGCCCGCGATCGGGCCAGTTGGGGGGAGGGGTTACTATTATGCCCGCGATTGGGCTGCAGGGGCAGATAAGTCGAGATCCACCCACAGGTGGCAGCTGCTGTGCTGGCGCCCCTGCAATGTGGCAGCTCACCTGTGGGTGGCCCTCGACTTACTCCTTTTTTTTTTGCTCAAAGTTGTGCAGGCGAGGTTGGGGTTGCGCCTATAACTTGCACAGCCCGCTGAATATCGGGCTGTGCAGTTTATGCATGGTTCCTTCCTCCCGTTGAGCATGCCTTCATTATAATTGCGCTGTTGCTCAGCTTGACTTGGGAGGCGCAACTGCCTCCTGCTGAATATGGCAGAATGGCACACTTTCGACTTGCACAGGCAAGAACCCTATTGGCGCATGGCGTAAACCCATTTGAATATCCAGCCCAAGGAATCTGCAGTAATCCTGAAATGTAAGGCTCTTGGTAAAATTGTGAACAGAAATGGAAGAAGACTGTTGGAACTGCTAAAATGTATTGGTCTGTGTATCTTAAATGGAATTATAAGTGGTGATATGCCAGCACAGTATACTTTCACTTCTAGTAAAGGAATGAGCATGGTTGACTATTTCTTGTCCTATAAATGTCAAGTTCTAGATTTGATTGCTTTAGGAGTAACTGAAAGAACAGAAAGTGATCATACAGCTGTTTAAGAAGCAGAATTTGAAGTCACAAACGCTAAGGGGAAATGATCTGGAAAACTCCAGAACAGAGATAAGAAATAAAAAATAAAAAATAAAAATTTATTTAAATGACAAAGTACACAATTTGCTGTTAAAACTGATACAAGGCAATGAAATACAGACAATTGCAGATGGTATCCACAATATATGGAGGTGAGTCTAATTTATAAGCAGTTTCACTTGATCAATAATATTCTTCTTCGGTTTGTATATAAAGAAGTTTTTGTAAAGAGCAAACTCTGGTCAGAGCCAATATAGCTGTAAAATGATGGTATTGATGGTGGTGAAAGGTGTGTATGAGAGAAGTAGTAGATGAATGAAGGATGAATGAGTTATGGATTGTTGTGATTTACTGTAGTTATATCAAGATATTATCATGTAATATATGGTATGTACAATAAGTTATATCAGGAGTGGTAGTATACTGTTACATTCAGATACACGTGAAACTGAATGTGTTTTTCTTTTTTTTTCTTTCAGGTTACATTTCAGTCTTTCTTTTTTTAAATGTTTGCTTTCCCATTGTATAGCATCAATAGTAAGATCTTAGTGTTAGTGGTAGATAGTGGTGAAGTACACCGAGTTGTCATGGAATAAGACAGACAAATTGTATGCATTGCAGTGTGATTCTGTTGAGAATCCATCAGATCAGTATGGGTCTACAGCATCGGAGCAAAGAGTTAAACATAGATAGACATTTTGTTTAAATGGCAATGACCCTTTATCAGATGAATGATGAATATCTGTGACCATGATCACTTCTGAAAATAACAGTTCTTGTATACCATGTCAATGGTTGCAGTCCGCTCTGCTACCCCGCACCCTTCCAGTGTATTCTCTATTATTGTGTATTATTGTAATGTGGGAATTATTTTTTTAGTAATGCTACATTTTTTTGGTTTTGTTCAGCATTAATAAAAATAAAAAAATAAAAAATTCCAAGATTAGAATAGTGCACAATAATAGATAATACACTCAAGGGGGTGGGAGCAGGCTGCAAACCACTGACACGGTATACAAGAGTTATTATTTCAAAACTGATCAGCTGATCATGGAACGGAACGCTCCTCACTTACAGTGATATCGGATCAAAGCATGCAGCAGGGTCGGGAGCAAGGAAATAGTACAATGAGGAGAGGGAGGTAGGAAGCAACCATACTGTACTGAATGGAGAGGATGCAGAAAGATGTGTTTCAACTCCATGCAGTGGAAGGAGACAGCTGTTATGCATTTGGAGTCACATGCTTACAGATCCCCCTTCTTAATATGATAGCACTGTATCATGCATAGCACTCGTTATGCAGCTGTAAAAACGTTTCTTCTGGACCATAGGGACTGACATTCGACTTTCAAATCTAAATGGAGTATACCCCACTTTGTCGCTCCCCCAAACCCCTGGATCAGATTACAAGCCTAATTAAAAGGCAATATCTGGTAGCCTGGTCAATATGGTTTACACAAGGAGTTGCATATCCATGATGCCTTCCACTGGGAATGAGATGAGGCATTACAGTACAGTATGTGAGTGGTTTAGAGGCATACACAAAAGTAATCAATTTGAGTCTCAAAGAGCTAGACATAAGAACAAACATATTCAGCATTCACACTCAGCTCGACTGACGAGAGGTAAGATTGTAAACATGAACAATAGGACGGCCCAGTGGCACTGAGGGTTGAGGCGTTAGATGCCACACCTCGCGCCACGCCGGCGACTCAGATTTGGGAATGAGCTCGGGCCACCGGGGGACAGCAGGGGCGGGTGAGGATTGAGTGCCTGTTGGGCTTCTCTCCCCCCTAAGGGGGAGGTTGGGGATTGCCCGGCATGCCAGCTGCTCCTGGTGGACTCCGGGGGTACTGCAGCATGCTCGACTGCACGTATTCAGCATGCCCTGATACAGGCTGGAGTTGCTGTGCGCCTAGCGCCGGGGGATGTGCACGCACGTGAGGGTGGAGAGATCGCTAGAACAAGGAAAAGCCCAGTCTGTGGGGTAGGTAACGGCACCTGCCCCCATGTCCATGGCTGGGTCCATCCTGCCTGGCCTTCCAGGTTTCTCCACCTGGGTCCTCTCCCACGTTGGAGTCTGAATATGAAGAGTGTCCAAGAGGAGGGGCGGCCCCACCCTGGAGGGGTTAAGCTGGGGGTGCCGATCATGGACAGAGGAAGAGGGAGAGAGGAGGCACAGGTAGCAGGACCTCAGGCAAGGCAGGAGCAGGCAGGATGCCTGAGGGAGGCCCCCCAGACCGCAACCGGAGGGAAAAAGAAATAGGAAAAAAAATTTAAATGAACAATAATGGTTGAAGATGCCTACTTATGCAGTCACATGCTTCCAGATCCCCTTCTCAATGTGATAGCACTATGTCACGCATAGCTCTCTTTATGCAGCCCTAAAAATGTTTCTTCTAGAACCTATGTACCCACATTATACTTTCAAATCTAACTGGAGGATACCTCACTTTGTCACCCTCCCCACCCCGGATCAGATTACAAGCCTGGTTAAAAGGTGATGTCTGGTAGCCTGTTCAATCTGATTTACACAAGGAGTTGTATATCCATGATGCCTTGCACTGGAGTGAGCAGAGGCATTACAGTATGTGAGTAGTTTAAAGACATACTCAAAAATAATCAATTTGAGTCTCTAAAAGTGTAGAGACCCTACAGCAAACATATTCAGCATTCACACTCAGCTCAGCTGACGCAGAGGTAAGATTGGAAGAGCGGACAGTAATAGTTGAGGATGCCCACTGCTGCCTACTTACTCGGGGGAGATGATGTTCCGGAGCAGGAAGGGCTTCAGACTCTGCATGTAGCCCTCTGCCTCTGCTGGCAGCAGCACCACCACCGAGATATCCATCGCTCACTGAATTGTGAAAGCCAACAAGCCAGAAGCCGTTGCATGTCCCAACTCTGGTACCTGAAGGACTGTCCCAGCTCCAAAGGTCCTTGAACCATTCCAGCTCCAGCAGTTTAATGCCAGGCCACAGCGACCCCCATAACCATGGTAACCTAACCTAGCATGCAGGCCGGGGCTCAGTGCCTTGGCAACCTCTATCAGACATTGCTTACTGCAGTTCCCTGCCACTACCGCAAGAGGCACACTGAGTCCAGAAAGCGCCAAGCAGTCTTGGTCCTGAATACTGTTATCTGAATTCAGTAAGTCTGCTTTTGCACTGCTTGCACAGCTTTTATATTTTGTACTAAATAAACTTTGCACTTTGCATATACTTGTGGACTTGTAATCTACTTCATAAGGAGTACCAGGAGTTTTAAACAGGTGTGCTGTTGCACTCCGGCTCTGTTTCTACATTTTGGGGTTTGGCAACCCCTGTAGCTGCAGCTGGTGTTGGGTCTCAGTACCATGCAGACGCGCTACTTCCTACTTGCCAAGGAAAAGAAGTACAAATGGGGCATACATTCTTTTTAGTGTTTCAGTAGGAATAAAATGCTTATTTTTACATTCTTTGATCTAATATTACTGTAAAATAAACTTGAAGCTCCATTCCATGCTCAGCTGATCATGGAAGGTGGGAGCAAGAAAACAGTGCAGCAGGGGAGAGAGGAGCAACCACACTTTACTGAATGGAGAAGATGCAGAGAGATGTACTTCAGCTCCCCCTGCCATCCCCCTAGGTCACCACCTACCTTGGTATCATCCAGCAAACAGACTGATCTTGCTCTTGATGTCCCATGATGTGCCTGCAGTGAGATATCCCAAACAACACTGGTCCCAACACCGAGCTCTGTGGAACACCGCCGCTGCCCTTGGTGTGAGCTCCCACCCACCACCACTACCCTCTGTTGCCTTCCCTGCAGCCAGTTTCCTACCCATCTCACCAGCTTTGCACCACCCCTGTGCCTACTAACTTCCTTCCCAGCCTTCCAGTGGCACTGAGTCGATGCCTTACTGAAGTCCAGATACAGGACATCCACTGCATGGCCCCTGTCCAGTTGCCTAGTTACCCAGTCATAGAACTTGACCAGGTTGGTTTGGCAGGATCTGCCACATATGATGCCATGCTGTCTGCTGTTCTGTAGTCCTTTGGCCTCTAGGAGGGCCACCAGCCTCTCCTTCAGGATGGTCTCCATTAGCTTACCACTTGATGGATGTGAGGGCTCACTGGTCCTGTAGTTTCCCGGTTCATCCTTGGGGCCACTCTTGTGGAGGGGGCACCACATGAGGCTCATCCTCCAGTCCTGAGATACACACCCCAGAATGGCAGAGGCATTAAATAGAGTCTGCCAAAGGTCCTGCAAGGACCTCTGCCAACTCCTTCAGTACCCTGGGGTGGATGCCATCTGGGCCTGGCGCCTTGTCCACCCTCAGTGCCTTCAAACCCTCTCGAACTCTGCTCTCCATGATTTCCCCATCTGTCACCACTTCCCACCTGCTTCTGCCATTTCTCCACCTTGGGTGTCACCCCCTCTCTTTATAGTAAATACTGAGCAAAGTACTCATTTAGTGCTTCCGCCTTTATCGCACCCTGCTTCCACCCAACCCCCTCCTTCCTAATCCTTACTATGTGGTCCTTACAGCTCCTTTTCTCTGATGCTTAAAAAGAAGAAGTCCTTCTCCCCCCTTCTTAATGCCTTGTGCCAGCCTGAGTTCCGTAGATGCTTTGGCTCCCTTACTACCCTTGTCACCTCCTTGATTCTGTCAAGTACTCCTCCCTGTCCTCCCCCTCCCTGTTTTCTTATGCTTCCTAAAGGCAGCTCTTTTCCTCCTTACTTTTTCCATGACCTCCTTGCTCAACCAGATTGGTTTCTTAGCCCTAGCCTTCTTGCTCTGGGCTTTGCAGCAGTTTGATTTGCCTCCACTATCCCCAGCTTTATGAGCTCCCACCTCTGGTTAGGTGTCCATACTAGATTGAATTCTGGCCAGGTACCCTTTTACCACTTCCCCCATCCTCCCAAAGTCGGCCCTCCTGAAGTCCAGCACTATTGTGCCAGATTCCACTCCTTCCTTGCCCATATCCAATGTGAGCCATACTGAGTGGTGGTCATTCCCTGACAGTGGTTCCTCCACTGTAAGTTCTCTCACAAAGTCCCCATTTGCCAGCACAAGGTCAAAGGTATTCCCTAACCTGGTTGGTTCACTGACCATTTGCAGCAGGAAGCTGTCCTGGAAGGCATCCAGCAGTACCTGCTCCCTTCTGTTCCTGGTTGATGATTGCTCAGTCCACTCTGGCATGTTGGAGTCCCCACAATCACCACACTACCCTTCTGCAGGTCCTCCTGATCTGTCCCACTAGTTCCCTGTCTAACTCCTCCGTCTGAGATGGTGGCCTGTGCATCACTCTCATTCTAAGAATCCTATTCTTGGAATCCTGGATTTGCATCAAGTGCCTCCGTGCTACCCTCCTCCCCTTCCTCCCTTACACACTTCAGTCCTTCCTTCACATATAGTACCCCTCCTCCTTTCCCAATCACCCTGTCCCTCACGAAATAACCTGTACCTGGTACAGACAGGTCCCAGTCATTGGGTGGCCCATGTTTCGTGATGGCTGCAATGTCCACCTCTCCTCTGCCATGAGCACCTGTAACTCTGCAGTTTTCCTCCAAGAGCTCCCAGCATTAAGGGTAACCACCTTCCACCGTTCCCCCCTCCCATCCTGCCCTCCTTTCCTAGCATCATCAACCAGTACTTGCCATTTTGTCCTTTGTCACTGTTATGAGGGGTAAGCTCATATGGTTTCCCAACCTGTGGTCTCTGCATATCTCTTCCCCAACTGCCACCCCTCACCCTAGTTTAAATTCCCAACTTCCTCTATGTACTCCTCCATCCTTTGTTTCAACACTTTCTTTCCCTCCTCACTTAAGTGTAGTCTGTCCTTGGCATAGAGACTACTGTCCTCCCAGGTTCCTCCACCCCCCCCCAACAGCCCATACCCTTTAGCACAACACCAGGTTCTTAGCCATCCGTTAAATTCCTCTAGTCTCAGCTTTCTTGTTGTGCTTGCCTTTGGCACGGAAGTATGTCTGAAAAAGTTACTGATCTTCCTGCCCCCTCACATAATTGTGCTAGTTCCTCAAACCTCCTCTGGACTGTATCTACTGTCTTGTCAGCCAGGTCGTTTGTCCTAAGATGTATAATTAAATGAGACTTGTCCCTACCCCTTCTAGCATATTTCAGAACAAACTGTCCCACCCTTTCCACTGTCATTCCTGGCATGGCCTCCACCCAAATGCGACTATGCCTCTCTCCCCCCTTGCTACCCCACCTAACTTCTCTTAGTATTGAGTCCCCCAACACTAAGATTCCACCCCTCTTACTCCCTGCTTGCTTCCATTCATCTCCCTCTCTCATTTCCAGCTCCTCTTCTTCCTCCTGCACATTATTTCCCCCTTTTACCCCTGTTGCAATTCTCCCAGCAGAACTTCCCCCTGCTCCAGTTTGGTCCAGGCATTTATCAATTACTCCTCTAATTTCATCATTTCCCTCCTCCACCTTCTTCCTCTCTAGCAGTGCACAACTATTTTCTGAAGGCCCTTCACAAATGCCCGCTCCCTCTCTCTTCATAGTAACCTGTTCTCTCCTTTCCACTCCATGACTTTTGCCACTTCTTCACCTCCCCTCACAAGTCCCTATCTCCTCCTTCCATTTGTCTTTTGTCTCCTGACCTGGTTTCCCCGGCAATTGTTCTTCCTGGCCTGGGCCCCTTTGTCTCTGCTTCCCTTCTTCTGACCCTCTCCTCACCACTGTTGGCTTACATCGCCCACCTCATCTCCCTCCTCCCTCCCTCCAGTATTGGGCTAAACCCACCCCCAATCTGCCTTGCCTGTCTTAGTTCCTCCTGCAGACCCTCAATCTCCTTTCTAAGTTTTTCTATGTGGTTGCACACTAAACATCCTCCCACACTGTTGCAGCCTACCACCCTACCCATTGCTGTCATTGCCCACCAGCGACCCCCCCACCCTTCCAGATGCAGGATACCAAACACTCCCCCAAGTCTCCCCTCTCCCTCCTCTATCAGTGCAAAACATTTTCTTTATTTCCCTTACCTCCTTTGTTGCACACGTTTAGATATATTGAGCAACTGCTTTTTATATTCCTATCCTTCCTATCCACACTCAAAAACAGACTTTAAGTAGCCATTGCACAACCTTCTTCAAACTCCTACTCCTCCTTTCCCCAATGCAATATCAATGCGAAGAAGTAATAATGAAAGCTCCTAGATTTGCATTTACTTCCCTTCCACTGAGAGAGCAGTCACCTCTTCACTTGCTGCTGTTCCTTTCCTGGTATGCCCCTCCTACTCCACACCCCTTACTATACCTAGTGTTTAGCTCCTGTCAATCAGATTTAACAGGGCATATAATCAAGAGTTGGGGGAAGGGGGGGGTGGAAAATTTGCAGCAACCAAAGACAGCAAAGAAATACACCACCACTACATTTTAAATTCTCAACAGCCCAAAAACAATTCTAAGTAAAGACAACAAAGAAAGTACAGTGTCACCAAAAGCCCACAATCCAAGTCTAAAAGAAAAACAGCAATTACCAGTTACTGTAAAGCATTGAATAGAATATGCTTCCTTCCCATTCTGGCTTCTATAACATTCAAAATACATACATTTCTATCTCAGCTCTTTACCCTTACCATCAAAAGGTAACTACAATCACAATAATCTACCTTCTACTAATACAGATTCTATCAAAGAACCAGAGCACAATGCAAAACATCTGCTGCTTAGCAACAACAAACAGGTGACAACATACCAAGTTGCTGTAGCTTTTTTAAAATAGAAAAAAAAATGTAATCTTTTAAACCAGTAGAAATCAGCAGTCCCAAAAGCACCTTAAACTACAAGAAAGAACACAGTACCACACCTCTGCCACAAAAACTAAACAGTTCTAAAACATTGGAGAAAGAAGAAAAAATCAGAGACTGCACAAAAAGATACAACATACTATAAAGTATTAGGCAATAGTATACTCAGTTGTTTAACAGAGAAAATAAAGTACCTACCAAAACAGACAGAATACCCACAAATGACACTTAGGTTCTCAATATCAGACACCACCACACAGAAAGGGTTTAAACTATAGTATTAAAATTAACCACATCAGAGTAGAAAGATCACACTAAATAAATGTGTTGATCCTTCTAACTTCCAACAAATATCTACCACTCAAATGTTATATCTTCCTGGAGCCTACAGGGTTGTCTTTCACAATCACATATTTATTGTCCCCTGTTTGGTGACAGCTGCCACAGTGAGGCCTCTTTCAAACCACCTCTGAGAGTATCCCAAGGGCTGACTGGATGGGAGAACTAAGGAGAATGGGATATTAGGCATGTTTAGAAACCCCAGTTGGAGGTGCCTAGCCTGTTCTATGGCTGCTGGTTTGAAATTTAATGTAGAATGTATATATCTGAACACAGCCAAAAGGAGAGGTCCTTCTGAGGTACAGTCACAGGAAATAAAATTAAGTACTCATTGTTATTGTTGATCTTCCAGAATATCTTCACCATACATTTACACTAATGGGTCCTAGCTGGAGGTGCTAAGACCCCATGGGAGCAAAGTGTTTTGCAGCTAGGAGGGGACTGACGCTGGATGTTGGCACCACCCACAAGGCCAACATACTGACGTTGTGCACGTCAGCCAGCCAGTAAATGATGCTGGCCCCTCCCTTCTTCAGTTCTGTTTGTCGGCAGAAGAAACAAGTAGGACAAAAGAGAGGACTATAGACTTCTAGCCCAAAGGGATAGGAAAAAGATATAGGATATAAAAATAACAAAATAAAACCCAACTACCAGCTAAGGGTTGGACCTACTAGGTGGCAAAAGAGTACTGGGTAAAATGAGCCAGATCCCATTATTAGCTATCTAGACAGAAAGGGTAGAGATAAGAGAGAAGGGCAGCAGCCCTTGTATATAGCTCTGGCGAATACACGGGGACCTTGAAAAATTAAAATGGCAGAATGCCAACTTAAATTAACCTTAAACTCCCAAAAGGACAGGTTCAATTTAGTAGGGTAAACAACCCTCAGCTCCCTCAGAGGAGCGAGACAATAAGTGTGACTGGACAAAGTCCGGGAGCACAAATACTATCTTCTTGCCACTCCAAAAGGAGCAAAGAAAACAACTTGAAAGGAGAAGGTAAAAGAAAAACATACTCCAAAACGTTGAGTATAACACATAAAATCCTATTACACTTGCTTCTTCTGTAACGCAGGAAAACCCCAAAGGAAGCTGCACCTTGTTCCGAGTGCCAAACACTTTTCACGTGGCACAAGTTTAGTGGTATGGACAAGGCGAAGCCAATGCTGCAAGAAGCAGCAACAACTTTGAAATACCCTAAGAGATATCCCTAGAAGGGAGAGAAGGAACAATTAAGGCAATGGCAAGAGCGAATAAACTCCCCAAGGAATTTTTTTTATTTTTTGGTTGGGAATAGGGCTATGGAGACCCTCATCCCATTTTAGTTTTTCTTGAAAACAGCATATTCTACTCTGAAAAGAGGAAGTGGGGGGAAGGGACATCTCCTGAGAGGGAGAGGTAAAAAGAAAGCCAGTGTACTATAGCACAACACAGTGAGCTGCCCAGAGGCCCTGGTTCTCACCTGAATGGCGGATGGTGGGTAGGCATGTGAATGAATGGTAATGGTGTGAGAGCATTTTCTCTGAAACTTCCCCTCTGCAGATGACGTCATCATGTGGTACCACTTTATTGATGACATCATCTGCGTTTGAGGGGGTGAGGACTGGATCTCTTTGTTTATTGATTGGTTAAATCAAAATCCCCTGGGTTTGAAAGTTACCTATCAGACCTATAAAAATGGCATTCTTTTCCTCAATGTCATTTTGGAAGGTAAAGCACAACAAATTGCGAGTACCACAACTTTCAGAAAACCAACATCTTGTAATTCCTGTCTTCATTTTGAAAGTGCACACCCATGTAACTAGACGCTGACACTTACAAGAAACTGCAGTGACAAAGATGACTTTTTGAGACAATTGGATAAGCTAATAGAAAGGTTTAGAAACAGGGGATATGACTGGAACCTTTTACAGGAAGCTAAATCAAGAGCAGCAGAGAAAGAGAGAGGACCGAGCTATTAGTTCCCAGAATAAGAATACAGAATAAGGATGATCCGGTAACTATCAGTCTTGAGTACAATCATTTAGCAGGGGTGACTGGCAGTACTGTATATAAACATTGGTCTACAACTAATGAATGATCCTAAACTAGCAAGTACACTAGGAGACAATCCACAAGTCACATTCAGGAGAGCCGCTAATATTAGGGACAAGTTAGTGCATAGTAAATTTCAATCCAGTAAAGTAATTAATCAACCTGCTGTATGTGGTTGTTGTCTAAATCAAAGGGTTTTAGAAAATGTAAAAGGCGCAATGCATGTCAGTATGCCTGTGAAGGTAATCATTCATCCTAGAACACTTAACAAATATTAAATCAGAGAATGCATAACTTGTGACACCATTCATGTGGATATATTGTCTCACATGCTCCTGTGACATGGAAGATGTTGGTAGAACTACACGCTCACTTTAAAAAAAAAAAAGAGTCCAGGAGCATGTCAGAAATATTATTAATGCTAACATTATCAGCCCTCTGGGCATGCATTTTAAGGAACTGCACAATAGTGACCCCAGAGAGATGAGGTTTACTGGACTGCAATGTATTCGCAATTGCACTAGAAGAGGGGTATAACAATCTTACATATCTGTTGCAAGAGGAATCTCTGTGGATTTGGCATTTACAATCCCTTAAACCATCAGGATTAAATGATATGCTAGATTTCAAACCTTTTTTATGATTGCTTTAATGTTTATCGTAACATGGGTTTCTTTATTAATTTTTCATAGTCATTGGTTAGAATTATTTATAATGCATTCACATCAAGTGACTGTCATCCAAAAAATTAATAAATTGAACTGTTAAAGTGAAAGCTGCAAGAATTTAAAGAGACACGATCCATCTGAGGCAATGAACAAGAAAGAACATTGTTTTCAAATTTAGATCTTCTTTGAGGATATCTCTTGCATCAGCACACCTATGGAACTTTGTAACATGGGCAAAATCAGAGGATTGGAAACAAGGAGCCCAATTGGCTCAATTGCATCAGGTATATTAATAGCGCTACACAGCATTATGGCACGATAATGCTGTGTTGTTTCCAAACATTCAGAGCAATAATGCCCTGTTGAGAGTATGAACGCACTCACTGAAGTAGGCAAGGAGTGAAGGGAGTAGAGATATGTCGACCAATAGGTGACGATGAAAAGAGCAGAAAAGCAGTGGCAGGGCAAGAGAGGAACTGCAGAAAGTAGTGTGTCGGCGGGGCCTAGAAACCGAGAGAGGAAACAACGGGGAACCATGCTATCTTGGAGAGACCGAAACAGTAAGTTCAAATAATACAAGTTGCCGAGCAATGGAAAAGAGCAGTGAAGCACAGGTGACTACGAGATGAGTGTGAGGAGACAAGAAGTGGTGTAGATGTAATAAAGCGCCACCTATTGGTGGTAATCGTGAGGTTCATGTGTACACCCAGCGGAAAATAGAAGTGTTATTTGTGGAGGATATGAAGGTATGCACGGGCGACATGTTCTCCAGAATGCAGCAGAGCAGGGATCTGAAATACAAACAAGGGTACAGAAATAGAGTAGGCAGCACAAGTAGCAAATTAGCAGCTGTCAAGCATAGTGTTATGCGAAAATGCATAAGTATAGCAGAATGCAAAGATAAGAAAAGTCGTGCGCCACTATATTAGTCGATGTGGGTCATCAATGTGCACGCAGCATGGTTCCAGCAACAGAAAGGCAGCAAAAGTAAGAGATGTGCACCATAATTGTAAAGGTTAAATAAGTGTTTCTGCTGATTACTGTCCTATAGCAAAGAAAGAGCATCTGACAAATAGCCCAGTTGCACTTGCCATGTTACAAGCACAGTAATCCCACTCCGAAGGTGGATTAACGGGAGTTAATGGCGGTTGGTCGCTGTAGGACGGCCCCAACCATGCATTAACTCCCCATTAGATGCCACCTTCGTCGTGGATTACTGCTTACATAGCCACCAACCACTAGGACCACACGGAAACTTTCTAGCTACCAGTCCACTAGGGGCTGCCCAAGATGACATCAACTGATGACATCCTTCCTATATAAATGTGAGTGGCCCCGCGCCCTCCTCAGTTCTTTTCCCACCATCGACCATTGCACGTTGGACTCCACAGAGACAGTGCCACTTCAGATGACCACAACATCTTTGATTTTTACCTTTACTTTCTTTCTCACCCTAGTTCATTTATCACTTTATTTTTAAAGTGATTTTTACCTTCATCTATGCTGACTGACCCTGAGAAACTCTTTAGATACTACAGGTGCGGTCAGAAGATCTACGATAGAGACAACATGATGCCTGCATCTGTTATCTTGGCATCAACCACAACTTTAAGGCCTCTTGAAGTCTGCTCGAGATTCAATCAAGCTAGCTGGTGGCACCATCAGAAGGCCCTAGAGTCCTTCCTCCTGCAACAGAAGGTCACCACAATGGAAAAGCGCTCCACATTGCAGGCTCCATCCATGGGCTCCCACTCCTCAAGGCCTGGGACAAATTGGCTGTTAACCCAAGCACTGGGAGAAGGAAAAGTCCAGGAAAATTCCTCCCTGGTATGCTCTCGGTTGCCGCTTCAAGCGCTGGCCATTGCTGGGTCATCCACTGCCTCAGCGGCAACCCCCACTGCTACCCATACTCTTTCCTTCACAGGGTCAGCTCTGGCAGTGCAACCCACTGGTCCTTCTTTGGTCAGCGATGGCTCATCAGTGTCGGGCCTCCTGACGCCCCCCTTCCCGACATTTCAACTCCTGTTGTTCAGACCCCTTCCTGCTCAGGGGCAACAGAAAGGGAGTTCTGCCAGGCCTGCTTTGGCCGGCGATGGCCTGTCGATGCCAGGACTTCTGCCTCCCCCATTGACGCCTCTGGCCATTTCGTCGACACTGGGTACTCTGCTTCCTGTCGATGCCTCAGGCTGTTATGTCGACGCCGAGACCTCAGCTTCTCTCAACAATGCTTCAGGCCGCACCGCTGACACGGGGATCCAGCTCCCTGTCAACGCTGCATAGTGCTCCAGCGATGCCGATCACCATCGATGTCCAGACTATGCTCTCCTCCTTTTAGGAGTTCATGCACCACACTGCCCCTCCTCTGGGCCCGTCGATGCTGGGTCCTCCCAAGCAAGCTCCCATGTTGACACCTTCTACGTTGTCGTGGCCTGCTCGTTCTCTGTAGTTGACATCTTTGGTGCCCTATTCAGAGCCAGTTGACGAGGATGAGTATAATTCTGATCTCATCCCACATGAGGAGGAGGACAAGGGAGACAAGGAAGAGGGGGCTAAGATCCCCTCCCATAATACCTCCACTGTTTCTTCAGGGGGAGAAGATTCCTCCAAATATACCCCAAGGTCCCCCCCCCCGATGACCCCTCCTTCATCTCAGTAATGAAGCAGATGCAAACAGCTACCTATATGTGGTTTGATGCTGAGGAGCAGGATATTATAAGGAGAAATCTGGCTGAATATTTGGAATGCCAGATTCTCCCCTCTGATCATTCCTTCACTGCTGGATGCATTAGAGAATACCACCATGGCTGCCTGGTACAGGCCAAATATGATCCCTGCGGTGTCCAGAAAGGCAGACAAATTGTACCAGGCCCCTCAGCAAAGCCTTTTTCACAGGGTAACCCCAAGCATATTCAGTGGTAATAAATGCTGCCCATGATAGGTCCAAGAGACTTGGCATCTGAGCTCAATTCCCCATGACAAGAAAGTCAGAAAGCTGGATCTTATGGGCAAGAGGATCTTGCTCTCGCCACATTGGCCCTCAGAATTATTCATCACATTGCCCATATGGTCAAATTCCAGAATAATCTCTGGAAAAAGGCCAAAGGTGCAGCTGAGAGGCTCTTCCAGAGGCCCTCAGCAGCAGGAGATGCTTAAAAGCCCTCCAGTCTAAGGTAGATGTGGGTAAGCACCTTTTGAAGTCTGCTTATGATGTCTCAGATGCCTCTGCTACAGTAGCTGTGGCTGTCATATGCCTAAGATGGCATTCTGGCTCAGGATATCTGGCTTTGTTACTGATGTACAAGAGTCCATCCTGAACACCCCCTTCAGAGGCTTCAAGCTCTTTGGGGTGGATGGCACAGGACATCCTTTCTGACCTACAAGCCTCAGGGAGGGCCCTGCGGTTAGTCCACTCTCTTTACCATACCCAGCAAAGAAGTGGACAGATGGTGCCTCTTTCGTCAGGCCTCCCACAGACCCAAGAAGGATGCCCAACAGCCAAGCAAGGGCAGAGCAGGAACCCCCCACCTGCCCCTACCTCCACCACCAGGAAGGCAACCCTAGAGTGGTGGTGCAACACCAGCCACTGTTTCTTCCTCAGCATGACTCCTTGCCAGACCCACACCTCCAGTACCCACAGGAGGTGGTGGTAGAGTTGCTTCTCCCTCCAGCTGGACAGGTGGAGGAGATAACAGATGATAGGGTCCTGCAGCTCGTAGAGCAAAGCCAAACTCTAGAACTTCTGGAGCAGTGTCCAGATCTACCTCCAGTTCCTTCAAGCTACCTTCCAGATCACATTCCAGTGCTGCTTGAGGAAATTTGCATGCTACTGCAGAAAAGGGCCATTAAGCCAGTTCCCAAAGATCAGAGGGACAGAGGATTCTATTCCACTTCTTTCTAGTTCCCATATCCACAGGGTTTGCAGTCCATCCTGGACCTCGAAACCTGAAAGAGCTGATTCTGAAGGAACTTACCATAACAGTAGATCTTGAGGGGATCTCAGTCATCAGGTTATACCACAGGAACCTTCACCGTCAATGAAGGAGAATCACATGGAAGATTTTCAGCAGCACAACTGGGGCCGCCCACACTGCCTACATCAGCCGACGTCACCAACCCTATATAGGCATAAGCGGCCCCGCTCACTCCCTCCTCAAGTTCTTTCCTTCCAGAGACAAGGGAGCAAGGCTCACACCCTGGGGAACCGAGGGAGAGACAGAGGTACCCCACAAAGTAAAAGACTGGATACACCCGATAGCCAGTTCCTAGACAGGAGCCACAAGAAGGGGGATGGTGGGAAGGAAATCATACCTGATGACTGCGATCCCCTCGAAGATCTACTGTTACTGTAAGTTCTTCTGTAACTATTCTATCTTCTTCAGTTGTATCTCAGTCATCAGGTTACACTGCAGCAATGAGTACCAAGCAGTGACAAGTGGAAACCGACAAACTGGGATGGCTGAAGCTCCATAAACTTAAGACAGGAGTCCTTGCACCAGGTATCACCATATATGGGTGAGTATTTGTTGAGCTACTCAATATGAGCAACTCAGTAATACCACTGTGTGTATGAGCGACTGTTGAAACAGAGCGCAAGATCTTGTATAGCAAGTGTACACAAGTGAACTACGCTCGTTATACTAGAGTATAGACAGGTGTGTGGCTGAACCCTGCTGAGTTGGTCATTTGGCACAGTGGCTAGAGCCACTGCCTACAGAACCAGTGGACTCTGGGTTCGGGTCCCACAGTAGGATGTAGAAATTTTTTTTAACTCTCGCCCCACCTGGAGATAATTACATTAAGTCGGGTGAAGTAAATAAAGAAGTATTTATGTTGCTGTTCATTGAACAGCTGAGGATCACGCTGTTTGTATGTCATTGTTTTTGAGTCGCCCTTCTGCATCACACAATGTTTTAGTCACAGTTTGTGTGCCACACAGTAAAGGATTCACCCGTAACACATAAATCCTTTGCACCACAGTCCTGACAAAACCTGCAGGGCTCTTGAGGCACTGTCCAGACTGTAATGCTTGGTGAAAGTGTGGACTGTACTCCAGGTGGCAGCCGTGCAAATGTCAGGAGCTGAAACCACTTTGAAACAAGCCAGCAAGGTTCACTTGCCTCTGGTGGAATGAGCTTTGACAGCATCAGGCAGTCCTTTGCCATACTTGTTGTAGCAGAACACAATGCAATTTGCCAACCATTTGCATAAACATAGCTTAGAAACTAAAGCACCCTCTCTACCTGGAAGGAAAAGAAACAAACAACTGCTTTGACTTCCTGGACTTTTTAGTCCGAAGCACATACTACTTCAAAGTTCTGCTCACATCTAACGTATGGAGCAGAGCTTCCTTGGATTGGCACACTCAGAAAAATAAACAGGATGGTGGATAGACTGATTAGTGTGAACTCAGAAACCACCTCGAGAAGAAACTTAGGATTTGTGCACAAGGGTACCCTGTCTTTTGAAAAATCAAATAAGGCTCCTTGTACCAGAGGGCCGGAAGCTCTGAAATTCTTTGAGCAGAGAACTAACTGCAACAAAAACAGCACTTTCCAAGAAAGAAAGTGCAAATCACAAGTCACGATTGGCTCAAAAGGAGACAGGGTCAACTTCCAAAAATAAAATTTAAGTCCCAAGATGGGACAGGAGAATGGATTGGGGTTTCAGATGCAGGATGTGTCTAAGAAACATACAGGATACATCCAATTCAGTAATTATGCGGTCACCCACAGGCTCATGAAAGGCAGAAATAGCCGAAAGGTGGAACCTGAGTGAGGAATACTGGAGACCCGAGTCAGACAATGAGATCAGGTAGTCAGGATATGATTCACCAAACAGGTGAAAGGGTCCAGAGCCTGTTTGGAAGCCTAAATGGCAAACAGTTTCCACTTCATGGCATATGTGGCTCAAGTGGAAGGCTTCAAGGCGGCCACTAGGGCATCCACTACCTGTTAGAGACCCTAAACCTCACGATGGCTACATTCTCAGGAGCCAGGCATGCAGATGGAGGAACCTGAGGTTAGGATGGACAAGGGTTCCCTGATTCTGGGTCAGCAGATTCCTGCAAAGAGGAAGAAGGACCGGAGGTTCCTCTGCCAGCTGTTGAAGTAGAGGAACCATATCTGGTGAGAGCCAAAATGGAGCCTTTAGAAGCATGCTGGCTCCTTCCATCTGTAGTTTAATCAGCACTCTCTGGATCAGAGGAAACAGAGGGAATGTATACAGAAACCTTCTGCTCCAGGAGAGGGTTAGTGTGTCTTGCCAGAAAACTCCAGGCCCTGGATCTAGTGAGCAGAAATTGAACATTTTTGTGCGAATGGGGATGCAAAAAAGTCCAGCCCTGGATGATCCCATCTGTCGAGCAAGTCTTCTGTGATGGATGAGAGAAGCTCTCATTAATGCATGCTGGACTGAGTAATGCTGATGCTGTCAGCCAAGATGTTTAGCACTCCTAGAACTTGGACTGCAGAGAGCGTAAGACTGTGTTCCAGCGCCCAGTACCATACTCTCATGGCCTCCCTGCAAGAAGATTTGAGTGAGTCCTGCCTTGCTTGTTGATGTAGTAGACTACACTCAGATTGTCCGACTGCACTAACAGTTGGCCTGGAGGAGAGTGCTCCTGAAATGCCTGCATGGAACAAAGCACCGTTCTCATCTCCAGGACACTGATATGCAGGGCAGCTTACCACTGGGACCAGAAGCCCTGGGTTTGGAAGGGACCCAGGTGCAGCCCAAACCCCATGCATCTGTAGTTAGGATCTGATGCAGGGAAGAAATCTGGAAGGGAACACCTTGAAGCAGATTCAAGGGATCCATCCACCACTGCCGTACCTTGCATAGTGGAGAAGAGACCAGGACTGGATGGTCCAATTCGTCCATGGGCTGGTACCATTGTACCCTGAGGGTCCACAGAAGGGTATGAATATGAAGCCTGGCCAACAGAACAGTGGTAATGGCCATTGCCATCAGGCCCAACAATCAGAAGTACACTCAGGCAGGGATGTACCAACTCTGAGTGACCTCCTGAGCTTGGGTGATGAGGCACTCTGCCCTGTTTTGGGTGGGAAGGCCTTCCTCTGCTCGGAATCCAGAACCACCCTTATATACTGCAGTCTTTGGGATGGCACTAGAATCGACTTGGGTAGGTTGATAGTAATGCCCAGGGAGTGGAGAAGCTGGAGAGTTCACGCTAGAGTCAGAAAAAGCTGTTCCTTGGATGGGGCCTTGAAAAGCCAATTGCCCAAATAAGGGAAGACATACAGTCCCTCTCTTCTGAGAGCAGCTGCAATCACTGCTAAGCACTTGGCAAAGACTCGCAGCTGAGGATAAGCCAAAGGGCAGCACTTTAAACTGATAAAGCTCGCCCTGAAAGGCAAAATGAAGAAACCTCCAGTGAGGAGGAAAGACCAAGATGTGCAGATAAGCATCCTGAATGTCCAGTGAACAGAGCCAGTCCCCAGTCTTGAGGAGAGGCATCAGGCCCCGTAAAGTTACCATCGGGAACTTTTTGTACTGGACAAAGAGATTGAGTTCCTTTAGATCAAATATGGGCCTCAGATCGCCTGTCTTTTTGGGGACAAGGAAAAACCTAGAATAGAACCCCTGGTTTCTCTGGCACCTGGGCACTAATTTGATGGCCTGCTTGCGCAGAAGAAAAGACTGTACCTCCTCCCGGAGAACAGACAGATAAGCCAGATGATAGTTGGGGGAGGGGTGTCTGGAGGTTGCTGGATAAGCTCCAGGATGTGACCCTTTTCTATGATCTGCAGAATCCGTGTGTCTGAAGTTATGGTCCTCCATCAATTCAGATGGAGGGAGAACCGACCTCCGACCACTGCCTCCTGGGTCTGAACCAGAAGAGGGGGTTTGGCAAGGAGTCAAGCTGGGATGGAGCCAGCTGCACAGAGGCTGGTCTATCACTTCTGGGTGCTTGGCCGCTGTTCCAGCATTGAGAGGCAGGCAAAGGAGCCTGGGCTCTATGCTTTCCTTAGAAATGGGAAGCTGATCCAGGCCTACTGGTCTGTCTACAAAAAGTAGGCCACCATTTGGCCCTCGGCTGAGTGTGGCAGAAGGAATGGACTGACTTAATGGCCATGCTCAAGGCCTGCAGATCATTAATTAGGTCCTGAACATCAGGGTCAAACAGGTTAGTGCCATTGAAAGGTGCATTAAGCACCTTGTTCTGCACATCGGCTACAAATCCAGATACTCCAAGCCAGGAGTGCCTACAAAGGCATATGCCAGTGGCAGCTGCCTTGGCAACTGTATCGGCCATGTCATACAGTGCCCTGAGGAGATGCTTGCTAACATCTTCAGCAGCCTACAAATACTGAAGCAATTTCTGCTTCAGAGAGCCGTCAAGAAGGGCCTAAGCAGGGCCATCCCGGTGGCGCTGAGGGTTAAGGTGCTGGACGCCACACCTCACGCTACGCTGGCGACTCGGGTTCAGGAGTGAGCTCGGGTGCTAGTGGGTCGGCAGGGGCGGATTGAGGACGGAGTGCCCTTGTGGTGCTCTCCTCCCCAGGTGAACGGGTTGGGTCGGCTCGGCGTGCTGGCAACCCCCGGCAGGGTTACCATGCGCCAGAGCGTCGGGGCATGCCCACGCAGGGGTGGGGGAACCAGCACAGAACAAGGAAAAAAGACCAGCTTCATGGGACAGGCAACGGCACCTGTCCCCCATGCCCTCCACCGGGTTCTCCTCGGTTGGCCTTCCAGTTCCTCCCTCGGGGGCCCACCTGCAGCCAGAGTCTGACTTACAAGAGAGCCCAAGAGGCGAGAGCTACCCTCCCTGGGCAGGTGAAACCAGGGGTGTTGGCTGTGGGGGTGGGGGGAGAGGAGGCACAGACTGAGGGATCCACAGGCGGGCAGGATAAAGGACCGGATGCCCGAGAGAAGGTCCCATGAGCTGTGACTGGAGCGAAATAAAATCAACAAAAAAAAAAGGCCTGAGCAGCAGCTTTGCCCTTTCTCCCGTTCGCATTTTGGTATTTAACCATGTGTGACAAACAGTTTACAATCCACAGGCCTAAGGTGGAGGAAGCATAAACTCTTTTTTCCCCAGAGGTCAATCCTATGGGATTCCTTGTCTGGGGGAAGGGAACTAAGGTTAGGCACCTTAGATCTGACATGAGCTGCCTTTATGACCAGTGAGTCAGTTTTGGCTTGGGAAGCAAAGTAAGGAAGACCTCTGAGGGTCACTGTAAAGTTTGTCCACCCTGTGTGGCTTGGCTGGCACCATGTCTGGTATGTGTCAGGCTGCTGTGGATGCATTCTTCAATGCTGGAAGCATTGGAGGAATGATCTTAGGGGAAGATTCAGGGATCTCCAGAAAATCCACCAGATCTTTCCTGGTGACATCTTCTTCCTCAGTCTGGAAGCCCATGGTGGAAGACAACTGCTTCATCACATTAAAAAATGTGGCATCCTCAGGAGGGGACCTTGAAGTATACTTCACAGAGCCCTCACTGACCGAGGAGCAGTGGACTTGTCTGAGATAAGGCTCTCCTCCTCTTTATCCTCCCATCATCAGGAGAATGAGATCAGGTTGGTACTCCTCCTCCTCGACGTCGACCTCTTCATCTAGGTCTGGCATTGAATTCACCACTGCTGGCCTGCAGGGAGTCACCAGGGTCGATGAACAGGCATCGGCTGATGAAGCTGCCACCGACAGCATCAGCGAAGTGGGCCTATTCAAGGCACCTAGCTGCTGAATGAGTACATTTGGAGTCAACGGAGGGAGGTTCGACAGCATGGGTGCCAACGACCCTCCGGCTCTGTCCTGGGACCCCAACAAGCCTGTAGTCCTGGAAGGAGAAGGGACAGGTCTCAACAGGAAGATCTTCAACAACAAGCCTGTCATCGATGGAGGTGCCGGTGACCCTGAGATCGGCGGCCAGTCGCCCTGTGTGTCAGATAGAGGTGCTACTGGTATTGGCCTGGTAGGCACAGAGACCTGGACAGCTGGCCTGTTCATCATAGCAGCCATAGCCAACAAGGCACCCCCAAAGAAGGAGGGCCGACGGCGGCGGGATCACCGCCAGGGGTAGCAGCTTCCAGTGATCCAGTTCTTTTATGACTTTTCCCCGAGGACTTGTTTTGGGCCTTGGAGGCCCAGGGAGCCCAAATAGCTAGTCAGCGACTGGGCAGTGGGAGCCCCAGAGGACCCCTGCCCAGAGCTGGCTACCTGTTGTCTCCTGACAGACCTTAACTGGTGAAGCACCAGGAACAAGCACCTAGACTTTGATGTGCCCTAACAATCTTTTCTCCATTCTGTATTATTGCAATACTGGAATAAATTGCTACGCTTGAATTGACATCTACAGACTTTGAGATTTTTGCCCTCTTCAGTGGAGAGAGATATTCTCCTGGCTCTGGAGTGTGATGTGAATTTGTTGTCTGTTTCTACTGATAGGCTTGCAGCCCTCACCCTGCCCAGTTCTGTAGTGCAGCACATTTTGTTTTCTGCCCCCTTCCTAATTCCCTCCCCTCTCAAGATCCTCACCACGGGTGCTTCAGGGGTTAGGCTGGGAGGCACACCTGCCCTCATCAGATCCAGGGTTCTTGGACTGTGGTGAGAGTTCCCTCCATATAAATGTTCTAGAGATAAGAGCCATTCTGCATGGTCTGCAGGCCTTCCAGAACCATCTGTCCCTGGGACCTCTGCTGGTGCAGTTGGATAACATCAGTGGGGTACACTATGTAAACAAGCAAAGGGGGACCCATTCCTACCCCCTCTGCAGAGAAGCAATGAGGGTATGGTACTGGGCTCTAGAATACGGTCTTTAACTGTCAGCTGTCCATGTTCCAGGCATCCAAAATGTCCTGGCGGACAAGCTAAATAAGTCACTGATCCAGGATGCATGAGTGGGAGCTGCTGACCTTGTTCATAGAGGACCTGTTTGACAGGTGGGGTCATCCAGAGTTGGACCTTTTGCATCCCCTCAATGAAAAACTGCTGCTTTTCTGTTCACTTGCTCCAGGACCTGGAGTTTTCTAGTGAGATCGTTGTCCCTCTCTTGGAATGGGAGGTTCCACTCGCCTTTCCTCCCTTCCGCTAATCCAAAGGGTGCAGCTCAAGCTTCAGATGGAACAGGCGACTATGATCCTCATTGCTTCCTTCTGGCCTAGTCAGATATGGTTCCTCTTACTTCAGCAGATGGCAGTGGAACCTCCAGTGCCCCTGCCCCTGTGCAAAGGCATGCTCTCACAGAAGCAGGGCACCTTGGTCCATCCAGACCTCAAATCACTACACCTCCATGCCTGGCTCCTGAAGACATAGCTATGTCTAGATTTGGGATATTCAAAGGTGGATAATGCCCTGCTGGCTGCCAGGAAACCCTCCATCAGGGCCACTTATTCCATAAGGAAGAAGCACTTTGCTCTGTGGATGGCACATCATTTGGAATCTTTCACTTCTCCAGTTAATCAGACTCTGGAGTACTTGCTGTCCCTCTCAAATTCTCACCTGCAACACTCTTCTATGACAGTGCTCATGGCTGCTATTTTAGCCTTCCATAAGCCCGTAGATAGCCATATGGTGACACAGCTGGAAGTGTGCTATACATTTTTCCCTGGGGGACCATGGGCAGGACTCTCAACCCTACTTGCCACCTGGGACTGTTCATCGCCCCCCCCGGTATTGCGAGCCCCTGTATCCCCCACAGATTTCCCCCCATGGCGGGGTCGGGAAGGGGAGGGCCATCCTCCCAGTACAACAAGTCCAGATAGGGGCTGATCAGATGATCCAGCAGAAAATCCATTTTCTCTGTCCCTGCCTCCTCCCAGCAGCATGAGCGTATGCATGTGGAGGCACGCGCACACCATGTACGCACACTCCTGTGCCTCCCTGACTACAACACTGCCACCTGACCTCCACCAGGAGGCAGCTACGGAGTGGGATGACAAATCCTCCTCCCCAGGAGAGGAAAGCAGTCCTTTGGACACTCGAGTCCTCTCCCTCCCATGCCGAGCCCCGGAAATCCGAAATTGCTCCCGACCCTGGATTACCGACATGGCGCGAAGTGTGGCATCCAGCGCCTCAACCCTCAGTGCCACCAGGCCAGCTCCCATACATTTTGAAAGTCATTCTTCATCTAAAGCCTCCATCCATAATCCAGTCCCATCTTAGGACTTAAATTTTGTGTTACAGAAACTTACTTTGGCTCCTTTTGAGCCGGCTCACGATATGCAAGCCCTACGCTTTCTGTCAGGAAAGTGTTATTTTTAGTTGCTATTACTTCGGCTCAAAGTATTTTCAAGCTTCAGGCTCTGGATGTGTGAGTCTCCTTATTTGGTTTTCCACAAAGACAGGGTGTCTTTGCATACCAACCCTAAGTTTTTACCAAAGATGATGTCTGAGTTTACCCTGAATCAAACCATCCACCTGCCCGTTTATTTCCCAGAGCATGCCAATCCAGGGGAAGCTTTGCTCCATACTTAAGATGTATATAGAATATTCAGATATTATGTTCATCGCACAAGGGACTGCAGGAAGCCCTCGCAGATGTTTGTTTCATTCGCCCCTGGGAAAGAGGGCATATCTGTTTCTAAATAGGGCCTGTCTAAATGTCTGGCCAATGGTACTGTTTTTTGTTACAAGAAGTATAGTAAGGAAATGGAAATTACATACCTACCGTAATTCTTGATCTGCTTGGACAAAGTCTCCACCACTCATTCTACACTAATGGGACCCTCGCGAGCTAGGACCCAGCAGATGCAAACTTTTGCAGGAGGGCCGGCGCCAGAGATGGCGCAGAGGCAGCACCATGAGCCTCTGCTCATACGGGTAATGACTATCTCGGCGCCGACCTTCCAAACCGCCTCAGTATATTTTTTTCCGAGGAGGTGCAGCGTAACTAACCTAGAAGGATAGCCAACCAAAACCGGACATAAGATAGTCCGGAAGACCCATATAAGAAGGGTCAAGAAGAAGTCTTCACAGCCTAGAGACTGAGGAGTGAAGACCAACAACAGAGGTAAGCTCGGGGGATGGTGGGTGGGCGTGTAAGTGGTGGAGACTTCATCCAAGAAGATCAAGAATTATGGTAGGTACGTAATTTCCGTTTCTTCCTGGGCATAAAGTTTCCACCACTCATTCACACCAATGGGAGAGTCCCGAGCCAATAATCCCCCGAGAGGGCAGCAGGAGAGACAAGAGCTCACAAATTTAGGACAGAAGTCCATTAAGGATTGTTCTGCCAAATGAAACATGTCGTCTGGCATGGACATCCAGGGCATAGTGTTTGACAAAAGTATGCACTGAGCTCCAGGTAGCCGCATTGCAAATATCTGCAATGGGCACGTTGCGGATTTCTGCCAGGGATGCCGGGACCGCTCTAGTAGAGTGAGCGTACACTCTACCTTCAACTTAATCTGTGCCATAGAATAACAGTGGCGAAGGCATGCCACCAGCGATACTGAAATACATCCGATAGCGACAGGTTGACCCAGCCGGGTCTCGCTGAAGGAAACAAACAGTTGTTGAGCTTTGTGAAAATCTTTTGCTCTATCTAAATAGAAGCATAAAGCTCTTTTGACGTCAAGGAATGAACAGAATGCTCCCCTACGTTTTGGAAGTTCGAAAAGTAAGTAGGAAGGACCAAAGGTTGGTTTAGATGGAATTCTGAAACAACTTTAGGAGAAACTTAGGATGGGTCCTAAGAACTACTTTGTCTTTATGAAACACACTATACAGAGGGTCTGTGACCAAGGCATGTATCTCAGAGACCCTACGGGCCGAGCTAATGGGCACCAGGAGGCCGTTTTCCAAGTGAGAATTTCAACTCACAGGTAGCTAGAGGCTCGAAAGGTTTTCAGTGAGCATGTCTAACACAAGATTAATGTCCCAGGCTGTGACTGGACGTCTGACAAGAGGTCTGATATGCAGAATACCCTTAAGAAACCTCTCTAACCACAGGTAACTGAACCAGTGACAACGATAAGTATTGGCTCATGATAAGCTGAAATGGCACAAAGGTGAACCTTGACGGTAGAGTATTGCAGACCTGAATTTGAGAGGTCTAAAAGGTACTCTAGAACTTTATTTGGTGGGCAGGAAAAAAGATTCAAAGAGGATTTTGCACATCAAGCAACTTCCATTTGGCTGTGTAAGTTTTCCTAGTGGCTGGCTTACCTGCAGCCAGGAGAATATCTGAAACTCTGCGGAGACATTGAACCTGTTAACTTCTATCTCTTCAGGAGCCAAGTGTGAAGGTGAAGCGATCTCAGATTGGGATGGAACACAGGCCCCTGAGTCAGGAGGTTCGTTTGAAGGGGAAGCACTTTCGGAAGGGTAACTGACATACTGTTGAGTAACGAAACCATATTTATCGAGGCCAGAAGGAGCAATGAGGATCATTTTGTCCCCTGGGACTCGAACTTGAGAAATCCTCTGAATCAGAGGAAGAGGCGGAAAAGGTATAGAAAGCATTTTGTCCACTGCAGCCTGAATGCATCCTGACAGAAAATGCCAGGCCCTGGATTTCTGGAGCAGAAGAGAGGCAGTTTGTGTTGAGTGGGGATGCAAAAGGTCCAGGTCTGGAGTTCCCCACTCTGTGAATAGTGACTGAACTACGGGTGAGTCAGAGACCATTCGTGAGGATCTGTCTCTGTTCTGCTGAGATGGGTTGCCAATTCGTTCTGCACTCCCGGCAGGTAGACCGCCTGAATTAGAGCCTTGTGCTCCAAGCACCATTCCCACACTCTCATCGCTTCCCTGCATAAGGGGTAAGAGTGAACACCACCCTGCTTGTTGATGTAATACATCACTGCTTTGTTGTCCATTTGAAGGAGAATGTTCTTGTGACAGAGAATGTCCTTCAAAGCCTGGACTGCATAAAGGACAGCCCTCATTCCTAGGACATTTATGTGAAGCTGGGACTCTTCCTGAGTCCATGTACCTCGGAGTAGAGAGTCGGACAGTGAGCTCCCCACCCCATCAGGGACGCGTCTGTGGTAATGAAAATCTGATGTTTGAGGGGAGTAAAGGCATACCCTTTCAGAAGGTTGTCCTCTTGCGACCACCAGGTGAGTGACTTCTTCAGAGGTTCTGTCACCTTGATGAGAAAGGACTGAGGGTGAGTGGTAGGAGTCCACTGAGTACTGAGCATCCATTGAGAGGTTCTCTGTGCAGGCGTGCTAGGGGTACAGTGAACACCGAGGATGCCATGAGACCTAGCATCCGCTGCATCGAGACAGCTCTTACTGAGCTGTTCTCTCTGATGTATCGGGCCATCTGCAGCATATCGGTCCTTCTGCCCTCTGGTAGAAAAGCTTTCACACAGCAGGTGTCCAGAAGAGTTCCTATGAAAAGGAGCCTCTGGGAGGGCTACAGCTGTGATTTCTTGAGGTTTAGCAGGACTCCCATGGACGTGAGAAAGTCCGAGGCTGTGGCAACGGCGTCGAGGGTTCCCTGCCTGGAAGGGCTTGCTAGAAGCCAGTCGTCCAGGTATGGGAACACTTGTATTCCAATTTTTCTGAGATGTGCTGCGAGTATTGCACAACACTTTGTAAAAACTTGCAGTGCCGAGGACAGCCCAAAGGGCAGGACTCTGAACTGATAATGCTGGCCCAAAGCCACGAACCTCAGGTATTTGTGATGCCTTGGGTGAATAGGGATATGCTGGTAAGCATCCTGCATGTCCAAGGAGGCTAACCAGTCATGTTGATGAAGCAAAGAAACAGGGTTCCTAGTGATATCATTTTTAATTTCTCTTTGGGAAAAAATTTGTTTAATTTTCTGAGGTCCAAAATGGGGCGCATGCCCCCGGGTTTCGTTGGAACCAGAAAGTAATGGGATAGAACCCTGTGTTCCATTGATCCAGCGGAACTACTTCCACTGCCCTGTTGTTCAGAAGGCCTTGTATCTCGGAGGCGAGAAGTTCTGACTGAAGTACTGACAGCCTGGGCTGTCGTTTGGGAGGACGATCCGGAGGGGTCTCTAAAAGATTGAGGGAATACCCCTCGCGAATTATCCGGAGGACGCATTTGTCCGATGTTATAGACTTCCACCGATTGTAGAATTGAATCAGATGACCTCCCACTGCTGAGAAAAAGTCCCCCTGGGGCAGCTGAGGTGGGACTTGGGCCAACAACTCAGAAGGCGGCACTGGGCACTTTGGGTCCTTGCGCCTTCTGTTATGCATTTCTTTTGAAGCTGAGGGGCTTGGTTTTTATTGAAACCCCTCCCCCCGCCTTTGCCTCGAAAGGACTGACGGTTATGAAACTGGCGTTTGTTAACTCCCCCTCGAGAGGGGGCGGGAGGAGGTCGAGCCAATTTAATGGCTGACCTAGTCTTTTGTGTGGCCTCTAGAGCCTGTTCTTCTTGAGGGCGAAGAGATACACATCATCGAAGGGCAAAGCCATGACCTGTTGCTGGGCATCATTCGTGAAACCTGAAGTGCGCAGCCAGGAATGGCGGCGAGGGTTCAAATGCCCACCACCGCTCGTGAGAGCTGTATTGAAGGCATCCATAGCTGCTTCAACCTGCTGGTTGTTGGACTCAATATCCCTGGTTATGGCTTGAAAAGCTCTGAATTAGTGTCCGAGTCAGGTTGAGCTTCAACCATTTGTTTGAGCGAATGCCAAAGAATATACTCATATTGACAGAAATAGCCCTGGTAGCTGGCGATCGCATACCCAGGGTGGATGCAGCAAAGACTCTCTTACCTAAAGTATCTATCTTACGAGATTCTTTGTTTATAGGTCGAGCTGTAGTAGTCTGAGGAAGGACAAACTTATCATTCTCTGCCAAGACTACAATAGGATCTGCAAAGGCTTGGGAGGACAAAATAGGTCGATCCTTGGGAGCAGCATACTTCCTATCTATGGACTTAGCCACAGAAGGAATGAGAGCAGGATTACTCCATACCATTTGAGACAGCGTCTCAAAGGAGGGTTGTACCGAGGAGTTAAATCCATAGGGATGTCCGAACATGAAGGTACTGGAGTCTTAAAAGCTTCCCAGGATTGATGTCCATAGTCTGGAGAGAAAGAGTGGAATTCAAATTTCTCAACACAGACTTAAAAGACAGGTCCTCAACCAGAGGCTCTCTAACAGGATTAGGTCCTGCTCCTTCCACATCATCACCCAGTCTAAGATCTGGGTCAGGCTCAATATCATCTCCTGACAGTCCAGGAGGGACTGTATGGACAGGAAAGGAATGAAAATCAGCAGGAAAAGAGGAAGGCAAAGAATTCGGAGAGGAGAAGATTGGCTGATGAAAAGCCCGGCCTCGGCGCTGAAGAAGAACACGGCGCCGAAGGGCAGCACGTCACCGACTAAGCAGATGGTGCCACAGAAGAACACGGCGCCGAAACGCTGCACGGCACCGAAGATGGTGCCGAAAGGGCACACGGTGCTGAGAATCTCAACGGCGCCGAAAAAGGCACCAAGAAAGGCGCCGAGAGGTGACTCCACCACGCCGACGGCGACCGACACCAACCAGGGCCCAAAAATTTGGATTTGAGGGAAAGAAGAAAGAATACCAGGAGACAGAGGCATAGGTGTGACCCCCTGCACCGCAGCCATGTGAGGGGGAAGAACTCCTGAGTGCGGGGTTGATGGCACCGAAGAGGGCGCCACACAACCAGGAAGGGCCAATCGCCCTGCCCGATCTCCTGGAGAACCTGAAGGCCCCGGAGTGACCGGGCCAGGCAGTTGGACCAACCTCCAAGCCCATTGCTCCATAAGAGTGGCCCACTAATGAAACTGAGCATCGGAAGCCCTACCAGAAGGCAGGGAAGGGCTCCGATGTCGAAGAGGTCGGCGACCAGAAACAGAAACCCGGCGACTCCAAATGAGGAGACCGGCAACTGACCCCAATGACTGACCGTCGACGCGCGCAGACATATCAGAAGGCGACCTCGAGTGATGCCTTATCTTTCTTGATCTACAGGTCGAAGAAGAGCTCGAAGCCAAACAGTGCCGAGAATGTGACCGTTTCTTTTATGCTTCCGGGGGGACTGCCCTTCCCCTCGGGCATTGGACCGTCCATTGTCAGACCCCCCTTCCGGAGAAGGCGACGGACCGGACCCAGCTCAGCTGACTGAACAGCTTTCATACGAAGTCTCCCTACCATCACCTGACCCGCTCATGGTCGACTCCGTCAATGTAGGCTGAGACTTCTTTTTTTAATAAGAATAAATTAATGCAAGCAGTACTTTATTTGAAAAATACTACAAAATAAAAAAACGAAAACTATGCTGCTAGTTTGAAGTTTGACTCCCGGCGGGCGAGCGACGTCGTCACTGAAGTGCACTCGACGACGGGAAAAAAGGAACTGAGGTGGTTAGAGGGTCGACACCGAGATAGTCACTGCCGCACCAGCAGAGGCTCGCAGCACCACTCCTCGTGGCTCCATCTCTGGAGCCGGCCCTCCTGCAAAAAGTTTGTTCCCGCTGGGTCCTAGCGCCTCCAGCGTAGATCCCATTAGTGTGAATGAGTGGTGGAGACTTTATGTCCAGGAAGATCTTCCTGGGGTTGTGCATGGCCATTCAACTGGAGGCATGGCCATCTCTGTTGCCTGTTTCAGGAATGTGTCAGACACTGAAATCTGTGCCACTGGCACTTGAAGAATTGTCCACACTTTCACTGAGCACTACAGTCTGGACATTGCTTCTAGGAGAATGGCAGGCTTTGGCCTAGCTGTGCTTCAAGGCCTACTGTCTTAGGCCTATAGCCATCAGCCACGCAAACTTATTCTCTTTCAGAAATGCTTGGGACTCATTCCACAGGTGTGGCCTGATGCAAGAGATATCCTCGAAGAAGATGAAAAAACTACTCACCTTAGTAATTATGTTCTTCTATTGGAGTCTTGCTGTATTCTAACAAGTGCAGTTAGCCCCAGCCTTTAAACTGCCCCAGAGAACAAATGGTTAACTTTCTATGCAGGGCATACAATGCTGAGCTCGAGCTCGGTTGATGTCTCTATCTGTTTCCCTTGGAAAGCTAACCGTCAGATTCTTACACGGAAAACTCTAATAGTTATTCCATGTGGAAACTGTAAAAAATGTTAATAGACAACTGGTAACAAAAAGTTTTGGATTCCCAAAAGAAAGACTCAAGTCAGGAAACCGTAAAACTAAACCAAACAAGAATAATAATCAAACAACACCCAAACAAAAAGATAAGGGTGTAAAAGGAGCACCCCTGAGGTGCAACACTGCACCTGCCCACCCACTTCCCAAAACCAGGTTCTGAGAGGAGGCAGGGAGGGAGGTCAGAATACAGCAAGACTCCAATAGAAGAAACATAATTACTAAGGTGAGTATTTTTTTCTTCAAACAACTTGAAGTCTTGCTGTATTCTGACAAGTGCAAACTACCAAGCAGTACCTCCATGGAGGAGGGACAGAACCTACTTTGGGAATAGGCTCTGATGTACTACTGTGCCAAATCGAGCATCACTCCTAGCCTGGATATCCAGAGAGTAATGCTTGGTAAAGGTATGGACTGTTTTCCAGGTGGCTGCTTGGCAAATTTCTAAAAGAGAGATATCCCTGGCAGCAGCCAGGGAAGCAGCTGTACCTCTTGTAGAGTGAGCCCTCAGGCCTGAGGATGGAATCTTTCCCAGCTTTTCATAGAAGAGTTGTATAGAAGACACAATCCACCTGGCAATAGTTCTGTTAGTGGCAGGTTTGCCCTTTCCCACTTCTCCATAGGTGAGAAACAACTGGAGGGAGTCAAACCTGTGACCCTTGGTACGCTCTATGTAGTAGCTAAGGGCTCTTTTAACATCCAAACTGTGTAGCCTCCTCTCTCCTGAGGAAGAATGATCAGTGAAGAAGACAGGAAGAGACATAGACTGATTCAAATGGAAGTCCGAAACCACTTTGGGCAAGAACCTTCTATTGGTTCTAAGGACCACTTTATCCCTGTGAAAGGAGATAAAGTCAAGTTCCACTGACAGGGCTTGCAACTCACTGATACGCCTGGCAGAAGTAATGGCTACTAAGAATACAGTTTTCCAAGTCAAGTACTTAAGCTCTGCTGAGGACATAGGCTCAAATGGAGGTTGCATCAGTTGAGCAATGCAAACATTTAAATCCCAGGCGGCTGCAGGGTCTGTAAAGGGAGGATTGGTGTGAAGCAATCCTTTAAAAAATTTACAAAACACAGGATGAGAAGACAGTGAGGAAGACTTCCCCACTGACAGAAAAACAGAAACAGCTGACAAGTGTACCTTGAGAGTAGCTGGTCTGAGGCCTATGCCATTGGACCATATAATCCAGAACCGTAGGCAATTCAGCAGCATATGGAGAAATATGCTTCTTGGAACACCAAATGCTGAATCTCTTCCATTTGGAGTTGTAAGTCTTTCTGGTGGAGGCTTCAGAAGCTTTGAGAATATCCAGAACCCCTGAGAAAGATGCAAATCGGCAACTCTAACTCCTCAAGAGCCATGCCTTGAGATGGAGAGACTGAAGATTGGGATACCAAATTCTCCCTGAGAGGAAGTTAACAGGTTGTAATTCCTGGGAAGAGACAGGGGAAGATGGACTGCTCAGGACAACAACAGGGGTACCAAGGCTGTCTGGCCCAATCTGGAGCAATCAGAATCACTTTGCAAGGTTGTGACCTTATCTTGACTAAAACTTTGAACAGAAGTGGGAAGGGAGGGAAGGCATACAGAAATTTCCCTTCCCATTTCAGAACCAGAGCATCCAGGGGGACTGAGCCCAAGACTGGGGGTCTGCAACAAAAAAGAGGAAGTTGATGATTGTCTGGTGCTGCAAAGAGATCTATCTCTGGAGTGCCCCTTCTTGAAAAAATCACCTTCAAAACCTGAGGGGAACAGGGACCATTCGTGATGGCCATGAGAGATCCTGCTCAGTGCATCTGCTACACATTGTCCTTCCCTGGAAGGTGAACTGCTATCAGAGAGGTTTGCAAGGAATAAGCCAGGGACCACAACTTCATGGCTTCTGTGCACACGGCCGTGGACCGAATGCCTCCCTGTTTGTTGATGTACCACATGGTGGTGGTGTTGTCTGTTCTGACATGAACCATCTTGTTCTGCACTGATTGAGAGAGAAAGCTTTCAGGGCCAGAAAAACTGCCCTGAGTTCTAGTAGATTGATGTGGAGAAGGGATTCCTGGGGGGGACCACAGTCCCTGGGCAGTGAGGGCCCTTAGATGGGCTCCCTAGCTCAAGAGGAAAGCATCCGTGGTAAGGACCACTGAATGAGACTGAGTGACAAATGGGATCCCTTGTCTTAAATTGTCCTGATCCTGCTATCACTGAAGGGCTTGGATCAGGGTCAGGATCACTTGGATCAGTTTGGTAAGGGAATCCTTCCTCTGAGACCAAAAAGCCCTCAGATGGAACTGAATATCCCTCATCTGGAATCTTGCTCCTTGGACCACTGCTGTTGAAGCTGCCATGTGGCTCAAGAGCTGGAGGAAATGCCTTACTGGTTGAGATACCTGAAGGCTGAAGGAAGAGGCTAGATCTACAAGAGCCCTTGCCCTTTCCAGGGGGAAGAAAGGCTCTTGCTTTGACTGTATCCAGTTCTGCCCCTATAAAGGTAAGAAGCTGGACTGGTTCGAGAACCGACTTGGGAAGGTTGAGAAGGAATCCTAGAGAAGTGAGCATTTGCTGGGTCACTTGCAGGTGTGACTTGACTTGGTCTGGAGACTGGCCCACTATTAGGCAGTCATCCAGATATGGAAAGATGGAGATCTTTTGCTTTCTTAGAAAAGCAAGTACTACTGCCAGGCACTTTGGGAAAACCCTTGGGGCTGAAGTTAGGCCAAAGGGCATTGCTCTGAACTGATAGTGGCCTGAGGGCAACTCGAACCTGAGGTACTTTCTGTGGGAGCACCTGATGGGAATGTGAAAGTAGGCATCTTTGAGGTCCAGGGAGGCTAACCAGTCCCCTGGCCTTAGGGAGGGAAGGATTATTCCCAGAGTTACCATCTTGAACTTTGGTTTTAAAAGATGTTTGTTCAGGTATCTTAGGTCTAGGATGGGTCGCTACTCCCCTGTCTTTTTTGGGGTAAGGAAGTACCTGAAGTACAGACCTTTGCCCAAGTGTAGGGTAGGTACTCTCTCTATGGCTCTTAAGGCTAGCAGAGATGAAACCTCTGCCTCTAGGGCAAGGGTTTCCGAGAGACTTGCAGGTGGAAAAGACCTGGCTCTTATCTTTGGAAATTTCTTGAAGCTGAGAACCAGTCCCTGGCTCACTACTTCCAGGACCCATCTGTCTGATGTAATAGACATCCAGTCCTGGACAAAGTGAGCCAGCCTGCCCCCTACTGGAATAGGAGAGTCGACCTCGGCAGGCCCATCAGGGTGTCTGCTTGGCAGGGGCCTTAGGCTGAGGAGTGGATGCAGCCCTGCTCATCCCCCTTCTGCCTCTCCCTCTGAAGAACCCCCTCTGTGAAAAGGAAGAAGAGGCCTGTGCTTGGTAAAAAGGCCTATGAAAAGGCCTGCCCCTGCCCCTAGATTGCTGCCTTTGAGGAGTTGCCTGCCTCTCCTTGGTCTGAGCACTCCTGTAGGTGGTCCTGTAGTCATCCATTTTCTTCACGTAATTCTCTGTCTGCTCCCAAACAGAGATTACCCACTACAGGAAAATCCACGGCCTTAGCCTGGGTACCCTGCAAGAGGCTAGTACATCTGAGCCAAGCCATTCTCTGAAGAGCCACAGATGTAGCCATGACTCTTGATGACACATCATTGGAGTCTACAACAGCATGAAACTGTACTTTTGATGCCTCAATCCCATCTGCAGCCATCTCCTCCAGCTCCTTTGCTAGCTGGGGGGAGGCCTGTTTAGCCAGTGCCAGTACAGTGTCCCACCTGGACTTCTGGTACCTGGCTGTATAGGCCATATAATTCACCTGTCTGAGTCCCAAGGAGGATGCTACGTACTGCTTTTTGCCATGGCATCAATCTTCCTGGAGTATTTGTCTGGGGAGTGTGAAGCCAAGAGAATGTTTGCTTTTTTCACAGGCAGCAACCTGCACAACCCCAACATGGCTGCATTGCTGATATAAAAACTCTGTATCTGAGCCTGATAGTGTATACCTCTTGTCCATTCTTCTATCCACATGAGGTATGGAATTGGGAGACTTCAGAATTCTTTGTGTCTGTTTCCCAAAAGATTTGTGGAGGGGAATAGACCGTCTCCTGGACTCTGGGATGTCCATCATTTCTACATAATCAGGCTCCTCCTGATCCTCCATTGCCTCCTCCACAGGAAGCTGGAGCGTCTCAGCCACCTTTCTGTAGAACATAAAGTGGGAAGGGGACTCAGAAAGCCTAGGAGGGGAAACACCTGAAGGTCTGTCTGGGGAGATGTCCTGTTCCAAAGGCACATCCAGACTTTCACCATCACCATTATCATCCTCAAACTCCCCTTCCTCCTCAAACTCCGGTTCATAAAATTTTTCATGGGTATAATCATGAACTGGGGGAACCGACCGAACCGAGCCCTTGGCAAAAGGTGCCAGATCGGTCGGAACTGGGCGAAGCGATTTCACAATCCGAATCACTCTGGCTATTTCTTCGGCGGTCAGAACATGGACTTATGGATCCGAACCGGACGATTTTTCTTTGCGTTTTCTTTCTGTCGGAACCGACCCCTCGGGATCAGCTCTCCTTTTGCCCAAAGAAGTATCGCCCTGGTCAGAGGGCACTCCTTCTGGTTTGGTTGGAACCAAACCGGGCTGGCCTTCCAGGTCAGCGGACTTCTCTACCTCCTTTTCCCTCAGTCTACCTAATCTCTTTTCAAGGGTAGATTTGGGAAAATTTTTGCAAATTTGGCAGTCTGAATCGAGGTGTTCAAACCCCAGACAATAAACAAAGTAGTGTGAGGATCGGCCTAGCAAAGACCTCCCACACTCACTGCGAATGTTGAAACCCAGTGGACCCGGTTTTCTTGGGTTTCTCAGACGTGGCCAACCTAACCAAACTTACCCATTTTTCTGCAACCACCAGGCAAGACTCCCTTATCGGTTCCTGACCGTGATACGGGTCTTGGAAAAAATGTAGCAAAATACGTTTTTAGAACCGATAAGGACCGGTAACCACACTCTAAGTTTAAACACAAGTATCAACAAATGATCGGTTCAGCCGAACCGATCCACACTTTTACAAGTTCCACACAGAAAAACAGAACAAAATCTATCTAGTACTCACGGTACCACAGACAGAGACTGAACCGCCTATGCGGAATAATTTTTCGGTTAAAAACCGACGGAAAACCGACACTTCAACCGACTTTCGAACCCAGCTGCAGGAGAAATCTCCAGGCGACTGTTCAGTGAGGCGGAGTAAAGAATCTAACGGTTAGCTTTCAAAGGGAAACAGATAGAGACATCAACCGAGCTCGAGCTCGCATTTTATGCCCTGCATAGAAAGTTAACCATTTGTTCTCCGGGGCAGTTTAAAGGCTGGGGCTAACTGCACTTGTCAGAATACAGCAAGACTTCAAGTTGTTTGAAAGTACAGTTATGTAAGAACTTGCCATAACAGTAGAGAGGATCTCTTGCGTCAGGCCTTGCCGTCCCACCATCCATCCCCCAGGCATTAGGACTTCTCTCTTCTTGTCGCTCTCTCTCTTCAGGATGGTTTACCTTCTGTTTCACTTTGTTAAGTGGCGTGAACATCATGGTCTCCCGCAGTTCCCCAGGTGGAGATCCTCTGTGTATTGTTTCTAACATGGGTGTAGGCAGGCATACTCCATGTACTCCATGAGTGTACAATTTTATTTAAGGGGCAGCAAATAGGCTCTGAACTACTTCCTTTTTCATGACAAAAGCACAAAAATGCTGAACCTTCCTGTAATTTATTCATAGGAGCCAAAACTAGAAAGACTGGTCACTAATACTGTCTTTGCATCCCAAGGACAATATAGCTTTTCAGGCTTCTGGCTGGTATGTGGGTGTCTTAAGGAGCAATGCATGGCATCTGTATTTCCCTATGCATGGGGAGGCAACAACTAGTGTCATGAGATACAAAAGTTGCATTTATTGTGCCAAATAAGATAACAAACACGGTCCTGGTGTACATTTGCATATTGTCTGGCTACACCCCTGGTCTCTAATGGGGGAACTGAGGAGGGCTCAGGGGCCACCACATTTATATAGGAAGGACGCCGTCGGCTGGCGTCCATCGTCATGATAGGTGGCCTAATTGGATTGCTAGCAGAAAGTTTCCATGTGGTCCTAGTGCCTGGTGGCTATATATGCCTCTGGCAGCATCTTCTTCTCGTGTCTCACCAAGTTCTCATTATCAATACTATCCCTGTCCTGTGCATGCCCTAGTACTGCCTAATATGTATGTACTCATGTGATGATAAACTGTAACCTGTTATCCTGTAATAATTAATGTCCTGCTTGTTTGTTCCTCATCCTGACATGGAACCTTTGTAAAGAGCCTTGGCTCAAAGGTAATAGTAATCCTAGACTCTAATAAAATAAATAAATAAATAGCTCCATAGGTGTGGCCTGATGCAAGAGATTCTCTCAAAGATCTACTATTCGTAAGTAGCATAAAGACTAGTTCAGATGGAACTCCAAAACCTCTCTGGGTAGAAATGTGGGGTGTGTGAAGAACTACCTTGTGTTTGTGGAAGATGGCATATGAGTGGGGTCTGTGAATAATGACGCATGTATTTCAGAAACCCTGCGAACAGAGGTGACAGCTACTAGAAAAATGGTTTTCTAGGTCAGGAGCTTGAGATCGCATACAGTCAGAAGCTCAAAGGGTTAATGAGTGAGCATGTCTAGCACAAGATTAATGTCGAGGAGCCACGGTTTCCTGAACAGGGCATCATGTGCAGAATGCCCTTGAGAAATCTCTTGAAAGAGGCAGTTGAGCCAAGGGTCATGTTCTGGACTGGCTTATGATAAGCTGAGACTGCACAGAGGTGGACCTTTACAGAGGAGTATTGCAGTCCAGCGTCTGAAAGGTCTAATAGGTACTCAAAACCTTATCCAGTGGATACCGGAATGGATCCCTAAAGGACTTAGCACACCATTCCAAGAAGCGCTTCCATTTGGCTGTGTAAGTTTTTCCTGGTGGAAGGTTTACATGCAGCCTGGAGGATCTCCGAGACCCTTTGAGAAACTTTAAACCTGCTCACCTCTATCTCCTCAGGAGCCAGATATGAAGATGAAGAGAGCACAGATTGGGATGGACCAAGGATCCCTGTGTCAGAAGGTTCATCCATAGTGGCAGTTGCCTCGGAAGGGCCACTGACAACCTGTTGATCAAGAGAAAACAAATCTGTCAAGGCCAGTACGGTGCAATGGAATCATTTTGCTCCTGTGTGCCTCCACTCTCAGCAGCAACCTCTAAACTAGTGGAAGAGGAGGAAATGTGTACAGAAAGTGATTTGTCTACCGCAGTCTGAATGCATCCTGACAAAAAAGGCCAGGTTCTGGATTTTTGGAGCAGAATTGAGGAAGTTTTGCACTGAGTGCGGGCACAAAAAGGTCTAGGTCTGGAGTACTCAACTCGTCGAAGAGAGACAGTACAATATCTGGTGCTAGCAACCACTCGTGAGGATCTGCTTCTGACCTGCTGAGTTGATCTGTCAGATTTTTCTGAGTCACTGGTAGATAAATTGCTTGGATTAGAGCATTCTGCTCGATGCACCACTCCCATACCCTCATAGCGTCCCTGCAGAGCAGGTATTAGTGTGCTCCCCCCTGCTTGTTAATCTAGTACATCACTGCTTTGTTGCCTATCTGTAGCAGGATTACATTGTGATGGACAAAGTTCACCAAAGCTCGAATAGCGTAAAGGACTGCCCTCATCTCCAGAACATTGATATGGAGGTGAGATTCCATTTGAGTCCAGACTCCTTGAGTGTGATAGCCCTGACAGTGAGCTCCCCACCCGAGGAGAGATGCATCCATGGTGAGGGTTATCTGAGATTCTGGTGGAACAAAAGGGAGACCTTGAAGAAAGTTGTCCTCCTGTGTCCACCATGCAAGTGACCAATGCAGGAGTGTTGTCACCTTGATGGGGTGCGATGGAGAATGCAATGACGGAGACCACTGTGTACTGAGCATCCACTGAGTGGTCCTCATGTGCAGTTGTGCCAGAGGCACTGTGAAGACTGAAGAGGCCATGAGGCCTAACATCCACTGCATAGAGTGAGCACACACGAGATTGTTTTCCATGATGAAACATGCCATTTGAAGGATGGCATTCCTTCCGTACTTTGTGAGGAAGGCCCTTGCCTTGGTAGTGTCTAAGAGGGCCCCTATGAAGAGGAGCTGCTGTGAAGGTTGAAGCTATGACTTTTCCAGGTTCAGCAGTACTCCCATGGAGGTCAGGAACTGAGCTGCTGTGGTCACTGCCTCCTCTGTACCCTACCTTGATGGACTTGCTAGGAGCCAATCATCCAGGTAGGGGGAAGAGTCAAATGCCTAGTTTTCGAAGGTGGACTGCAAGAATCGTGAAGCACTTTGTAAAGACTCAAGGCACCAAGGAAAGCCCAACGGGCAGGAGTCTGAATTGGTAATGCTGACCCAGGGCCACAAAGCATAGGAGCTTGTGGTGGCTAGGGTGTACTAGAATGTTCCGGTAGGCATCTTGCATGTCCAGGGATGCCAAGCAGTTCTGTGGCTTGAGAAGTGGTAGGAGAGTTCCTAGGGAGTGTGACAGAGTTGAATAAGGACCCTGTCCCAGTTGTTATGGAGAGTTTGAATGCAGGGATCTGTTCTTTCCTTTCCTGTCTCTTGTCTGTCTGGTTGCACAACCAGATTTTCCTGTGAGACCTAGGACTTGATCACCCTGGCAGTCTCATAATTCTCTGCCTCTCACTGTCTCTCAGTCTTCCCTTGCTGTTTGTGTCTTTTCCTCCCTTGCATATCTGCTGGTATAAAAATATATGTAAATCATTATGTGGTAATGTAACTGATACTGGGATCCCTTTGTTTAGAAATTATATAGTGTTACTGCTAAAATGTATATGATTATAGTTTGAGATGATTGCAAAGCTATTTGGAACATAAGGGGTTAACCTGAGATGCATTTTTTAAGCCTTCTGCAGAAGCTGTAAACAAGGGCTTAGTTCTGGATCACAATGTACTGTTATGCTGCACCTGCATGAAATTGACAAGAACATTGGAAATTTACAAGAACATTCTGTGAGAAGCATGCTACTTTATTAATGAGCTCCTGGACAGACATAAAAGGAGCAGCAATGTTTTGCAAAGAGACACACATAGACTGAAGGAAAACTCAGATGGATCTTCTCTGTTTGTTCTGCCTTTGTAAATAGTTATACTGAACAAGTTTATTTTTTTATCTTACTGCTAGTACTAATAAACACTTTTTGTGAATTCCACAACTGCTCCTGGTTTTTCCTATGCTTCCTGACGTGTGGCTCAACAACAAGGAGATACGCTTCAGGAGTACACATCTGTGGAGAAATTTAAACGTGCCTTAAAGACCCATTTGTGGTTGTCAGCGTTTTCTTGATGATGATGTTTTAACATATTTTATGAATTAGTATCAATGTATTTGTGTCTTATTTATTGTTTTAAGAAGTTTATTGTTAATGCGCCTTGGTTTCAGAAAGGTGCAATATAAATAAAGTATATTATTATTATTATCATCTTGAACTTCTTGCGGTACAAAAACTTGTTCAGTTTTCTGAGGTCGAGAATAGGGTGCATGCCCCCTGTCTTTTTTGGAACCAGAAAATAATGGGAGTAGAAGCCCATGTTGCGTTCTGCTAAGGGGACTACTTCAAGTGCCCTGTTTCTCAGAAGGCCCACTATCTCTGAAGTAAGGAGGTTTGACTGAGCAGCTGAGAGTGTGCTGCCACTTGGGTGGCTAGTTTGAAATCTCTAAGAAATTAAGAGAGTATCCTCCTAATGATCCTTAGAACCCACTTGTTTGTGGTGATAGACTTCCACTAACTGTAGAACAGTTAGGTGCCCCCCACCCACCCACTGCCAAGGAGATGTCCACCTCAGGCAGCTGAGGTGAAACCTGGGCTAGGCTCTCAGAAGGTGGCACTGGGTGCTTTCAGGGTCTGTGCCTTCTGCGTTTTCTTTTGTGGCTGAGGGAACTGGTGCTTGTTTGGGGCTGTTCTGTCTCTTCCATGAAAGGGTTGTCTGTTACGAAAAACGGATGGTTTTGCCCTCTGTGGATGTGGAAGGAGCTAGTCTGGTTGATTTTATGACTGTTCTGCTTTTTTGACAGACCTCCAGGGATTACTCAACCTGTTGGCCGAACAGGTAAGTGCCATCCATCAAAAGGAACATTCATGACCTGCTGCTGGGCATCCAAGGAAAATCCTGAGGTGCGCAGCCAGGAATGTCTTCTGATACAGATTCCAGTGGCTGTGGCTCAAGAAGCAGTATCATATGCATTCACAGCCACCTTCAACTGATGACTGTTGGATTCTATTCCACACTTAACAGTCTGAAAAATTTTGTGTTTGGAATCAGACTCTGGTAAAGACTCAGCAAGACACTTAACGGAAGTCCAAAGGACATACTCATACTGAGAGAAAGCGTTCTTGATAGTTGGCTATGAGCATACCGGAGTGGCAGCTGCGAAACCCTCTTTGCCATGGTGTCATTCTTACAAGATTCCTTATTGATAGGACATGCTATGATCTCTTGAGGTAGGACAGCTTTGTCATTCTCTGCAAGAATAACTAGTGCATCTGCAAGAGGCTGGGAGGCTAGAATAGGTCTCTCCTTTGAAGGAATATATTTCTGATCTATGGACTTGCATACCAAGGGAATAGAAGCAGACCTAGCCCAAACAGTCTTAGATAGGGTATCAATGTCAGGGGGAACCAGAGGCGTGAGGTTAACCAGAATTTTAGGAATGTGGAGTCACTCAAGACGCATCCGCTCACCCAGATCCAGGGCAGAAGTCTCTAGAGCCAGAGTTGCCTGCATATTTCTGAATTAATGACTGAAAGGAGAGGTCCTCATGAGGAACAGAAGTAGAAATTGTAGGTTGATTCTCCAGGCTATAAAAAGTGTTGTCATCGCCGTCCTCAGCAATGATGAAGTCGGGGTCCGACTCGTCCCCCTCCAAATCTCCCTTGGAAGGGGAAGCCAGCAGGGGTGTGGACCCAGCAAGCCCAAGTCCAGGCCTAGGGATAGGGTAGACAGGTGACACCGGAATTTGAGTGGGAACTGGCACTTGAGGCAGCATCAGCCCCAAAGGAGTCGACATTGAGTCCAGCGCCATCCCCAAGGGAGATGGCAGTGGACTAGGTGCTGGAGCCAGAGATGACGCCACCCAATAACCCAAACCAGGTGTAGAAGGTGCATCCAGCACCGGTGACCAGAGAGACTTATGCCAATCACTGCGAAGAAACAGAGACAGAAAGGTCGGCATATGGAACAGCGTCAGCAGCATGGTCACCATCAAGGATCAGGATCTGTGGTGGGGCCAAACCATCTACGTGGGTCCAAAGGCCCTGACCACAGCCCTGAGACACCTAGGCCCAAATGCCCCAGTGCAGGGCCCGCATGAATGGGCAACTGGGCAAAATTCTGTACCCACTGCTCCATAAGAGTTGCCCAGTGGTGAAACTGCCCACCGGACACCCCACAAGAGGACAGAAAAGGGCTCGAACGACTGCAAGCAGAAGTTGTTGGGGAAACCGACAGTACCGGGGAAGGCCTCCTGCTGACAGACATAGAAAACCTCTTAGCAGATGTACCAGAGGGCAACCTTGAGTGGTACTGTTTGTTCCCCTTCTGACTGGGAAAAGGAAGTACCGAGGTTGAGCAGCACCGAATCCCCGACCTGGATCAGGACAGTACAGTTACGTAAGAACTTACCGTAACAGTAGATCTTTGAGAGGAGCTCTTACAGCAGGTTATACCATAAGGACTGAAGCCAGCAGGCACCAGGACCCCACAGAAAATGTCTAGCTAGCAGTATACAGCAGGGTCCGCCCTTGACGTCGGCCCGCCACCAACATCAGCCAGTGGTATAAAAGGGGTGGTCCCCTAGCCCTACCTCAGTTCCCAGCAAACTCAGAGATGGAAAACCGAGGAGATTCCTCCAAGACGAGGAAACAGACAATGGAGAAACAGTCATCAGGGAGAAGGTGGGAGGGAAAGCAGCACCTGCTGCAAGAGCTCCTCTCGAAGATTGACGGTTACAGTAAGTTCTTATGTAACTGTACTGTCTCATTTCGAGGGGGAGATCTTGCAGCAGGTTACACCATAAGGACCAACCTCCTTCAACTGGGAGGAGGTAAAATTCTGCTGGACAGCTCATAGCAGAAGACCCTGTAGGACAGCAAGTCCGAAGCCTGCCCTACGATGAGAGGCAATATCCAAACTGTAATGCTGAATGAAAGTGTGTACAGTACTCCAAGTGGAGGCTGCACAGATATCAGCTGCAGACACATTTTTAATGAATGCAAAAGAAGCAGCCATTCCCCTAGTAGAATGGCCTTTGACCGGTCCCGGCAAAGACTTGTCATATTTTTGGTAACAATAAACAATACAGTTACCTAGCCATTTGGACAATGTCTGTTTAGAAACTGGAGCCCCTTCAGAACTAGGGGTGAAAGAAATGAACAGGCTGTTCAGACTTTTGGACAGCACAGGTGCGATCTAAGTAGTAACAAAGCACTCAGTAAACATCTAGAGTATGAAGTAGAGCCTCCCCTCGATTAGAATACTCTGGATAGTAAACAGGTAGATAGATGTCCTGATTCAAAGTAAACTTGGACATCACTTTAGGCAAAAACCTAGGGTTCATCCGTAAGGATACCCTGTCCTTGTGGAAAATTAAATAAGGCTCTTTACACATCAGAGCCTGAAGCTCAGAAATCCTTCAAACAGAAGTAATGGCAACTAAAAATAATGTCTTCCATGACAGCTCACAACTTGTGCCTATTCGAAGGGAGGCAGCGTAAGGTTTTCCAAAACAAACAAAAGATCCCATGGAGGGACAGGGTCCCTGATGGGAGGTTTGAGGTGCAGAATACCCTGCAAGAAAGTGTGGGAGAGATCAGCTGGGCAAGGGACTTGCCCTCTACAGGTGCATGGTATGCAGAGATGGTCGATAAGTGCACCTTAATGGAGGAGTAACTCAGCCCTTAGTTTGACAGGGAAAGGAGGTACTCCAAAATAGAATTCACCGGACAGGTGAACGGATCTAGATGGCGGTGGACCAAAGACAGAACCACTTCCACTTCATAGAATAAGTAGCCCTGATGGAAGGCTTTCTAGTGGCCACTAAGACTTCTGCCACTCTGGAGAAACCCCAAACCAAGCAACTGCTAAGTCTGCAGGAGCCAAGTGTGCTGGTGCAACGACTTGAGGTCCAGATGGACCAGGGTACCCGCTCTTGGGAGAGCAAGCCTGAGCTCAGGGGCAGGAGGATTGGGGTTCCATTGCCAGCTGCTGAAGAAGTGGGAACCAAATCTGATGTGGCCAGTAGGGAGCTATTAGGATCATCTCTGCTCCTCCAACTGCAATTTGAGAAGGACTCTACAGTAAAGGGAAGGGAGGAAGGCATACAGAAACCTCTCAATCCAAGAGAGGGACAATGCATCTCACCAGAAAACAACAGGCCCTGGATCTAGCGAGCAAAAACTGGGCAGTTTGGCATTGGGTGGGGACGAGAAGAGGTCCAATTTGGCCAGCCCACCTGTCAAATAGCTCTTTGGCCACAGATTGGAGAAGTTCTCATTCGTGTGCTTTAGACTGAGACCGGCTTAAACTATCGGCCAAGGTGTATTGAACGCCTGGGACATGCACGGCAGTGAGTTCTAGATTATGCTTGACAGCCCAATACCAGACTCTCATTTACTCACTGCAGAGGGGGCAGGAGTGAGTCCCCCCACTTGTTTATGTAGAAGACCACAGACATATTGTCTGTCTTAATAAAGAGAGGGCCCAGGAGCTGACTCATCTGAAAGGCATAAAGTATAGCCAGCATCTCCAGAATGTTGATATGGAGATGTTGCTCTTGGGGAGGCCAGGTTCCCTATGTCTGATGATCTGCCAAATGTGCACTCCAGCCCAGGCCGGATGCGTCCATAGTCAGAATCTGACAAGGAGACTCCAGTCGAAAGTGAACCCTTGTGGAAAGATTGGAAGGGTTTAACCACCAAGCCAGAGTCTGGTGCACCGGAGTGGAGATTGTCACCAGTTGGTCCAATTCATCCATGCGCTGGTCCCATTGGACTCAGAAGGTCCACTGGGGAACCCTCATGTGCAGGTGTGCCAGAGAGACTGTTGCAATGGCTGCTGCCATGTGTCCTAGAAGCCACAGGAATACCCTGGCTGGTACCTGGCATGACAAGGAAACTGGGCGAGCCTGTTCCTGAAGGTGCTCTGCCCTGTTGGGAGATAGTAAAGTCTTATATTCAGTGGTGTCCAGAAGTGCCCTGATGTATTGCAACCTTTGGCTGGGCCGCATGGAGGACTTCAGGAGGTTGAGAGTTACCCCTAGGTCTCGAAACAAAGTAAAGGTGCCTTCCATGGTGCTGATCAGCTGAGCTCTGGATGGAGCTGACAAGAGCCAATCGTCTAGGTAGGGGAAGACATAGTGGCCTTTTCTCCAGAGGGCCACAGCCACCACTGCTAAACCCTTTGTAAAGACCTGGAGAGCCAAGGACAAGACGAATGGCAAGGTGCGAAATTAGTAGTGGTTGCTTTAGAAGCAAAGTGAAGGAACCTCTTGTAGGGCGGGAACACCAAAATGTGGAGGTATGCGCCCCATGTCCAGGAAGCATAGCCAGTCCCTTTGATGAAGGACAGGAAGCAGACCTGGAAGGGTGACCATCCTGAACCTTTTGTACTCTACTCTATATACGTGTTCAGGTGGCTGAGATCCAGGATGGGACATGGGTCCCCTGTTTTCTTCGGGACCAGAAAAAGTGGGAATAAAATCCCTTTCCCTTTGAGCTGACAGAACTGGCTCTGTGGCCTGTTTCCAAGAGTGCTTGGACCTCCTCCTGGATAAGGAGAGGTGGAGACAGAGGGTAATGGGAGTTTACAGGAGGTTTGTCTGGGGGCATCTCCATGAACTCCAGGGTATGTCCTTTCTCTATCAAATTAAGGACCCACTGATCTGTCATGATTTTTTGTCATCCCTCTAGATAGAGAAAAAAGTGACCCCCTACTGCTTCCCCCTTGGATTCTGCTGGTGGAGGGGGTCAGGTAAGGAGTCAGGCCAAGGAACCGGGGACAGGCAGAGGGACCTGGGAGGATTTTGGGACTCTGGGGCCCAAACCCTCCTGAGGCCTGCAAAATGGCCTTATGCTTAAGGGCACTTCTTCATTGCTGACCTCAGGACTGCTGTCCGGAGGACTGACTAAAAGGCTGGCGATGGTTTTGTTTCTGAGTAAATCTGTGCAAGGTGTGTACAGATCTAACAACTTTGCCGGATTCCTGGAGATGAGTTATGACCGTCTCAGAATCCTTGCCGAAAAAGACTGAGTCCTTGAAAGAGGTGTCCATAATTTTGCTTGGACATCTGGAGTAAAACCCGAGACAGAGAGCCAAGAATACCTCAGAGGCAAATGCCAGAGGCCACTGCCCTGGCTGCAGAATCTGCAGTGTCAAGGAGGAACATAAGACATGGGTGCCTAAGTCCGAATCTGATTTTAAATGTGAAGCAGCTCAGCCTTCTGGGACCATCCTGCTGAGTCTGTACTAGTTCCATGACCTTCTCTCATGGATGTTCTGGTACTGGACCATGTGGGCCAAAAAAATCAGAGAGCAGATGGCACAGGTAGCCGAGGCATAAACTTTTCTTCCGAGCTGGTCCACCTGCTTGGAATCTTTGTCCAGAGGCTCGGTAATAAGATGATGTGGCCTCTTGGACCACTCGTGAGCTGCCATTATCACCATGGAGTCAGCAACTGTTAGCTCACCAAAGTAGGGTTCGTCTTGCGGAGCGTTATAGAGATGGTCAGCTTTCTTGGAAACAGCAGGGGTGGAAGACAGGTGTTTCCATGCTGATTTGGTGACATCCATAAAGGTATCCACCAATGGAGGAACCAACATGGGCTTTGGATCCTTTTGGCAGAGAAAAACAGCCAAACGGCATCTCTCAGGGTCTAAATCTGCTGTGTCTCAGCCAAGTAAGACTGGATGTGCCGTGTGACCTCCATAAAGGTCAGATCATCGGGAGGTGACCTAAGAGTGTCCTTTGGGTCCGTTGGAGGGGAGCAACACCGACTTGGGCGACACCAAGAAAAGGAGAAGAAGCTCTGGCCTGACTCTCTGAGGATGGGGACCTAGAGGTCGAATGCCGGTGCCTACATCCATATAACCTATGCCCATGTCTGCCTGAAGACCAGGAGGATGAGCAGCTGTGCTTTCTCCGTGGCGCTTGGAGTGCCCCTGCCAGTATCATCCGTTGCTGGGTAGGCTCCATTGGTGTCGGGTGAAAGGGGTCACAAATCTGGCAGAGGGTTCTGCAGCTTAGAGGGTTAACTTGTGTCAGTGGGGAAAGTGTGGCATTCCCAGCATCGGTCCCGTAGGAAGCAGCAACCCAGGCGTCAGGCTTTGAGGGTTCGGGTTGGCCGGTGGTGGCCCAGTGGGCATCTGGTTGTCTAGTGTTGGCCCAGTAGGTGTCATCCAGTCAGAAGTCAGGCATTCTAGCATCGGGAGTCAGCAAGCGACAAAGGGCAGTTGGGCAATGACAGAATAGGTGTTGCCAGGGTCAATGCTGGGTGGCCAGCATTGACCGAACAGGTATGGACTGATGCCAGTCGGGAGACACAGCCGGCGTTGGTCTAGTGGTAGCTTGTTTGGGGAGCCAACTCCTGAAAGGGGTAGAGGCATCACTCTGCTGGAAGAGGCAGACGCATGCCCCTGGTGCCACTGGATGGCGTCGGCCCTGGAGCCTGGGGCCGACTTAGCAGATGGCAAGGTCAGGTGGATGATGGGCAAAGACCCGCCGCCTGAGGAAGACTTGGCTGAGCCACCTGGCTGCGAGCCTGAAGACTGGTAGAAGGAACAGAGCAACAGGGGCTGGGAGGCTGAGAAAGAAGTGCCTGACCCCAAAGAACCACCACCCGATGTCTGAACGAGCAGAAGGTTTAACCACAGGAAGCCCGGTTGAAGAAGGGGCTGCCATGGGAACTGAGTCCAACCTCCCACAGGAGGAAGACTTAGAGCTAGTCGCCTCGAATGAGGGGACCAGGAACGGAGGAAGACTTTTCCTATGTTTCTCCTGGTGTCTATGCTTTCCATCTGACTCTTTCTCTTGATGGGATGACCAAGAAGTGGAGGCCCCAGAAATCAGTGAAGAGGAGGAACTTTGACCTGGATTTGTTTCTCCATTGATGCCACCTTTTTTTCTAGCAGGAAGCATTTTAGGGCCTTCTGGGGATGAAACCTGGTCTTCTTGTTGAACTTCAAGCAGAGCTGGCAGGCCTCTGTATCATGGTCTGGGCCTAGACAGAAGAGAGCAGAGAGTGTGGATATCCTTCGACGGGATCCTGCTTGCAGCAGGACACTTGGACCATCCCTTGATTCCACTGATGAGGTTGAAGAAGAAGGCATGCAGAGAAAATGTGGATATACACTGAGTTTTTGAGAAAAAAATAAAGCATGCGTGATCGTGAAAAAATGGCGGTTGACTAGAGCAGAACGTATCCGTGGAGCTGATGTGTGTAGGTCGACAGCAGGAAAAGAACTGAGGTAGGGCTGGGGGACCACCCCTTTTATACCACTGGCCGACGCTGGGGGTGGGACAACATCAGGGGAGCCCCTCCCTTGCTGTATGCTGCTAGCTAGACGTTTTCCATGGGGTCCTGGCACCTGCCGGCTTCAGTCCTTATGATGTAACCTGCTGCAAGAGCTCCTCCTCTAAGTGAGATTGAGACTGCTTCTTTTTGTGTTTACAGGAGGACTGTCCTTCCTCCCGAACACCAGACTGCCTGTGGTCAGACACCCCGGGTCTGGAGAGGGCAGCGGACCAGACTGAGCCCAGCTGCCAGATTAGCCCTCCAAAGGAGACTCCCTACCATCACTGTCACCATGCATGAAGAACTGCATTTGAGAATACACTAAAGATACTAAATAAAATATATCATTTTTTTTTACTGAGTAAAATAATAAACGAAGCTAAACTGTCGAAACTAAATGCTGTTGTCGTATACAGCTGAAGATCTGACTCCCAGAAGGTGAGTGACATTGTCACTGAACGGCACCTGATGGCAGGAAAAAAGGAACTGAGGCAGTTGGAGGGTTGATGCCGAGATATCCTCTACGGTGCGAGCCAGCCTCGCAGTGCTGCGCATGCATGGTCCTACCTCGGCGCTGGCCCTCCTGAAGATTTTTGGCTCCTGCAGGGTCCCAGCCCCTCTGGCTTGAACCCAGCAGTATGAATAAATGGTGAAGACTTAAGTCCAGGAAGATGCTGGATTACAGCAGTGATATATATATATATATATATATGGGACATGATCCATCTAGCAATGTAAAGTTTGAAATCTGGTCTCCCCTTGGATGAGAGATCATAGGCAGCAAACAGCTGTGCTATAGCCTTTCTGAGGAGTCTGTCTTCTGCAGATAAAAGTCTAAGGCTCTTTTTATACCCAAATCGTAAAATGTTATCTCGGCCATGTTGGAGTGATGCTTGGAGAAGAATACTGGAAGCAATATAGTCTCTATCGATGTGAAATTCTGATACCACTTTAGGAAGAAAACAGTCTTGAAAACTAGGAAGAAAACAGTCTTGAAAACTGTTTTGTTATTGTGGAAGACTAGGCAATCTAGATCAATACATAAGGCTTGTATTTATTAACTAGTCTAGCTGATCCAATGACTATGAGGAATGCCAACTTTACAAGACATATTGAGATGGCAAGTGTCCATGGGTTTGAACCGGAGACAGAGAGAGAGACATCAGCTTAATGGAAAGCAGTTTGAGATTTCAAGACTGAGCAGGTGGTTCATCTGGGAAACTTGTGAAATATGTCTTTCGAAAAAAATTTTGAAAACCTAGATAGGAGCCAGCAGCCTGAAGCCTACTCTTGTACTCTTGACCTAAAGTCTGAGATAACAGAGATGTGGACCTATAGGGATAACAAACAAACACAACCCAGTTAAAGCCATGGAAGTGAGTAATCCAGTACATTTCCCACAAGACAAGAGTCAGGGGAGCAAGAATTCGGCCAACACTAGGAAGAAAATCTCTGATGCCTAATGGAATATTTTTTCCAGGTGGCCTGTTGCAGGAAATAGAGGATGTATTTGATGTACTCCAACAACCCTAAGAGGCCAAACTTTAGCCTATCAAGAACTCAGCATTCAGGTGCAGAAACCAAAGTTTCAGGTGGAAGGTCCTGCTCTGAGACAGAGTGAGGAGTACCAGTCCTAGTGGAAGAAGGATTAGATCCACAAACTAGAGACACAGCAGACCTTGGTACCAGATCTCTCTGGGCCAACAACAGGAAGTCAGGATCACCTAGTGAGCCCTGCCCTTCTGGAAATTCATGATAAATCTCTGAAGGAGGGGAAAAGGAGGGAAAGCATGCAGATGCACCTTGCCCAAATGGAAGCTCAAGGTTTCCTTCAGGACTGTATCACCTCTTGGCAAAGGAGCACTGGGTATAAGCAGGAAGTAGTTTAGGATTCTGCCTCTGTGCAAACAGATTTACCAGCGGAGTTCACAATCTGAAGAGCATTCCCTAGAGAACCGATTCATGTAGGGGCCAATCATAAGTGAGAATCTCAATGACTAAGGCTGTCTGCGGGCTAAGTACTAGCCATGTGGACTACAGACAGGTGATTATGTGAGGAGAGTGCAAATTCTCATACCTCTCTGAAAAGCTTGGAGTAACTGACAACTCAAGGCTTCTTTAAGAAAATCATTATGGTGGGGTTGTGTTTGTGTAGATGTAGGTACTGATTCCAAATCAGAGTGATGAAGGCTAAAAGAGATGCATTTCATGTCCTTGAGTTCCAGAACACAGGTGTACTGTTTATTCTCCTGCTGAAGCCAATATTCACTATCTCCGACCTAAAGTAATGTCAGTATACTGACAAAGATACATCTGTTGTCAGGTAAAGGGATGGAGGAGGGGTCATAAATGGAATTTCCTCCCTGGGCTGGACATCTCATGCCACCAGAGCAGGGCATAAGAACATTCTGGGACAGAGGGGATCTTCTCCTTTGAGAACACCTCTCCTTGAGTAGCCATTTTGCTGATCTCTTGTGGAACCAGAACCAGGTATTACAGAGGCGTTCATTACCATAAAACCCAGTGGCATGAGTAATTCTCTGGCTGAACGGGCTTGCTCTGCTTGAAAATATGTTGCATATAAACTGAGTCCTAAAGCCACAATACGGGAAAGAGGATCTTGGTTGGATCAAATGTAATTCCATCCCAATGAAGATTATTTTCAGAGGTGAGATAGGTTTGAAATTCTCTAGAATCAGGAAAAGTTCTAGACTGTTTAGAGTTTAAACCACCAGGTCCAGAGAGAAAAACAGTATCCTACTCTGAACCGCCCTTTATCAGACAGTCATCCATTTAGCAGTACACTGAGACCCGTCTGCGCATGTATGCAGCAACCACTGCCACACATTTTGTGAAAGCCCATGGGGCTAAGAAGAGTCTAAAGGGTAGTACCTTGTACTAGTGTAACCCCTAGATGGCGCTATCCCAAGGGCTACTACCCCTGCCTGCTTGGCTAGTAGCAGGTTAAGGGGGCCTGAATTCTGAAATGGGTGCCTCCACCCGGAGGTCAGGGTTGGTAGAGGTCAAACTTACCTGGGCACAGCTCTCCGGGACACTGTAACCCCCCTCCTTCCTTGCTAGTGGCTGGAAAAAAATCACAATAATCACTTTAACAATACCCCGATACACCACACAAGTACCCACACTGTTTGCACTTACCACCAGGGCTTTCCTCTGGCCCGGCCCTGGGGACTCCCTGTAAAACAAGGTTATACACAACAAATAACAGCAGTACAGTATTCTTGCACAAAGTGGAACCACAGTCAGGGTAAATGCAAAACAGAGTTAGATCTGATTTATTTAAGGGGCTTGAACAAGGAAGGGGCATAATCAGGTTAATTTGCTTAAAGGCTCTATCAATCAAACAGTTATGCATGCATTTCAGGGTCCATAAACAGTCACACACTCTGGGTACCCAGATGGAGAATGGTGGGCTAGCCAGGAACGTTGCAGCAGGTTGGGGCCCTGTGATGGAAGAAAACAACATGCACAACACACACTATTTGCAATCCGGAGCCGGAGGGCTCAGTTCGTGAAAAGAAAACAACAAGACAATCAGATGACACAGTTTTAGATTAGGCTGTTGTTGCAGGGAGCTATCCTGATGATTACTCGTGATACCCAAGACTGGACACAGGCTGGACGAAAATCGAGACAGCAGGTGGTTAATCTGGAGTGCCAGGAGAAGCAGGACCCACATGATTCGCTGAGGCATCGTTCCTGTTCAAGCGTGGAGCAGGAGGCTGATCCCCAGGCAGGTCTCTTGCCAGTGGCTTTCTCTGTGCAGTGGGGTAGTCTGGCAGGGCCAGCGTGGCATGACCCAGGCCGAATGGAGATGAATGCGGATTCAGTCTGATTAGGCTGGATAAAGCTTCCAGCAAGCAGAACACAGTTCACATGGTGGGGAACCAAATCACGACCCACTTTCAATACACAGCACATTTACATGTAAAGGATTCTACGGTACCAGCAAGCAGAACACAGTTCACACAGTGGGGAACCAAATCACGACCCACTTTTAATACACAGCACATTTACATGTAAGGAAATTCTACTGTACCAGGCAAACCGCTCTCCGGTCACGATCGCAAAGTCTCTGCACAAACCGGGGATTCAAAAGCAGCTGGAAATCCTGACAGGCCAATCGCATTCAGTAAATCTTCGGTCTTCTTCAGGTTAAAGCCTGGTCACATTCCAGTGGTGCAAATAGTCCTCACAACTCGGATTCAGTCCGAATAAACTCTATTTTCCCTCTCAGGGACAGCAGGCAGACAGGCAGGCCAAAACTCAGCCCTTTCACAGTTCTCCCATGCAAAACTACACAGAACTGCTGCTCAAAAATCACTTGAGCTGTTACTTCTTCACTTCTCAGCTCAAAAACTGAAACTAGCTGCAGCAGCCTGAGAAATTCCCCAAGATCCAAAAGGTTTGCTGATCTTCCTGTCAGTCACAACAAAGGCTCCCTCTTCAGGTGCAAAAAGGCGCAAAAAGCCCAAAAATGAACCTACCGTAATTCTGATCTTTCTGTGTATCTTCACCTTTCATCACCTTTGGGGATAGTGGCCGGAGGTCACGACCCCACAGAGCTCTTTTTTTTGGGGGGGATAGGCGGGTGGGCCTTGCTTGCTCGGCACCGCCTCCAGACGACGCACTGCGTGCGCCACGGTTGGCCGTTAGGTGTTGTCGACTCTGCCCTCCCGCCAGTTCTGAGTCGCCAGAGAGTAAGAAAGGGTTGGGAGGGAGGGACAAGAAAGTCCAAGGGACAGACAAAGGAAAAGATATACAAACTAAAAGAAGAAATAAACGACTGAGGGGACAGAATAAGGTGGAAAACTAAGGGGATTGGGAAGGGGCCCCAATCTCTGGAGTAGAAAGGAGGAGGGAGGGAAGGTTAAGGAATCTAGAGAAAAGGATGTGTGGGGGGGGAGAGAAGGGAGCACACCCTGGAACCTTGACCTGTCTCCAGATTGTATAGGAGCTGCAAAGGAGTAGCCAGAAGGCTAAACTGCCAGAATTCAAGGTACAGAATCACTGGCAATAACTCCCACATAAGCAGAATCAGCTATTCTGGAATAAAAGACATGATACAGGGAATACCCCCATCCTCAAAATGAAATTTTTGGTGTAAGAAACCTAGTTTCTTAAATTAAATTGAGGTTGTGTCCAAAAGACAATTAAATCAAGTAAGGCTGATGGGGAGAAGGGAAGAGAGAGCGGAAAAGAGGGCATCTACCCACCCCCACCTCACGGGGGTGGAGCCGAGGCACTAAGGAAGGAGTGCCTCCCATTCCCACCACTCTCCCTTGTAGAAAATTATTTCTATGAAACAAGGTCACCCCACTCCTAACTAACAGAAAGGAGGGGTGAAAAAGAGGGCACAGAGGAGGAGGGGGACCCAGAGACTGAGGCCCCAGGGGATGGTGGATTAGATGAATGGTGAAGACAGACAGAAAGATCAGAATTACAGTATGTACGTAAGTTTCATATCTTATCTGTGTCAATCTTCACCATTCATCACCTTTGGGTGAGTGCCAAGCCCCCCCTGAAGGGGGCCCTAGACACTAAAGGACTAAGTCCCTTAGCTCTCAGTGGGTGGCACACCAAGAGAGAGAACCTTCACGGGTCTGGAGAGGCCTGAGAGTGGGGAGAGTGAGATGGGGACTCCTCAGAAGGAGTAGGAATTTGCCCCGACAGACTCCGTCTCACCCTACAGGAGAAAAGATGGGTTCTCTGGTAGGGGGAGGAAATCACCCTATGCCGGGCCAAGGGTGACAACCGGGAAAGACGCAGCCATGCCGTCCGCCTAGTGCAGATCGCTGTCCCTATGAACCTGGAAGCTACCTCATTGGCATTGTAAGATGCCCTTGCTTGGTGCCTTGCTAGCTCCAGGCCACGTGCAGAGAGTGCAATGGCTTGTCTGGTTACCTCCATGTCAGGCATAGCAGCTAGGAGTTGACCTAACCAGGACCACAGGAACCTACCATAGGTAGCATACTGGGCCTGATGTGCTGAAATAGAGAGCAACAACTGTGCACAGTAAAAAGTCCTCCTCCCCAGAAGTCAAAATCCATAGAATCTTGATCTGGGGCTGGTCACGGTGAGGGCTAGCCCATCAGGAGTGTCCAGCTGCATCAATCCTGACTGAGGATGAGGCATAGAACCTGGAGACTCTGGGGGGACAATACCTCTGGCAGAGATCCCTAGGGCTGGACCGGAAAGGGTCTCTGCCAGAAATGCAATGATGCCTCCCGAAAGGGAGCAAGCCGGGGGGCACCACAAGGATGTCCACACTGAAATCGCCTTAAAAGGCGCATCGAGTGCTCTGGATTGTGCTGCATGGGTGGGGTGATGTGCAGGTCCTCCACAATCCTCACAAGGAATCGCTGATACTCTGCAAGATCAGCAACTGGGGAGATGTGGACAGATGGTTCCTCTCCTCCAGAAGAGGGGGATGAAGAGTCAGAGGACCTCAAGAGTTCAGAAGCTGGCTGCTCAGGGGGAGGTTGAAAAACCTGTCTGTCCATAGCCCTGACACAAGAGGGACATTGAGTAGCCACAACTCTGAACTGCTCCCAGGAGAGAGGTCTGCTAGGACCAAGAATACTTGGGAAAGCAGGAGAAGGTGGCAGAGGAGAAAGGACAGAGCTGACAACAGGAATTGACTGTCCTCTGCCTGGGCCAGAGAGTGCACCTGGAGCCCCAAGGGAAGAGGGAGCTCTGGAAAACTCAACAGCCAACAGCTGGTCAACCATACTGGAACTGCCTAGGCTGTACCCTGAAGAATCCCCCCTTTGAGGTGACCGGGTCCGTGAGAGTCCAAAAGGATGGTCTCCTACCTCCAAAGAACAGGGCCCTCTCAAGAAAACTGAAAAGGAAGGGCAGAGATCCACACTACGGCTCCTTCCAGAACCCGGATGGGTCCCAGAAAAGGGTCGCTGTGTCGAACCCCTACCCTTGACCCCTTGAGTCCGGAAGAGCCCTTCTCCTCAAAAGCCAGCCTAGGGCAGTTGGCAGCCCTGGACAATCCCAAGAGGACTATCCAGGAACAGCACCCTCCCTCCTGGGTGCCCGGTCGGCCCCAAAGTTGGGCGATCCAGGCACACCAGCCAAGGGGTACCACCACTGAGGGATCAGAAACCCTCCGAGGCCAGGTTACAGGGCAATGGTGGCCTGCACCACTGCCTGCTGGTCAGAACCCTGACCCTGGACCCAGGGCCACTGTCCGCCTCCTTGGGGCTGGCTCCGCCTGTCGAGGACACTACCAAGGTGTCCACGTGAGCAGCCAACTCCAAAGACTCAGACTGCCTGTCTGACTCAGAATCCAATTCCTCCTCCAAGGAGGTGGCGATCGAAGTTCTGTTTCAAACGGTACGTGGACGCCCGCTGCCATCCTAACTGAATGGGGCACCAGACCGAGTGACTGCACCAGAGTCAGCGCAGATGTCCTCAGCCACACCACGAATGGTGTGGGAAGAAGACACGGCACTGACGAGGGCAGCAGCATCGGAGCCGGAGCCTGTCACGATGCCGCCTCGACCCACGCGCCGCAAGCAGCACCGAGGCCAGAGACGCGCCAAGGATGACTCCACTACACGAACGGGCGCTGCTCCAAACCCCATGGCGCCATGTCCCGCTGATGCCGCAAGTGGCTCCAGAGGCGGACACTGCGCCATGCTCAAATGGCGCCGTGGACGGCGTTGAGGCGAGAAGCAGTAAGGGACAGCACCGTAGAGGCTCCCATGGTGCCATCAGCACCATCAGCACCGCGAACAAAGCCGACAGCAGAAACGGCGCAGAGCAATGGACCGGTGCCGATGAGGGCGCCATCGGGGCCCACGGTGTTGCGAATGGTGCTGAGGTCCAAGACGGCACTTACAGACGGCGTTGAGGACGGCGCCGACCCAGGCCTTCTGAGCCGAGAGGACACCGGGGAGTTCACCTCAAGGGCGACACAAGGCGGTACCTCCCACCCGTCCCCCAAGGGGAAATGGATTGGCCTTCCTGCACCACGGAAGGGGCTTCTAAATGGCGGCTACTAGAAGCAGAAGCCCCTCCTCTGTGGCCTGTATAGAACTGGGAGGAAAGGCTGAGAGAGCGTGGTTTGGCCCGAAGAGTGCACGATGTCCCTCAAACGAAGCGCCCAACTTTCCAATGATGTTGTTCAATGACACGATGGTCCATGGAGAAGCAGGCGCCGTGATGAATCCATGTTGTGTAGCGGCCAAGACACATAAGAAAACGGTCACGCTGTTCGGGTGACAGAATACTTACGGCCGCATGGGCACCGATGGCTAAAGGGCCATCCTGTCTTCATAGTTTTCTTGGCCCCGACCAAGACATGACCTATGGAAAAGAACACCAAACAAGACTCGACGCTAAAAATAAAAGAAAAGGAACAGTCTTACCAGGGGCGTCGAGTGGAGCAAACAGCAGAACTGGCAGGATCAACTTTAATTCAATGGAGTCGACGAGATCGAACAAGAACGGAGCCAAGGCTCAAGCTGGACAACAGGCCTCTCTACAGCAGAACTACCACCAGGTGCGACCTCAATGGCGGGAGATGAAGAACTGGTGGGAGGGCAGAGTCAACAACACCTAACGGCCATTCGCGGCGCCATGCAGTGCACGTTGGCCTTGGGCAGTGCCGATGGTCGTCGCTCGCAATCCCCCCAAAAAAGAGTCTACAGCAGACCTCCGCCACTATACCCAAAGGTGATGAATGGTAAAGATTGACACAGATAAGATCTACAGTTCCTACAGATTTTGACTCCAGACAGCTCCTGTAGTCCGGCTCCATTTTAGGTCCCACCAGTACTGATTGGTCGAATTCACAGTCCAGGACCAAGATAGTGGAGATAAACAAAACAGTCCTTGCTGCAAAGAAGGCAGGTTAGACAAACTACATTATCATTATCTCTCTAGATGATTTTCAGCAAATAGTTACATCTTTCAACAGAGCTCCCTCTCAGATTACGACTGCAATTCAGGCAGCTCTTAAAGAGACAGTACACAGAGGCTATACAGGCACTCTCTGGCAATCACATTTAAACTGCTAAAATGCAGGACACCAGCCTGGCAGTGAGCATTTAGGCAAGCTCGAGGAAGACTTTGGGAACCCCATTTGTGGGGGTTACACCAGTAGACTTCATTTTTAACAAAACAAAGGTACATTTGCTGTGATTCCCTGTTCAGAAAAGAAAGGCATTTTTGATTATCCAGGGAACAGAAGCAATCCACATCATCAAATGGGAGGACAATGGGCTGGAGAGACACTATTCTGAATCTCAGATCTAAAATAGTTCTACAGCATCCTGAATTCATTGTAGTTAGGGAATATCTGGAAAAGAAAGATTTTCTTAAAGAGAAGGCCCCCCTCAGGTTTGTTTTTTTTGTATACTGTACAGGTGTAATTTGTAGGCATGAACAACGATTGCCTCTACAGCACCCTCATAATTTCATCAGGATTTAAATTTAATTGAAATTTCTTAAAGATCTAGTGGAGCCAAAACAGGCAGACAAGAAAACGATACAAATTTTAAGAAGTCAGTTGTAACTTTTTATTTCTGAATTATTTTTCTTTTTCTCTTTGCCCAACAGAAAGTCTTCTATGTAATAATGTTGTGCTGGATGTGGGAATGGCTCTTAGCCTGGCAGCTGACATATCTATCCCCCACTGCATCATTGGCATTGTGATCCCACTGCCACCCCCCCCACACACACACCATCATCAGCATTGTGATCCCACTGGCAGTGACATGACAGGTGATTGACCTGGCAACCCCTGAGTACCTGTTGCTAAACAGCAGTGATGTCACAGTCAATAAGGGCACAGTGCTACTGCTGATGATACAGTAGGGGACTACAGATAGTATGTCAGCTGCCAGGCAGAGTTGTCTCACACATCACACCAACTAATACCAGGTAAACAATCTTCTAAGTAACCAAAGGGAAAATAAAATTACCTCAGATATAAAGGTAGTGATTGACTGCTTTAAAAACTAGTATTAGTTTTAGGCAGTACATTAGGGAAGAGTTGCTGCCCCCAGGGTGACTTTGAAGGCAAAAAAACTTCCATTACCATTGCAGAAGTTGTGACCCAAGTTATGTAAGGCATTGTGGGATCTAGTAATGCTTTAAAGTGAAAGCCTGCAGTTCTTCTGTATCAGTCAGTACTGTTGCTGTCCTTTGCAGTACCTGTGTTCTTTTCTTGTGCTGGCCAGCAACCTTGTTTGTTAGCCAGTACAGGAAGAGAACAATGAGAATAACGGAACTGCATGCTCAGTCTGCAAAATAAGAACTTATAACAAACAGCTCTTCAGCAAAGCAGAAATAAAACTTTAGAAACACAAACCTCCTCTAGAAGGATCTTCATCTCATACATACTTTAAACTACAGAAACAGGAGGGCAATTACCTTGGAAAGTCTGATTGCCAGCACAAAACAAGAACACAGGGACTGCAGAGGACATCATCATCATCACTGACAACAGAACTACTGCAGACTTTAGCTCTAACACATCATGAAATCCCATGATGCCTTGCATGATTCAGGTCATGACCTTTGCAATACAGTTAAGCAGGTTTTCACACCAGACAAAGAAAAAGATCTACAGTTGGTGGCAGCTGGAGTGAGGCGAGGAGGACGAGTGAATATGTGGCAATTCTAATATCTGAATGTTCTGGGACCTCAGCACATTTACTGGAGCTGAAACCAACATGTAGCTCTGGATGGATCCATGCTAAAAAAATGTTACAGTAACTGCACAGTGGTAGCCATCACCATTCATAGCAATACTGCACCATAGTGTTTGCTACTGCAATACTGATGGTGGCTGCTAATGCTTGCAAAGCTCTTCCTGAACATCTTCTCCGTAGAATACAACTCTTAGATCTAAGTCAGAGGTACTAGGACCCAGCAGAGCAAATATTTTGGCTAGGGAGTCAGTGGCTACTGTCTCAGGTGCCTGCATGACACTGCATGGTGACACATGCCTACAGTATTAATAACCATTGCTAGCCCTTGCCTACCTCAGTCTCTCCGCCAGGAGAATGAGGAAGCCTCCGGGACCACTGGTGTTGGGAGAAGGGCTGTACTGGGCCCTGTCAGACTCCCTGTGCCAACTCTCAAGGCACCAACAAAATCCCAGTGTTGGTCCCACATTATCAGCCTCTCAGAACCTGTGAGCGTGAGCAACCTCTCTAGCAAATGGCAAGGCCCTGCTAGAGGAGGTCAAGAATCCTGGACTCAAGGGGCTCGGTCTGGGCTGCTGAACTGTGTAGAGGTCTTCGCCTGAGGGGAGGGCCTAGCAGAGTCACCAGAAGGGTGTCCACCTACATCAGAGGAGTTACTTGATCTGTACCTGTGTGGGGATCCACCAGGTGAGGACAGCAGAGCTGTACAGGTCCCATAGGGCAAACCCAGTCCTCAATGGCTGTGGTGACGTCCAGCGGCTCCATGGAAAACTCCACCTCTGGACCTCCATCTGACCCTGAGTGAGCGCTGCTTCCATCTCAGGATTGGGAACAGCTTCAGAGATGGGGTCATCCTTGTCACAGTGGCCAGCCTTATCCTCTACACCATGCTAGGAGCTGACTTGGATGTCACTCCCGAACCATCACCCTCCTTGTTGTCATGAGCAACACCAGAGTTAGGATGATCTCAGGGATGTCATTGTCACCAGCACCTTGCCTGGAGCTGGAACTAGGACTGACACCATGGCTGTTGCCACCTCCATCACTGTGTCCAGTGCTGTCACTTTCCTTAGTGCCAGTAGTGATACCATGGATGGTGACAACCTCCAAACGGGTAACAGTGCAGACAACAGCCCCAGTGCCAGTCCCTCTCTTGACACCATGAACAGTGTCAGAAGGTGGTATGGCATCATCCCTGATGTCACCCACTGCATTGTCACCACAAATGGTGACAACAGCATAGGCGACACCAGAGGATGACAGCGAGGTGTCCACAAGTGCATACTGAACATATTGCTGTGAATTTGCCACTGGGGATGTCTGCTGCTAAGAGCAAGCAGACTGTAGAGGGTTCACAATCAACTGCTCAAAAGGAGTCGACTGCCCACCAGACCCAACCACTGGAGTTTCCAATACTTCAGTGCAGTGAGAGTGAAGAAAACACTGTACTTCCGTGGAACTAGAGGTCCCAGGAAGAGGCTTAGGGAAAAGCCAATGAACAGCTTATTTTAGGAACATGAACTTAAACTGGCTTGGACAAACGCATAACCGACTTCTATTTACAATACAGAATTATAGCTACATAAAGTCACAACAGCGCCCACAAGGATCTCCCTAATACAGCATCTAGCACATTACTTAACTGGGTGTTAACAAATAGGACTGACAGAATTGTGGATGCTGACACCCTACCTGATACTACATCAGATCACTCCCCCATTTATTGTGTATGACAACACTCTAGCTCCCAGTCCTTGCCCCCATGCTATATCACTTTTAGGAACTATGCTAATCTGAATCAGGCTAAATTTCTGTACTAAGTCTCATCTACAGAATTGGTCCTACCTATCTCAGTCCCTTGATGCACAGACAGCTCTGAATCACTTTCTAGACCATTTTGTTCTATTCAGGACAGACATACACCCTAGTGACCTGACATGTGTTGCGTAAACCCACTAAGTGGCTGCACAAAGATCTACTGCCAGCTTTACATGTCAGAGACAAGAGCTAGAAGCGTTCAGAAAACTGGCCTTACTGCTGACTACCACACTTACAGGACCCAGAGAAGTGACTGTAAAAAACAGATTAGGCAAGCTAAAAGCATTCATTGCAAGGGGCTTCTGATGGAAGCAACAGGAGACTCTAGAAAATTCTGGGCACATATAAAATCATTCCTAGGAACAAAGAAAACTAAACTGGCAGATGAAATGTTCATTAGTGGTGTTCACTGTAATAACCCTAGGACCATTGTGGAGGCCTTTAATAAACAATTCTCTGACTTGTCAAGCTTTACATCAGTCTTCATGAATGACCAGCCTTTACCCACCACCCCCGCCACGGACCTACCTACCATTTCTATTTTAAGGCAGTATCAAAATCTGATGTCCAGGACCTGCTAAATACCATCTCTGACAATACTAGTGTAGGCTCTGATGGACTTGAACCTAAACTCCTCAAACTTGCTCCACCATTTATTGTTCAGTCTCTGTCAAGGATTTTTACCCTGTCTCTCTGCAATGGTGTTGTCCCAGACATCAGTAAAATGGCACGTGTCACTCCAGTCCATAAGAAAGGTGGCAAAAGAGATATGACCAACTATCGACCAGTAGCTATACTATCAATCCTAAGTAAAATCCTGGAAAAGCTAGTATCAAGACAAGTCATTGAATTTTTGTCTCAACATAACCTTCTCTCACCAATTCAGTACGGCTTTCGTAAGGGTCATAGCACCTCCACAGCCCTACTTCACCTAACAAATGACACCCTAACTGCAATGGACAAAGGACACCTCATGGAAGCAGTTTTATTGACTTAACAAAGGCCTTTGACCTTGTCGATCATCCTGTTCTGCTTGACAATCTTCTATCCCTTGGTTTCTCTCACAACACAACTGACTGGTTTAAAAGCTATCTGTCAGATGGGACTCAGCTTATTAGGTTCAACTCTGCATTATCCAGCCCTAGGACTATCAAGCTAGGTGTTCCTTAGGATCGATATATTAGGACCGCTTTCTTCCCTATTTTCATTAACAATATCTCTCCGAATATCTCCTGGTTGCTCGGCTATCCTTTATGCTGATAACCTTCTCTTGTACTGTAGTGATAAGAATATTCAACATATAAACCAAATCCTTACCACTGCATTTAAGTCCACCCTGTCCTGGCTCCTCCAATTACAAGCTAATCTTGAATGCTAATAAACGCATACTATGCTGCTTGGATCTGCAGCCAAACTGAGTAAAACTGAGACAAATTTGTAGTCTCTGGTCAGGACAGAAAGGTCTTCGAACCAGTTCACTCCTTTAAGTATCTGGGTGTACTCCTCGACAAGAATCTTAATTTTGGTCAGCATATAACATCTACCTGTAAATCGGTAAATGCCAAAATAGGAGTAGCCTACAAAACTAGCTCTGTCGTTACACAGTCTGCAAGATTAGCCGTAGCCCATTGGATTCTGCTCCCGTCACTATCCTATGGGGTAGCTACCTATCTCAATGCACCCAAAACTCTCCTTAGTGAGTGGGACACTACCTGTAACAGCATATGCAGGTATGCATCTGCCTCTCCCTGGTCAAAACACCACTGCAAACACTATGCCATCTGAATTGGCTCCCCCCAACTTCAGCTCGAACTCTTGCCCTTGGCTTCCTGGCTGATAATATCATAAGAACAGGATCCCCCGATCTCGTTGGCATCCCTACTCACTCCACTGACCTCCTCTCATGGCCTACGATCAGCTGATAAGTGGCTGCAAATACCTAGATGTAAATCAAACAAAGGATTCTTTCTCTCATTCGGTGCCTAAACTCTGGAACTCCCTGCCTCTTTATGTCTGCTTAGCACCCAGTCATGCCCAGTTCAAAAACAGGTATCGTTCTTTCCTCTTCAGTCAGATCTCCTGTGCCTGCTTCAAACCACCCTGAATTCTGCCTCCTACTTTCACCCACTACCCCAGCCACTGTAAACTGATCTCCACCTATCCTGACCTTCTAGTTTATTACTCTAGGCACTTATTGCCTCATTTTGTTTGTGCTTTAGCTACCCTTAACCAATCGGCTATCAGCCGTATGTGATTTTTTTCACTGATTCTTCCAATTAATGTAAACTATCGAACTTTTATTGTTACCTAATTATGTGGTTGTCAAACCTTGTTTTAGCTCTGTATGTATTACGCCTCTACCCCAAATCAAATTGTATTCCACTGTTCACCCTACTTATTGTAAATCTCCGGTCATGCCTGAAAATAGTCATGTCTTGGCTAATGGTACTTACCCGGTAAACAAAAACTAAATAAATCTAAGCTTGGATGCATGCACGTGATGCCTGCCTACAAAGCTGGGGATCGGGCAACCCCACTTCAATGTGTGGTTCTCTAGAATGTGGCAGTCCATGGAAAAGCAGGTGTTGCACACATTCATGGCATGCTTTAGTCCAAGACAGGCCAATACAGATCTGATACCAGTCCAGAACAGTCACTGACTTCCCATAGGGGCAATGATACTTAATGGGTGGCTGTTGGACTTTCTCTGATGATTTTGCACCTCTTTTATCAGAATTCGGCATCATGGAAAAATAATAAACATAACCAACACCGCAAAGAAGTTAAAATAGTGGTGATGCAGGAAGAGGTAGTGGCAACAAGTCAAACTGAGGCACTGTGCTCCCACAGTGTGCACTTGATGGTGGGAAAAACAGAACTGAGGCTAGTGAGGCAGGGAGCCAGCAAAGATTACTGACTGGTACACAACACCTTGCCGTGTCCAGTAGCCATGACTGGTACCATGGAAAAAGCTTTTCCCCCTGGGGGTCCTAGTGCCTCCAGCTCAGACCCATAAGTGGGAATCAATGGTGAAGATTGATTCTTGGAAGGTCATTTTTATGTTTGCTTGCACGCATGTGCAAGAAACATAGTGCCATTATCTGAGTTTTCGGAGGTGTGGCAGCCCTCTTCCAATTCAGTCAGTGTGTTTGCAGGCGCGGCCGCAGTTCTCCATCCTGCTGAGCTGTCTATGACAGCTCCAAAATGCAGTGGCGACAGTTGAAAGGGGAGTTACGCTTCAGTGAGCAGCGAAGATATCGCCTGCTCGTGCGCGCCCCCCCTACACACACACACACACACACACACACACACACACACACACACACACATACGATGCACGCTGCGCGCTTGGCCCCCCATGCACACTCTGTACAGCCGAGGGGTGCCTAATCCCAAGTCGCTGTGCTGCGCTCCAAAACACAGTTCCATATGCCCACTGGGTGCACACCCAGCGTGCTACATCGTCGAGTAGCCAACGGGGTGCCCAACTCGCCGGCTCCACTGTCTACCCCTCAGAGTACAGGGTGCCATGCTGGGAGCCTACCCCAGCGTGGCAACAGATGCTACGGCCGACGGGTGCCCAATCACCCGGCCGGTTCCACGCCCCAATCAGTCATCCTTCTGCCCTCTGGGAGCCCACCCTCAACGTGGCAAACGCCCCGCTGCCGCTATTAAAAAACAACCTGAAACTCAAAACGGTCCTCGCCTGTTCTGCCCCCCACACGTGCCTCACCCACCGCGCACCCTGCCTCCCCACACCCCTCACCCCATACTTGCCTCCGACCCAGCGCGCGATCTTCGTGGACCAGGAACACGCCTGCACTCTTTCAAAGCCGACCGCGAACTGAGGAAATGCCGGTAAGCTGTATAATGGGATAGATAGGGTTTTTTCAACTTTGCTGCATATCTCAGGCATTTTTTGGAATTTTTGCACCAAATTTTCAACATGGGGTTTTTGGGACCCCTTCTCATGAATGCTCGCACTGTCATGGCGTTAGTCGGGCCCGAAGGGTGACTTCGCAGTCACTGCGCGAAATCACCTTTCGGGACTGAGTAACCAAACGACACTGCCACTGTTCACAAGGTGGGTCTCAAAAGCCTATGTTGAAAATTTGGTGAAAAATTCCTAAAATGACTGTTTATTAGAGCGCCGCTGGCGCAGTTCCTACGCACACCGTAAGTTTGCGAATTTTCAATATTTTCACTCCAGATTTTCAAATTGCCATTTTATTACACTTCCTTATGAGCAGTACAGCTGCCATTTTCACATGTCACCAAAATGTGTTTCACGACATGAAGCATTAAATGGTGCAGTCGGTGTGCTAAAGCAATGTTTGGGACAGATTAAGAAAATCACAGTTACATTGTTCATGAGCAGAGGTCTTAAATGGCTATGTTGAAAATTTGGTGACAAAGTCCATTAAATGACTGTGTTACGAGTAAGCATTGTGCAGTTTCCACGCACCTCATAAGTTCATGACTCTGTAATATTTTCAGTCCAGATTTTCACCAGTGGCATTTTTCCACACTTCCTTATGAACAGTACAGCTGTCATTTTTCACAACATGGCCAAAATGTGTTTTCACACTTTCAGCGCAGAGTTGCGTGGTCACTGTGGGAAATCATTGTTCGGGACAGATAAAGAAAATCACAGTGACACTGTTCATGATCGGAGGCACCAAAATGCCTGAGTTGACAATCTGCTGTAAAAAATCCTCAAACTTATTACATTACGGGTGTGCGTTGCACAGTTTCTATGCATGCTCGTGACTTCACCAGCTTTTTTAATATTTTTACTGCAGATTTGCAACATTGCCATTTTTTCCACCTCCGCATGAACAGTACAGCTGTCATTTTTCACATCCTGTTCGGAATGTGTTTTTGCACCTGTGGTGCTAAATGCCGTAGTCACTGTGCATAAGCAGCTTTCGGCTAACAAACTGATATTGCCACTGTTCATGAGGTGGGGTCTCAAAAAATGTTGAAAATTTGGAGTGAAAATACCAACGAATGCCTGAGGTGTTAGGGTTTCCAACCATAACACCCCACCCTGTAGAGAATGACAGGCATCAGGGGTGTGAATTGGATTCTTGCCTGTAATGCTCATAGCATTCCACACCCTGCAGCCAGTGAGAGGCATCGAGGTATGCCTTGGACTCTTCGGCCCCAAAGTTCACCCCATTCTCCTATACCGCACCCATCTCACCGTATTTCCTGATGGAATGGGGTGCGCATAAGGGCCAAAGACCCCAAGGCACACCGTGACACTTGTCGGTGTCTGCAGGGTAGGGTGTGGTGAAATGGCGTGGCCGTTATACCTGACGACCCAAAGGCACACCCCAATGCCTGTCACTCTCTGCAGGGTGGTGGTGGGGTTGACTTCAGTTCAGTACTTCACTGCCATTCCTATTATGCAGCTCTGTAACTTCTACACTACCAATGCCAATGCCAGCAAGCAAACATTCGGCATTGACAAGTGCTTGTTTTAGAAGAAGAGAAAGCCTTGTAAGCTGCTTCGAGGATTCAGAAACTATGTATTACAGAGGGACTCTGGTCAAAAGTGCTACATTGCAGAATTAGAATAAGCATACCCCCAAAAAATCCCATACCAAAAATTAGGTTTCTGCATTACTTCGTTGTAAAGTTATGAGCTATTTTGTAACTCTGATTTCACTGCCTGTTCAAAAAAGCAAGTTTCAGAGAAGAGCTGCTGATACTGGTGTTTCCTGAACTCAGTCTATTCCTCCCTGTCAGTAACCTGATACAGTGGGACCTGTTTCTCAAAAGTTTAAAGAGATTTATGGAAGATTGCCATAGCAAATGGGCATAGTAACCAGTCTCCTACCATTCAAACTGCCAAAAAGTACTGTTTTCCATGAAAAAAAATCCTTCTATTTCAGTGCTCCATTTCATTTGCATAGCCCTTCCCCTTTTCTTCTCAGTGCGGCAACCTCCAACCTTTACATCCTGCAAGGGAAACAAAGTTTTTAAAGTGATTCAGCAAGCTTTGCCACAGCAAATGGGAGTAGTAAACTGTACTAACCTGTATAGGTTGTGATTCAATCTCCTACCATTCAAACTGCCAAAAAGTGCTTTTTTGCCATGAAATAAATGCTTTTATTTCTGTGCTCTGCATCATTTACATAACCCGCCTCTTTTTTTTTTCTCTGTGCTGCAACCCCCAAGCATGACGCCATGCAAGGGAAACAACGTTTATAAGCACTGTTTTGAAACAGAGACCTCTGTTGGTCAGTCTTGGTATTGCAGACATCTACGCTACCGACATGGGAGACTACATCTCTCAATAAAGAACTCTTGTCAGCAAGATACTATATGCACAGTACCTTGTTTGGAAAATAAACGTGAGAGCTTTTATTGCTGAAGCCACTACAGATACATGAGACTGCACCTCACAGTAAGAGAATTGAAAACAATTTCTTATTGTACCCACAATGCCTTGTTATGTACATCTCTTATATTAGGTGCAGTCACCACCACCAAAATAAGGGACTGCACCTCTGAGTAACTAACATTTAAATCCCCTTTATAATTTACCCAGAATTCCTTGGTGCTGTATGTAAAACATTGACAGCTCCATTGTATGGCATCATTCTGGGGGTGTGACCTCATAGAGAAAACTGGAGGGAAGGCAGAAACAAAGTGGTGATAAAGCATCAACAAAACTGACTATGACAGATTTTTTTACAAAACAAATTGTAGCTTCAACATCTGAAACATAACAGGCAATGACATACAGTACTATGTGAAAAAGGCATTTGGGGAACTTCCATAAATCACTTTAAACTTTGGAAAAACAGGTCCTGTAAGCTTGCTGGCAGGGAGGACTAGACTATCAATTCTGGAGATGACATCATCAGTTTATCTTCACTGGCATTAGGTTTTTTGAACAGGCAGTGAATTTAGGGTTGTAAAATGACTTGTAACTTTTAAACACTGTAACTTGCAGATCTCATTTTTGGCATGAGACTGACTGGGTTTATGCTGATCCAAATTCTGAATTTACTGATGCCAGAAATGTTGACCATAGTCCCACTTTAAGCCTCAATAATTAATGGGGCTCCCTTTTTCCCAAAGGGAAACCACGGCGTAGTTTGCCGTTAGTAAAGGAGTGTTTAGAATGGGCAAATGCTCACTCTGTCAATGCGCCCACTGCAGTTCGTCCTTCCCCGACCACTCGCCACTTGCTTTCTCACCAAAAGTAAACAGTGGAATTCGGCAGTAAATTATTTTTTTAAAAATGTTGCTCCTTTCTGACATTTACATGGATAAAAAACATTTTTAAACATTTTAAAATGAAAGGGATCACAAATTTGGCAACCAGGTGAAAACAAAACCAGACCGCGACCACCTCTACTATTTTATATAATTGCTGTGGCAAAAAAGGGAGATCCTCGGTGTGCTCCCACAAACCGTTATGTAGCATCAAACATCTTGGGTGCATGTAAACTTCTTGTTACACATACCACCCCATACTTTATCCTATATTTATATAATGAAGCTGCCAGCCAAAGTAAAACAAGAAAGATACCCTTGTAGCACAGAAGAATGTTGTTTGCTATGAAATGTTGGCTCTCTCACAGACCTGGTGGAGGACAATAACAATTTTACTTTGAGAAAAGACTAGCTAGGTTAAACCTTCTATATCTGTGTTAATTTTACCACTGTACTTAATAAAAATTTAAGACTCCACAATGGCACTGGTAGCTTATATTTTACTAAATAAACACTGCACAGCAACATATGTCAATGCGGAAAACAAAGATTTTTAACTATGTACTATAATTTATCTTGAGATTATGGGGTCTCTAGCGTTTATTGTACTTGACTATCATTTGAGGAAATAACAATAGCACATTCTCTTTGGTGAATATAGAGACAGGTGATAACATTTCAGGATTCAGTCAGCCAGTGGGAACTGATAAACTCTATAAAAGATGGTCATAGTGTGCAGTGTAATACTGGCTTCGTCTCAGACAGCAAGTTGGCTTTTAGCTATCTTGTTCTCTGACAGGATAGCCTTAGACACTATTGGGTCCATGGTTATTATCCTAGGCTGCTAGAAAGTTTGTATTATGAATTTTTACCTGTTCCTGAACTTTTTTTTTTTAAGCCAATGCCATTTGACTCCAGACAGCAGAGAGACTTAACATGCTAGTGGGTGAATGTGCTGACATCTTGCATCCAGAGGGCATGTGTTCAGTGACTGGAGCCACTGGTCTAGTTAGGAAACGAAATCACAGTGATGCAGCAGTTTCAGATCTTGACATGACTGGAAATTGGTTCACTCTGCAGTGGCTGCCCATGGGGAATGACAAGCTGGAAGGCGACTGTGATCCATTACTGATTAAGAGGGCAGACTTTGGCCTGTTATGATAGGATTCAGTAATGAGAAAACGTGCACCAATGTTTCATTCCAACTATGGTGCACTAGAGTTACACCACAGTGGGCAAATGGGGCGTTATTTAGGAGATTCAATGTTTCAGTTTAGGAGATTTATTTGCAGTTCTGTGTCACAAACAAAGATCCATAACTTTTAAGCTATACTAGCTAGTCCAGAGGGATGCTGTCAGCTGAAGTGAAAGTGAAGGATAATGTTTCTTTCACAAGTTGTAATAAGTTCCTGAAATTGCTCAACACTATGGTACAAGACAAAAATGAAACAAATTTACATACATTGTCAGATGCTGAAGGCTAAAGAGATATTCAAACCCACCATTATGAAAAAATATTTCCACCACTGCGAAAAAATATTTTTAGGACAAGACTAGACTAAAACCTTCATTTGAATGAGATTGTCTCATCCACGTACAGTATGCTCCCAACTCTAGCCCCATGCACTGCAACAACCCTTACTGGATGTGGGCTTCAAAATCTACAACTGTTTTCATAACCTCCACTTCCCAAGCATTCTTACTAATCAGCATTATGACATAACATTAGAGCAAAGGCTGTAAAAAGTGCATGTTTTTTCCCTTATGTGACAAACTCTTTCCCCCAGCATCAAGGGAAATTAATTCACCCAAGTAATTGTAATTTTTGTAAAGGGACACTGTCAACCCCTTTAGGCCTGAAAATGTCCCAAGTTTAAAAAACACATTTTATGACTGGTCACATTCTGTAGTGATTGCTTATGTAAATGGTAGCTTGATTCTGATTCCTTCTTTCTTTTAAAAAGTGAAAACAGACTGCCCACCATACTGGTGTTACTGCACAAAAACACATTTGATTACATTCCTTGATCAGCTCCCACTGCATCTTTCCTGGACTTTGGAACACCACGACACAGTCTAGCCACCTGTGATGCAGTGGAGAAGAGGGGCCAACTGAATCGTGACTGCCTGCACTGTTTTTTTTTTTTTTTATATAGTATTCTGAAAGCATGTAATAAGAGTAGATCAAGGATTTGAAACAAAACAAGGTTAAGTATAATTACACTATTAGCATGCATTTCATTTCTACTAAGAAAGGAAACAGTTAAAACAACTAGCAACATCAATGTATTTTAGAGAACATAAGTAATCATAAAACTTGAGTTTTACCAACATGATGCAAAAAGGTTGACAGTATCCCTTTAAACAGAATTTTCTCAGCATAGTCTCTAACTAAAACTCATGAAATAGTTTCCTGTAATGATTCTTTTTCTAAAATAATACCATCATTCAAAATACCTGTTTGCAGTTCAAATACATAAAATCTATCAGAACTGTAGAATACCAGCTCATATCAGCTCATCAACTCCCTCTCTCCCTCCTAGCAACTCAGTTCTATAGTGTCAGTTTTACGAGAATTATTCTTAATAAAAGACACACCCATTTTTATGGTATATATTTATATTGTCTTTTAAGCAGTGTTACATAAATTTTAATTATGTTATGATACTCTAATAAATCTGCACTGACTAGCCAGTAAGGCAAAACTCCAAATTGAGACAAATGTGCCGCATAAACATGGAGAAGTTTGAAAAGAAAATTGCTACTAAAATGCAGACACAAACTTGCTCCAGCAATACCAGCAGTCTCATAAATTTTAATTTAAAGCAAACTGATTAGATCTAAGAAGTTCAGATTTATTTTGGTGAAATAAATGAAGATTATTATGGATCCAAAAGACAAAAAGAAAAAATTACTCACCTTAGTAATTGTGTTTCTTCTAATGGAGTCTTGCTGTATCCTGACTATCTGCAGTTAGCTCCAGCCCTTAAACTGCCCCGGAGAAAAAAGGGTTAACTTTCTATGCAGTACATAGAATGCTGAGCTCGAGCTCGGTTGAGGTCTCTGTCTGCAGCCCTTTGAAAAGCAACCATCAGATTCTTACGAGCAAAAACTCACTAACTACCCTATGCGGAAATTGCAAAATTTTTACTAGCCAACTGGCAACAAGAGTTTTAGATTCCCAAGGAAGACTCAAGTCAGGAAACCCAAAACCAAAAACCAATCCAAAAAAGGATAACAATATAACAAAAACACCCAAACCAAAAGGGGGAATGGTGTAAAGAAGCACCTCTGGGGTGCAACACTGCACCTGCCCACCCACTTCCCAAAAACCAGGTTCTGAGAGGGGAGGCAGGGACGGAGGTCAGAATACAGCAAGACTCCATTAGGAGAAACACAGTTACTAAGGTAAGCAATTTTTTCTTCAAACAACATGAAGTCTTGCTGTATTCTCATTATCTGCAGACTACCAAGCAGTACCTCCATGGAGGAGGAGAGAACCTACTTTGGGAATAGGCTCTGAAGTACTGTTGTGCCAAACCAGCATCACCCTAGCCTGGATATCCAGACAGTAATGCTTGGTAAAGGTATGGACTGTTTTCCAGGTGGCTGCTTGACAAATTTCTAAGAGGGATATCCTGGCAGTAGCCAGGAAGCAGCTGTACCTCTTGTAGAGTGAGCCCTCAGGCCTGAGGGTGGAATCTTTCCCAGTTTCTCACAGCAGAATTATATACAAGACACAATCCACCTGGCAATAGTTCTCTTGGTGGCAGGTTTGCCCTTTCCTACTTCCATAAGTGAGGAACAGCTGGGGGGAATCAAACCTGTGACCCTTGATACGCTCTATGTAGTAGCTAAGAGCTCTTTTAACATCTAAACTGTGTAGCCTCATCTCTCCTGAGGAAGAATGATCGGTGAAGAAGACAGGAAGAGATATAGACTGATTCAAGTGGAAGTCTGAAACCACTTTGGGCAAGAACCTTCTATTGGTTCTAAGAAGGATATAAAATCAGGTTCCACTGACAGGGCTTGCAATTCACTGATACGTCTGGCAGAGGTAACGGCTATCAAAAACAGTTTTCCAAGTAAAGTACTTTAGCTCTGCTGAGGACATAGGCTCAAAAGGAGGTTGTATAAGTTGAGCAATGCAAACATTTAAGTCCCAGACAGGGCAGAATCCTAAAGGGGGATTGGTATGAAGCAATCCCTTGAAAATTTACAAAACACAGGATGAGATGATAGTGAGGAAGACTTCCCACTGACAGAAAAGCAGAAACAGCTGACAAGTATACCTTGAGAGTATCTGGTCTGAGGCCTCAGGCCTTCAGATGGACCATATAATCCAGAACTGTAGACAATTCAGCAGTGTCTGGAGATATGCTTTTGGAACACCAAATGCTGAATCTCTTCCATTTGGAGTTATAGGTCTTTCTGGTGGCGGGCTTTTAGAGGCTTTGAGAATATCCAGGACCCCTGAGACAGATACAAATCTACATACTCTAACTCTTCAAGAGCCATGCCTTGAGGTTGAGAAACCGAAGATTGGGGTACCAGATCCTCCCCTGAGAGGAGGTTAACAGGTTGTAATTCCTGGGAAGAGACAGGGGAAGATGGACTGATAGAGACAGCAACAGGGGGTACCAAGGCTGTCTGGCCCAGTCTGGAGCAATCAGAATCAATTTGCAAGGTTGTGACCTTACCTTGACTAGAACCTTGAAAAGGAGAGGAAAAGGAGGGAAGGCATACAGAAATTTCCCTTCCCAGTTCAGAATCAGAACATCCAGAGGGACTGAGCCCAGGACTGGGGGTCTGCAACAAAAGAGATGAAGTTGGTGGTTGTCTGGGGCTGCAAAGAGATCTATCTCTGGAGTGCCCCACCTTGAAAAAATCACTTTTAACACCAGAGGTCCAGGGACCATTTGTGATGGCCCTGGAGATCCTGTTCAGTGCATCTGCTAGTAGCACATTGTCCTTCCCTGGGAGGTGGACTGCTATCAGAGAGGTCTGCAGGGAATAAGCCAGGGACCACAATTTCATGGCTTCCATGCACAAGGCCATGGACCGAGTGCCTCCCTGCTTGCTGATGTACCACATGGTGGTGGTATTGTCTGTTCTGACCTGAACCACCTTGTTCTGCACTGACTGAGAATAAGCTTGCAGGGCCAGAAAAACTGCCCTGAGTTCCAGGAGACTGATATGGAGAAGGGATTCCTGAGGGGACCACAGTCCCTGGGCAGTGAGGGCCCCCAGATGGGCTCCCCAGCCCAGAAGGGAAGCATCCGTGGTAAGGACCACCGAATGAGACTGAGTGACAAATGGGACCCCTTGCTTTAAATTGCCCTGATCCTGCCACCATTGAAGAGCTTGGATCAGAGTCCAGTCACTGGAATCAGTTTGAGGGGATCTTTCCTTTGGGACCAAAGGCCCTCAGATGGAACTGAATGTCCTCATCTGAAACCTTGCCCCTTGGACCACTGCCATAGAAGCTGCCATGCCCAAGAGCTGAAGGAAATGCCTTGCTGGTCGGATACCAGAAGGCTGAAGAAAGAAGCCAGTTCTATGAGAACTCTTGTCCTTTCCAGGGGCAGAAAGGCTCTTGCTTTGACAGTATCCAGCTCTGCCCCATGAAGGTAAGAAGCTGCACCGGTTCAGAAATGACTTGGGAAGTTGAGAAGAAATCCAGAGAAGTGAGCACTTGCTTGGTCACTTGCAAGTCTAACTTGATTGGTCTGAGACTGACCCACTATGAGCCAGTCGTCCAGATATGGAAAAATGGAAATCTTTGCCTTCTTAAAACGCCTACGACTACTGCCAGGCACTTTGTGAAACCCTTGGGGCTGATGTTAGACCAAAGGGCATTGCTTTGAACTGATAATGGCCTGAGGGCAACTTGAACCTGAGGTACTTTCTGTGGGAGCACCTGATAGGAAATGTGAAAGTAGGCATCTTTGAGGTTCAGGGAGGCTAGCCAGTCCCCTGGCCTTAGAGAGGGAAGAATTATTCCCAGAGTCACCATCTTGAACCTTGGTTTTAAAAGATGTTTGTTCAGATATCTTAGATCTAGGATGGGTCGCCACTTCCCTGTCTTTTTTGGGGTAATGAAGTACCTGGAGTACAGACCTTTGCCCCAGTGTAGGGTAGGAACTCTCTCTATGACCCTTAAGGCCAGAAAAGATTAAACCTCTGCCTCCAGGGCAAGGGTTTTGGAGATACCTGGTGGAAAAGATCTGGCCTCATCTTCGGAAATTTTTGAAGCTGAGAACCAGTCCCTGGCTTACTACTTCCAGGACCCACCCTACAGGAATAGGAGAGTCGACCCGGCAGACCCATCAGGGTGTCTGCCTGGCAGGGGCCTTAGGCTGAGGAGTGGATGCAGCCCTGCTCATCCCCCTTCTGCCTCTCCCTCTGAAGAACCCCCTCTGTGAAAATGGAGAAGAGGCCTGTGCTTGGTAAAAAGACCTAGGAAAAGGCCTGCCCCTGCCCCTAGATTGCTGCCTTTGAGGAGTTGCCTGCCTCTCCTTGGCCTGAGCACTCCTATAAGTGGTCCTGTACTCATCCATTTTCTTCATGTAATTCTCTGTCTGCTCTCCAAACTGAGAATTACCCACCACAGGAAAATCCATGGCCTTAGCCTGGGTGTCCTGTGACAGGCTGGTACATCTGAGCCAAGCCATCCTCCGAAGAGACACAGATGTAGCCATGACTCTTGATGAAACATCACTGGAGTCCAGAGCAGCATGAAATTGTACCTTTGATGCCTCAATCCCATCAGCAGCCACCACCTCCTCCAGCTCTTTGGCTAGCTGGATGCAGGCCTGTTTAGCCAGTGCCAGTACAGTGTCCCACCTGGACTTCTGGTACCTGGCTGTATAGGCCAAATAGTTCGCCTGCCTGAGTCCCAAGGAAGATGCCATGTACTGCTTTTGTGCCATGGCATCAATCTTCCTGGAGTCTTTGTCAGGGGGTGTGAAGCCAAGAGAATATTTGCCTTGTCACAGGCAGCAGCCTGCACTACCCCAACATGGCTGCATTGTTGGTATAAAAATTCTGTATCTGAGCCTGATAGTGTGTACCTCTTGTCCATCCTTCTGTCAACAGGAGGTACAGAATTGGGAGACTTTAGGATTTTTTGTGTCTGCTTCCCAAAGAATTTGTGAAGGGGAACAGAGAGTCTCCTGGACTCTGGGATGTCCATCATTTCCACATAATCAGGCTCCTCTTGATCCTCCATTGCCTCCTCCATAGGGAGCTGGAGGGTTTCAGACACCTTTCTGTAAAACAGAAAATGGGAAGGGACTCAGAAAGCTAGGCGGGAAACACCAGAAGGTCTGTCTGGGGAAATGTCCAGTTCTACAGGCACATACAGACTTTCACCATCATCTTCAACTCCTCCTCCTCAAACTCTGGTTCATAAAATCTTCAGGGTATAATCTTGAACTGGGGAACCGACCAACCAAACCCCTGCCAAATGGTGCCGGATCGGTCGGAACTGGGCAAAGCGATTCCACGATCCGAATCGCCTGGCTATCTCCTCGGCGGTCGGAACATGAAGCTCTGGATCCGAACCGGACGATTTGTCTTTGCGTTTTTTCTTTTGTCAGAACTGATCCCTCCTTTTGCCCGAAGAAGTATCACCCTGGTCAGAGGGCACGCCTTCTGGTTCGGTCGGAACCGAACCGGGCTGGCCATCCGGGTCAGCGGACTTCTCGGCCTCCTTTTCCCTCAGTCTACTTAATCTCTTCTCAAGGGTAGATTTGGGAAAGTTTTTACATGTTTGGCAGTCTGAATCGAGGTGGTCAAACCCCAGACAATAAACACAGGTGGTGTCGGGATCGGCCTTAGCAAAGACCTCCCCACACTCACTGCAGTGTTGAAACCCAGTGGGCCTGTTTTTTTTCTTGGGTTTCTTAGACATGGCCAACCTAACCAACTTACCCTTTTTATGGCACCCATCAGGCAAGACTTCATTATCAGTTCCTAACTGTGACACGGGTACTGGAAAAAAAACGTACTAAAACACATTTTTTTTTAGAACCGATAAGGACCGGTAACCACACACTAAGTAAAAACACAAAACACAAGATTTCACTATCAAATGGCTGGTTCAGCCAAACCGACCCACACTTTTACAAGTTCCACACAGAAAAACAGAACAATTCCTATCTAGTACTCATGGCAACACAGACAGTGACTGAATCGACTATGCTGATAACTTTTTCGGTTTAACACCAACGAAAACTGAAACTTAAACCGACTTTTGAACCGAGCTGAAGGAGAAAATCTCCAGAGCGACCATTCAGTGAGGTGGAGTAAAGAATCTGATGGTTTGAGTTTGAAACACTCCAGACAGAGACTTCAACCAAGCTTGAGCTCAGCATTCTATGCTCTGCATAGAAAGTTAACTCTTTGTTCTCTGGGGCAGTTTAAAGGTTGGGGATCACTGCAATATGTCAGAATACAGCAAGACTTCATGTTGTTTGAAAGGGCTGTATAAAACACGAAATCAGGGGCAAAGTTAAAGGGAGGAGGTTCAAAATAGCCAATGGGGGTAGATGGGCAAAAAGGGTGGCAAAGTGAGCCCTTGGGAGACAGACTATTTAGAGGGTGAGGAGTACACACTAGTAGTATGAAACAAATCCCAGGACTGTCTCTGCAGGGAGTAGGGAAATGTAGAGAACTGAAGGGGTGGTGGGAGGGAGTCGAGAGGACAGAGAGTCTCCAAGAGAAAGCCGCTTTAGACAGTCCAACTGACAAGTGCCATCTAGGAGGCAGGAAGGATCAGGGGTTAGACTGTCTTAGGACTGAGCCAGGGCAGGAAAGGTGTGAGAAGAGAGAATGGATAGTACCTGGCCGTAGAACAACCAATAACAATCTCTCAGAGAAGCATATAAAAATGAAAATTACATTCTTGTCGTAATTCTTGATCTTCTAGGAATATCTTCACCATTGATTCACACTAATGGGTCTGAGCCACAGGTGCAAAGACTCCATGGGAGCCAGAACTTTTCAGAGGGCTGGTGCTGAGATAAGCAGCGTGCATGTGCGGCTCAGTGAGTGAACGCATGCGGCCGCCCGTTTATATCAGAGCCAGCCCACGACCATCTTAGCACCTTTCTTACTGAGGAGGTGCAGCATAACTTAACACGTACCTATGCACTTAACCTAAGGGCATAAGATAGCCCTGGTGACCTGTGTAAGAAGGGCTACCAAACCCAGTCACCCAGTATCTTCACAGCCCAAACCAAGCATAAAGGGGTGAAGATCAACACAACAAACTGAAATAAGTCTAGGGGATGGAAGGCAGACGTGTGAATCAATGGTGAAGCTATTCCTTGATGACCAAGAATTACAGTGATAACATAATATGGGCCGGATTTTCAGCCAGCCCGAATTGTAGTAAGCTCCAGGTACACGGAAGGTATGACACATGGGCTTCTGGCAAATGACCAGGATTTACCATCCCTTGTGTCCTTCCAGTGCCCACTAAATCATCTCCGTGTGGTCTAGTGTGCATCAATGTTTGGGACCCCTGACCCAGAGCTTGCACCCAAGAACTGTTGCAAGCAGCTGTGAAGCAGGGAAACTGTTGCAACTGTGCCCAAGCTTGGAAAGTCGGGCAGCAGTTGCGACAACCAGGACTGGAGAAGCTTGTGAAGGCTTTTGGCCCAATGGGGCCCCATGCAAAGCTCAATGCCGGGGCCCCTAACAGACAGTGTTGCCAGTGGGTGAGGGGGCAGTGGGGCCATTACCTCCCAGCCAAAGGGTAAATCACCCTCTACTTTTGTCTCCTCTCCCTTGTCTTAGTTCATCATCTGACTGGCATTTCTGTCACCCGGTATCATAGAAGACACATACATGCCAGCCCAGTGACACTGAGGGTTAAGGGCACTGGGCCACCTGCACTACACTAGCAACCCGGATTGGGTGCGAGTCTGGGTCGTCCGGGGGGCGTTGGGGAGAGCAGGATTGAGCAGCTGTAAGGCAGCTCTCCTCTCCTGGGAGGTACTTGTTGCCCTCAAGAGTACAACTGCCCCCAAGTGGAGGCCTGAGGGTAGTGCAGGTGGGTGACATAACTAGGGAGGGAGCTGCAGATCCGTGGCATGCGAGTGCCTCCAGATGTGTATGTGTGGCCATGGCACAGGTAGGAGAAAACAGAGCTGGCAGGCTCCATGAAGGCCCAGTGGTATTCCCGGTGATGGGGATGCCAGCCGGGGTCAGCTATGATCCTCCGGGGGGGGGGGGATGGAGCTCTGCCTGGCAGCTCCCCACAGGAGCTGAAAAATGTAGATTGAAAGAAAAAAAAGACACATACAGATATACTGTTCTGTTAACAGACAGAAACGTCTGCCACGACTGAGCAAGCAGAAATACCAGCAGTGCAATTCAAAATTCTTAGTTTTCCCAAATCCCAACCCTTTCAATCTGCTGAGTTTTTTAATTACATACAATTTTCAGATAATATGTGCTAACAATGATAGCAAAAAACAGCAACAAAAAAAACAAAACTACCCGCTATACATAACTGTACAGACAGAACAAGTCAATTTTCAAAGGAGTGTAGTCAATGTTAAGATAAAAAAATGAAGTAATGTAAATATTGGAACAAATCCAATGTGCACAGACTTGTATATTTTATTAAACATACAGTAAAGTGTATTCCTCTATCAGGTACATGCCTACATATTCTGTAACAATAAATTCCAATATTTTAATACCACAATTGCTTCTGATACTTATTTATTTTTTAATTAATTTGAATTTTGGGTGAGTTCCCTTTCAGGGACGAACAGACGAGCAACATAAGAAGTGCAGTACAAAGCAAATACATAGATGGATGACTTACAAATACAGTGCAGATTCATAAAGAAATAAGTACAGTGGCAAAACACATCATAGTAACACACAATAAAACACAGTAGTGGTAGCAACATATATTACAGTTAACCGTTGAACTTCAAAAATAACACAGTAAAAAAATAAATGCCACACCAAATACAGAGAGGTATGAAAGGCTGAATAACAACATAGTAGGAGTGTGATAGGCATTGCCTTTGCGGGGAGCAAGTTGTAGGGTAAGAATAACTGCAGTGGTTATAGTGGCTGTGGTAGTAGTAAGTTAGGCATCACCTGATGCAGGAGCATGTAGCAGCTTCACAGAGAGAGGCAAGCAAGTTGGATTGGAACATAGGGAGTGTGAGGCAAGATAGGATGGAAGGAGGGAGGGAGTTCCATTTAGACACTGCTGCAAAGGTGAAGGACTTCCGGGCAGTAGCAAATTACAGATTTGGTCGTATGAGACGGGGGTTAGGAGGCAGATCTGAAGACTCAAGGGGCTTTTCTAAGGCAGACAATTTAACTAAGGCAGGGAGGGGTACATTTGTGGACCAAATTCTGCATGAGACACAGGGTGGTATACCTCAGTTTAGACTCATAAGGTAGCCAGCCTAGAGCAGAAAGGACATCACAATGATGGTGGCGGGCATTGACCCCCAGAGCAAACCTACCTATTCTATGGTATGCCTGAGCCAGGAGAGATAGGGTAGTAGCATTAACAGACAGTAATAGAAAGGCACCATAGGTTAAGAGAGGGAGAAGGGAGGAGGAAACAATTTTAGAGCAAGAGGCAGGGGTGAGGAAGGGACGGATGCAATAGAGAAGGCCCAGCTTTGGGTTCAGGGATCTAACTATAGTGGAGGCATGGATATTAAAGGAAAGTGTGGTATCAAGGGTGATGCCTAGGTATGTAAAGGTGTGGACAGATTCAAGGGCATCTCCATTCAGAGATGTAATACTAAGCGAGGGGAGGGTTCTAGGAGGTGAGGATGGGAGTGAGAATGACATCCTTTTTTTTTTTTTTGTGTTAAGGACAAGATTATGCAAGAACCAACCTTCTAGGGTGGTGAAGTCAGAAATAAGGTCACTGTTTATTTGATTAATGTCAGGCGAGGGGCAGTATAAAATGGCATCGTCAGCATAGAGGTGCACAGATGCACTACCACAGCTGCTGAGCAAATCACTGATGAACAGGGAGAACAGGATTGGCCCAAGAATAGAGCCTTGTGGCATGCCATGCATTACAGGTTTGAGGCTAGAGAGGGCACTGTCCCACTTAACCCTTTGCGAATGGCAGGACAGACAGCTGTGGACCCATCCCAGGGCACTGTTATTAAGACCAAGATTGAGAAGCCATTGCAGCAAAAGACCACGATTCACCAGGTCAAATGCTTTTGTCAGGTCAACAGAGATAACACCCGTGACAGAACCACGGTCCATTGCTTGGAAAATGTCCGAGGTTACACTGATCAAGGCTGTGAGAGTGCTATGATTCTTTCTGAATCCATGTTGGTAGGAGCAGAGTAAACTGTATAGTTCCAGGTAGCACTGCAGGAGATTATACACTATGCATTCCTGTATTTTGGCCAGGGGGCACATGATAGATATTGGTCTATAATTTTCAGCTATGGAGTTAGGCCCCTCCTTGTAGCACAGGTACGACTACCGCTACCTTCCACTTGTCTGGGACAGTACTTGAGAGAAAGGAGTGACTGAAAAGGTCTCAGTACTGGGTGGGAGGGCAGATGCATCGAGTTTGAGAATCTTGGGTTCAAGGGTGTCTTATCCAGGAGAACTCTCAGCCTTCAAGTTTGCTAGAAGCCTCTGGACTTCTTAGTTGACGAAGTTTTAGGTGGAAAGGGGGTCACGCCCAGGTTGTTGGGGGCAGCTGAGGCAGAAGGGGGTAAATGGGAGTTAATAAAGAGAGAGGTATACTTGCCAAGGTTGGTGAAGAAGTCATTGAAGCCAGCTGCGATTGATGAAGGGTCAGTATGGGTAGTGCCCTCTCAAAAATGACCAATGCATAGACTTGCTCATTTTCTGGATATACTGCACAGGATAATGAATAATTATAGGGAGTTTTTTGGCTCAGTACTAATCCAAACTACCCTAAATATAACAAATATTTAACCACATTGGACCAATAATAATACAGAAAGAGTTTAGAATTTGTCCCATTTGTCAACTTAATAAAAGCAAATCCATTATATTACCATAAACCTTGTTTCCAAAGAAACCTCTGCAATAATATCAAATGGAAAACCAAATCAAATATTTCATAGGTTTCATAGGTTTTTATAGAGCATTTAAAGACCATAGTCCTTATGCTCGCTTGACTTTTATGTGTATCCAGATATGTTCTTGCTGATCAAAAATTTGTCAATCTGCATCTTAAATAATTCCATTGTTTTACTAGATATTATCTCAATTGGAAGCATATTCCAAATATTTGCCACTCTCACCATTACCCAATATTTTCTCCTTAATGTATTATATCTATCTGGCTTAACCTGCAAGGAGTGGGCTCTGGTATTATAAGGTTGATCCCTCAATACCAGATTAAGTTGTTCCCAGAGTGTAGTATTATTCAATGCCCTATATATCAAACACAAGTCCCCCCATAATCTATGATATTCCAAAGTATAGACGCCTAAGGATAACAACCTCTGCTCGTATTCTAGGCCCTGGACCCCAGCTATCCTCTGTGTTGCTCTCCTTTGCACCCTCTCCAGGAATCATACATCATCTCTACCCCAGTGACCCACAACTGGGCACAAAATTCCATGGGGTCACACCAGAGATGTGTACAGCGTAGAAGAACTTCCTTCTATTGCATTTAATGTGTTTATTTATGCAGTATTGTATACTACTAGCCTTTTTTATCTGATTACAATGTGGTCTAGAGCTAAGATTATTACATACCTTAACCCCCAGGTCTCTTTCTTCAGTAACAACCTTTAATGGAACATTACCCAATGTATACTGGTACAATTTATTTTTCCTATCCATATGCATCACAGTGCATTTTGCCACATTAAATGTTGACCCTTGTCTCTGTGCCCAATCTTCCAAGTTATTTAAGTTGGCCTGCAAAACACTTGCATCCTCTATATCTTTTATTAGCTTGCCTAATTTAATGTCGCCAGCAAATTTTGACAACCAAATATCAGGTGCAGGGCTCATTAACCTGATATATATATAAACAAGTAGGGACCCAGTCACGGAACCCTGTGGTACCCCACTTGTCACATCCGGCCCATCCGAATATTCCCTTATACAGGCCCCTCTGTTGTCTACCCATAAGCCATGACCTAATCCATTGAATAATATCCTGATGCATCCCCAGCATGTTGAGTGCTTCAATCAATTTGTCGTGGCACCCTATCAAAGGCCTTTGTAAGTCCAGGAAGATCACATCCACTGAGCTCCCTTCATCCAATGCCTTGTTTACCCTGCCATAGAACTCAAGAAGGTTTGTCTGGCACGATCTGCCCTTCACAAAACCATGCTGTGTACTATCAATATTTCATGTTCGATATTGGAATTCTGTAATATAATCTTTAATAATCCCCTCCAATATCTCACTCAGAATCGAGGTCAGGCTAATAGGTCTGTAATTCTCTACATTCTGCATGGATCCCTTCTTGTGAATGGGGACAACCACTGCCTGCTTCCATGTTGCTGGTATGTCCCCATCCTCTATCAATTTCTGAAAAAGGCATGTAATGGGACCTGCCAAATGTTCTGCTAGTTCTTTAATAACCCTTGGATGCAGTTCATCAGGACCCTGGGCTTTATTTTGGTTTAACAACTTCAATTTTTTCCACATCATATATTTACAATAATAGTGGGTTCACTGGATGCGGAACTGAGTTGGGGTTTGGTAATCATTTGATGATTAAATACAGTAGAAAAATATTTGTTACAGTATTCAGCCATTTTTTTTTTGGTTGTCAGATATAGTGTTTCCATCTTTATCTTTTAGAGGCCCAATATTTTTTGCATTACCCTTTTTGTTATTAATGTATGAATAGAATGATTTATAATTATCCTTCACTCTAGTGACTAGTTTGAACTCGTAGCCTCTTTTGGCTTGCTCTATATGCTTTTTTGTAATCCTTAAGAATTTTTTGTATTTAGCCCAACTACCCTCATCACCACTTAATTTTGCTGTTCTATACATTCTATTCTTTTTCTTTATCTCCCTCTTAATTGAAGAAGTCATCCATAGGGGGAGGGTTTTTTTATTTACTGTCTCATATTTTTTTGAGATTAGGACATACATCTTAACTAGGTTAAGCAGTTTAGTTTGTAACTTTTCCCACATGTCAGGAAGTGAGGCATCCTTAAATTCTTTCTCCCAGTTCCAGTTTGCCAACTCACTTCTCATACCATTGAAATTAGCCTTATCGCATCTATAAATAGTAGTTTTGCCCAGGATGACACTTACTGTCACGATAGTTAAAACTAACCATTAAATGATCGCTAGAACCCAATGGTGGCAAGACTATACAATTTTGTATTTTATCACCCAAATTACTCAAAAGCAGATCGAGGATGTTGTTTCCCCTGGTGTTGTTTGTAACAAACTGTTCTAATGCAGCTAGGTCAAATATTTCTAAATAATGTTCTTCTATAGCTGTGTTAACATGCAATGTATTCCAGCTTATGCCAGGTAAATTAAAATCACCTAGCATTACAACATTTTTTTGGTTGGACATCTGCTTGATAAAATCAGACAGCATACTATCCTCCAAGGGAGTAATTGAGGAAGATCTATAAATTACCCCAATATTTAACCTAGTGTCCTGAACCAGTGAGAGTTTCACCCATAGAACCTCACAATTTTTCCATTTTGTAGTATCCACACCCTCAGATATAATAACCCGCCTATATAGGCCACCCTCAACCTCTTGACGATCTCCTATTTTATATAGGATATAACCTTGAATGTTTTTGTCCCAGGTATCCCCGGTTTCCACCATGTTTCAGTGACTGCACAAATATGGATGTCCAGGGTATGCAAAATAACTTGTAGTTCCTCCATTTTATTATTCAAACTTCTGGCATTAGTGAAATAAAGTTTATTTTGGTTTCGTCTGACTGTTTGTGGAGGCTTTGTTATGTATATTTACCTGCCCCCCATTATTCAGTTTAAATGTATGTCAATTAAATTTTCAGTTTGTTTGAGAAACAACGCTACTCCTGCTTGTTTAATGCAACTCATCCGGGAAAACAAGTGGTGTCCTGGAAATCATGCCAATGATCCGCGTATTTAAAATCTTCTCTATGGCACCAGCGCTTTAACCAGCCATTTAGCCTATATATTTCCTTGTTACAACTAGGTTTGCCTGAGGTACTGGCAAGATTCCAGAGATTATTACGTCACATCCTTTGGATTTCAGGGACAAACCCACTTCTTCAAAATCTCTTTGAATAGCAATAATATTTATTTTGCTTACATCGTTAACACCTACATGAAGGAGTGTAACAGGTTTGCTAGTATTTTTGGTGAGACCAGGAAGTAATCTTTTTATATCCCCAATTCCTGCTCCAGGAAGCATACTAACTGTTGTATACTCCTTCCTGTGTCTGCAAAGTACAGAATCTGTATATTTAATCATTGAATCTCCTATAATAAGCACATCTTTAGGTCCTACACTGTTTGATCAAATATTATTATATAAATCTACTGGATACTCCTCCACACTATGGTGGTCTATTACAGCTGAAACATGACTTACTGGGGTAACAGTTACCTCCTCATAAACAGGGGAATTCTCCAGTTTGAGGATGCGGTACCTATTTGGTGTTAAAATATTTGATGCTCCCCCTATATTTCTCCTACCCCTTTTTATTTTATTTGCTGTCCCCTGAACGAGGCACCACTCTTCAGTATTTTGTTTGCCACTTTCATCATTTTGAGCAAGTTTTGATGGTTCATTTGCAGATGAATGTGTTGCCTCTGAAATACTGTTCGCCATAGTGTCTATGTACTGCTCAAGTGAAGATATATCAACATGTATTTTTAATCTTGCTTTAATTAGGCAATTTCAGCTTCCAGGGCTACCACCATACAGCATTTGGAACAATTAAACCCTAATTGTTCTTCCCCTCAAGCAAACATATCACATCCCACATACAGATTCATATTTAACAACCTATTTTTATGATGTTATCTCCAGCTTCTCCAGCTGCACAGCCGACACGCCGGCCTTTACATGTCTCTGTGCATGGTGATATGCACCCTGCTCACTGCAGGAGCGAGCTATAAAGCTGCTGTGACCCGAAGTAGCTGTTGGGGGTCACGGAGCACTCGCAACAAAAGTTTCATGTATTTAGATAAAAAAAAGCTTCAGTGCCTCTGCCCTAAGTAATTGTGGGCTAGAAATGAGGACAAGCACTGCAGAAGCAAATTTAAAATGCTTTATGGCATTTTCAGTAGTTAGCCCTATGCACCAAGAGACTAGTTACTCCCTTCTTACTTCCTGTGTGGGAGTAGGGCTCCAAATGAATCAACTTTACATTTAAAACACAGTAAAAAGGTATATTATGCACTCCCACAGACACACCCAATATTTCACAGCATATAAACAGTTTCAAGGTTATAGTCACATTGTTCCTCGCTACAGGAGCGAGCTATAAAGATGCTGTGACCCGGAAGTAGCTGTTAGGGTCAGGAGCACTCGTAACAAAAGTTGTGTATATTTAGATAAAAGCTTCAGTGCCTCTGCCCTAAGTAACTGTGGGCTAGAAATGAGGATAAGCACTGCAGAAGCAAATTTAAAATGCTTTTTGATTTTTAGTAGCTAGCCCTATGCACCAAGAGACTAGCTACCCTTTCCTACTTCCTGTTTTAGGAATCATTCTGACAAATTATATACTTTAAAAACTGTTAAAGTCAATATATTAGACACCAAAGCCCAGATATTCAAAGGGGTTGCGCCAGTAATGCGCCCCGGGGCAATATTCAAAAGGGGGACTTGCGCAACACAAGTCCCGATGCGCTGGGGCGCAATGTTAATGTATGCGGTGCAACTGAAGGGGGTCTGCCCATGCAAATGCGACACATCCCAATATTCAGCCCGGGATGTGTGGTGCATCTGCTGGCACGGCCCCTAGATGCGCCACATACCGGGGCACAAAGTTGAGCCCGAAAAAACGGCTCAAATGCTGGCCACCCACAGGTGGGCAGCTGTATTGCAGAGCACAACACAGCAACCGCCAGCTGTGGGTGGCCACCCGCCCACCCAGAACACTGTCCACAAGCACCCATATGGTCCTTGATGGTCTAGTGGTACCCCCACCCTCCCCATAGCCGCGATCGCTGGTTTTAATATTTTAATCACATCTCTGGTAATCTAGTGGCACCCCCCCTCCTGCCCTGTAGCCGCCGATCACTGGTAGTAATAATAACTAAACATAATCCCTGGTAGTCTAGCAGCATCCCCCACCCCACCCATAACCCCAATCGTGGTAAACCCTTCAGAACGTAATCCCTGGTGGTCCAGTGGCACCCCCCAGCCACGCACACAGGACCCCTGCCCACCCAGCTCACCCCCCTGTCATTGGCGGGCAGCTGCAACCCGCCCGCATACTGCCCGGCCACCCGCCGAATGACAGCTTACAGTATGAGCTGTAAGCCCATTGGTCCACACTGTGGACCAATGGGCTTGCAGGGCATATTGTACTAGACAGTCACAAATATGTGTCTACGTCACAGTGGTCACTGTGAAAAATTACCTTTAGGGCAGCAGTTAAACATTTTCTCCCCTTGTTCATGAGGTGGGGCCATAAGAAGGCTATGCTGAAAATTGGGGGTAAAAATATTAAAAACAACAAAGTTATGAAGCTACATTGAAATTTATGAACACAGGCTTGTAACTGTGGTCATTTTCAATATTTTGACCACAGATTTTCAACATAGCCATTTCTTCACAGCACCTCATGAATGTGACAGTGTCATTTTCAAATCCTGGCCAAAATGTGTTTCGTATCTTGTGGTGCACAAAATCACCTTTGGGCAGGATTTGAAAATGTTCTCTGCCCTTTTTATGAGGTGGGCTCTAAAGAAGGCTATGTGGGTCATAAGAAGGCTATGTTGAAAATTTGGGGTAAAAATATGAGAAAATAAAAAAAGCTGAGTCTACGTTGCTGTTTTTCAATGCACGCTCATAACTGTGGTAATGTTCAATATTTTGACCCCAATGTTTCAACAAGCCATTTTTTCACACTACCTCATACATGTGACAGCTGTAATTTCAAAAAAGACGTTTCAGCCATTGTTTTATAAATGATACCTGTTATGCTAAGAAGGAGTAGTCAAAAAGAACAGGTTACTCACCTGTAACAGTAGTTCTAGGAGCGGTATATGTTGTTCATCCACACTTATTGGCATGTCCCTTTCCCCTTTAAGGATCACCGGAAGTCTTCAAGCTGGCTCCTCCCACCCACTCGGGTGGTATATACCTCGGCTCCCGCCCGTGACTCCAGATCTTAGCCTGCTGGAAGCCAGGTGTTGAGCGTCCGCAGTCGGGAAGGTCGAATGGGTCCATGTTGATGAACAACATATACTACTCCTAGAACTACTGTTACAGGTGAGTAACCTGTTCTTCTAGGAGCGTTGCTATGTTGTTCATCCACACTTATTGGCAGACCCCTAGCAGTTCTCGGGAGGAGGGAGGCAAGGCGCACACCCCCTACTTAAGGAACAGAGATTGGCGAACTGAGGCCTCAAAACCAGCATCCCAGCATGACTCAAGGTCGATGTGGAAGTGGGTGATGAAGGTGTTTGCTGACTTCCAGGTAGCAGCCTGACTGATTTCCTGGATAGGGATGTCCCTGGAAGCAGCCACCGATGCAGCAGTATGGCGGGCAGAATGAGCTCTTATCCCTCTGGGAGGCTCCTTGCCTGCCACTCATAGCACAGGCCTATGCATGATGGAATCCATCTTGCAATAGTCCGCTTCGCTGCAGGTCTGCCAGAAGTGGCTTCAGCATAGATGACAAACAGCTGGCAAACCACTCCACGAATTTCCGCCATCCTCTCCTTATAATAGGACAGTGCACATCTCAGGTTCAAAGTATGGAGCCTGTACTCGGCCTCCGAGGTGTAAATAGGGTAATATACCGGCAGAGTCAACACCTGGTTAAGGTGAAACTCTGACACCACCTTCAGAAGGAATTTTGGGCGGGGGCACAGGACAACTTTGTCCCTGTGGAAGACCAGATAAGGGAAGTCCACCGAAAGTGCCTGGAGCTCCCCTGTCTTTCTGGCAGACGTGATAGCTACCAGGAAGGCTGTCTTCCACGACAAGTGTGACAACTCACACTTGTGCATGGGTTCGAATGGCTTGCCCATGAGCTTTGCCAGTACCAGCAGTAAATCCCACAGAGGTAGAGGTTCACGCACCGGAAGGGATATGTGATCCAGGCCTTTGAAAAAGTACCCGACCACTGTCTCCTGTGCCAATGTCGGCTGACCAGCCCATGCCCGGTAAGCAGAGATGGCTGCCAGGTGCACCCTAAGTGTCGATAACCGTAGACCCCCTTTGGAGAGAGACCAACGGTAGTCGAGAATGTTAGCCACAGGGCAGGACAGAGGGTCCAGGCCCTTGTCCCTACATCAAATGGAGAACCATTTCCATTTGAAGACATAACACTTCCTGGTCAATTCCTTTCTAGATGCCTCCACCACAGTGTAGACATCTTCGGAAAGACCCAAAGCCTGGAACTCTAGCCGCTCAGGTACCAGGCAGTGAGGTGCAGGGATTCAAGTTCCAGATAGAATACCTTCTGCTGATTGAGTGATATCAGGTCCAGGCGTGTACAAAGCCATTCTGGGGGCCTGCAGCTGAGGCTGAGGAGATCTGGATACCAGAACTGGCGTGGCCAATCTGGGGCGACCAAGATCACCTTCATCTTGTCCCTCGTCACCTTGAGAAGCACCTTGTGGATCAAGAGAAATGGAGGAAAGGCATACAGGAGGCCTGGGGTCTACGGCTTCCAGAAGGCATCCCCCTGCAGTGAGCCCTGCTGAGGGGGGTGGGGATGAAGCAGGCTCAGCTTGGTGTTTTCCCTGAAGACAAACAGGTCCACCATCAGTTTTCCCCAATGACAGAACAGGCTGTAAGCTACCTCTGGATGGAGAGACCACTCGTGGGATGTCTGGCCTAAGCAGCTGAGAGCATCCGCCAAATGGTTCGAGGCTCCTGCCACATGGATGGCTAAGAGATCCGCCTCCAACCGGCTCATGAGGGTCCAGATGCGGAGCGCCTCCTTGAACAGCAAATAGGAGTGCGTGCCACCCTGTTTATTGAGATAGTACATGGTCATGGTATTGTCCGTCTGGACTTGAACCACTTGACCCAGAGCTGAGGAGCGAAGCTGACAGTGCCAGTCTGACTGCTCTGAGCTCCAACAGGTTGATGTGGCATGCGACCTCAGAGGTCCGGAGCCCATGGGTCCTTTGTCCCCATGTGGGCTCCCAGTCCATACGAGAGGCATCGATCAGAGAATGACTGTCGGCTCGGGCAGACAAACGGGATCCCTTCCTGCAACTGGTCTGGGAAGTCCACCATTGGAGAGCTCCCACATCTTCTGGGCTACAGTGATCAGCTGGTCGAATTGACCGTGGCGCTGAGTCCACTGGGTGGCCAGCTCCACTGGAGGGGGCGATGTGCCACCGGCCCAATGGACCAGTGAGGCAAGCCACCATGTAACCCAGAAGGCGAGAAAGTCCCGGCAGGGTGCAACTGCCCAACCAGAGATGATTGGCAAAGGAGGAAAGAACCTCTGCCCTGTCCGCCAGGAGCCGAGCTCGCTGACAAGAGTCGAGCTCTGCCCGATAAAGCCCATCACCTGAGAAGGCATGAGTTCCAACTTGGCCTCGTGATTAGGAGGCCGAGTTGGGAGCAGGTCTGGGGCCAGATCCATGGCCTCTCCACCTCCTATAAGGAGTGACCTGCCAGAAGCCAGTCATCGAGGTAGGGTAAATTCTGATCCCCGACGCCGTAGTTGGGCCGCCACCACTGCAATGCATTTGGTGAAGACCTCAGGCCGATGACAGGCCTAACAGCATGGCTCAGAACTCGCACAGGGTTCCCTTGACCCTGAAGTGGAGGAACCAGTGATGGGACAGATGGATTTGGACATGAAAGAACGCTTTCTGCAGATCCAGTGTACAGAACCACATGTTTCACTCCAAGGATGGAATGATCTGGGAAAGAGTGACCATCTGAAAGGTGCGAGACCTGAGATATTGATTCACGTTCTGGCGATCTAGAATGGGGCACCAGCCCCCCCCGTCCACTTGGGCACCAGGAAGTACCTGGAGACAAAGCCTGGGTCTGCTGGAGGATCTGCCACTGGAGCTATTGCCGCCTTGATGAGGAGCTGAGCAACATCACCTCGAAGAGCCAACTGGGTGTGAGAGGATATCCATTCCTCCCAAGGGGGGCGGTGTCGGCTGGGAGGATGCTGCTCAAACTCTACAGGTAGTCCCTGAATGACCACTTCGAGAACCCACCTGTCCGAAGTGACAGCGGATCAGGCGAAAAGGAAGTGACGGAGCCAGCCCCGCATGGGAGGACCCAGAGCTGTCATGATGGGAGTAGGGGTGGCAACCCCCACCCCATCACTGAGCAGGCTTGGAGGAGGAGGAAGAGGAGGAGGAGGCTCCAGGACCTGAGCCTCGGCCTTCTTTACCGGCCTGTTGGGGTCCAGGCTTGGGCTGATGGCGCCAAGCTTGAGCCTGCTGCTGATGCTGTCCCCTTTGAATGGAAGACTGCTGAGCCACAGGGGAAGAGTGCTGAAAGGACTTCTTCTTCTTCTTCTGCTGGTTCTTGCTCGAAGAACCCTTGGCAGAAGTGGCATCCAAGGTGGCACTGGACTGTTCCATGTGCTGAAGGTGACCGGCCACTCCTGGGTTGAACAAGTCAGTCCCAAGGAAGGCACATCAGCTAATTTGTGATGAGTATCCGCCGGAGGAGGAAAGCCTCAATGCCCTACGTTGTGAGGCAACTGCGGCAGCCATCGAGCGGGCACAAGAGTCCCCAATGTCCCGGGCCATCTGGAGCTGCTGTTTTGCAACAGCTCAGCCCTGGTCTCAGACCTGCTTGACCGTGGTCTGCATGTCTGCGGGGAGATGTGGGAGGACTTCATCTAACAACCTGAGAAGGGTGTGAGAGAAGTGTGCCATGATGACAGCTGAACTTGCCTGATGAAAGCCCAAGGAGGAAGCCGCATAGACCTTCCTAGCCAAATGGCCCAAAAGCTTGGAGTCCTTGTCGGGAGGTCAGTCCATATTGGCAGAACTGCCAGTATGCCTGAACACAGAGGCGGTCACCAGGCTCTCGGCCGAAGGGTGCTCTGTGAACCCCGCTAGGGACCCCAGGGGCACCACGTACTTGCGCGCCATGCGGGCAGACGGAGCTGCACAAGAGGCAGGACGTTGTCAGAGTTCAAGGGCCGGGCTCACAATGGCTTCAGCCACAGGAAAGTCCTCAGTCGGAGTATCCTCTCTCTTAAGGATGTCTGTAAGAGGGTACTCCGCCTTTTTCTGGATAGGTTCCAGAGGCATCCCTGTGGACTCAGAGATAAGGTGAAGGATCCCTTGGAAGGAGGAAGGACCTTCCTCCATCCCTAGGCCAACGGATGACTCATCATCCCCCAGGATGAGAGTGAAGCCCAGTGACATCCAAATCCGAGGAGTCGAGATACAGTGGCCTGCTGCCCAATCACCCTTGACGCGCCAAGGGCGGTCCGGGGTGACCGTGACCGACAAACCCAGGGAAGCCCAGTGTCTGGTTGGTCTTCTTTGGAAGGAGCCCCTCCCACAGGTTGCTTAGGTGGCGGTTCCACCACGATTGGTGGAGAGGCGGCTAGAGCCGAACAAGTAGTCGGTGTCAGCCCCTGCGGGTGGGGAGCCAAAGATTTCAGCTCTGAAGGGTCGACTAGCCTAGAGGTGAAAGCTGCTAATAGTCGGGACAGTAGCTGAAGTCAGCTTGTGCCCAGACAAGATCAGCTGTTGCCACATGAGGTCCTTGTAGCGCCGACGGAGTTTCTGCCGGACGGCACGCTTCTTTTGAGCACTTATGGCTCTTCCACCAGCCTTCCAGATGAGGGGTTCTAGACCCGCCAAGATCGGGCGGGCGACTCGTCACTGGGAGACACCGCGGACCGGTGACTTCTGGGTCCGAACTGTCCTCGATGAGGACACCAGCGGGCTGGGTCTCTTCATCGGGGAAGACAAGAACCGGAGTCCTCTCTAAGAAGTCATCGACTGGGGTCAGCGACAGCGGGCCGATTGGATCGAGAACAATCTCGACCTCATCGGCTGCATCTTCGGTCAGCTGGCCCGACGGAAGGTCCATGAAGCCGGTGGCCGAAGAAGCGATCTCAACCAAGGTCAAGACCGCATGCTCCTGGGGCTGAGAATGCTCTCGGTGCCAAGAGCGCCTTCGCCGAGATGAAGATTTGCTTGGTTCCTTCTCCCGCTTACGGGATCGGGAAGAGTGCAAGCCCGCAGGTGCCTCTTCCAGGGTGGGAAGTGACTGGCACAACTCCTTGAAGGAGCCCGAGAAGGTGGAGCCCAGGTTGAGTGGAACAAAGAAGCTTCGAAAGTCCGCAGCATGAACGGCCTCTTCCTCGAATGCTTGCATGCATTCCAATTGCTCGGCTGATCCCGCAGCCATGGAAACCACCTAGCTAGCCTCCTTGAACTTCACCGGAGGGTTCTTCTCCGGTCTCCCCAGTTTCAAACGTGCAAGACGGTCGTCCAGGATGTTGGGATGGAAGGTCAAGCAGAAGCTGCAGGACAAGGTGTCATATCTGACACCAAGGCAGTAGACGCACGTGAGGTGAGGATCGATGCACGACATTTTTGGCCACAAGGACACTGGCAAAATCCAGGGAAGATTTCTTCCATAATCAAGATGCAAAAAGGTGATCGCTAACTCGAATGATTTTTAATTTCAGAAACGAAGTTTTGAAAGCTAGGCTACAAAATGCATGAGCATGAGGGAGGCAACCTGAATCTTCCATTGAAAAGAAGATCTGGCGTCACGGGGCAGAGCCGAGGTATATACCACCCGGGTGGGTGGAAGGAGCCAGCTTGAAGACTTTCGGTGATCCTTAAAGGGGAAAGGGACATGCCAATAAGGGTGGATGAACAACATATCCACGCTCCTGGAAAAAAGATTATGTTGAAAATTTGGGTTAAAAATGTGAAAAACCAACTAAGTTATGAGGAAATGAATTATTCCAACATTTACTCATAACTTCGTTTTTTTGCAAATTTTGGCCACTAATGTTCAGCATATACCTTGTATTACCCCACCTCCTGAACATGACAGATGTCATTTTTCAAATCCCCTCCAAAACTTGTTTCCACAGTCGCACAGCAAAATCACCTTTCAGATGGGATTTTAAAAATATCACCTTTCTTGAACATAATGTCAGGGCATAAAAAGACTGTTAGACATTTTACATCAAAATGTGGAAGCTCACTGAAAATTAGATATTGCCTCTGAGCAGCCCTATTCTCGGTAATTACAATCTAACAATGTGTCAAAGCACGACACCACTGAAAATGAGACATTGCATCTCATCTGCTCCATATATAGTAAAAATGTGTTCAAGCAAGACCCAGTACAACAGCAACACCAGCAGTGAACATCTGGCACTGACAAATGTTTGTTAATACCGTGCATGCTATTTGGGGTAACTGTTGTATTTGATTGTGGTTGTCAGGAGGTGTGACCACAGTGGGGAGTAGGGTGGCACAGCATCCCATGGGGTTGTACTACTTTGTCTTCAGGTCAACCTAAATCATTCTCTGGGTGGAGGCACAGCTACTTCTTTCTCTATTGGATACAAAACCCCTTCACTGCTGAGGGAGACAAGAACACAGGAGCCACGGAAAACAGCTACTGCAGCCCAGCAGTGATGTAAATTAGTGGTAACTTGCTCTTATTGCCAGCAGGGGAGTGCGTCCCCCATTGAGGCTTTACACCAGTATCAAACTTATTGTGCTTGACCATGCACTTTAAGCCTATGCTCAGTGCAGCTGAAGGACCCCCAGATAAAGACTCAAGCACTGTGGTATCATAGCCCCTGGAATCTTGCTGTTTCGAGCAGTGCTCGGCTGGGCTTTTTGAATAATGCCAGCTGGGATGAACCCCTGGACCTAAACGTACCTGTTGGCAGTGGTGGCTATGCTGACCTGGACAAGTGAGCCAACTTGGATTTCTCCAGCTTGGCCTGTCTGTTCTGGAGGGTCAATTTTGAGAGACCCAGAAAGTGGGAACAGTCCTTAACAAGCTCTGGCAGAGCCACTACGACTGTGAATGCATTAACTAGATAAGGGTGTTTCATGGGCTTAATCATAAACAGTTATTTATTTATTTATTTAAAAATATCAGATTTACAAACCTTGAGCTAGAGACTCATTTACAAAGGCACCCTCACAAAACTAATACAAAGACAGCACAGTTAACAAGTCAAAAAACAATGACTCAGAGAGTAGACAGTTATAACAATCATTCACTGGAGATACATGGGTAACAGTAGATATATAGATTGCATAGTTTAGGCACACAGGCACCACATCAAGAAGACCAAAGCAGTTCAAACAATATACAATAGCTAAAGCAAATAGACATCAGGAGTCAAAGAGAAGCCCAAAGTGTTCACAGGAAGGCTGTTGCATATACACTAACTGAATCAAAGTACAGTACATTGAGAAAGGGCATATTTAAGCAATAAGGCATGACAGGCTGTGTGTTATCATGTAATAATGTCACTCCTGGGGTGGGTTGAAGCATGAGGTGAAGCCGAGTGCTTCTACCACCCCAGGAGTGACATTATTACAAGATAACACACACCCTGGAGTGCCTCACTGCAGTTATACAATGACTTGTTGTTATATACAGAATAAAAAATACATTTTAAAGGATGTTTTTGTTAGTGTGGAAAAATATTTCTTAAGAGAAAATGCAAGGAATGATCCAAATCAAAGCTACGGTGACATTACTGTGTAATAACATCACTGTTTCAATGGGTCAGCAGCCAATCAGCTTCTTACATTTTTCCTTGCCATTGTACAATTAAAATAATGCCACCTTCTATATTACAGTTACCTATATGTTTTGCATTTTATTCTATGCACTGTTATAGCAATCAGCTCAACAGAACCAGGCCATCATATACATGAAGGTGCTATACCCTGAATGAAAACACTGCTGAGACAACTGTATGTTGTGACAAGGTGGAAGAGAAACACAATGTTGAGACAAGTTTTTGCAGACATTTGATGTGTTCAATTGTTTTTTTTAGAGACCGATATACAGTTCACACACAAAATTCATATAATATAAAATTGCATATGCCCAAATGCCAATGTAAATTGACACATTTCATTACAAGCTGTTCTCTTGAAGGAAGATATTACTATATAAGGCCTAAAATGGGCATCAGGTAATTCTAAACTGGGGTAGGTGTGTTATTGAGAGTAAATACTGGTGCCTCTGCATCCACACCACTAAGCTTTTAATGCCAACATCAGGGTTTTATTTAACTCTAAAATTGATTAGCGTTTTACTAATAAAGGTGCTAAAACTTTGTGAATATTAATAGCTCTTGTCTCACTGTGTTTAACAAACATAGCACTTCTAGAAAATCTATGTAAATACTTTCTTTACAGTTAGTATCGTCCCAAGAAAAAAATTGCTAATCAATTATTTAAAACCCTGCAACATGCTTCTTTTTTCTGCTGCTGTGAGTTCCCTCATTTGTGAAGTCCCATTCTGCTTGTGGCAGCTCCCCCAAACCAGATAATTTATTTAAAAACATTTTGTTGAGAAATTTTGTTTTAGTATGTCTATGGTCAGGAAAATTAATTTGTAAAAGAAACCAAAATCCCCATTTATCAGTTCATTGAATCATAATACAGCATGTTATGAATTTTTCAGATTCTATGTGTAACCTACAGTAGGTCAAACAGAAATTAGACATACAAATGCCTGGCTATTTGCAAGAGAAGCAAATGTTGTTATTATCATTCAGTTATAAACACCTATAGTCACAAACTGCAAGTTAAGAAAATTCAGCAGAATATTAACACTAGCTCAGAACTGCCTACCTGAGAATGAAGTTGGTATATTATTAGGAAAAAGGCAAAAAAATTGGGTCTCTTGCTACAGTATGCAATGTCCTGCAAAGATGGTGGTGTCACATGGCTTAACGAGGTGCTGTGAGGTACCTAAGGGAACTTTTTATGCAGAAAGTTCCAGGAGCACAGTCGTAAAAACTGGAATAACAGGTTCCAAGGAATAATTAACTCAAAAAGAATGTTAGAAAAAACTACCCCATTCATTCAGAAGTGCCAATGAATGCCATGCTGGTTTATCTTATGCTTCCCTCATGGTAAAAATGTGAAACTACATTTATATTAATTTAAATGTAAAATGAGTGATAAATAGTTTGTCCAGTTGGATGGCAGCTCTGTTAGCTGTTCCAATCTTTCTTTTCACTGATATAAACTGAGCCAGGAAAAAAAGTAAATAAGGAAAAAAAAAACGGACTTCCGGTGACGTCATGCTTTAAGCAACACCTAGGGTGGTAGGCTCCCTGTAGAACAAAGCTAAGCACCTCCAAAAAATACTGCTTTTTACACTACAGAGCGCATCCAAAAGACCCAGGAGGTGGTAAAATGCCTAAAAAAAGAGGCGACGCTGTCCACGGTTCCCCCAAGCGCCTGGATGGAACCAGATCGCTGGAGGAAGACTCCGATAGCGGCGACTCGCGGGCCTCCTCAGCCTCCCACCACAGTAAAACGCTGGCACACCAGGCCCCTCGATCAACGCTGCAGAGGCAAATGGCCCAGATGCTGGCCGAGATTCGACTTCAGGAAAGAGATGCGGAGCACAGTGGCTGCAATCCGAACAGATATTGGGAAACTGGAAAAAGCAGGATGAACAGGAGGTGCAGCTGACATCCACGGATCGGAGAGTGGGGAGACAGAAACGCGATTGCAGCTGCATGGCCTGCTGAGAGGCCTACAAGAGCGTCAAGGAGGACGCTTAGAGCAGAAGTCGTAGAAACAACATACGGCTGTTGGGGCTCCCTGAGGGCACAGAAGGAACCGAAGTCATCTCCTTTCTACAGAAAAGCTCAAAGAAGTGCTAAAATTACCTGAAGAGCTTTTCGAGATGGAGAGAGCCCATCGCACCCTCAGCCCTAAGCCAGTAGTAGGAGCTCACCACGCACTTAATAATTAAATTCTTGAGGCATCAAGAAAAGGAAAAGGTTCTGCACACAGCGTGAGGCAGGAGCTGTTTTTACAACACTCACAGGCTCTTTCTCGAAAATGACTTTGCACCTGAGATAATGGCGCCCGGAAGGCCTATATTCCGGTAATGAAGACCCTTAAAGTGGCAGGAGGCGATTTAAATGCTATACATCGCTAAAATGGTGATCCACTCTTAGAGGGGCCCATATCTTTGAAAACGCAGCGGATGTATAACGGAGCTCAGGAAGAGGAAAATGGAGATTGTGCAGCAACAAAGGAGATCAGCGGCAACCCTGCCTCCAGGTTGGCCAGAAGGTCTGGAATGCTGGACATCGTGATGCTAGACGCGGCGACAGGGCTTGGAAGCCATTCAGTCAATTGTGGAGTCACTGAGGGCAGGAGCCGCAGCACAGTAGAGGGAGGAACGATTGAGCTTAACACCTGAGTAACCCAAGTAAAACTGAGGGACTGGGTCAGATTTAATATGAACTGGATGAAATATCTGCCTCAATTGGACTTTTAGCCAAGCTTTTAACTTTAATTAGACATTGACACGGGAGTGGGCGGGGAGCTTGATGAGTTCGCACTGGGCTGAAGTTGGAATTCAATGGGGGTGGTATTGGGGGGGCAGGGTGAGAGTCATTAAAGATCCAGCGTAGACTGACCTGAGAGGTTTTGTGGGGAGATGCTGGAATCGCGAGAAGTCTGCATGGGACCAATAGTGATAAGGCCAAGAGCGGCCGCATCTTCCTGGTGCCTATTGGGAAAGGGGGGGGACTGGGGATGCCCATCTGGATCACCACCCCAGTACTCCTCTCGCTTGGTAGTTAAATGAGGAGGAGTGAGGATACGTGGGTCAGCCTCAAGGGAGGGGGCAGAGGGACATACAGCATCAAGGGCGATAGCCTGTTGGGAATCAACGTAATCAGAGTTGGGCTAGGGAGGGGAGCCTTAACCGGATTAGGAGCTCTATGCATGGTGACCACTATGAGTCCAGGGGTTGGATGAGTAGCAAGGCCCAGCTAGGCAGGGGCTGCCAGGCCACGGGGAACAGGGGGAGTTAAGAGGGGCCAATCTGAGAGACAAGGAGATGGGGAGGAGGGGGAAGGGTAGAGAGAGCATCGACCCCAAAGGTGTCAAAAACAAACAAACAAAAAAACCTTGCACCAGCAAAAGAAGATCATGGGGAAGGGGAGGGGGGTCTGAGGGATCCTCACGAGAGCTGGGACCGCCTTCTCACTCACTCACCTGCGGGACCTCCACCGACTCCTGATCCTGAGGCCAATGGGAAGCCCCTCGGAGTCGCCTCCAGGAGAGAGGTGAGGCCGGCATGAGCGGCAAGGAGGGCAGAGGGAAACATCGGGAAGGGGGATACAAGCTGACCCTCCGACAAATATGGTCAATATCCCGCAATGGATTAATGGGAATGGGCCTGAAGGGGGGGAAGGGGGGGAGAATGGGTTTAGAGGATAAGCAATAATTGATTAATTGAGATGGATAAAATCTTTAGGCAGACGAAATACAGCCAACAATAAAGAGGCAAGAAAGGTGGATCCGGGGGTTGGGCCCACGGGATGTTGATGCAGCTATGCAAACCCACCCGAGCCCCAAGAGGGGGAACCTGTCCACAGGCCAGAGCCAAAAATGACTGTACTACCTGCTCTGATCGGGACCAGGCGGGGGGGGGATATCCGCCTCCTCTTCCTCCGCTAGGTGAGGACTGGCCGACGCTAAGTGGACAGTGGCAAAGGTAATAAACAGCGCAATCATAGGAGGTGGGAGGGCGGGAGGTACCGTTCAGACAGAGAATTGTACCCTCTCGGGCGAGGGTCCGCTTGGGTTGGGAGAACCTTGGGGGGGGGTGGGTGCTGCCAGTCCGCGGTCTGGGGTTCTCGGCTGGGCCGGGGGGGGGCAGCTCTTGCCCCGGACACTGGGCGGTGATCCTCTAGCTGCAGTACAGCTGCTCAAGGAAGCTCACACCTGCAGGACGGACACCTTCCCGCAATACCCACCCGAATAGGTACTTAGGTGCCTTGAGCCCTGAATTAAGGGCCCATAGGTTGGGTTATATACCATCCTCAGGTCGGGCTAAGCCCAGACCAGTGAAAGTGCCAGCAGCAGTTGAGTTGGCCAGGTTGGCTACAGCGAGATATGTTAGGTTCTACGCTCACTGTTGATTTCAACTTATTGTTGTGTTCGTATTGTATTGTTTGTTTCGGAGTCACCAAATGTACACAATGTGGATGGCAGTCACAAGCTAAGCCAGACTTTAGAGGGTGTTCCTGCGAGGGACTGGGAAGGCTGGGAATCAGAGGTCATATGGTCATGCATAATGCAGGCCCATACACTTAAGTTGCTATCCCTTAATATTAAGGGCCTGGCCTCGCCAATTAAGAGATCCAGGGCATTGACTTACATTAGAAGAGCTAAGGCAGACATTGCCTTCTTGCAGGAAACGCACATGAACCCAGCCGAGCACAATAAGTTAACCAAACTAAGCAGGGGACAGGTGTTTCACTCATCCTGCAAAGACGGCAGGAAACGTGGAGTGGCTATCATTGTGCCTACGCATACTCCACTTCAGGTGGAGTCTACTTGGTCGGATTCGGAGGGCCGACTGGTGATTACCCAAGGGAAAATTAATGGGATAGAGGTGACGCTAGCAAACATCTACTTACCGCCGGGTATCACGGTCTCAAAACTAAGACCACTGCTAGATAAGATAATCCAGAAAACCAAAGGTATTCTTATGCTGGCAGGGGACTTTAACCTGACTATGGCCCCCCAGTTTGACTCGACCAGCCGAAGACCCCGGAGGCTAACACCTACCCAAAAGTTCTTTAATAAGTTTGTATCGGAGGTCGGATGGTGTGATGTCTGGCGGAAATTACACCCGAATGCCAAAAACTTCTCCTATTACTCTCCGGTACACCATACGTATTCCCGAATAGACCATACATCTACCCAGATAGAAAACCTAGGCAACATACGGGAGGCCCAATTGGGGGATATCTCCATTTCAGACCATGCACCTCTGACAACCTGCTGGAACTGGGGCCTTCAGCTGAGGAATACGCAATGGCGTTTAAACCCTGTCCACTTGCGGTCTGAAAAATTTAGGGAGTTTCTTTTGGATAAAATCAAGGAAATCATGACGGACAATCCACCACAGGATTCCGCCCTCAACGCACTGGGACACAATAAAAGCTGTCCTCAGAGGACACATCATTAGTACACTGCGAATTGGGGAGACAGCGACAAGAATGCCGGCGTAGACTGGAGGAAACGCTTCACTGCCTCCAGATGGCGCACCAGCAGGGGGACGAGTCAGTCCTTCCCCAACTAAAACAAACTAGACGGATTTGGACCAGCTGGTTCAGCAACAAACTGAAATAGCCCTAACTTTCCTGAGACAAAGATTTTATGAAGTGGGGCCGAGGGCCACACGGTTACTCACGTACCTAGTTCGCAAGCAGAGGAAAGGGGCCATTATTGCATCCATTAGACACCCCAGTGGAGGTCAGCAGTTGTTCCGGTGCAGGACATAGTGGGACGATTGCAAAGTTCTATAAAGCCCCTACACCCCAGAGACCACGGTCCCAGCTGAGCATATGCTGGAGCACTTGAACCGGTCACCCTTCCCTCTCTTTCCGAGGCACACAGGAGGACCTGATGAAGCCTATATTACAACCCTGGAGGTTGCTCAGGCAATCACCAAAGCCAAATCCTTGAAGGCCCGGGCCCAGACGGATATGGCCCAGAGTTCTACAAGGCGGTGAGAGGCCAGGTTGACCCCTGCTTCTCTCTGGGTCTTTAACTCGTTCTGAGGGAGAACCCTCCCATCGTGGTCATATGCCACAATCTCGGTGATACCTAAGCAGGTAAAATGCACAAGACTGTGCCTCATACAGACCGATATCAGTGCTTAACCAAGACTATAAACTTTTCATGAACATTTTGGCACACCGTCTTGATAGCATGCTACCACTAATAATACACAAAGACCAGACGGGTTTGTCAAATCACGGACCACCTCAGACAGTATTAAACGTTCCTCTGTATGTGGTGGGCGGATGCAGGAAGCTGGGAGGCGGTGTCTAATCAGTCTGGACGCAGAGAAGGCCTTTGATAGGGTCTCTTGGCCCTACCTATATCACACACTAGCAAATTCGGATTTCTCCCCTGTTTGTTCAAATCCTTCAAAATATATACTCCACCCCCAGGGCATGCGTTAAGGTGAACGGACACCACTCCGAGTATTTTCAACTTGAGAGGGGCACCCGACAGGGATGCCCATTGTCACCCTTGCTATTCGCTATAGTCATCGAACCACTGGCACAACATATTAGGGAATCGCGCAGCTTCCGGAAGATCAGGATAGGAGACACAGAACACCGAGTGGCTCTGTATGCGGATGATATACTTTTATATCTTCGAGACCCCGAAAGCACTATCCCAGCTGTAAGACAGCTACTGGACGCATATGGTGCGGTTTCCGGATACAAACTCAATTTCGCCAAGACGGAGATCCTTACCTTTAACTACGCCCCCACAGGATACTCGAGATATTATTCCGGGTAGGTGGGACCTGCAAAAACTGAAATACCTCGGTATATATATCCCAAAAGACCCTACTAATTACTATAAATACAACTATGTGCCATTTATTTCCCAGTTAAAACAAGAACTACAAGCCTGGACCACCTTGCCCTTGGCCTCTCTGAGGAGGTAGACCTGATTAGAATGACAGTTCTTCCGAGGGCTCTGTATCTATTTCAAAATATTCCCTCAATGTACCATTAAAAACATTTAAGGGTATAAACCATCTCATCTGAAAACTTCATTATGGGGCCTCCGAGCCCCAAATTAGGATGGAGATACTCTCTCTCTCCCCTCCCGCGACAGGAAGGAGGCTTGGCTCTTCGGAACCTGAGGCTATACCAACAAGCAGCCACTCTCGCACACATAATGACCAGGCAGAGGGGAATACATGCACCACATTGGCTTGATATAGAAAGAACTCTACTCTGCGACTGGGCATACCTCGGGATCCTATACCAACAGGATCAGGGGGGAGGAAGTACAGGGACCCCTGACCCCTGGCTTGAAGCGCAGTTTAAGAACTGGGCCATAATAAAAAAGACGCAGCAGCTAGCACCCTATCAGGCACTTATCTGCCCGATAACAAGTTTAACAGACTTTACCCCCAACAACCTGGATAGTGGCTTCTCTCGCTGGGAAAAACAAGGGTTAAGTTACTTGGTGCAGATAATGACTCAGGGGAATACCTGGACATATGCAGAGATTCAGAGAAAGTTTCACCTCCCACATGGGGATTTTTTTCGTTACCTTCAGCTGCGACACTATATAGAGAGCTTGCCTCGAACGCTGTGGGACCCTGAGGGATACCAACGCTGATCCACTGCCAGATGCAGTTAAATGCCAAAGAGGCCAGGAACACCTGATCTCACGCTTACTATCAGGCACTTAACACACAAGGAGGTGCCGCACTGAGGCATTTGCTCCGTATAGTTATGAGGGAAACGGGACACCAACTCTCCCTGGAGGATTGGAAGCAAGCATGCATATTGTTCTAGCCGAGCTACCAGCTCACACCAATGGCTAGAATATGCCTGGAAAGTTTTAGTTCGTTACTTTCGCCTCTGTATTGGTCACACGGCATTACTCGTCTAGCTATACAGCTGGAATGCTGAGACAATGTGGGAAACATGTGCCACTTTGACGATGTCTTGTGGGCATGCCCGGTTTTACGAGGTTTCCTGGCACAGCTTGAGTCCCAGCTGCAGGAACTGTTTGACACACAACTCCGCTAACCCTGGAAATGTTTTTATATCTAGATCTCCCAGAGCGTTTAGAGGCCTATTACCAGATACTTGCTGGTTTTACTAATAACAGCAGCAAAGAAGGCGATCACTAGGGCAGTGGCTAACTACAAAAAGTCCCCACAGTCCAAGATTGGTGGGATATTACACTGCAGATTTATAATATGGAAAAGTCACGCACAACCTGAATGAACAGGAGAAGTTTAAGGATAGGTGGACACGGTGGCAGACATATTATATGCTGAAGGACCCCACTTTCGTACCCTAGAGTATCTGAGAGAGGATAACCAGTAGTGGCCTCTGGTTGGGAGACAAATTGCCAGGCGGATGTGCCCGCCTGGCCTTCCGGATCCCCATGGGCGGCAACACCCAGACAGAAGAGATGCCCTGGTGGTCTAGGGCCCTGAGTAGGGTGAAGCGACTGGTTATTTAATCACAATGTACTAAGAATGTAACTGTAACCAGAAATAGAACCACACAGGAGAAAACTCAGAATGAATGTTATAACACTAGTATTTTCTGACTGTACTATCTGCAATATCTGAAGATTACATAAATGTCTAATTAATGGTGACCTAAGTGTATATATGTTGAAAACTTAATAAAAGAAGAATTACAAAAAGAGAAAAAAAAACAGCATTTTGTTTCTGCTAATTGCAGCTGGTATTTTTAACATGTGCAAGTCAACTCCACTTCTCAAACTTAAAAGGAAAATACACTTCATCACAAACTGTCTTTACCAAGTACTGTGCTCATTTTAGTATATAAATGTTTAAGAAATACCAGAAAGTTGTCTATTTTCCTTGAAGTTGAATCCTTAAGCTGTAGTTTCAGACATTTTAGTGTTTCCTTTTGAGACACCAGGTGACTCTGATAATCATTTGTTCCAAGGGTTTCCTTGAAGTTGAATCCTTAAGCTGTAGTTTCAGACATTTCTTAGCGTTTCTTTTGAGACACCAGGTGACTCTGATAATCATTTGTTCCAAGGGTTTTTAAGTCAGTTTGAAGGCAATTTAAGTATCTTCTGTTCTCTTAGTCCTTAACAAAATGCAGGGACTCCACAGATTTGTTGCTCCTTGGTCCACACCCCAAACTCTAGTGAGTCTTCTTTCAGTATGGTAGATGCACCTCATGCCCCTCCCACATGAAAAAAAAATAAGGTGGGATGGACCTTTTGGAGCTTCTTGGGTGGAGGTGGGATGGACCTTACTTCCCACAAAAAAACAAAGCTGCCTCCCACTACTCAGGTTCCAGTTCTTGTATCACCCATTTAAGAAAGAAAATAGTACCCTGCAACCATTGACTAACATGAAAGCGTATTTATTTGAGGGCGGAAAACATTTCTTGGAGGAGGGTAAGATGGAGGAGACTATTTATACCTTCAGTCAGTTCCACGGACAGAAAACATGACATCACTCCTTTTGTACATGCAATACTCCTGTAGGCTCCGCCCACAGTCGTAAAAAGCGTGGTTCTGGCATAGACAATCCAAAGAATATGCAACCTGCATCAGCTTTCTGTAGGTGGCACAATGCTTGAAGCCCATGACCTTGGCCTCCTCCAGCTACAACTTGGCCTGAGGGGTAAACTGGGGTAAACTTTTTTTTTTTTAACCTCGATAAAATAACAGATGGTACTGGGAATTATGGTACTGCAAAAGGCAGTAAAAAGCTGCTTTGAACTGGAATGCGTTCATTTTCCACACAGTTCCACAAAGTGTACTTTTCTTCCAGTCATATGTAATTTGCTACTCTGCACTGCACAATCTGAGAATAATAACTAGTGAGCATTTTTTACCTGAGGAAACCCGGTTTGTAATTTGCCGCTATAAAGGAGTTTATAACGCAAACATGCGCTGAGTTTCCCTTGGTCCACGCACATGCCAGCCACCACTCTTCCCTTCTTCAGAGCCAGACTCGGACATATAACTGCCACTCACACTCAGAGGTAAGCTAATTAAAAACTCACTCTGTAAGCTACTTCTATATAGTATACCATGACTTAGTTTAAAAAATGAAAAAGAAAAGTATCCATTTCTTTTACAAGCCACTTTAATCTGACTGGGGACCACGCTGAAACCCAACCAGATCGTGGCTGAACTTGGCTATGTGTTTATTTTATATAATTGCTGTGGCAAAAAAATGCTCCCAGCAATTATATAAAATAAAAGATGGGGTTAAGAATAACGAGATTTTACACACACCCTCTGTGTTGGATGCTTAATAAACCCCTCGAGCTTTGCTCTGGGGTTTATATAGCATGCAACACCTTGGGTGTGTATAAAATCTCGTTAAACACACAACCCCATCTATAATTCTATATATAATCAATAGATGGAGGGGAAAAATATTGGTGGCAGAATACAGCTCACCATAAAACATTCATGAATATGACTCCAAACTGGCTGGTTTAAGAAATCAGAGAGGTAACTGCAAAAGGCATTTTGTCACTGCTATACAAAAGGAGTATATTTTTATTGTCATGAGAATACATTATATAACATATCACATCCATACCACAATATGTATAGAAACTCTATTTGAAAAGACAAATATTCTATATGGTACAGATCTAGTACTTTATTATATGAGAAACAGACAACTCTCTTACAGAGCAGCTGATGCCTTCAGGAGATCTTTACCAGAACATAATATTTAGACACAGTCCAGTTTGTACTTCACTTTAAGTTATGTATTCCTCCTCCCCATTATTTATTATTGAGGTCAACTTCATGAAAACAGGATCTTTGCTCCTGAAGAGTTCCTCTATTCCTGTTGCTGCCTCCCTACTTGATGTCATAATGCACTGCTAATGACATCACAGTTAGTCCGATGGCATTAGACTGTGATGTCATAGCAGAGGATTATGACTTGAAATAGGGAGTCAGCTATAGAGGCAGATGAACCCTGAAGGATACAGATCATGTATTCATGCAAATATTTTTACTTTTTAATTTCTTCTTTCAGTTCAGTCCACAGTTCTATACATACATTTGCATCAAGAGCACAGTTGCTATATTAGATTCTGGGCAAACAGTCCACAATTAGTGACAAACTAATACGATTATCAAGTCCATAGTAAATAATGATGGTTATTAATTGTAGATATAATATCCAATCCTATGGGTTGTCTCCAGTAATAATCTTCCTGTTGATGAGTTGGAGCTGTGTGATGTACCGCGGGGGGAGGCATCCTGGGTGGGGGCCAGCCAGCCCAAATGAAGCCTCTCACTTAGGTCAGCTTTCGAACAATTGGGTTACATGTTTAGATTGGCCTGGCCAGGCTCCATAGCATGTCTATAAAATGAATGAGAGGGAGGATATCCCCCTATCCAGCCACCCCTCCTCAAGGAATCAAATCTGGTCTGGTCTGTACTATTTGCAAAACCAAGCAGTCCAATATGTTTGGATTATCTGTGTTTTGTTTTGTTTTGGAGGCAGGCTGTGAGTGCCTCCATCCTGTATACTTCATAAATGGTATTCTCCCATTGAGTCATGGTAGGGGTTCTGGATTTAACCAGAGTCTGGTGATGCATTTTTAGTAGCTGTAAGAAAGATATTAAGTAAGTATTTTTGTGATTTATACTTAAATTGTTTTGGGAATAAAAGAATAGCTGCCTGGGGTTGAGTCTACAAAATCTATAAATGAATCTGCAATGACCTCACCAATTCCTCCCAGAAGCCATGTCATGCATGTCCAAAACACATGGGGGTGTGGACACCTCCACATCCACACAACCTCCAACACGAAGTGTCCCCAGACTCAGAGTGTTTTGCCACTATCTGGGGTGTACGAAAGTAATGAATAACTACCTTCCAAGTGAACTCTCTCCAGGAGTATGAGCTCGTTGTTTTATGTTGTGCACTCCAAATTTGTTGCCATTCTCCTGGGGTGAGTTCTAGAGACAGCTCTGCCTGCCAGTGGACTTGTACTAGATCCAGATATGTTGGGGATGAGTTCTGTAATGCCTGGTATGTCCTCAACACCATATGACTCTGATCACTGCCTCTAGTGATATTTAATAAAAAGGAGTGCAGTATAGGGATTTCGTCTGAGGAATCACCAGTCCTATTTTTTGGGTTAGGAAATGTCTAAGTTGAAGATAACAAAAAAAATTCCTGTGTGATAGGCCATATAAATTCTGGAGTTGAGCAAAAGTTAAGAAAGATCCCAGCGCCATAAAATTTACTAGTAATGGATAGTCCCAGAGAGCACCATTTATCAAAGGTGGGGTCCGTCAAAGCTGGTATGAAGTCTGGGCTTCTTGCCGGAATTCCCAACTAGCCTGCCAGTACAGAATTTTCTGGCAGCATCAGAAACTTATTCCAACTGTTCAACATAGTTTTAGTAGAGGCAGAACTAATTGTAGGCTGTTTCAATTGGTTAGGCTGGAAAATTAGGGTCATGTCTAAGCGTGCATTTGTCATGGATTGTTCCAGGGAAACCCACACTGGGACTGTAGTGTTCGAGGATGTCCAGGTCACCATATGAGCTAATAATGCGGCAATCCAGTAACAGTATAAATTAGGGATGGCCAATCTTCCTCCATCTTTAGGGAGCTGGAGTTTAAGCAGTGCCACCCGTGGTCTGCCGCCCGCCCAGATATATTTTCTAATAAGCGAATCCCAGTGTTTAAAGTCATTTTGGGTAGGGGGAGAGGGATATTTTGCATTAAATATAAGAGTTTAGGAAGGACATTAATTTGTATGGACTGGATTCTAGGGACAAGAGACAAGGGTAGAGGAAGCCAACGGTTTAGGTCTGATTGGATCTGTTTAGTAACTGCCTGATAATTTATTGTATATAAATCCTCAAGTTAACAGGAATTTGAATTCCAAGATATGTTATCGAGGGTTTATTCCACTTATAATTATATGATTTTAATTTTGAAGGGGAGAAAGAACCCCTAATCACCAAGGCCTCAGATTTTTCTTGATTAATTGTGTAACAAGAGACTTTTGCAATGTCTAGTAAGGTCTCCGATAGTGATAAGTAAAGAAGGAGATCATCTGTGTAGTAAGCCACTTTATGTTCGATGTTTCCCACTCGATACCCCAAATCTGAATGGACTGCCTAAGTAGCTGTGCAATGGGTTCCACAAAAATGGTGAACAAGTAGGGAGACAAAGGGCCCTGCCTGGTTCCTCTATGCAATGAAAAGTGGGTTGAGTGCGATCCATTTACTTTTACAGTCGCCTCTGGGGCTGTGTATATACCTTTAATAATATTTAAAAAGGAGGTGGGGAAAGCAAATTTAGACATGGTGGCTAATAAAAATTCCAATTCACCATATCGAGCGCCTCCTGGGCATCTAAACTGAGGAGTGTCAGGGGCCGAAGTGATAGAATGATTTAGGAGGTACAAGGTTCGTTTAATATTATCTGTGGTCCTTCTGGACTTTATAAATCCAGATTGATCCGGGTGTATTAAGGTTGGAAGGATATCATTCAATCTATGAGCAAGAATACTCGTGGATATTTTATAGTCTTGATTTAATACTGATATGGGTCGGTAGGATTCACAAAGCTGTGGGTTTTTTGGGGGTTTTAATATGGCTGAGATAGCAGCTTGTCTCCAGGAGATGGAGCACTCAGCATTTTCCTGGGTAGCTTGCAATGCTGCTAACAAAGGTTCCAGTATTAATTCTGTTGTATTTTTATAAAATTCTGGACCATATACATCTGGACCCGGGCTCTTCCCGTTCTTAAAATTCTTCATTGTCATTTGGACTTCAGATTTGGTGATTGGGGATGTTAGTTTATTTATTTGAGGGTTAGTCAAATTGGGTAGCTTTATTTGGGCTAGGAATCTGTCTACTAATTCAGGGAGATTCTCTTGAGGGGAAGAATACAATTGCTGGTAGTATGTTCTAAATGCAGAAAGTATATTCCCTGTAGTAAAATGGTTCTGCCCTGTCCTGGGGTCTTTTATCTTGGTGACTGTATGGATCTGAGACTGTTTACGTAGACGATAGGCAAGTATTCAAGATGCCTGGGCGCCTCCCTCATAGTATCTCTGGTGGATCCACAAAAGGGCATGCACTGTTCGATATGTTAATATTTCCTGTACGGAATTCTGTGTTTGAAGTAGGAGGGGTAGTACTTCATCTCCCTGCATATGTGCCTGCTGTAAAAAGTGCAGCTTATCCTGCAAGTTTTGCAGGTGGGATTCTTGTTTCTTTTTCTTTTGAGTAGCATAAGCTATTACTGTACATGCCCTCGCAGGACTACTTTAATAGTGTCCCATAGTAGTTGGTGTGAGGTCTGGGAGATTGATTTTCTCTAATTATCATGTAAATGTTCTATAAATACTGGGAGGAGGAAACTTTAGAATATATATGGAATGGAAGCTGAATTGTACCTTATTATTATGTTTTTCAAAGTTATTTTGAAGGCGTCAGCAGCTTTTTAATATACATGATTTTATGAATTCCAGGGAATGATTAGGATTCAATGAGGCAAAAACTCTATTCCTTGCAGCAAACGAATACCTGTTCATTCCAAGTGCATAATATGATTGAATCTGATTGTCAATAATTCAAGCTTTTAAAATAATACAGCTCTTTTACCCCAGGTGTCTCTGCCGACATAAATAGTTGCTAGTTACAACATACCTTTTTTTTTCATTTTGCCTGCACTGTCTAGTATAGTATTTCAGTTAATACAGTGAGGCATTTTATAGGAACAGAAGTCTTAACTCCTGAGCAACTTGTCATCATTACTTTATAAGGTAAGCCATAATGTTCCTTCTGTTGCATATTTTAGGGTTGCAAACAATTGTAGTGATTTGATAGTATCAGCAGGGAGGAAATATGTCAACTCAATAACATACAAGATATGCAAAGTAACAGTACCCCCAGCTGGGCAGTCAGTAAGATACAAGACATTAAAAAACAGTACCCTCTGTTGGTCAGTCTGAAGTGCTCCAACTACTGCAGGGCAATCAGAAGTAAAAGGCCTTGTTCACCTCTTCAAATAATGTAAGAAAGCAAGTTCTTACAAAAACCTAGCTAATTAAAAGTATGGCTGTGCAATATACATCCTATTTGGTAGATGCAAACTAATGCTACACTTTGTACATACTGTACTGTATACAAATATAGTTTTAAATATCTGAATTTGTGCTATACCAAAACAAATACTATTAGACTAGCCCTTGGCTATGGCTGGTGTGAGACACAAATGACGTTAGTGCTCATAACTTGAATGTGTATTTTATTGATAACTTTCAAAGTCACTGGTATTCTGCCATTATTACCAACTGAAACAAGTCTCAAATGTTAAAACGTAGAGATGAATATCAAATATCTGCCCCGTGCATAACCCCCTTGAAAAGAGAATAACACTGGCATATCCCTAAACTAAGACAAGGATAGGTTTTCTTTCTGTGTAATGTGGCTAAGGCCCTTTCTTCACTAAACAACACAACTGGCTAATATTTTAAAGAAATTAATAATGAAATAAGCTGTTTCTTTGGTGTTGCAACCTATCATTTGCCTTTCAAATTCAATAGGAAAGAATGGTTAATTATTTGCCAGTAACAGTAGATCATCCAGACAGTCCCCTCAGTAGAGCCGCACCCTCAGAACTGTAGGTGGCCAGTGTCAGAACCACCAGGAAACTTGCATGGGTGGCCCCATACCTCCTCAGTTCTTCCAGTGGAGACAAGCTTGAATTTAACCATATCGACAGGAAATGGGAGACCAGAACACTGACCAGGTCAACAGGAGAGGTGAAAGTAGTGGAAAGAAAAAAACATTGCACGGGTGCAGAAAGATAGAGGACTAAGCTTGCAGCAGTGTTTGTCATCCAGAGTATGCCGCCTGAAAATGTAGACGTGGCCAGGTGGGAGGAGGGTAAGCTGTGGCTCTGTGGAGGAGATTCTCTCAAAGATCTACTGTTACTGTTAAGTAACAAACCTATTATCTTCAAGGACATCTCCCACCATAGAGCTACATTGTTGGAATGATTCCCAAGCAGTACAAAACAGCAAAGTGGGAGGAAGGCCAGACAGTAAGGACACAGAGGACTCTATGACATCAGGCCTTGAAGGAAAGCAAGGCCAAAACCAGCCCATCTAAGGAACACAGATCAAAATTCAGTATGTAGTGAAAGCTATGCCAAAATTAAATGAAAATAAGCCCTGGAAGGGGCCATGCCATACGTGGCATACATACAAACAAGACCAGGAAGCACCATGCCAGGCTCCTGAAAACAAAATGAAATGGAGCGAGCAAACCATTCTGGAATAGTAGGACACAGAAATAGGGACAGCCCACCATCCACGTGGTAAATGAAACAAAAATGCGGCAGGGATGCATGAAGTCCAAATTGTGAGTCAAACAGAATTTTAATTATTTTATTTTTATTTATTAAAAGTTGATAACCGGGAAAAGCACCAATGAGCCTAGACTTGTTTACAGGTGCAAGCCGGGGAGAGGCAACATGGGAAAATAGTAAATTTACATATAACAAAAAAACGCATCAGTAACAAGAAACAAGGGTCACGGTTACAAGACCCATAACAGTAGGCAACATCAAGGTACAGGAGTACAATATTTAAGCAAAAAAAAAAAAAAAACAGTTTATCCACAGATACCACTACGGTCTGGTTGCAGGACAGGCTGCTGCACCAAATAGAAACATAGAAACATAGAATGTGTGGCAGATAAGGACCGCTTGGCCCACCTAGTCTGCCCATTTCCCTACCTAACGGATAAGCTGCAGATCCTAGTTAACCAACAGCCTACTTCCTCCTACCCCACTAGAATTGCCTTATGTCTGTCCCATGCATTCTTGAATTCCCCACTGTTTTTGACTCTATGACCTCCTCAGAAAGGCTGTTCCATGCATCTACAACCCTCTCTGTGAAGAAATACTTCCTCACATTACCTCTGAGTTGTCCCTCCTCTATCTTCAAATTGTGCCCCCTTGTTCTTGCTCATCTCTTTTTCTGAAAGGTGCTACCCTCTTGGACTTTGTTGATTCTCTTGAGGTATTTGAAAGTTTCTATCATGTCCCTCCTCTTCCTCCTTTCCTTGAGGCTACACATCTTAAGCTCCTTTAGTCTTTCTTCATATTTCTTCTGGTGCAGACCCTGCACCATTTTGGTTGCCCTTCTCTAGACAGCCTCCACCCTGTCTATGTCTTTGCGGAGATGGGGTCTCCAGGACTGTACACAGTACTCCAGATGTGGTCTTACCAACTGTCTGTACAGAGGGCCAACAACTTTCTGTTTTCTACTGGTGATGCCTCTCCCTATGCATCCCATTATCCCCTCAGCCCTCCTTACTGCCTTCTCACATTGCTGGCCCACCTTTAGGTCGTCTGATATGACTACCCCCAGGTCCCTTTCCATTTTTGTTGTTATCAGTATCTCACCCCCCATTGTGTACTCTTGCCCTGGGTTTTTGTTTCCCAGGTGCATTACTTTGCACTTATTTGTTAAATCTAAGCTGCCATACATTTGACCATTCCTCCAACCTTGCCAAGTCCCTTTTCATCCTTTCCACCCCACCTTGCATATCAACCCTGTTGCAGATCTTTGTGTCATCTGCAAAGAGACATATCTTCCCCTTCAGTCCCTCTGCAATGTCACTTATAAAGACATTAAAAAGGACCGGCCCCAGTACTGAACCCAGTGGTACCCCACTAGTAACCCTCCTTTCTTCACTGTGGACTTCATTTACTATTACTCGCTGTGTCCTGCTGTCTAGCCAGTGTTTTACCCAGGCTACCACCCTGGGACCCACTCCCAGGCTGGCTAATTGTTTTAGTAATCTTTTGTGTGGGACTGTGTCAAATGCCTTGCTAAAGTCTAGGTAGGCCATGTCCACACCCCCTCCCTGGTCTACTACTTTGGTCACCCAGTCAAAGAAATCAATTAGATTTGTTTGACATAACCTTCCTGTTGTGAATTCATGCTGCTTTGGGTCCTGTGCCCCACTGGCCTCTAGGTACTCAACAATTCTTTCCTTCAGAAGTGATTCCATCATTTTCCCTACCACTGAGGTCAAACTGACAGGTCTGTAGTTTCCTGCTTCTATCTTGCTCCCACTTTTGTGAAGGGGAATCACATCCACCCTTCTCCAGTCCTCAGGTACCACACCATCCTCCCATGATTTATTAAAAAGGGTAGTCAGTGGTGTTACTAGTTCTTCCCTTAGTTCTTTTAGAATTCTGGGGTGAATCCCATCAGGCCCCATTGCTTTATCCACCTTCAGTTTTAAGAGTTCTTTCAGAACCCTTTCTTCTGTGAAAGGGCTAATATCAACCCTCCTATCCAGAGTGCATCTATTGACTGGATTAGATCTCTCCCCCTGCTTTTCCATTGTGAATACTGAGCAGAAATATTCATTCAGTAATAATAAATAATGGGTCACAGCAAAAAAAAAATACAGAGCGCAAGGCACAAATTACAACAATGGGTTTGCTATTGGACAAGGAGATATGGCTGTCAGGGGTTTGCAACTGTAAGTGATTGCTTAACTTACACTTAGGAGGCGGGGCTAGGGTACAAAAGGAGCACTGTGGGTGAGGCAGACGTCTGAGTAGCCCTTTGAGTGAGAAGGGGCAGGAGGAAAGTCTGAGGTCAGAGAGGAGTTTATTCCAGAGAGAAGAGAAATGAAAGGAAAAAGCAGATTGGCCAGATAAAGGGGGAGTGGGATGGCAAAAGCACGCGGATTCCGGTGACGAAGGGAGTAGGTAGAGGGAGCAGCTTGGGAGAGCCGGGCAGAGAGGAAGGTAGGGAGGGTTCCAACAGTGAACCATTCTCCTGTGGGACAGGGGTGCAAGGGCAGAGTACAGGAGACAGTGGTGGGTGGGAGGCGGTGACGAAGCAGCAGAAAGAGTTCAGGAGCGTGTCTACGAACATACAAAATTTGCCAGCAGATAAAGGCCTAGAGGTCTATCAAGTCTGCTCGAATGTGCAGCTAGCACCCCTTATTCTGCAGCTGCCCCTCCCTTCCACCCTTCCCCTCCATTGACCCTCCCCCTTGTCCTGTCCCATTCCCTTTTGAAGCAGTCCACTGTTCTACTGGATACCACTGCTGCAGGTAATGCATTCTACCCAGCTACCACCCTCTCTGTAAAAAAAGTGTCTCCTCATCTCCTTCCTGAACCTTCCTCCCTCCAGTCTCATATCATGGCCCCTGGTGTCCCTCCCCTCCTTACTTTGAACAGCCCCTCTGTACATGTCTTGTTTATTCCTTTCATGTCCTTAAAGGTTTCAATCATGTCCCCCTGTCCCTCCTCTCCTCCAGAGAGTATATGTTCAACTCCCTCAGCCTCCTCTCGTATGATAAGTCTCCCAGCCCCCTGATCAATTTTGTTGCCCTGCACTGCACCCCCTCCAATAACTTAATGTCGCTCTTCGGATATGGGCACCAGTACTGTACGCATTACTCCAGGTGTGGTCTAACTAATGACCTATACAGTGGCAGAATCACCTCCTCCCACCTCGAGGATATACCCCTTGCAATGCAACCCAGCATTTTGTTGGCCTTTGTAGCTGCCTTTTTACATTGTGCCTAGTTGTTCATTAACCTGTAATGAGCACCTCCAGATCCTTCTCCTTCTCCTCTGTCTGGGCTAGTTGCACTCCCCCCAGCTGGTAACTCCTCCTTGGGTTCTTCACCCCAAAATGCAGCACCTTGCACTTTTTGGCATTAAACCCCAGTTGCCAGGTGTCTGACCAGGTTTCAAGCTTTGCCAGATAATCCTGCAACCCCTGCCATCCCCCTAGTTCATCCATCACCACTCCCATCTTGGTATCACCAGCAAACAGACTGATCTTGCTCTTCATGTCCAATGATATGTCTGCAATGAATATCCCAAACAACACTGGTCCCAACACCGAGCCCTGTGGAACACCGCTCATCACTACCCTTCGGTGTGAGAGTTCCCCAACCACCACCACCCTCTGTTGCCTTCCCTGAAGTCAGTCCCCTACCCATCTCACCAGCTTTGCACCCACCCCTGTGCCTTCTAACTTACTTCCCGGCCTCCCATGCGACACTAAGTCAAATGCCTTACTGAAGTCCAGATACAGGACATGCACTTCATGGCCCCTGTCCAGTTGCCTAGTTACCCAGTCACAGAACTCCACCAGGTTGGTTTGTCAGGATTTGCCATATATAAAGCCATGCTGTCTGCTGTCCTGTAGTCCTTTGGTCTCTAGGAGGGCCACCAGACTCTCCTTCAGGATAGTCTCCATCAGCTTATCCACGATGGATGCGAGGCTCACCAGTCTGTAGCTCCTCAGTTCATCCTTGGGGCCACTCTTGTGGAGGGGCACCACATGAGCCATCTTCCTATCTTGAGGTAGACACCCTGAGTGTAGTGAGGCATTAAATAGGTCTGCCAAAGGTCCCGCAAGGACCTCTGCCAGCTTCTTCAGTACCCTGGGGTGGATGCCATCTGAGCCTGGTGCCTTGTCCACCCTCAGTGCCTTCAAACCCTCCCAAACTCTGCCTGCCATGATTTCCACATCTGTCACCCCTCCCCCCATTTCTGCCATTCCTTCCCCCTTGGGTATCACCCCCTCTTCTCCTTAGTAAATACCGAGCAGAAGTAATCATTTAGCGCTTCTGTCTTATCACATCCTGCTTCCACCCAACCCCCCTCCTTCCTAATCCTTACTATGTGGTCCTTGCAGCTCCTTTGCTACCTAAAGAAGTCCTTCTCCCCCTTCTTAATGCCTTGTGCCAGCCTGAGCTCTATAGATGCCTTAGCTCCCCTTACTGCCCGTGTCACTTCCTTCGATTCTGTCAGGTACTCCTCCCCCCTCCCTGTTTTCTTGTATCTCCTAAAGGCAGCTCTTTTCCTCCTTACCTTTTCCATGACCTCCTTGCTCAACCAGCTTGGTTTCTTAGCCCTAGCCTTCTTGCTCTGGGCCTTGCAGCAGGTTTTGGTTGCCTCCACTATCCCCAGCTTTATGAGCTCCCACCTCTGGTTAGTGCCCATACTAGGCTGAATTCTAGCCAGGTACCCTTTTACCACTTCCCCCATCCTCCCAAATTTGGCCCTCCTGAAGTCCAGCACTCTTGTGCCGGATTCCACTCCTTCCTTTCCCATATCCCATGTGAGCCATACTGAGTGGTGGTCACTCCCTGACAGCGGTTCTTCCACCGTAAGTTCTCTCACAAAGTCCCCATTTGCCAGCACAAGGTCAAGGGTATTCCCTAACCTGGTTGGTTCACTGACCATTTGCAGCAGGAAGCTGTCCTGGAAGGCATCCAGCAGTACATGCTCCCTTCTATTCCTGGTTGTTGGGGTACTCCAGTTCACTCCTGGCATGTTGAAGTCCTCCACAATCACCACACTACCCTTCTCGCAGGTCCTCCTGATCTGTCCTGCTAGTCCCCTGTCTAACTCCTCCGTCTGAGAGAGTGGCCTGTATACCACTCCCATTCTGAGAATCCTATTCTTGGAATCCTGGGTCTGCATCCAAAGTGACTCCATACTACCCCCCTTCCCTTCCTCCCTTACACACTTCAGTCCTTCCTTCACATATAGTGCCACCCTGCCTCCTTTCCCAATCACCCTGTCCCTACGAAATAACCTGTACCCTGGTACAGACAGTTCCCAGTCATTGTATTGGGTGGCCCATGTTTCTGTGATGGCTGCAATGTCCACCTCTCCCTCTGCCATGAGCACCTGTAACTCTGAAGGTTTTCTCCCAAGGCTCCTAGCATTAAGGGTAACCACCTTCCAGCCCCCCCATCCTGCCCTCCTTTACTAGCATCACCAGTAGTACTTGCCATTTGTCCTTTGTCACTGTTATGGGGGGTAAGCTCATATGGTTTCCCAACCTGTGGTCTCTGCATGTCTCTTGCCCAATTGCCACATCCTGCTATTAGTTTAAATTCCCAACTTCCTCTATGTACTCCGCCATCCTCTGTTTCAACACTTTCTTTCCCTCCTCACTCAAATGTAGTCTGTCCTTGGCATAGAGACTACTGTCCTTCCAGGTCCCCCTCCCAACAGCACATACCCTTTAGCATGACACCAGGTTCTTAGCCATACGTTAAATTCCTCTAGTCTCAGCTTTCTTCTTGCACTTGCCTTGGGCACTGGAAGTATCTCTGAAAAGGTTACTGATCTTTCTGCCCCCTCACATAATTGTCCTAGTTCCTCAAACCTCCTCTTGACTATATCTACTGCCTTGTCAACCAGGTCGTTCGTCCCAAGATGTATAATTAAATGAGGCTTGTCCCTACACCTTCTAGCCTATTTCAGAACAGATTGTCCCACCCTTTCTGCTATCATTCCTGGCATGGCCTCCACCCAAATGCGACTATGCCTCTCCCTCTTGCTACTCCACCTGACTCCTCTTAGTATTGAGTTCCCCAGCACTAAGATTCCACCCCCCTTACTCCCTGCTTGCTTCCATTCGTCTCCATCTCTCATTCCCGGCTCCTCTTCTTCCTTCAGCATATTATTTCCCCCTCTTGCCCCTGTTGCAATTCTCCCAGCAAAACTTCTCCCCGCTCCGTTTTGGTCCAGGCATTTATCAATTACTCCTCCAATTGCATCACCTCCCTCCTCCTTCTTCCCCTCTAGCAGTGCAAAACTATTTTATGAAGACCTTCACAAATGCCCGCTTCCTCTCTCTTCATAGTAACCTGTACCCTCCTTTCCACTCCACGACTGTTGCTACTTCTTCTCCTCCTCACACAAGTCCCTGTCTCCTCCTTCCATTTGTCTTTTGTCTCCTGACCTGGTTTTCCCAGCAATCGTTCTTCCTGGCCTGGGCCCCTTTGTCTTAGCTTCCCTTCTTCTGACCCTCTCCTCACCACTGTTGGCTCAAATTGCCCTCCCTTATCTCCCCTCCTCCCTTCCCTCCAGTATTGGGCTAAACCTGCCTCCAGTCTGCCTTGCCTGTCTTAGTTCCTCCTGCAGACCCACGATCTCCTTCCTAAGTTTCTCTATGTGGCTGCATACTAAATATCCCCCAACCCTCCAGGCAATTTTTAGAAAGATTGGTGCACCGCAGTTGATGCAGCCTACCACCCTACCCATTGCTCTTGTTATCCACCAGTGACCCCCCACCCTTCCAGATGAAGGATACCAAACACAGTCTGGTAAGTGAAGATTGAGAGGCAGTAAATGGAAATTACATCCTTACCGTAATTCTTGATCTTCTTGGATGCAGTCTCCAACACTCATTCACACTAATAGGATAGCGTTGGAGGTGCTAGGACCAAGCAGGAGCTAAAAATGTTCAGAAGGGTTGGTGCCAAGAAAGGACCACGCATGCGTGGCACTGCGAGACTAGCTCGCGCCTGTGTAGGCCATCTCGGCGTCGACCGTCCAACCGCCTCAGTACCTTTTCAACTGAGGAGGTGCAGCGTAACTAGTAAAATAACTTATCTTCATCTTCTGGGCCTGAAAGGTCCAGATGACCCATGCAAGAAAGGTAATTTCAGCAATGTCTTCACAGTGGGACTACAAGTCCGTGAAGACCAAAGAAACAAAACAAGTGAGCCCAGGGATGGTGGGTGGGCATGTGAATGAGTGGTGGAGACTGAATCCAAGAAGATCAAGAATTACGGTAAGTACATAATTTCCATATCTTCCTGGACTGCAGTCTCCACCACTCATTCACACTAACGGGAGAGTACCAAGCTAAAACCATCCCACATTGAGTAGGGCAGTAGGAGATAGGGCTCACTCAGAATAACGCCCAAGGACTGTCCTACTGAGAAAAGAGCTGTCTGGAAAGAAGATCCAGAACATAGTGCTTACAACAGTATGCACTTGAGCTCCAACTCAGCACTTTGCAGAAGACTGCAACAGACACAAAATGAAATTCTGCCAGGAGGCCGCAAACACTCTTGAAGAGCGGTGAGAACCCAGCCTCTTAATTTGGGCTAATCCAAAATTAACAGTATTTGAAGACATGCTACTAAACTAGGCTAAAACATCTCAGGGCAAGGAGGTGATCCAACTGAGACAAGCTGAAACTGCACAAAAAATGTTGGAGTGTAGCTCTTTGTTCTGTGAAGAAAGTCACAGAGCCGTTGAAACAATCAAAGAGTGAGAGGAGCACTCCCTTACTTCTGAAGGTAAGGCAAAAAGTTTTACTAACTGAAAGAGCCGGAGGTAAAGTCTACTGAATCAAAGTAGACCAAGAAGCGCAGATGGATACCCCCACTACCAAGTATGGCTGACCTGTGAACAATAGGTCCAAGAGGCACTTGAACCCCTTACTTGGTGAGCAATAGGAGGTCCACGTGGGGTTAGCACATCAATAAAGAAAGGTTTCCACTTAGTCACTTAAGCCTTCTTGATGGAAGGCCAAAGCACAACTTAGAAGCCTCTTGTGGTAGTCTGGGAGAACCAGAGCCTACCCACTTCTTGTTCCAGGAGGAATCATTCTGCTCCTGTTTGCCTACAACTGTAGTAGCAGCAGTCTCTGAACTAAGGAAAGAGAGGGAAAGTATACAGGAGGACATGCCCACTGAGGACACGCATTGCGACAGGAAAAACCAGGGTCTGGATTTCTGAGGCAAGACAGGGGCAGATCTGTGTCGAGAGGGGACACAGGAAGGACCAAGTGAGGGCTGACTCATTCTTGAAAGTGACCGTAAAATGACTGAAGTGACTCAACGTGGTGAGGCACCACTCGCTCTGGCCTTCCTGAAAGGGAGTAGGAAAAAGGCTCTAGATTGCTTGCTAATGAAAAACAACCACAGATTCATCACCTGCTTGAAGTGTCAGAGGGTCTCCTTTGCCCTGGAGGAAACTAGGGGAGTTCCTAAGAGAAGGAGATGCTGAAAGACGAAACTAACACCTATTCCTAAATGGAAAAACTCTTCCTGGGAAGGGAGAGGAGAGCTGAACAATTGCTTCTGAAGAGTCTAGTCCGGAGTGACTGGCATAGAACCAATATGCAGCAAGCAAAGGTATGAATATCGAGAACCCATCTGTGAACAAGGACCTACTTGACCTTTACAGTCGAGAAAGGGAGCATGCCGTCTGTTAACTTGGAGCAAGCAAGGAGTAGGAACCTGAGTTCTGACTCGCTGTGGGATCATTGCTGTTGCTCTGAGGCTCTGATCAAGAGAAGAGAGTCTGGAGAAACAAAACCACCAGACTGGGCTGCTGCCTAGCTCTAGGGAACATCTCCCTCGGGGAAAAGTGATGACCCATATCTCCACTGGGTTGGACTTCTCCTTGAAGCAGAAGAAGTCAGGAGCTCTCCACTGTAGTCTAGAGGCGGAACCTGGGCCAGATCCAGAAGGATGGTATCGGGTAGTTTCGGACTAGGCCCTCTGCTGTGAAGATATATATATATATTTTAACAATTAGTTGGAGCTTGACAAGGCTCTCAGGCTTCTACCTTGAAAAGACTGTTTGATACAAGAAAGACGAAGATGTTGTCCATCTGAGGGGCAGGGGGAGCCTGAGCGTCCATAACTTAAACCAGGATCAGACCAAAAATCACAGCTGAGGAGATGTTACTCTCCTGTTGCCGATGAAGCCACCAAAGAGGCAGTATCACAGGGGGCTATATACCCTTCTCAAAGGAGTGGAAGAGTCCGGAAGGCTCCTGACCATTGAATTAGGGTGTTCCACAGGGTGTAATTGTACTGACGACTGAAAAGAGTCCAGATACAGAAGTGTTTGGTCAATGGAAGAAGTCTGAAATGTTATGGTGGACCCCATATCCCTGAGGAAAAACTGAAAAGAAGAACTTCCATCACAGACTCTGCTGACAGAGAAGGTTTACCCTCCAGTTTCTAAAATGAGTCATCCACTGTATCACCAACAAGTAGGACAGGGAGAGACTAATCCAGATGCACTTCTGTCCCAGAAGGACCTCCAAAAGGAGGTATAGGCCAGAATCACTAGAGACTCCACACCAGGAAAGGTGTCGAGTTGCTCAATGCCACTTAAGGAGCTGATCAAGTGCTGAGTGGAATGCGGAATTCCGATGGCAAAACAGCACAGAACAAGAGTCCCACCAGCGGAAAACTGCCAGAATGACACAGGATCCCACATGGACCTCCACCCACTAGGATCTGCAGAAATATTCCACAGAACAGGACTTAATTCCACAGAAAACTCTTTGCAACAACTTCTGCGGAATAAGAGATGCGCGGAAAGGAAAAATTCCACCACCTGTTCTGCCAGACAGCACTAACCGGCACCACCTGTGGTAACCGGCATCACCCACAGCGCTATCTGTGACACCGGACACCCGTGGTACTGCCAACAGAGCTGTCTGGCACCTGCGTCGTTGTGCAGCACCACCGGCGCCACCCACAGTGCCACGTGGCACCAGTGGTACCAATGGTACCAAAGGCGCCATCCACGGCACCGCGCAGCACAGACTACACCAGCGGCACCATCCACAGCTCCGTGCAGCACTGACCACACCAGCAGCACCTTCCACGGCGCCATGTGGCACTAACGGCAACAAAGGCACCGTCCATGGGGCTGTGTGGCAGCAAAAGCACCATCTATGGCACTGCACAGCACCAACAGCGCCATCCATGGCACCACTAGCCCAGCCGGGGCGCACCCGTGCGACCATTAACGGTGGTGCCAGTGGCTATGCTAGCGGCACCTGAAGATCCTGAGGAAAAGGAAGAAGGAAAAGCGCTACCTGTGCTGGCCCCTACATAGAAAAAAGGGGAGGTGGGGTAGGCACGAGTGGTCGACGTGATGGCAAAGGCACCAAAGATGGCACAGCGCACATCCTGACCCAATCAACCTGGCCCCGATCCAGCGGCTCCGAGGCCCAGAGGCCCCAGAACCAGGAACACTGGTCAGGAAAATTGGACAAAAGTTGAACCCCCTGCTCCAAAGGAGTGGCCCAAAGGTGAAACCGCTCACTGGAACTCCATCGAGGACAGAGATGGATCCAGTGTCGAAGATCGCTGCCATTAGGAGCGGGGCCAAGGGGAACACACCACAGTCAGTTCAGGCCTACCGCCCCTCACCACCGACAGTCCCTGCGCAGACATACCAGAGGGCGACCTCGAGCGGTGCCGATTCTTCTTCCCCCAAGGAGGAAGAAGAGCTCGAGGTCAAGCGGAGCCAGATCACTAGAACCGCCAGATTTGTGTTTTGATGGACTGTCCTCCCCACCGAGCAGAGGACTGCCTATGGTTGGACACCCCCTTCGCGAAGGGCGGCGGACTGGACATAGTCCCTCTGCCATAATAACTTTCAAATGAAGTCCTCCTACTATCACCGCTACCGTCCAAGGATGACTCCACTGATGGCAGGTGAGAATTTCTTTTTTCTTCTTCTTCTTCATAGTCTTCTTTCTTCTTCTTAAAATAAGAAAATAACACATGTTAATTTAATGAATACTGAATGGCTTAATGCTGCTGTGGGGCAAAGGCTTTTGACTCTTGGCAGACGGCGACTGACATCAGCACACTCGGCAGCGGGAGAAAAGGAACTGAGGCGGTTGGAGGTTGATGTCAAGATAGCCTACACAGGCACGAGCTAGTCTCGTGGTGCCGTGCATCTGTGGTCCTGTCTCGGCGCTGACCCTTCTGAAAATGTTTGGCTCCTGCTTGGTCCTAGTGCCTCCGGCACTATCCTATTAGTGTGAATGAGTGGTGGAGACTGCAGTCCAGGAAGATCATAAACCACATCGGCATAATCAAAGATGGAAGGGTCATTTTGGTAACCAATTCATGGCAGATGGGGAGGGGGAGGTTGGACTTATGTTGATAAAGGACAGTCAGTTCAGGGCGCAAGTTAGTGTAGATGGCGTTACGTAGTTAGAGAAGTCCAGATGGCGATCCAACCAAACCCCTAGATATTTGAAAGCAGTAACATTCTGTAGTGGAGAGCCATCCAGGGTTGTGAAGACGGGAGAGTACTGGAGGGTGGCCAGTTTTTGTCTGGAGTCAAATGTCATGGCCACTGTTTTTTTGGTGCTAAGCTTGAGTTTGTTTTTCTGGAACCAGTACTGAACTCTGTTGAAGTCTTCCAGAAGGGGGGACTGTACACTGATGGCAGAGGGCCCGGAGATGAAAATAATGGTATCATCAGCATACATATGAATATTTAAGGATTTTCAGACTGAGGGGAGGTGTTTTTTTAAATAGGGAGCAAAGGATAGGACAAAGGATAGAGCCTTAAGGGACACCAGAGAGGCCAGGGAGATGGGAGGAGAGAGCATCACCTATTTGAACTGATTGCATGATGAAGGTACTAGAGCAGGGGAGAGACTGTCTAATGTAAAGGGAAAAATACACCAGACAAAGGAGAAAGGGCTGTTAAGCAAATCTGGGCGAGGGATCACAGCAGGGGAATGGTGTGGGCTGGGAGCTGAGCTAAGAAAGCATCAGGACGGGGGAAGAAAAAGGAAAATTATAAAGATCAAATAAATTAAAACAGTAGTACAATTTAAAATAATAATTCAATCAAGCAGACAGTAAAACCAGCAACACTAAGCACAGTGAAAATCAGCTTGGGAAGCAGTAAGAAATTCAGGGGCAGCTCAGAGTACAAAGAGAAGATTTGCACTCTGTAAATTAAAAAGGTGCCAGATTTGAAAAAATTCTCATGTGGGAACCTGTACCTTCGGGGCTTCAGGGATGGGCAGCTGGCAGGCAGGCAGCAAGCACTGGGAGCTGCCAGACAAGACTTGGAGCCCGGTAGGATGCTGTAGACAAGCCTTGGGGCTTCTGGGATGGGCAGCTGGGCAGGCGGGAGGAAAGCACTGGAAGCCACTGGACGGAGACATGGAGCCCAGTAGGGGCTGTAGACAAGCCTTTGGGGCTTTAGGGATGAACAGTTGAGCTAGAAGGATAACTTATGCCTGAATTCAGAGGAAAGGAAATAAAAAACAGGAAGGTGGAGACCCTAACGTAAGACAAAGGCAAACAGCACCACTGAAAGGAACTGAGGATGGCTAAAGTGAAAACCTGATCCCGGAGAACAATAAGGAACAGGGTGTCCTCAACCAATGCCAGCAGCCTCAGATCCTGGGGAGCCTGGGGAGCAGACTAGGCAAAGTGTAGAGCAGGTGAGGAAATAAACAACATAAAATACATCACTATTCACAGTAGAGAATAGCGGGCCTCTGCTGGAAAGCAGCATAAAGGGTACTGCAAGGGGGATCCCAGTAATGAGGCAGTGGTAACTACAGAAGAACAGGTTAGAAAAGAGCTTGTAGTCCTGAAAATAGATGAAGCTCCAGCTCCTGATGGGATGCACCCAATGGGCTCAGGGAGTGGGTTCAGAACAGGCTGGGCCCCCGGCTGTGACATTAAATAACCCACTACAGTCAGGGATGGATCCAAGAGACTGGAGGATAGCAGACGAGGTAGCATTTCGCAGGGGACGGGATAGGGAGGAACCAGGAAATTACAGGCTCATGAGGCTTACCTCCATTGCATAAACTGATGGAGACACTAGTCAAAGAAGACCTAGTGGACTACCTGGAGAAAAATGGGATTGTTTATTAAACACACATAATTGCAACCAACCCAATAAAGTAGTAGGCTGATGATCCAAACATACACAAATTTACATAACCACAGTCATAATTCATACAACTGCAAGCCATCACTTTAAAAACTCACCAATATATACGCAACAGCTTCTATAATCATTGAAAAAAACTTTTGACTGCATAGATCTGCTGAGGTACACCTCTTTTATTTTTCCCAAAATACTTCCAGTGTAAGTAAAACAGACATGTTACTCATCCGAACATCTAACAAAAAAGATTTTTTGCAAGTTTCTGTCCTGATTATGTTTTTTTCCCCCATTCTACATCACTTTCATAAACCATACTCGGATATCTCCCATGGAGGTAACAAGGAGATTTGTGACTTACAAATCTCAAGCAACATTTTTTGATCGTGTTTTCTCTTATACTCAGTTTCTCTGGCTTACATTTTTGTAATGCCTCTTTATATAGAATTCCCACTCCTAATATAGTTCTTCCAGACATCATTTGTATTCTCTTCAAATCTTTTTGTAAGCCACACTGGGGCTCCATATTTGAGAACAGGCCTAATTACTGTGCTGTAATAATACACTAGATCTTGCTGACTCACCCCTGTCCTTCTCAACACAGTTAAAATATCATTTCAAATTTGCTTTTTTGAGCATATTTTCTACTTTTTCTTTCCACTCAAAGCCATGCTGAAAAATTACCCTTGACAATTTCTTACTATCCACCACTTCAACTTCTATTCAACCAAATAACGGGGGATGCCCATTTCCGAGATTTTCCAAGCCTGATTTCTTTAGTTTTCATTGGGATTTATCTCCATGTAATTCATCCTAGATCCACTCTTCAATATTGTTTAAATATTTTGCTTGCTACTATCACTTTCTAATACAAAATTGCCAGTGCCTGTAGCATCCTCCAGATATTTAATGCCTAGACCATCAGTTGTTAGATTATTTATCATCAACAAAAAGAGTAAAGGTTCCAGTTTGCTACCTGAGGCAGTCCACCACACATATAATCAGAATTAGATTTTTTCATTCCATTTCTATCCATTGTGTTCTACCTTCTAAAAAGTCATGTACCCACTTACAGTATAAGTGGAAATGTATAACCCCTGCAACTGCTAATTATTTCTTTACTGTCTTGAAAAACCTTCCTTCTGTCTATTTCTCTGCATCTATTCATATGTATGCTGCTGATGATACAGTGCTGTTTGTGTCTGGCTCCTCTTCCCATTATCTCACTACCCAGCTACAGCTGGATTTTGACAGTATTCAGTGCTGGTGCCAGTCAAACCAACTGTCTTTCAGTGCCAAAGAAAACAGTTTCCATGACATCTGGCACCTGACAGATGCTTACCAGACCTGCCTGTTGAGGGTCCATTCAGGATGGCTCTGACAGATCCTGCTGAGGAAATCTGCCAAAATGTTGTCCTTCCCTGGGAGGTGGATTGCTGAGAGGTGGACCTCCAGTGAATAAGCCAAACTCCACAGTTTCATGGCTTCTGCACACAGCTTTGAGGACCTTATAACCCTTGCTTGTTGATGTAATACATAGTGGTAGTGTTGTCTGTTCTAACCTGGACAAACTGACTCTTGATGTATGGTGCAAACACCTGTAGAGGTAAGAACACTTGCTCTTAGCTCCAGCAGGTTTATGCTCCCTGGACTCCCAAAGAAACCAGACACTGTTTACTGTTAGATCCTCTGGTGAGCACCCCAGCACAGCATGGAGGCATCTGTGGTCACGACAGCTGTGAGCTTGTACCTGGAAAGGTATGCTCTCTCTGAGGTCATCTGTTTCTTTCCACAAGTCTAGGGCTTGTAGCAATGTTTCTGTGACTGGTACCAGCCTGGACAGAGGGTGTCACTTTGTGACCAATGGGACCTTAAGAGGACATGAATGTCCCTGATCTGAAACCTTGCACCTGGGACTACTGCTGTGGTGGAGGCCAAGTGTCCCAGCCACTGAAGGAAGTGGAAGTGTCTTGCTGGCCTGGGCTGACCCAAGACAAAAAAAGTTTGCCAGCTCTACAAGGTTTACTACCCTTTCCTGGGACAGGAATGCTTTGCCCTGCCAGGCATCCAGTTCTGTGCCAATGACCTCCAGTAGCTGTATTGGTTCTGTCTGTGACTTTTGTACATTGATGAGGAACCCTAGTCCCTCTAGAATGCACGCTATGAGGTGGAGGGAGTCCTTGACCTGTGGATGGGACTTCCCGATGACTAGCCAGTCATCTAAGGAAGTAAAAACCATCACTCCCTGCCTTTTGAGATGTGCTGCCACCCATGGCTAGACACTTTGAGAATACACTGGAGGCAGCGTAGAGGACACAGGGATGGCTGTGAACTGGTAGTGACCAGGGAAGCCTGATATGCAGGTACTTTCTGTGGCTGGGCCTGATGGCATGTGAAAATAGGCATCCCTCAGGTCCAGAGATGCCAGCCAGTCTCCCTGATGCAAGGATGGGAAGACCGTGGACAGGGCGACTATCATAAACTTGATTTTGTTCAGATGCTTGTTCAGGAATCTGAGATCCAAAATGGGTTGCCAGTCCCCATTTTTCTACTGGGTCAGAAAGTACCTTGAGTAAAGGCCTTTTCCCCACTGGGAAGGAGGCACTTTTTCCACTGCATTTGCTTGCAGAAGCTTTGTGACCTCCAGCTCCAAGAGAATTCTTTCTGATGGGGAGTGAGGATGGAACTGTCTATTTGCAGACAGAGATGGAAATCTTTTGAACTGCAAGGTAAGGTATTGGCCCATCACCTCCAGGACCCACTTGTCTGTGGTGATGCTTTTCCAGCCCTGGAAGAAATAGGCCAATCTTCCTCCCACTGGCAGAGGACTGGCAACCTGGACATATATCAAGGGTTTTGTTTTGACTGAGCCTTAGAGGTTGAAGCCTGGTCAGCCCATCTGGCACCCCTTCTTCCTCTGCCCCTGCAGAAACCCCTTATCTGAGGGTAATCATAGGGCATGGGATAGAAGGCTCTAGGATGGTAGCTTCTACCCCTACCTCCCCGTCCATGAGGCCTGTAAGAAGTAGAGGCCTTTTCTTTCTCAGTGTTACTCTTGTAAGTGGCTTTGTATTCCTCCACTTTTTTCATGTAAGCCACTGTCTTGTCACCAAAGAGGGAGTTACTTTCACAAGGAAAATCCATGGCTTTTGCCTGGGTATCCTGCGAGAGACTGGTTGTTCTAAGCCAAGCAAACCTCCTGAGTGAGACAGCATGTGCCAAAACTGTGGAGGCAGTGTCACTGGCATCTACTGTCATATGAAACTAGTACTTTGTGGCATCCAGTGCAGATCTGGCTGTATTCGCTAGGTGCTGGACCTGTTCCCCATGGAGGTTGTCACAGATAGCTAGTACTGCATTCCAAAGTGCTTTCTGGTATTGTGCTGTGTATGCCATGTAGCCAATCTACCTCAGCAGCAGGAACACAGTCATGTATACTTTTTTCCGCCATACTGTCCAGCTTTCTGGAGTCTTTCTCTGCAGTCTGGGAAGAGAGGGGAACTTTGGATTTATCGCAGGCAGCTACCTGTACTACCCCTTCATGGTCAGGATGAGTATAAAGGTACTCAGATCCTTGTTTATCAAGCTGGTACTTTTTTTTTACTATTTTTTCATCTACACCTGGTAGAGAGGAAGAGGTTTGGAGGAGCTTGCAAGTTGCTTTCTTAAGGAACTTGTGTGCTGGCAGAAGCAACCTCCTAGTGGGAGTTAAACCCATCATATCAAGGAAGTCAGCTTCACCCTCATCCTCCAGACTTCTGAGTGGAGAAGGCCATGGTGCTCACCATTTGTTTGACAAAGGAGAAATGTGAGGAATAGTCCTCTGGATCCCGGGAGTGGAACCAAACTCCTGGTCAGGTAAACCGTCCAGCTCGATGAGATCTCCTCTTCATCCTCTCCTTCATAACAGAATTCTTCCTCCTAGTCGGTGGACACAACACAGCGGATGTACTCCAACACCCCTGGGTGAAGAAAAATGGCTCTCAATACTTCTTCCATTCTAAGATATTGCTCTAGAGGCCAAGAAAATGGCAGAGTAGTGGGAGAAAATGTGGTTTCCCCAGGAAAAGCTGACCCCACTGATTATCAAACTGTGCAAGGTGTACCATGTTACTAAGCACAGTGCACAGACAGAATATAGATACTGCTTGCAATATATGCCTGGCTGATTCTGGCTGGAAATGGTAGAGGCCATACAGTGGATCCTGCTCCATGAAGTCAAGCATTCACTTGCAGGAAAGGGCCACTGCACCTCTCAGATCTACAGGGAGAAGATTTAAAAAAGAGCCACCTGTAAGACTTGGGAGGTAGGGCATAGCATTAGGATGCAAGACATCATTTATACTGATGTGGAGAGGCTGCTGAATGGACACTGTGTCAACATACCCCTTCTTGATGGCACCACAGTGAAGAAACCACATCTGAATCACTACTCTTAGGTGGGGAGGGAACTAGCTGGCCAGCACCACTCGAACTGTGTTTTAATTTCCATGAGCCACTGCTGAAGGGATGCAGCAGCTTGTTGCTTCTCCATTCTCCAAGCATATTTGGGTTCCGAGGGATACTCAAGCCCAGCTGCTTTTGTGCCTATCCCCTTGTTGGAGGATTGCGGTATTCCCAGTTCCAGTGTTTGCAGAGGAGGAACATAGCAGATGACAAATGGTGCAGTATGACTGTTCATGTTACACACATTTCGTCATCAGCGATCCCTCGATTCAAGGATGATCTCTACCATGGTTCACTAATGGGTCCTGAGGTGGCTCAGTAATCCAATCCTAGAGCCACAGATTTGTCCGCAGAAATTGCAGATGTTTCCATGTGGGAGAGCTGCCCGCTGGCTGGGGTTTCTTTCCCTTTCCTTCCTATGCTCTCTCTTTTCCGCTTCAAGGGCAAGGCGTTTCTCTTCGAAGCAGGCCCTCGCTTGATGGAGGTTCTGGCGCCATTGAGATCGGTTGGTGGCCAGCTCCTCCCAGCTAGTGATGTCCATATCTGTTTTCTTGAGATATGCCTTCAGTGTGTCTTTGTAGCATTTCCTTTCACCACCATGGGATCTCTGGCCATGACTTGAGCTGGGAGTATAAAATTTGTTTGGGGAGTCGAGAGTCGGGCATCCGTACACAGTGTCCAGTCCAGTGGAATTGATGTCTGAGGATCATTGCCTCAATGCTGGTGACATTGGCCTCAGCAAGAACACAGACGTTACTGCGGTGGCCTTCCCACTTGATGCGGAGGATCTTCCGGAGACATCATTGGTGGTACTCTCCAGGCTCTTTAGATGATGTCGTAAGTCACCCAAGTTTCACATCCATAAAGAAAGGTAGGGATGATAACCGAACTGTATACTAATCTTGGTGTCCTTTCATATGTCACAGTCAGGCAGGACGACTGAAGCAGTTTCCCAAAGAGGTACTAGCGCAATGGATCCTGTGCTGAATCTCATCGTCGATGTTCGCTGTTAGGAAGAGGTGGCTACTGAGGTAAGGGAAGTGCTCGACTGTCTCCAGGTTCTGTCCCTCAATGATGAATTGTGGAGGGTCATTTACAAGGCCTTGAGCAGGCTGATAGAGCACCTTGGTCTTCTTGATGTTAAGTGAGAGTCCCAGACTTCGGTAAGCTTCCACAAAGAGATCTAGTACAGACTGGAGGTTGCTCCTGGTGTGTGCAAGGATGGCACAGTCATCAGCGTACTGGAGGTCATTGACGGATGCCTTACAAATTTTGGTCTTTGAATGGAAATGTCCAAGATTAAAAAGCTCTCCATCCATTCTGTATTCGATGTCAATTCCGGTGGAAAGGTAGCCTTTGGTGAGGACTAGGATGACTGCTAGGAAGATAGAGAACAAGGTTGGAGCGATGACACACCCTTGCTTGACCCCAGTTTGAATGATGAACGGGTCTGTCTTAGAACCATTATGGAAAACACTGGCAGTCATCTGGTCATGCAGAAGCCTCAGGACCTTGATGAATTTTGTAGGGCAGCCAAATCTGGCCAGCACCTTCCACAAGGATTCAAGATTGATGGAGTCAAAGGCCTTTGTCAGGCTGATGAAAGCCATGTACAGGTCCTGATGTTGTTCCCGACACTTTTCTTGGATCTGCCTGGCTGTGAAGATCATGTTGGTTGTCCCGAGAGATGATCTGAATCCACACTGAGATTCCAGCAGGACTTCTTCGGCTATGGGAAGGAGACGGTTCAGAAGAAAACGGGTGAGGATTTTCCCTGCGGTGGAGAGTAAAGCAATGCCTTGATAATTTCCACACACCGACTTGTTTCCCTTCTTGAAGATAATAACAATGTTGGCATTCCTCAAGTCCTCTGGAATCTCCTCATTGTTCCAAATTCGGAGAAAGAGTTTGTGGAGCTTTAGTACCAGTTCCTCGCCCCCAACCTTGCAGACTTCAACCGGTATGCCATCTGGTCCCGCAGCTTTGTTGTTTTTGGCCAGCTTGATGGCATGTCTTACTTCTTCAATGGTAGGAGGGTTGGCGAGAGATTCTCTTTCAGGGTGTTGAGGGACAGAATTGATAGTAGCATCTGTCACAGATGACTCGTGGTTCAGAAGTATCTCAAAATGCTCCTTCCACCTAGCTTGAATGCCTTCATTTCCCTTTAGGAGCATCAAGCCATCTTGAGATCGGGGGGGGGGAATGGGACCATGGGAGCTTGGACCATAAATGGCCCTTGTAGCCTAGAAGAAGCTCTGCATGTCATGTTTGTCAATATAGAGCTGGATCTCCTTGGCCTTGTCTTGCCACCATTTGTTTTTGGATGTCTCGGATCTTCGAGCTTCTGCCTTGCGCTGTTGGTATGACTCTTTCTTTTGCTGGCATGAGATGTCATCTTGCCATGTGCAGTGAGCTCTTCTTTTCTGGTTGAGCAGGTCTTGAATCGTGGTATCATTTTCATCAAACCAGTCCTGGTGGTGCTGGGTGACATAGCCAATAGATTCAGCACATGCCGAGTGGATGGCGGTTTTGAACTCCTTTCAGTATCTCTCAATGTTATCATCAGCTGAGGGCATGGCAGCGAGCTTTGCTTGAAGACGTTGCTGGAAGTCCTTTTGAACCACTGGGTCTTGAAGGGACTTGGTGTTGAATTTCCTTTGCATTGATTTTGACTGCCTTCGATGTTTCTGAGTGAGCCGGATGTTCATGACAGATCTCACAAGACGATGGTCTGTCCAGCAGTCATCAACTTCTCGCATGGCCCTCGTGATGTAGACATCCTTTTGATCACGAGTTCTGACAATGACGTAGTCAAGGAGGTGCCAGTGCTTGGATTGAGGGTGTCTCCAAGTAGTCTGATACTTGTCGCTCTGTCTGAAGATGGTGTTCGTGATGACCAGGTCATGCTCCGCACATTTGTTCAGGAGTAGGATGCCACTGGAGTTTGTCTTTCCTACCCCCTCCTTCCCGATGATACCATTCCAGAGATCTGAATCACGCCCGATTCTGGTGTTGAAGTCACCAAGGAGAATGATCTTGTCTTCCTTAGGGGTGTTGGTCAGACTCTGTCAAGGTTGGAGTGGAACTGTTCCTGACATCCTCATCAGCATTAACTGTCAGGGCGATGCACTGATGACAGTGGCATGCTATTGTTGCTGAGCTTAAGACGAAGGGTCATGAGGCATTCATTGATGCCAATTGGGAGCTCTGTAAGCTGGTTGATGAGCTTTTTCTTGATGGCAAGGCCAACGCTGTCAGAATGCATCTGTCTTCAGCAGGCTTCCTTTCCAGAAGAAGGTGAAACCTCCACCCTCTTCTCTCAACTGGCCTTCATCTGGTCGTCTTGTCTCGCTTAGGGCAGCAATATCGATGTTACATCCTGCAAGTTCCCTGGCGATAATAGCAGTTCTTCTTTCTGGTCATTCGCTATACTGGTTGTCCATCAGAGTACGAACGTTCCATGTCGCAAAAATCATTGTCTGTTTCTTGTTTCGACCTCAGAGAGTGATCCCACTGGATGCGGCTATCCAGCCAGAAGAAGGTGAGACAGCCTAGGTTTAGGGCACCTTTTCTAGCCCATTCCCCATGGGGAGTAAGCAGAGGGGATCCTAAAGAGGACTGCTCAGTCACAGTAGCAGCTGCCGAATTGCACCCCTGTCCCAGTCCAGGTGCCAGACGACCATCAAACTACCGCCGCCTATGTGCAGATTCATGGCTAGAGCTTGCTGGATTCACTGGTCCTGTCCCCATCACCAGTAGTCTGTTGCTGCAGGGCTTGGAAGGTTGGTTGCGGGGATGTTGTTTCCCATGGTAGAAGCCTGCGTGTGACTTCTTTTAGTGTGGGGAAGCGGGTGCACCTACAGCAACCACACAAACTTGACAAGCAGGAGATCTAGCGCCCGGTGGCAAGGACAGCCCAAGGCAACTGGAGATCCCCATCTTGTTGCAGCCTTCATCCGCCTTCACAGCCGTTGAGATCCTAACTTCTTCTGCCTGATCCACTGTTGAGGACTTTGGAGGTTGGACCGCACTTAGTCTGGGACCTCGCCTCACATTTATACATGCAGCAGCAGGGAAGACTACAGAGACAGCCTCCTGCTGAGACTTGGGAACTCCTCAGGGAGACCCTACCTATTTGGAAGCAGGCTACTCTCATAAAGACAGTGAAATACTTCCTTCTTTATACCCAAATTTATCCAGCCAAGTTTTACTTCCCTTTATTACAGTATATATAAAAGAATATGTTTTTGGAGCCAGACACAGTGTACTATCTGATGTGTATATGAATTTTTGTTACAGAGGAAACAGATATTAAGAAAGACTATGAGAATGCTAGCCCCCATCCTAGTTATACGGCTACCATCTGCAGCACTGACAACCTGGGTTTGGAAGCAAACCTGTACATCGAAGAGTCAGCTGGGGGAGAAGGACTGTGTATCTGAGGGACTGCTTTCTTTCTCCAGGGAGGGACGCAGTGCTAGGGAATATCCTGGCCTCTAGGGGTGCACCGCTATGCTGAGGAGTGGAAGATTGGAGGACGGTGATGCCCTGTGCATAGGAACATAGGCGGGGCTGTCTGGATGGCATTGAATGTCTGATATTTCTAGGGGTGGTAATCAGAGGAAAAAGGAGGAGCAGGGGCAGAGTAGGATGGCAGACCTAATCTTCTGTAGCTCCACATTGGCCATGGGGTCCTTTCCTGGCAAACCAGATCCGTTAGTAGAGGGTGGAGAAGACAACTGACCCCACCATGGGGGGCAAGCCATGAAGAAAGAGCCTGGATTGGAAGGCAAGTCCCTCAGACACCAGGTGACAGAGCTGGTGGGATTGGGACTAGATGAAAGCATGCACTGGAGGACAAAGATGGTTAACTGCAATACAAAGGACTATGAGGACCAGAAGGTGGAACTGGTATTGTGGAAATTCAGAATGCTAGAAATGAGAATGTATATAAAACATGTGTGCCAGCGTTTTCTTCAGGGAGGTGTAGGTAATTTTTTTTTTTCAGCAACTGTAAAAGGAGACAATGCCCAGAATGGACAGTAAGCACCGTTAAGCGAGGCAAGGTACAACAGCTGGCCTTCAGCACATGGACCCTATTAGTCAATCGATCACTTTGATTTATTAAAATCCCAACACTAAAGGGTATAAAAATATTAGAAAATACCAGCCATATACAAGTAAATGGGGCATCCTCGTGCAGCTTTCATTTTGTGACATCACAAAACAGGGCTGCGTGGGCCGACGTGGGGGCGTGTTTTCAGGATCGGGAAGTTGGTCCATTTTGGACCCTGGCTGCCAGTTTTAATTTTACCAGTGATATAACTTTTAAAATATAAGGAGCTTTCATGCCACACTTTGTGAAAACGCTATTGAGGGGGTAAGTCATCTAGCAGGCTGGTGCAGGCAGCTTTCCGGAACCCACTCTTTAAGTAATGTTTGGCTCTACAGCTCTCTTGTGGACAATGACATTTGTGAATGTGTAAAAAGTTATAGTGCTAGCAGCAACTGTAATGAACCCTTTTAGCCTCCAGAGCCCAGACAATTAAAAGGACCTTGGCAGTTCCTCACCTTGCCGGGGACCCATAGCACCTGACTGCACACACAAAATGCCAAAGCTGGTATCCCTTGCATCTTGGCTGTCAGACAGTAGGGAGAAAAACAGGTTACTCACCTGTAACAGTAGTTCTAGGAGTGGTATATGTTGTTCATCCACACTTATTGGCAGAGTCCTTTATCTTTAAATCAGCTGGAAAATCTTAAGGCTGGCTCCTCCCACCCACCAGGATGGTATAACCCTCGGCTCCACCCCATGATGCCAGATCTTAGTCCACTGAAAGCCAGGTTTGTGCGTCCGCAGCCGGGGAGGTCGGGTGGGTCCGTGTGGATGAACATATACCACTCCTAGAACTACTGTTACAGGTGAGTAACCTGTTTTTCTAGGATCGTGGATATGTTGTTCATCCACAATTATTGGCAGACTCCTAGCAGTTCTCCAGGAGGAGGGAGGCAAGGCTCACACCCCCTACTTGGGAAACACAGACTGGAGAACTGAGGCCCCAAAACCAGCATCCCGGTGTGACTCAAGGTCGATGTGGTAGTGGGTAATGAAGGTGTTTGCTGTCTTCCAGGCAGCAGCCTGACAGTTTTAATGAACAGAGATGTCCCTGGAAGCAGCCACTGATGCAGCGGTATGGCGGGTAGAATGAGCTCTTACCCTTTGGAAGGTTCCTTGCCCACCAACTCATAGCACAGACTAAGGCAAGATGTAATCAATCGAGCAATCATCCGCTTTGCTGCAGGTCTGCCAGAAGCGGCTTCAGCATAGGTGACAAACTGCTGGTGACCCTCCCCGATCTCTGCCATCCTCTCCTTATAACAGGAGAGAGCTCATCTCAGGTCCAAAGTATGGAGCTTGTATTCGACCTCCGATGTGTAACTGAGGTAGTACACTGGCAGAGTCGACACCTGGTTAAGGTGAAACTCTGACACCACCTTCGGAAGGAATTTTGGGTGGGGGTGCAGGACAACCTTGTCCCTGTGGAAGACCAGATAAGAGGAGTCCACCGAGAGCACCTGGAGGTCCCCTGTCCTTCTGGCAGACATGATAGTCACCAGGAAGGCCATCTTCCATGACAAGTGTGACAACTCACACTTGTGCATTAGTTCGAATGGCTTGCCCATGAGCTTTGCCAGTACCAGCAGTAGATCTCATGGAGGTGGAGGTTCACGCACCAGAGGGGATATGTGATCCAAGCCTTTGAAAAAGTGCCCAACCACTGTCTTCTGCCCCAACGTCGGCTGACCAGCCCGCGCCCGGTAAGCAGAGATGGCTGCCAGGTGCACCCTAAGGGTCGATGACCGAAGACCCCCTTTGGACAGAGACCAAAGGTAGTCGAGAGTGTTAGCCACTGGACAGGACAGAGGGTCCAGGCCCTTGCCCTGACAGCAAATGGAAAACCTTTTCCATTTGAAGGCATAACACTTCCTGGTTGACTCCTTCCTGGATGCTCCCACTACCATGAGGACATCGTCAGAAAGACTCAAAGCATGGAACTCTAGCCGCTCAGGTACCAGGCTGTCAGGTGCAGAGATTGAAGATCCAGATGGATACCTTTCCCTAATTGAGTGAGATCAGGTCCAGGCATGCTGGAAGCCGCTCTGGGGGCCTGTTGCTGAGGCTGAGGAGATCTGGGTACCAGACCTGGCGCGGCCAGTCTGGGGCTAGCAGAATCACCTGCACTTTGTCCCTCCTCACCTTGAGGAGCACCCTGTGGATCAAGGGAAATGGAGGGTAGGTGTAGAAGAGGCCTAGGGTCCACGGCCTCGAGAAAGCATCCCCCTGGAGCGAGCCCTGCTGAGGGGGGCGGGCATGAAACAGCCTCAGCTCAGTGTTTTCCCGGGAAGCAAACAGGTCCACCAACGGTTTGCCCCAGTGGGAGAACAGACTGTATGCTACCTCTGGATGGAGAGACTGCCTCGTGGGATGTCTTGCCCATGCAGCTGAGAGCTTCCACCAGTTGGTTTGAGGCTCCTGCCATGTGGATGGCTGGAGATCCATCTCCAGATGGCTGGCGAGTGTCCAGATGTGGAGTGCTTCCCTGCATAGCAGATGGGAATGCGTGCCACCCTGTTTGTTGAGGTAGTACATGGTCGTGCTATTGTCCTTCTGGACTTGAACCACTTGACCCCAGAGCTGAGGAGCGAAAGCTGACAGTGCCAGTCTGACTGCTCTGAGCTCCAACAGGTTGATGTGATAACAGGACTCCTCAGGGGTCCAGAACACGTGGGCTCCCCAGCCCATAAGAGAGGCATTGGTCGTAAGGATGGCCATCGGCTCAGGGCGGACAAACGGGATCCCTTCCTGCAACTGGTCTGGGATGGTCCACCATTGGAGAACCTCCCTCATCTTCTGAGTCACAGTGATCAGCTGGTCAAAATGACCGTGGTGCTGAGTCCACTGGGTGGCCAGCTCCCATTGGAGGAGGCGCATATGCCACTGGGCCCAACAGACCACAGAGGTGCACGCTGCCATGTAACCCAGAAGGTGTAGAAAGTCCCAAGCAGGGTGCAATTGCCCAACCAGAAATGATTGGGCAAAGGAGGAGAGAACCTCCACCCTGTCCGGGCGGGAGCCGTTCTTTTCCGCTTGACGAGTCCAGCTCTGCCCCAATGAAGCACGCCACCTGGAGAAGGCACAGCTACCAACTTGGCCTCATTGATCAGGAGGCCGAGTTGGGAGCAGGTCTGAAGGGCCAGGTCCCTGGACCTCTCCACCTTCTGCTGGGTGGAACCTGCTAAGAGTCAATCGTCGAGGTAGGGTAAATTTGACCCCCGACACCGGAGGTGGGCTGCCACCACTGCAATGCATTTGGTGAAGACCCATGGGGATGATGACAGGCCAAATGGCATGGCTCGAACTCAGATAGGGTTCCCTCAGCTCTGAAGCGGAGGAACCGCTGGGACACAGACGGATTTTGACATGAAAGAACGTGGCCCTGGAGATCCAATGAGCAGAACCACATGTTTGCTCCAGGGATGGTATGATCTGAGACAGAGTGACCATCCAGAGGCAAGTGACCTGAGATACTGATTCAGGTCATGTAGATCTAGAATGGGGTGCCAGCCCCGTCCGCTTAGGAACCGGGAAGTACCAGGAAGCGAAGCCTGGGTCTGCTGGAGGGTCCGCCACTTGACTACTGCCTCTTGAGGAGGAGCTCAGCAATGTCGTCTCGGAGAGCTGACTGAGTGTGGGCAGATACCTCTCCTCCCGTGAGGCATCGGGTTCGGCTTGGAGGGTACTGCTCGAATTCCAGAGCAGTCCCGGCCGACCACTTCTAAGACCCACCTGTCCATTTTAACAGTGGACCAGGGTAAAGAAAGTGGTGGATCTGGACCCATGGGAGGACCCAGAGCTGTTGTGACAGGAGTAGAGGTGGCAGCCCCCACCCCGTCACTGGGCAGGCTTGGGGAGGGAGGGTCCAGGGCCTGAACCCTGGCCTTCCTTACGGGCCTGGGAGGGTCCGGGCTTGGGCCGGGGGCACCAAGCTTGAGCCTGCTGATGCTACTGACCCCCTTGAAAGGAGGACTGCTGGGTCACAAGGGAAGAGTGCTGAAAAGGCTTCTTCTTCTGCTGCTGCTTCTTGAGACCAGAAGAACCTTAGCAGAAGTGGCGCCCAAGGTGGCATTGACTGCCTCAATGCGCTGAAAGTGACCAGCCACACCTGGGCCAAAGAGATCAGTGCCCAGGAAAGGCACATCAGCTAGTTTGTGCTGCATATCTACCAGAAAGGAGGAGAGCCTCAGCAAAGCCCTGCGGCAAGAGGCAACTGCAGCTGCCAATGAATGGGCACATGAGTCCCCGATGTCCAGAGCCATCTGGAGCTGTTGTTTAGCAACAGCATGACCTTGGTCCTGGACCTGCTTGACTGTGGTCTGCAAGTCCGCAGGGAGATGTGGGAGGACTGCATCCAAGGAGCCCAAAAGGGCATGAGAGAAGTGTGCCATGATGATGGCCGCGCTTGCCTGATGGAGGCCTAAGACAAGGTTGCATAGATCTTCCTGGCAGAGTGATCCAAATATTTGGATTCCTGCTCAGGAAGTCTGTTGGTATCAGCAGAACTACCAGTACGCCTGAACACAGAGGCAGTCACAAGGCTCTCGCCAAAGGGTGGTCTGTGAATCCTGCAAGGGACCCATGGACACCACATACCTACAGGCCACAGGGCAGACAGAGCTGGGACAGGAGGCAGGGTGCTGTCAGTTCTAGCCAGGCCAACAATGGCCTCGGCCACAGGAAAGGCTCTGGCCGGAGTATCCTCTCTTTGAGGATGTCAGTGAGAGGGCATCCGCCTTTTTCTGGATAGGTTCCAGGGGCATCCCAGTGGACCAGAGATGAGGCAAGAATGCCCTGAAAGGATGAAGGACCTTCCTCCATCTCTGACCCACCAGCCGATTCATCATCCCCTGGTGAGAATGGAGGCCAGTTTCATCAGAATCTGAGGTATCCAGATACAGCGGTCAACTGCCAATATCACCCCGACCCGCTGGATGTGGTCAGGGTGACAGTGACTGAAAGACACTGGGGAATCTCGTGTCCGGGTCTAGCTTCCTTAGAAGGAGCTGCTCTAATAGGCTGCTTATGGCTGCCTTCCACCAAAATTGGTGGAGAGACCAGTTTAGGCCGAACCAGAGGTTTTGCCAGCTCCACGGGTGGAGAAACTGACTTAAACAGCTCCAGAGGAGTCGGCGTCGGCCTGGGAAGCGAAAGTCAAGTAATAGCCAGGGTAGAAGTTGGGGTAGGCTTATGCCCGGACTAAAATCAGCTGTTGCCACATGAGGTCCTTGTAGCGCCAACAGAGCTTCCGCCAGAGCCTCTCCTCATCCGAGGAGGACCGATGGCATCCCTCTTTTTAGAGCACTTATGGCCCTTCCTCTGCCTTTTCGTCAAGGGTCCGAGACTCGATCGAGATCGGACGGGCCAATTTGATCGCTCAGGAGACAATGGTGGGACCAGTGATTTCCCGGGGTCAGGAACACTTCTTCAGCAGGATTCCCAGCAGGCTGGATCTCCTCGTCAGGAAAGCAAGGACCAGAGTCCAGAGAGGGAGTTGGCGACAAAGGGTCGATCGGGTCGAAAATTATCTCAACGCCATCGATCGACACTTCAGTCGACTGACCAGACGGGCAAGGCTGAGAAGCCAGCGCCAAAGAGGTGATTTTGACTGAGGTTGAAATGGCTGGTTCCTAGGACCGAGATCTCTCCTGATCCCAAGAGCATCTCCGTTGAGATGATGACGGTCCCGGGACCTTCTCCACTGATGATATACTGCGCCCAATAGTAACACCATGTCCATCAACAATATTATGATGATCTTGAAATAATCTCAGGTAACACTCTTGTGATTTTGAGGACATCAGGGCATATACAAGAGGAACAATTCTGCTGGTTTCTACGCTGCCCACTTGTGCATGCAATGAATACAGTTGCCTAAAAAGAGTGGGCACAGTCTTAAAAGTGCCGTCCATTAGCCAGCAATCAGCAACAGATAATTTCTGTTGTTCTCCTTGGTTGTAAATATGAGAATTTTGTCCTCACCACAAAGTGACTCCTTAGCTAAAAATAGTGCAACATTGAGGTACTTAAGGTCTTCTGTATGGTTACCTCATCAAGTGTGCATGACTCTGGCGGCATATTTTCATGCCTGGCTCTCTTGATGACTTGCTACAGTTCATGGCGTGAAGGCATATTGTGCCGTATTTCTGATGGCACATTTGCATACTCTTATCTGTATCAGTTGTGCCGGAGAATCATTGGTTGACAGGGTGTGTTCTTTCAATGATGCTACTGCTGCAGCTATTGGGGCTTCAGTGGCATCGGGAGAATGTGTGTGTTCAGTATTACTTCTAAGGTGATGCTGGCCCCAATTTTCACTATGCTTGCACGCCCATGTGTGACAGGGTTGAATAGGACCCTGTCCTAGTTGTTATGAAGAGTTTAAATGCAGGGATCTGTTCCATTTTTTTCCTTTCCTGTCTCTTGTCTGTCTGGTTGCGCAACCAAATTTTCTCATGAGACCTAGGATTTGATCACCCTGATAGTCTCGCAATTCTTTGCCTCTCACTCTCTCTCTACCTCCCTTGCTGTTTCTGTTTTTCCTCCCTTGCATATCTGCTGGTATAAAATATATGCAAATCATTATGTGGAAATGTAACTGATATAGGGGTCCCTTTGTTTAGAAATTGTATAGTGTTACTGTTGAAATGTATATAATTATAGTTTGAGATGATTGCAAAGCTGTTTGGAAACTCAAGGGGTTAACCTGAAATGTAATTTTAAGCCTTTTGCAGAAGCTGTGGAAAAGGGACCTCAGTTCTGGGACATTGTGTTCCTGCATGCACCTGCCTGAAATATACAAGAACATTTTAGAAAAAAAAAAACAGGATGCTTGTTAAGAAGGGGGGGGGGTTGAAAGGACTTATAAGACAGAGCAGCAATTGCTTGCACGAGACACGGAGATTGAAGGAAAACTCAGATGAATCATCTATGTTTATTCTGCCTTTGTAAATAGTTATTCTGAACAATTTTATTTTTTTAGTTTGTTATTCATAACAAAACTCTTGTTACAAATTTTACAACTGCTCTTGGTTTTTTCTATGCTTCCTGACCTGTGCCTCGACGACACCATGACATCCAGATTTTAAGTTTTGGCAGCACCAGTAAAAAAAGGTCTCCCTGTTGCCTCTCCTTAACATATAAATAACCACCAACACACAATTTGTCTTGTCCTTTTTGGGACTGCACCATCTTGCAAGGCTCGACCATATCACAGCAGCCATCTGAATTTCAGAATGTCAGAAGTTTGTATCCTGGTGTCCGTTTCAAAGTACAGCTAAATTAGCAAATACAGCTAACACCTTTTAAACCTGTACATTAGCATACATGATTGCAATTACAGTGAACTATCACTCAGCCTCTCTGATCACTGACGTCAGCCGGTGGACATTACAATTTGGAGTCTGAATCAGCGGGAGTAAAGTCGGTCACATGTTTCCTCTTTTTGCAGTCTGTGGTCTGATTTACCCTACAGAGCATCTGTAAATAAATGGCAAACTTTAGCCTGAGTACAGTCATATGGGAGTAGATACAGCAGCCTGATTTACCCTACATGTTTCCTTGCATATTTCCTCTGTTTGCGGTCTGTTTGTAAATAAATGTAAAACTTTAGATGGAGCTGGTTGCGATCTGCTTGCGGTCGGATTTACCCTACAGAGCAGCAGTACATAAATATCAAACTTTAGCTGGAGCAACATAGCCTGAGCTAAAGACGGCAAGTCAAAACACATGTTTGCTTTGTCTGGTTGGTAGCAGTGCACCAGTAATTGTCAGCCTGAGTACAGTCAAAGGCAAAATAGTCGGTAATATGAGCAGCGGGATTTAGATAGTCTGGAACATGATTGTTGGTATTTTGACACTGTCAGGAATTTGGAGTTGGGTAAATGGGTGTCGGGATTTTAAGAGTCGGGCAAATGTTCGGATCCCTAAAGGGAAACCCAACACAAAATTAACCAGGGGGAAGACCACTGTCCCTTTATATAGCATAAAGATCCAATTGACAGACTTGTTGGGGAATGCCACTCAAGTGTAACACCTTCCTTAGGTAGATGTGTGAGACACAATCAAATGTCTTTTCTTGATCTACAGTAAGCAAAAAGTCTCTCAGCAGGTCATTATCCCCTCTCTCTATGAATTCCCTCAGAGTAATTAAGTTGTTCAGTGTATTTCTCTGTTTAATTGCACATGATTGGGACTTGACAAGGACTACAAGGGCAACCCGGTCCAACCTGTTAGCTAGTATTTAAGCTAGGATCTTCTGATCAGTATTCAGAAGGCTTAAGAGTCTCCAATTTTTATATCCTCCCTGTCCTTTGATTTAAAATATAGACTAATAAAGCTGCATGCATAGTGGCAGGCATATTGCCAAATTTAAAATATAATTCAACACTAGGTAAAGTGATGGGAGTAAAAAGGGAAGGTGGAATAAATGGATCTGGAGAAAAACACACTAACAGAATGTGGGCAGGTTACCATGGCAGTGAAACACAGAACACTGGCAGCTGAAATTCTGAGGAAAGCACATCAGTTGAACATACTAGGCAACCTGCTCTGGGATATGAAAAATGAATCTATAGGATTCATAAGAACAAAGCAGAAGTTTGATACAAAGTGTGAGGGGGTCACATCTAGGGAAGAAATTTTGGATACAGATAATCCCGGAATTGAAAAGCAGACAACCAGTGACTTGACATCCTTTTCAGATATTTTAAGGAGAATGAGAACAGACATTTAAAGGTGACCTGCAAAGTATCTATACAGTCTGCTCCCATCCCCACATACCTTCTAATGCTGCTTCGGGAGTCGGGAGCTGCATAAATGATCATTTTTAATCCAGTCGTGACTTTTTATAAACTGCCAAATTTTGGCAACCCGAGCACCATGAGTCTCGGGATTGAATCAGGTGTCATTGCATTACGGTATTCCATCCATAGTGACGCCGCTACCATGTTTTATTATAGTAGCAGTGGTAGCATTTGTCATACTTATTTATGGCTTCGACGACGCTGATAGCTGCACGTTAGCCACAGCAACACCCGAAGGCTGCCGCCAGGTCCACGCCAGCCATCAACACCTCTGTGGAAGCTACAAAATAAGTATAATAAAGTACAGCCACTGCTACTATAATAAGAGCGGTGGTGGTAGCGACGTTACTAAATGGGTGGAATACCCATGTGCAATTGCACCCGCTCAATCGGGACTCGCACGGCGCTTCCGGGTTCGGACAAAAATTTCAGCAGTTTATAAAAATGGCACAACTGGATTAAAAATGATCATCTATGCAGCCCCAGACTCCCTGAGCAGCATTAGAAGGTATGTGGGGATGGGAGCGGGCTGTATAGATAGTTTGCAGGTCATCTTTTAATGAACTAACAGATTTGAATTGTTATGGCATATACAATAACTGACAAATAGAGGATAGCATAGAGGAACCTGTATATTTATGCACATTAACTTCAGAGCCAAATAAATTTTTGGCATTAGACACAGAAGAAGGTATTATTCATGCCTAGAATATAGCAGGGCTAATAAACTCTTCAGTGATAACATAAAGCCTTTCTAATGAAACATGTAATTATCTCATTAGAAGAAATATGGTCAATATCAGAACTATGGTTAGATGGCTATGACTGTATATCAAGAAAAACACAAAAAGGCAGAAAAGGGGAGACCTTGAGTGGATTTGCAGTGCCAGTCAAAACCATGAAACATGTATATATTAACAAGAGAAAAGCCATAACAGAAAATATTATATTATAAGGTATAGATTAGCTGGTGGGAAATTGTTATGTTCCTCCCCAAAATACAGTTTATTATGAAGATACAAAATTGGAAATTACTATAAATAAGCTGTTAATTGTTATACAATCAGAACCAGACACAGAAATCTTCCTTATGGATGATTTTAATGCAAGATTGGGAGATCTAGACAGTTTTAGAGACACGGGGCTGGATATTCAAACTGCGCCATTCTATGGTGCAAGCCCTTGCGCTGCATGAAATAGTTGCGCAGGGGTGTGGCCGGGGCGATATTCAACAGAGTTGCGCTATTGAGCAACTCCTTTGAATATCACCCCCCGACCACAGCCACTGTGCATGGTGCAGTGGAACTTGCGCCACCGCAAGTGGTCAGAGTGGAGCATTCAAGATGCGGTGGCGCAAGTTCCATTGTGCCATGCGCAAATTTCCGATAGTCAAAAGGTGACATGCAAATGGGGCCATAATTCATGCAAGGCGCAGGGGGCCATTTGCATCTATTTATGGCCCCATTTGCATGCCATTAGTATGCAGGTGCGCCGATCCCCGAGGACTTGCGCCTTGGCGCCTGCCAGGCAGCAGCGGTCGGGGACCGACGCCCCCTGCAGCCCGATCGCAGGCATAACTGTTGTAATCCCCCCTCCCCCCGACTGGCCCGATCGCGGGCATAACAGTTGAAATCCCCCCACCCCCCCGACTGGCCCGATCGCGGGCATAACAGTTGAATCCCCACCCCGACTGGCCCGATCGCCAGGCATAACGGTTGAAATCCCCCACCCCGACTGGCCCGATGGCGGCATAACAGTTAAACCCCACCCCGACTGGCCCGATCGCGGGCAAACCCATATAAACCCCCGAATGGCCAGATCGCTGGAAAACCCATATTAAACCCCCACCCTCGACTGGCCCGATCGCTGGCAAACCCACAGTAATCCCCCACCTCCACTAGCCCGATCGCAGGCAGAACAGAGTACAACCCTCCCAAGAACAATATTCCTGGTGGTCCAGTGACTGCGAGCCCGATCGCAGGCATTAGAGTCAACCCCACCCCCCAGGTCCAAGTACCCTGGTGATCTAGTGGCCCCCACCCCACCTACTCACGAGCCCCACCACCCGCCTCCCCTGTCAGCCGGCGGGCGGCAGCATCTCACCTGCCTGCCGCCGGTTGCTTCGAAAATTGATCGATCAGTAGGGCTGCCCCTATTGGCTCTTGCTCTGAACCATCGGGCGGCAGCCCTACCGAGCAGTCTGTCGGGCGGGCGCGGGCGGCAGGCGGGTGGATGCTGCCGCCACCGCTCGACGGGGGAGCAGGTGGTGGGGCTCCGTGGGTGGGTGGGGTGGGGCTACCAGATCACCAGGGCACGGACCTGGGGTTGACTTCTAATGCCCGCGATCGGCTTCATGTCCACTGGACCACCAGGGATATTGTTCTTTGGGGTTGTACTGTTCTGCCTCGCGATCGGGCTAGTGGGGTGGGGGATTATTGTGGGTTTGCCCCCGCATCGGGCCAGTCGGGGGTGGGGTTTAATATGGGTTTGCCCGCGATCGGGCCAGTCAGGGGTGGGGGTTTATGGGTTTGCCCACGAATCGGGCCAGTGGGGGTGGGGGATTTTAACTGTTATGCCCGCGATCGGGCCAGTCGGGAGGATTTCACAGTTATGCCCGCGATCGGGCCAGTTGGGGGGAGGGGTTACTATTATGCCCGCGATTGGGCTGCGGAGGAGACAGGACTACCCACAGGTGGCAGCTGCTGTGCTGGCGCCCTGCAATGTGGCAGCTCACCTGTGGGTGGCCCTCGACTTACTCCTTTTTTTTTGCCAAAGTTGTGCAGGCGCAGGTTGGGGGTTGCGCCTGCACAACTCTGCACAGCCCGCTGAATATCGGGCTGTGCAGTTTATGCATGGTTCCTTCCCCTCCGGTTGAGCATGCCTTCATTATAATTGCGCTGTTGCTCAGCTTGACTTGGGGAGGCGCAACTGCCTCCTGCTGAATATGGCAGAATGGCACAATTTCGGACTTGCACAGGCGCAACCCTATTGCGCATGGCGCAACCCATTTGAATATCCAGCCCAAGGAATCTGCAGTAATCCTGAAATGTAAGGCTCTTGGTAAAATTGTGAACAGAAATGGAAGAAGACTGTTGGAACTGCTAAAATGTATTGGTCTGTGTATCTTAAATGGAATTATAAGTGGTGATATGCCAGCACAGTATACTTTCACTTCTAGTAAAGGAATGAGCATGGTTGACTATTTCTTGTCCTATAAATGTCAAGTTCTAGATTTGATTGCTTTAGGAGTAACTGAAAGAACAGAAAGTGATCATACAGCTGTTTAAGAAGCAGAATTTGAAGTCACAAACGCTAAGGGGAAATGATCTGGAAAACTCCAGAACAGAGATAAGAAATAAAAAATAAAAAATAAAAATTTATTTAAATGACAAAGTACACAATTTGCTGTTAAAACTGATACAAGGCAATGAAATACAGACAATTGCAGATGGTATCCACCAATATATGGAGGTGAGTCTAATTTATAAGCAGTTTCACTTGATCAATAATATTCTTCTTCGGTTTGTATATAAAGAAGTTTTTGTAAAGAGCAAACTCTGGTCAGAGCCAATATAGCTGTAAAATGATGGTATTGATGGTGGTGAAAGGTGTGTATGAGAGAAGTAGTAGATGAATGAAGGATGAATGAGTTATGGATTGTTGTGATTTACTGTAGTTATATCAAGATATTATCATGTAATATATGGTATGTACAATAAGTTATATCAGGAGTGGTAGTATACTGTTACATTCAGATACACGTGAAACTGAATGTGTTTTTCTTTTTTCTTTCAGGTTACATTTCAGTCTTTCTTTTTAAATGTTTGCTTTCCCATTGTATAGCATCAATAGTAAGATCTTAGTGTTAGTGGTAGATAGTGGTGAAGTACACCGAGTTGTCATGGAATAAGACAGACAAATTGTATGCATTGCAGTGTGATTCTGTTGAGAATCCATCAGATCAGTATGGGTCTACAGCATCGAGCAAAGAGTTAAACATAGATAGACATTTTGTTTAAATGGCAATGACCCTTTATCAGATGAATGATGAATATTCTGACCATGATCACTTCTGAAAATAATAGTTCTTAGTATACTCATGTCAATGGTTGCAGTCCGCTCTGCTACCCCGCACCCTTCCAGTGTATTCTCTATTATTGTGTATTATTGTAATGTGGGAATTATTTTTTTAGTAATGCTACATTTTTTTGGTTTTGTTCAGCATTAATAAAAATAAAAAAATAAAAAATTCCAAGATTAGAATAGTGCACAATAATAGATAATACACTCAAGGGGGTGGGAGCAGGCTGCAACCACTGACACGGTATACAAGAGTTATTATTTTCAAAACTGATCAGCTGATCATGGAACGGAACGTTCCCACTTACAGTGATATCGGATCAAAGCATGCAGCAGGGTCGGGAGCAAGGAAATAGTACAATGAGGAGAGGGGAGGTAGGAAGCAACCATACTGTACTGAATGGAGAGGATGCAGAAAGATGTGTTTCAACTCCATGCAGTGGAAGGAGACAGCTGTTATGCATTTGGAGTCACATGCTTACAGATCCCCCTTCTTAATATGATAGCACTGTATCATGCATAGCACTCGTTATGCAGCTGTAAAAACGTTTCTTCTGGACCATAGGGACTGACATTCGACTTTCAAATCTAAATGGAGTATACCCCACTTTGTCGCTCCCCCAAACCCCTGGATCAGATTACAAGCCTAATTAAAAGGCAATATCTGGTAGCCTGGTCAATATGGTTTACACAAGGAGTTGCATATCCATGATGCCTTCCACTGGGAATGAGATGAGGCATTACAGTACAGTATGTGAGTGGTTTAGAGGCATACACAAAAAGTAATCAATTTGAGTCTCAAAGAGCGAGAGACATAAGAACAAACATATTCAGCATTCACACTCAGCTCGACTGACGCAGAGGTAAGATTGTAAACATGAACAATAGGACGGCCCAGTGGCACTGAGGGTTGAGGCGCTAGATGCCACACCTCGCGCCACGCCGGCGACTCAGATTTGGGAATGAGCTCGGGCCACCGGGGGACAGCAGGGGCGGGTGAGGATTGAGTGCCTGTTGGGCTTCTCTCCTCCCTAGGGGGGAGGTTGGGGATTGCCCGGCATGCCAGCTGCTCCTGGTGGACTCCGGGGGTACTGCAGCATGCTCGACTGCACGTATTCAGCATGCCCTGATACAGGCTGGAGTTGCTGTGCGCCTAGCGTCGAGGATGTGCACACGTACGTGAGGGTGGAGAGATCGCTAGAACAAGGAAAAGCCCAGTCTGTGGGGTAGGTAACGGCACCTGCCCCCATGTCCATGGCTGGGTCCATCCTGCCTGGCCTTCCAGGTTTCTCCACCTGGGTCCTCTCCCACGTTGGAGTCTGAATATGAAGAGTGTCCAAGAGGAGGGGCGGCCCCACCCTGGAGGGGTTAAGCTGGGGGTGCCGATCATGGACAGAGGAAGAGGGAGAGAGGAGGCACAGGTAGCAGGACCTCAGGCAAGGCAGGAGCAGGCAGGATGCCTGAGGGAGGCCCCAGACCGCAACGGAGGGAAAAGAAATAGGAAAAAAATTTAAATGAACAATAATGGTTGAAGATGCCTACTTATGCAGTCACATGCTTCCAGATCCCCTTCTCAATGTGATAGCACTATGTCACGCATAGCTCTCTTTATGCAGCCCTAAAAATGTTTCTTCTAGAACCTATGTACCCACATTATACTTTCAAATCTAACTGGAGGATACCTCACTTTGTCACCCTCCCCACCCCGGATCAGATTACAAGCCTGGTTAAAAGGTGATGTCTGGTAGCCTGTTCAATCTGATTTACACAAGGAGTTGCATATCCATGATGCCTTGCACTGGGAGTGAGCAGAGGCATTACAGTATGTGAGTAGTTTAAAGACATACTCAAAAAATAATCAATTTGAGTCTCAAAAGAGTGAGAGACCCTACAGCAAACATATTCAGCATTCACACTCAGCTCAGCTGACGCAGAGGTAAGATTGGAAGAGCGGACAGTAATAGTTGAGGATGCCCACTGCTGCCTACTTACTCGGGGGAGATGATGTTCCGGAGCAGGAAGGGCTTCAGACTCTGCATGTAGCCCTCTGCCTCTGCTGGCAGCAGCACCACCACCGAGATATCCATCGCTCACTGAATTGTGAAAGCCAACAAGCCAGAAGCTGCCTGCATGTCCCAACTCTGGTACCTGAAGGACTGTCCTAGCTCCAAAGGTCCTTGAACCATTCCAGCTCCAGCAGTTTAATGCCAGGCCACAGCGACCCCATAACCATGGTAACCCAACCTAGCATGCAGGCCGGGCTCAGTGCCTTGGCAACCTCTATCAGACATTGCTTACTGCAGTTCCTGCCACTACCGCAAGAGGCACACTGAGTCCAGAGGCCAAGCAGTCTTGGTCCTGAATACTGTTATCTGAATTCAGTAAGTTGCTTTTGCACTGCTTGCACAGCTTTTATATTTTGTACTAAATAAACTTTGCACTTTGCATATACTTGTGGACTTGTAATCTACTTCATAAGGAGTACCAGGAGTTTTAAACAGGTGTGCTGTTGCACTCCGGCTCTGTTTCTACATTTTGGGGTTTGGCAACCCCTGTAGCTGCAGCTGGTGTTGGGTCTCAGTACCATGCAGACGCGCTACTTCCTACTTGCCAAGGAAAAGAAGTACAAATGGGGCACACATTCTTTTTAGTGTTTCACAGTAGGAATAAAATGCTTATTTTTTACATTCTTTGATCTAATATTACTGTAAAATAAACTTGAAAGCTCCATTCCATGCTCAGCTGATCATGGAAGGTGGGGAGCAAGAAAACAGTGCAGCAGGGGGGAGAGAGGGAGCAACCACACTTTACTGAATGGAGAAGATGCAGAGAGATGTACTTCAGCTCCGCACGGTGGAAGGAGACAGACTTGTGGTGCGTTTGCAATAGTTCAGACATTCCAGAGTCCCCTTTCTCAATGTAATTGTACTATGACATGCATAACTCTTGCTGTGCTTTTGATTCGGTGCAAGAAACTTGCTCTGAAATAGGTTGGGAAACTATAACCTGAGTAGAACATTAACTAGAATCATACAAAATGTATATAACAATACATGGGCAGTGGTTTGTTACAACCTGGAAGGCAACCTTTCAGCCCCTTTTAAAACTCATCTAGGAGTCAAGGCTGCCTACTATTAGTGCCCATATTATTTAACATATTCGTGAATGATTTGCCAGCTACCCTTGATGTATGGAATGGGCACTTGCCAAATGTAAAAGGTATTTTGGTGCCAGTATTATATATTATATGCCAACGATTTGGTCATTATTTTGGTTTCACCCATAGGTCTCCAAAGGAAACTAAAGTTGCTGGAAGCATACTTTATGGAGCCTTCCTTGGAAATTAAATACAACCAAAAGTAAAATAATGACCCGTGGGAAAAAGAAGTACCATAGGGGGTGGTTCATACAAGGAGAGAAACTAGAAGAATTTAAATAATTTTGTTACCTAGGTTTGCATTTTAATAAAAACTCCAAATGGAATATGCATAAACAAAATGTATTAGCAAAGCTAAATTAAAATAAGGCAGAGCTTTTCAGATTCAATAAAAATATGCAGGTATGGCAGTGAAGGTGGTATTAAAAGCAACAGAAGCCAAATTAAATAGTGTTGTATTATACTTGGCAGAGCTGTGGCATTACAGGAATTTAGGGAGTGTGTTTATGTCTCTAATGGTCAGTTTTACAAGTCCCTAAATCTGTCTCAGCCAAGATAGTTAGGGCAGAATTGGGAAGGATTAAAATACAAGAAATAGCCAATTTAAGAATATTGGCATATTGGATTCAAGTTATGCATTATTCCAATAACAAACTGACTAAACAATGCTTACTAGAAAAGAACTCCTGGCATGATAAAGAGAGCCCTTCTCCATGGTTAAAAAAAATTGAAAAGTCCGTTGCAATATACTTTTTTGTAATTTGAAGTTTATTAACTTTTTTCAGGAGCATTACACACATTAAAATCATTACACACATTAAAATCTGTTACAACATATCATTGTACAGACAGATTACCATAGATTTTTCTTATTGTTTTTCCCTTGTTAGCAGATGTAAATATCTCAGTATACTTAGTCACTATAAATATTGCATACTACATAATATAACTGGTAGGTGGTGTTCTCCCTCCCCCACCCGGCTGGTCTTGAGTACTCCTTTCAGGGAACAAAATTATCCCCACACTGTTCTTCTTTTGGGATAATATCTGGTCTATGGCTCATGATCCACATTAGCCATTTATTCCAGAAGCTGGCAAATCCTGCCATTCTTAAATTTAGTCCTGCTGTTAGTTTCTATCATTGATAGATTTGTTGGATAACACCCTCCCACTCTTTTGTTGTGGGAGCCTATTTTTTTTTTTACTTTCTGTTTTATCGGACCCCTGTTGCCACATGCAGCCCCTCTCTCAGGGCTCCAAATGCACCACCCAGACTAGCGCCGAGAGGACCGGGGATCGCTTCAATAAGGGCCCCCACTCCATGGCATCTAGAGACCCAGATGACCCTTTGGGTGGGGCGGAGGGGGCTCCCCCCCTTTATCCACTCCGAACTTTAGTGGAGCGTGCACCTGGAGTCCTTCCCCGGATTCTTTTCAGTTGCTTTGTCAGTGTGGGAGCCCATCACCTGGCCAGGACGTGGGGTATTTCCTTTTCCTTTTTCTGGTCACCGCCCCCTGCAGACGTCAGCGCACATGGAGGACCAGTGAGTTGGAGGCATGCAGAGATGCACCTCCGCTCCTGTCCTTCACCAACTAACACCCTCCCTAGTGTTCTGCCTCCTCTGCTGCATCAGCACCACCTGTGGTCACCCAGGTGGTGGCGGTATTGCAGTGAGGCGAGCTTCCCACCCCTCCTGGAGAAGGAGAGCGGCCCACCAGGTGCTTGATCCTTTTCCCCCTGGCCTGCCCTTCAATGACCCTCGCTCACTACTGAACCCGAGTCGCCAACGTCATGAGTGGTAGCACTACCGCTGTGCCGACGCGCCAGCAGGAGCCTATTTTTGTAACCATTTTCTTGAGATTGCCTTCTTGGCTGTGGTGAGCGTTATGGCTAACATCACTAGGATGTGTCTGTTTCTTATATGAGCTGGGAAGAAGATCAAAATTGCCATGAGTGGTGTCAGATCTCTCATTTCCGGGGAAGGCTCTCGTGTTGCTTTTCTTATGTCCTGCCAATATTGGTGTAGTACTGGGAAACTCCAAAAAATATGCATGTGTGGGGCTCGGGATGCTCCACACTCTCTCCAGCATTCCGTGCCCCTTGTTTTATCATATTTCTCTGTGATTTGTGGGGTTCTGAAAAAAGCGAGACACTTACTTCCACCCATACTCCCACCAGATGTGTGAAGAGGTTATCTTATGCTGTGTAATGTATGCGGCCATCAAGTCCTTGTCTGTGAGTGTAATCCCCATTTCCTTATGTCACCCCATTTGTGCTTTGTCTGCTGTGGTTTCCATAATAGTGTGCATACTTTTGTACGTTAGTGAAATAATATGCTTAGGAATCATTCTTTCTTGTACTTCTAATATGAGCTGGACTAGTTGATGGGCCTTTTTTGTGTCCCATTGCAGGCCGAACCTCTCTCCAAAATAGTGGCGGACCTGCAGGTACCTGAAGTGGTTCTGAAGGCCTAAGTTGGAATCATTGTTGCAGGGTCAGAAAAGTCTGAAAATTGCTGTAAACATAGTATTGGAAATTGTATATGAGTCCCAATCGTTGCCACTTTGTGAATGTAAGGTCTAATCTGACTGGGTAAAAATTTGGATCTGAAATCAGTGTTTCTATATACTGAGCTGTGAGCTTGATACTCAGTGAGTTAAGCATAGCTCATCAGTTATTTAGGATGTGAGTGGTATATTGGGAGTTAATATCCAGTGCCATCTCTCTAGTTTTTGGTAGGTACTTTAACAGCCATGTGTAAATTTGATTCCTCTGTTCCCCCAGCTTGAGATCCTTCCAATGTAAAGTATAGGATGTATCCAGCCATTGCAATGCATATGCAAAGAGAGCCGCTTGGCAATACCCCCTAATATTAGGCAGTGCCAATCCTTCCCTTTGTTTTGATAATTGTAATATTTTAAACTGAATTCTAGGTTTCCCTCCCACCCATATGCATCTAGCTCTCAATTTATCCCATCTCTTGAACTCGTATAGATAGTAGGGGAATGTTTTGAAATAGATATAAGAATCATGGGAGAATATTCATCTTAATTATATCAATTTTCTGTATTAAAGGGATAAGCAGGTGCCGCTGCCTTTGTAAGTCCACTTGTATGGTGCTACTTAATGGGTCATAATTGACTTTATATAGAGTAGTCAGATCCAGGGGCAGTATGATTCCCAGGTGTCTGAATCTCTTACAGTTCCACCTGAAGGGGTAAGTCTTTTTGATATCTTGGTTAGGTATATAATTGAATTTGAGATCCTCCATTTTGTCTGTATTTAATTTATATCCAGCCACGGCTTCTACTTCTGACAGAAGTTCAGAGAGAGCTGGCAGTGAATTATTTGGGTTTGTCATATGCACCAGTAAATTGTCAGCATAAAATGTGACCTTATGTTCCACTTGTGCTTGTGTTAGTGTTAATCCTGTAATGTTAGGGTTCTCCCTTATTGCCTGGGTGAAAAGTTTAGCGTAAAATGCAAATAACATTGGGGATAGGGGAGCAACCCTGACGTGTTCCTCTTGATAGTGGGAAGTAATCTGAGTATGTTCCAAGTACCTTGACTATTGCTTGGGGTGAAGTATACAAGGTCTTTATCATTCAACAGAAGGAACTGAAAGTGTTCCAGTGTGTGTTGGAGAAATCTCCATGAAACATAGAAACATAGAATTTGACAGCAGATAAGGACCACTTGGCCCACCTAGTCTGCCCATTTTCCTACCTAACAGATAAGCTGCAGATCCTAGTTAACCAACAGCTTACTTCCTCTTAGCCCCCACTGGGACTGCCTTATGTCTGTCCCATGCATTCTTGAATTCCCCTACTGTTCTTGACTCCACAACCTCCTCAGGGAGGCTGTTCCATGCATCCACAACCCTCTCTGTGAAAAAATACTTCCTCACATTACCTCTGAGCCGTCCCCACTCTATCTTCAGATTGTGCCCCCTTGTCCTTATACATCTCTTTTTCTGAAAGATGCTACCCTCTTGGACTTTGTTGATTCCCTTGAGGTACTTGAAAGTTTCTATCATGTCCCCTCTCTTCCTTCTTTCCTCAAGCGTATACATATTAAGCTCCTTTAGTCTTTCTTTGTATGTCTTCTGGTGCAGACCCTGCACCATTTTGGTTGCCCTCCTCTGGACAGCCTCCACTCTGTCTATGTCTTTGCAGAGATGGGGTCTCCAGAACTGCACACAGTACTCCAGATGGGGTCTCACCAACTGTCTGTACAGAGGGATAACAACTTCCTGTTTTCTATTATTGATGCCTCTCCCTATGCATCCCAGTATCCCCCCAGCCTTCCTTACTGCCTTCTCACATTGCTTGCCCACCTTTAGGTCATCTGATATATTACCCCAGGTCCCTTTCCATTTTACTGTTGTCAGTATCTCACCCCCATTGTGTACTCCTCCTGGTTTTTGTTTCCCAGGTGCATTACCTTGCACTTCTTTGCATTGAATCTGAGCTGCCATGCATTTGACCATTCCTCCAACCCTGCCAAGTCCCTTCTCATCCTTTCTCCAGTCCATCTTGTGTATCAACCCTGTTGCAGATCTTTGTGTCGTCTGCAAGAGACATACTTTTCCTTCCAGTTCCTCTGCAATGTCACTTATAAAGACATTAAAAGGACCGGTCCCAGTACTGAACCCTGCGGTACCCTGCTAGTAACCCTTCTTTCTTCACTGTGGACTCCATTTACTACTACCCATTGGGCCCTGCTGTCTAACCAATTTTTATCCAGGCTACCACCTTGGGACCCACCCAAGGCTGGCTAACTTGTGTATTAATCTTTTGTGTGGGACTATATCAGATGCCTTGCTAAAATCTAGGTAGGCCATGTCCACAGCCCCTCCCTTGGCTACTACTTTGGTCACCCAGTCAAAGAAATCTATTAGATTCATCTGACACGACCTTCCCATCGTGAATCCATGCTGCCTTGGGTCCTGTGCCCCACTGGCCTCTATGACACCCTATTGAATGCTTGTTATACATACATACTTAAAAATAGCAGTGGTGTGGCTGTCTGGATTTTTCCAGCAAATACAGAGTTATTTTAATATTGTCCAAAGTCTGTCTTTTGGGAACAAAACCTGCTCGGTCCTTGTTATTAAGTGTTAGAAGGATTGTCTCTAGTCTTCTAGCAATGATGCTTGCATATAGTTTGTAATCCTGATTTAAAACAGATATAGGTCAGTATGAATCACATAAAAGGGGAATTTTATTGGGTTTTGATATGGCAGATATGTTAGTATATTGCCAACTGGGAGGGGGAGGTGTATCACCTTCTTGAATGGTTCCAGATAAACTGCGTAGGAGGAAGAGCAATTCAGTTTGGAATGTTTTATGAAATTCAGATGGGAACCCATCTGGTCCAGGACTTTTTAATAATTTTACATTTTTTTTATAGCTGTCAAAACTTCCCAAGTAAAAATAGGTTGAAGTAATGCCTCCTGGTAGACTTTTGTCAGGGTTGGCAAGTTAATACTGGTGAAAACGTTTTGGTATCAGGTATCATCTGGTTCTAGGCCTTGGGTATGTAAAGCTGAATAGTAGTCCCTGAATCCTTTGATAAATTCCTGCGTTTTATTTAAAACCATATTTGTGGTTGGATGTGTGATTTTAGTCATTGTGATTAGTTTCTGCTGTTGTTGGAATTGGTACGCCAGGACCTTAGAGTCCCAGGATCCCCCCTTGTAGAATCTCTGTTTTAAGTACATGAGAGCCTGCTCTGTTTTGTAGGTCAGTAAATCCTGTAGTTGAATTTTAACTTTATCTGTGGAAGCACAGTGTGATCCCCCCTGCACATGGACTGACTGTAAGAATGATAATTCCTCTTCTAAGATTTTTTGTTTACATTTGTGCTATATTTTTCTTAGCCACTGCATAGTTCACTATGTCCCCTCATAGTACTACTGTTACTGTATACCACAAAATAGCTGGTGTTATGTCTGGTGTGGAATTTTCCTGTATCAGTTGTGGACGCCTCTGTTGAATGAGGTCCTTGGACTGTGACTCTTGTAAGAGGGTATTATTGAACTGCCATTTTTGGGTATATAGTCTGTTGGAAAAGATGTCTATAGCAATGGGAGCATGGTCAGATAATATATGGAAGGTGGTAATATGTTACACCACTCCTGTGTGTTCTGCACTAATCAATAAATAGTTTTGCGGAGAATAAGTTTGATGTACTCCTGAATAAAACGTGTAGTGTCTTGAAGTGGGGTGTAGATGTCACCAAACATCGATCACAAGACCCAGTTCCTTTATCAGTCTTTTAATGTGTCTCTGTCCTGTGGCTGCCCATGAAAGATGTGGATCTGAGCTTTCTGCATCCATAAGGCGATTTAAATCTCCACCTAGTAGCAGGATCCCTTGGTGAAATTCTAATATTTTACTAAATAATCTGTGTTGTGTGATGCATCTGATCCTGGTGGTATGTATAAGCTTCCCACTATGTACATCTTACCTTATATAGTGCCCTGACTAGTGCTAATCTACCCTCTTTGTCCTGGTAGATATCTTGCACCCGAAACGCCGAAGTCTTGGGGATCGAGGTAGCCACCCCCCTTCTATGTCCATTTTGATATGTGCTGGATATCACCTGGCTCATGCCAAACTTTGCCAGCTTCTGGTGTTCTTGTTCCAACAAGTGGGTCTCCTGCATTAGAATAAATTTTTGGATGAGATTTTTTTAAGTTGTGTAATGATTTTAGATTGTTTTACGTGACTACTCAAGCCATTGATATTCTGGGACACTACCTTAAACCCAACTGATTTATTCATTTTAGTTAATGCAGGTTTGGGATCTCATTACTCTCTCCCCACCCTCCCACCCCGTCAACCTGTTTGGGGGCACAGAGTCAAGACTCCATCTTCCTTGTGCTGTATCTGCTGTTAGCTAATTTATGCTGCGTGTTGATTCAAAGATTCTTTAACCTGCTCCTTAAAAGAACTTGTCTAAATAACTTTGGTTGGGGAGTTAAGCAACCCCTTAAGGTTAGAACATTATGTCTGTTTTCTTGTATGGGACCAATTGGTCTCCTGTGTTGTGTTTCTAACTTTTGCCCCTTTGTAACTAGGAGTCTGACATGAACTATAATACAAGGGTTTGTGACTTCCAAAGTAGGGATGTGTTCAAGGTCACACCCAACGTTCTCCTGAGGTGTGTGCCTGGTGGTAGTGGTGTCTCTGGATTTGGAGGAATGGCCAGATCCAATGGTCATCTGAGCCTCCGTAATGGGAAAATTTCCCTCTGTTGTGAGGAGCAAAGTGATAACTATTAAAAGCCTCATTCTGCTACATCTTCTGTTGGTGTTTTCCCGGGGATGTAAAGTTGTTATCTGTTGTATCCCTTTTGCAACCCCCCCCCCCCCCAAGCAGGATTAATCTCCCGTGTTGATGTGGGATAAATCCAGTCCCTTGGGTCAACTGCAAACCCCTTCAAATCTTGTGTAGTGTATTTTAAACTGAAATTTGTAATCCTTTTTGGGAGGGGGAGACCAATTTCCGGTAAAACATAGCAAACAATTTCTATTCTTAGTCACTTTACCATTTCACTTGTGCTTACCTGTAAACATTATTATTTAGCATCTTACCAGACCTTCAAATGCCACATTCAGGGCAACTCTGTTATCTTCACCTTTGATGTATGTGCCTTCACCTTTCATGTGTGACATCAGAACTTTAGAGCCAGGCCCCAGGTGGAGTATTACGCTTTCCACCATCCAACCTGCCAAAGTCAATGGATTTTGCATAGTTCTCTCTATGTGGGGATATCCCCGTTGATAGGGCCTGCCCCAGGCAGCCCATGGCTAAAGAACATATTTGAAGTGTTTCCTCCAGGGTGATGTATTTATCTACTAGGGCCTCTCCATATATTTCTAGTAGTTGCATTCTCTGATAATCCATGGTATTAACCACTTGGACCTGTGGTGATGGCCCTGTGCTACGTCTCTTGTAATTAAGTGCCTTTGCAGGGTTACTCGACTGCGTACGTCCATGTCATCCCTTGTTCTACTGGGAATCAATTAATGAAATTAGGGTGTCCCAGTAGTAACCAGAACTCCACCTCCTGCTCTCACTGGTCAATTCCTGAAGCCACAGTGCTTTCTCTTGAAACAATGAGGTACTCACCGATGATTGCTGTTAAGTGCCCCTACACCACCGACCCCAACACCAGCCAGACAGATTTGTTTTTGGATGTTGCCCATGGAAAGCCAGCCTACGTCTGTATCACTTGCAGTAACTGAATATCTCTATAACCATTGCCTAAGGCAGTTCAAGTCTGTTGAGAGTGTTTTGTGATACCTCATGTGAAGTAACCATATCACGATTCTAGGTCTCCCCTGTGATGACGGGACTAAAGTACTGCCTGAGGCCGTTCTGTGTCTAACAGAGGAGCTTATTACTCTCCACATGAAACATTCAGTTAAACTTAGCTGCAATGGAGTGACCCATGTGTAATTACTGCATGAGGCAGCTGTGCTCTGCCCTGCTCTGGAAGGGATGTCATTATTATTTAGATCTGTATTGTCACCCGTGTAGGCGATAGTCTGTTTTCCCCACATTTAATTTGGCTGCCAAGGGTCCACATGGGAGTGTCAGACAGCGAGAGTTAGTGCCGTCTTCTGCTCATTTTAAATTGATTGGGTGAGGTTAGCAGGTCTCAGGGAGACAGTTATATGCACTTGTGAAATAATTAGTGGAACCATGTGTTCAAGCCCCAGGAAATCTTTACTGTATTCTGACTAATGCAGTTAGCCATCGCCTTTCAACTGCCCCGGAGAAGAGAGGGTTAAAGAACCTATGCAAGTAGTGGAACGTTGATAGGCTTGAGCTTGGTTTTCCAACTACTGTCCTTGGTTCATTCTATACAACTACCAGATTCTTTACTCTGCCCCGACCCCCCCGAAAAAAAACAACAAAAAAACTATTTGATTGAAAGCCTAACCGCCTTATTATTGTTATCTTTGTGGTTAGAACAAGCTGCTGAACTGGCTCCTGCCTCAAAGAAAAAGAAGAAAGAGAAAAATTCAGAGCTGGAACCGCAAGTAAAAAACGCACCAGTTCCCACTGTTAAAGAGATTGCAAATGCTGTCCGCATTATCCAGTTGCTGCAGACCAGTTCCCCACCCCGGTTCCTCAGCAAACTCCACAGCTGCCTCTGGTTCAAATATCAGCTGCTTCAATGACTGTCCTTTGAACCAGAATCTTACTATGAAGATGAGGAGGAGGAGGAAGACTTCGGTGAACCCACTGAACCTGAAATCTGTCCTGAACAACAGGAGTTTGAATCTCCCCCTCGCCATGCTGAGGAGTTTTCTTCCCACTTCTCCTTTATGAAGCAAGTGGCAGAGACCCTGGACCTCCCTACTCAGGAGACCACTGAGGAGGAGGAGGAACCAGACTATATGGAGATGATGGATGTGCCAGCAACCAAAAGGCTGCTAATTCCTATCGACAAATCTATCAAAAGGCAAGTACTGAAGATTTTGCAGACCCCCACTTCTGTCCTCTCTGTGGACAAAAAGTTGGAAAGGAAATACCATCTGGCAAAATGTGGAGCTGAGTTCCTGTTCAGTCACCCCAGCCATGAGGGGGTGGTACAGGAAGCTGCCTGTGATAAAGCAGGTATACCTTTATCTTCTCACCCACCTGACAAGGATTTCAGGAGAATCGATTTCATGGTTAAGAAGGGATACTTAGGGGATTCTCTGGCCATTAAGCAAGCCTCCTATATGGCCTATGTCTCCAGATACCAGAAAAACCTCTGGAATTCTGTATTAGAATTGGCTAGCAAAGCCACTCCTCAACTGGCAGCTGATCTGGCAGAGACTGCTAAATGTGGCATTGTATGTCAAAACTGTCATAGAAGAATGTCATTGCTACCACTGCCTATAGATTGCTCTTGCCTACTTATTATCAACCCCTTTCCTTCATTCTGCCCACACCGAACATTACTACTTAGGAATCCTATATCGTAAATCCTCCATTTTCCCTGCCCCTCCTTGCAAGTACCCAGCTTGTAAATCCACCTCTCCCCGAAGTGTATATTCCCTGCACCATCCCCACCCATGCCCTCCTTACCTCCTCTACCCCCTGTTACCTGCACATTGTGTTAGGTTTTGTTAATCTGATACTGCATATTCTTCTTTTATGTCGCTCCCCTTCCAACATCATCCTTTTTCCTTGAATAGGATATGTACCTACTTAGAAATAGTGTACCATGTACTTAAATATTACACCATTACTTTTTTATTGTCACCTTGTTTGATTTTATTATGTATATACATGTTGTTTACTTGCCTGTACATAAATGCAATGTTTCTGACCTTGTGTGATGCAGGTCCACCTTGTAAATGAGCTTGCTCAATGGTGACCACCTGAATAAATAAAGATTTGATTGATTGATTGATTGAAGCATCCAAGTACCAGTTTCACATGCCAGTGGATTCTAATGACAGTGCTGTCAGGGTAATGGCAACCACAATGTCCCTGAGAATGCTTGCTTGGCTTAGGGCCACTAACCTCTCTCAGGACACTCAGACCAAAGCTTTGGACTTCCCTTGTGAGCAAACTTCATTGTTTGGGGAACAAACAGAAGCTTTCATGAAGAAAATGGATGAATACAAATCTGCCTACAAGAGTGCTTCTGCCAAGGAGAAGGCTTCTACTCCTCAGAAGCCCCAAAACAGGGGAGGTAGGGAAAGGGCCATATACCAGACCCTTCTATCAAGCCCAGGCTTTCCCAGTATACCAGCAGCAGCTTGGATACTTTAGAGACAGGGGTAGAAGGGGCACAAGCCGCTCTAGCCCCATTGCTCAGCCTAGGACTCCTGCAAAGCAGACCCCCTGACCTGCTTGTCAGGGATGCCTCCCCAGTTCCAGTAGGGGACAGACTGGCTTACTATTTACAGGCATGGCAAGCCATCTCCACAGACAAGTGGGTCCTGGAAGTAGTAAGCCAGGGTCTTGCTCTCAACTTCAAGTCCATCCCAAGGTTGAGAGCAAGACTGTTCAAACCTGCAACCCCAGAAGAGAAAATCTTACTGGAATCAGAGGTAGGCAGCCTTTTACTAGGCAAGGCAGTGGAGCCTGTCCCCTCTCAGAGGGGAATGGGCCTGTATTCAAAGTACCTCTTAACTCTAAAGGAAACTGGGTAGTGGCAACCCATACTGGATCTCAGAAATTTAAACAGGCACCTGACAAAGCCAAAGTTCAAAATGGTTACTCTGGCAGTGATTCTCCCCACTCTCAGGTAGGGAGACTGGTTGACATCTTTAGACCTCAAGGATGCCTACTTTCACATTCTTATCAGGCAGTTCCACAGAACGTATCTCAGGTTCAGATTACCATCAGGCCATTATCAGTTCAGAGCCTTACCCTTTGGTCTGACCTCTGCCCCAAGGGTGTTCGCAAAGTGCCTGGCTGTGGTGGTGGTGCACTTGAGAAGGCAGAGGGTATCAGTATACCCTTACCTAGATGACTGGCTAGTCAAGGGGCAGTCTCCTCAGCAGGTAAGGGATGCCCTAGCCCTCACACAGTCCACCCTGCAGCCTTTGGGGTTCCTGGTGAATTTGAAAAAAGTCAGTCTTGCAACTGGTCCAGCTCCTGGACTTCATGGGAGCAGAGTTAGACACACTAAAGGGGAAAGCATTCCTTCCTCAAGGAACAGCGGACAGCCTGGTGTAGCTGGCAAGTTCCTTCCAGCTCCACAACCCCTGACCAGCAAGACATTTTCTGCAGCTGTTAGGCCATATGGCAGTATCAGTGGTAACAGTGTCAGGAGCCAGGTTCTAAATGAGGGACATACTGTTCCACCTAAGGTCCTACTGGTCTCAGAGAAGAGACTCCCTGTCAAAGCTGGTTCTAGTCACAGGGACCTGCTTCAGGCACTCCAATGGTGTCAGGAAAGGGACAACCTCAGAGAAGGTGTCCCATTCCTGCAGCAGTCCACAACAGTGGTGTTGAAAACTGATGCCTTCCTCCTAGGGTGGTGAGCCCCCCCCAGGGGAGCACACTGCACATGGCTTTAGTAAGAGACAGTGCTGCACATAAACCTGCTGGAGTTCAGGGCAGTCTTTTTAGCCCTCAGTCCTTTGCCACAATGGTATATGGCAGGGTTGCGCAAGTCAGAATAGACAACACAACCACCATGTACTACATAAACAGGCAAGAGGGCACAAGGTACACTATGCTGTGCACAGAGGCTATGAAAATCTGGAGTCTGGCTTACTCTCTCGAGGTCTCCCTCTCAGCAGTTCACCTTTCAGATGCTCTGAGCAGGATCTATCAGAACCACCATGAGTGGTCTCTGAACAGACTGGTCCTGAAAACTGTATTCAGAAGGTGGGGCACCTCAGAGATAGATCTCTTTGCAGACCCAGACAGTCACCAGTTGCCACAGTTTTGTTGCAGGCCTCTGGCAGTGGGCACAATGCCACTGGATATACTAATACTGGATTGGACAGAGAAGATCCTGTATGCCTTCCCTCCATTCCCTCCGTTGCTCAGGGTGCTGAACTAGCTCAGGTCCCAGCCAGCAACAATGATCCTCATAGCTCCAGATTGGGCCAGGCACCCTTGGTACTCCCTGCCTTTGTCCCTATCAATTTCCAGACCGATTCGCTTCCCCAGGAGGCACAACCTGTTGACATCCTCCCAGGGGAGAATCCTCTACCCAACCTCAAGTCCCTCAGGCTCATGGCCTGGCTCTTGAGGACCTAGAGTGTGCTATTTTGCACCTCTGTGAAGGGGTCCTGGAGGTCCTTAGAGTATCTAGGAAGCCCTCTACCAGGAAGACTTACACTTCCAAGTGGAAGAGATTTTCCATTTGGTGCCAGCAAAAGCCCATGGATCCACACCAGGCTGGACTGTCAGTAATGCTGGATTACTTGGCCCATCTTCATTCCCTTGGCCTTAAGCCATTTACCCTCAGGTTGCACCTGGCAGCTGTCTCTGCTTATCTTTCAGCAGGTAAGGCCTCCTCCCTAGCTTCCAATCTGATTTTCAAGAAGTTTTTTAAAGGGTTGCTGCACCCTCCACACAGGGAACCAGCTCCCTCTTGGGACTTGAATATATGCATTGCACATCTAATGCAACCCCCATTTGAGCCCATGTCTTCAGCAGATCTCAAGTATGTGACTTTGAAAACAGTCTTCTTCATAGCAATCACTTCAGCCAGGAGGATTAATGAGCTCCAGGCTTTGTGCACAGAGCCTGACTATATTGCATTCCATAGGGACAAGGTAATCCTCAGAACCAACAGGAGATTTCTCCCCAAAGTGGTATCTGACTTCTGCCTCAACCAGTCTATTACCCTGCCTGTCTTTTTAACTGATCATTCCAGCTCAGGAGAACTCAGGCTGCATAGCCTAGATGTCAAGAGGACTATCAGCTATTATTTGGACCATACAAAATGCCATAGGTAAGAGAAAACTCAGCTCATCTTCACCTATGGAGCAGTGGGGAAAGGCAGACTAGCCTCAAAAAGGACCATTGTGCGCTGGATTGTGGACTGTATTCAGTTTTGCTATGGAAAACTGGGCAAGGAATCCCCAATGGGCCTCAGGGCCCACTCCGCTAGGGGCATAGCTGCTTCTATAGCAGCTGTAAGCAACATTACTTTGCTAGAAATTTGCAAAGCAGCCACCTGGAAAACTGTTCACACCTTTACTAAACACTATCACCTGGACACCCAGGCTAGAAGTGTTACCAGGCTTGGCACAGCAGTACTGCAGAGCCTGTTTCCAAAGTAGGTTCTATACCCGCCTCCAAAGGTACTGCTTGGTAGTCTGCATTAGTCAGAATACAGTAAAGATTTCCTGGGGCTTGAAGAAAAAAAATACTTACCATAGTAATCTTGTTTCTTCCAAGGGAATCTTTACTGTATTCTGAGCTCCCACCCTGCCTCCCGTACCAGACTGGGGGGGGGGGGGGCACTGCACTCGAGCTGTTTATATTGTGTTGTTGAAATTTGTTGAGTTGGTTGTCTTTGGGCATCTGTGACTTGAGTCTTTTCAGATGTCACTATTTAATGGGAGGACTGATTATTACTGGGTGGATTGGTTATTTAGGATAACATAGATAGTATATTTTTTGGACATGCTCCGTAAGAATCTGGCAGTTGCATAGAAAGCACCAGGGACAGTAGTTTGAAAACCAAGCTCCAGCCTATTAACGTTCCACTATTTGCACAGGTTCTTTTCTTCTCTGGGGCAGTTGAATGGTGAAGGCTAACTGCATTAGTCAGAATACAGTAAAGATTCCTTTGGAAGAAACAATATTACTATGGTAAATAATTTTTTCTTCCAGTGCCACAGTGGACCCACTCTCCCAGTGAGGTTAACCTGCTAAATCCACTGATCTCTCCCCCAGTAGAGGAGATTTATGCTTCCTTTTACTGCCTAAGGCAGCTCAACACCTTTACTAATCACCATGTCTGTACTGTGAGCCTTATTTATACCGAAAGCGCTGCTCCCCTCCCCCCTCAGGAATGTAATGAGAGCCTGTGTGGCACTTACAACCAATGATTCACAGTACCTAGTTACTCTCTGAAGGGAACACAAAAACAATGCAGTGAACTGATTGCTCCTGAGATCAGGAGACCAATACTTTCAACTGCTGCCTAATGCAGCTAAACACCGGAGTTCTACAGCGGGTCAAATAAAGCACCCTGTCTTGCTCCCTATATAGTAATCGAGGTAAAATTACAGGACTCTCTTTAAACTGAGATGAAACATTTTCAACTACTGCCTAAGGCAGCTACCGTATATACTCCCGTATAAGCCGAGATTTTGAGACTAAAATCAGACCACATAATTAGGGGTCTCGGCTTATACACGGGTCACTCTGCGCACGACAATTATTTAATGTACCCACTGTTCTCAATCAAGTCCCTAGTTACCAGTAGTTGCACACCTTTGACATACTGTGTACCCCACATCAGAACATTCTGCTTACTCATGCTTACCGATGCCAAAATGAGTATTATAAAAATTATAGAAGCAGCAAATTTCGGCAAACCAAGCTCGTAAAAAGACAATCATATCTCCCTGACCCTCAGCCCCTTCTGGTATGCCATAAATACGCACATTGTTATGATGAGAACGGTTCTCCAAATCAATACATTTTTTCAGTTAGCCGTTCTGTATCTGTTAGGACTCTCAAAATCACCCACTCTTTCGATTTATTCAGGTATCTGTGGTAGATTGGTGAGATTCTAATTCTTTAATCTTTGTAGCCAACAAACAAAGCTTACCTGTTAAATCTTCTAGGAGTCCTTTTGTCTCGCTGCAGAATGCCCAAAGCTTTTCAAGGAGGGCCACATTTACCGAGGGGGCTGTGAGAGATTCAGCCATTGCAGAAGAGCTCACCTCAGGTTCTCAAGCCATTGATGGAGTGCTAGCAGCTGAAGGAGCCAGTAGATCATTGTCCTTAGACTTTTTGTTTTCCTCATGGGTACAGTAGGTCTCCCAAACACATCATTACAGCTATCAATGTAAAAACTCAAGTTTTAGGGAGAATTGTAACAGAAAAAGCCGGGTTCACAGCAGAGCTCTTTCACAGCCTCTCCGTACCCAACAATGACATCACATGAAGTCCCCTGTAGTCTGCCGAATGGTTTATAAATGTGATCTCGGCTTATACACGGGTCAATGAGTTTTCCTAAAAAATGAATGGCATTTTAGGGGGGGTCGGCTTATACGCGGATTGGCTTATCCGCAAGTATATATGGTACATCATTAAGCCAGTGTTTGTAGTGTAAAACTTGTTCCCTGTCCTGGTTTAACTCTATGTCAGTTTACCAGCTCTTAGCCACTTTGTTGGTGTTCTTAATTTATTCCTTCCCTTTTGCTAAAATTCTGAGCCATTGAGTCAGGAGGGTCATCTGATTAACTGGAGTACGGGAGGGCAGGTGCCTCCCAGAGATACAGAGCACAGAGACCCAAGGTTGGAGATTTTTAATTTTTCTTTGCTTTATCATTTAAAAGGAGTGCTGCCCCCAGCCCGTGATGCCCCAAACAGAGTCCCCCCCTTCAGTATGTCCTCTCAGCGTCGGATCATGACCAGAGCACAGCAAACTACCAAAGGACCTATGACATGGCTGCTTGAATTGTCATGCTGCCTTCCGGAGATCGGAACACCACAAAGTCTCTCCTTGTGGTTATTTTCCAATTTTAACTGCTGTGCACTCCTAATGGGTGTGGCAGTAAGGGGCATGGTCCAATCGTAAGGGAGCTAATGAACATCTCTGAGCTGCACTCCTGTTCACTTGAATGTCCACCGTGTTGTCTCTGCTCCCCCCCCCAATAGGCCACCCCTGCTTCCCCCTCCCAGTCCCTCCCAACTCACCCGGCAATTCTAGATGTCAGGAATCAATCCTGATCTTAGTTCAAATGTCTGATGAGGGGCGATTTTTCCTTGTAGACCAGAGCTGCTGTACAATGGCCACAATAGTAGATTCGGTTTCTTGTCAACACTTCATTGTCAACTCTCTGCCAGGGTGATGTACACTTGTCCCTCAAGGAGCATGATTGTGAAGCCTGATCGGGCAACAGTCCTTTCTGCTGGAGATCCTTTTGGCTTCTGCTGCTGTATTGTAGGTGACCTGTCCAGTATTTAGCTATACTGTCTGTAAGTCAGGGTATGATGTTTTGAATTTAAGATTTTGTTTCCTAAGAGCCTGCAATGTGGGGATATATTCCTGGTGACTGTGCATTATCGCCTGCGAGTAATCGATATAAAAAAATGTGTTGCTGCACGTAGAACACCTGCTTCTTTCTCCACGCCGTCTGTAGTATTTGATCCTTTACTGCCCAGTTCATGACTCAAACTATTATGGAGCATGGCCTGTCTTTAGGTGATGTAGGCTTAGGGCCCAGAGTTTGGTGAGTCCTTTCGATGTCAGTCGATAATGCCTTTTCCAGCTCCAAAGCTGTGTGAAAAATAGATATCAGAAACTCCATTAAATTGTTGCCCTCAGTATTTTTGGAAAACCCATACAGCTGGAGATTTGTCTGATATGAGCTATTTTCAGCATCCTCCTGTCAAGCCACGATGTGTGTTTGGGTATCTGCCAGTTGGGCTACTTATGTTCAGTTCTGTCTAGTGGTTCGTCCACCAAAGTCAACTGCACATCTACTGCATCAGCCCTTGTTGTTAAGGCTGTGATTGAGCCTTTAATTTCCTGCATAGCTGTATTCATTTCTGCTTGGAAAGCTAGATGTTCTTTTAGGATTATTTCCAGTTCTGGTTTACCAGGTCTCGGCGGCAGGGATGCTACCGCCAAAGGTGGGTCTGATAGTTGCGGTTGCTGCATGGCCGAGAGCCTTGTTGTCGATAATCCTGTTGAATCCATGTCCTCACTGTCCACTTTCTATTTGCCAATCTTCACCATTGGGAATTAGTTGTAATGCTGTGATGTTTTTATCTTGCATTTCCCACTTTTACCAATGTTTCACTTGATTTTCTGCTCAAGTGGGAAGAGAGCCACTGAAAGACAGTGTTGTTAACATGATGACGTCACTGGAAGTCATCTGTTGCAATTTACTAATAGAACCCATCTATAGAAAGACTGGCAGATTAAAATTGAGTTTAAAAAATGCCTACATTAGGGTGCTAAAAATAAAATGATGGGCTCTCACTAAAGTAAAAGATATGGAAAGAGAAAAAAAAACACACGATTCTAACCCCAGGAATCACTCACTTAATATTTACACTTTAAGCAGTCATCACGGCCAAGAACAATGCCTCAGAGATTGAACCTATGCAAACTGTGGAATTCGGAATGTAGGTTCAGACTCTGCATCCATGTTTCACTCTGGCCATTGCTCAGATCTGGTTCTCTGCCTGAAGAAAGCAGTTGCCCCATAGTGAACTCCAATAATGCCTGGCTTTCCAGTCTGCCTTTTATTTTCTAGTTTTATTGATTACTCTGCATTTAGTTAATTTTTTTGTAAATTACAGATCTTACTTCAAGAGGGTTCCTGCAGTAGGTCATCACAGATAGGACTGTGCTCCCTGGTGTCAGGATTGCACGGCAAACTTTTCCAGCAATGCTTGGCGGGGGACCGCCCACCAGACATCACGTGGTGGATGTCAGCGTGACCCTATATAGTGGGTAGTCCCCATGCCTGCCCTCCAGTTCTTTCCCGCCGGCAACCTGCTCATAGTACCTCGTGGTTACTCTTGCCCAGCCGATCAGCATTTTTGGCCCGCTTTTTTTGCTCAAATGTTAGTTTGTAATTTTGTTTATGTCTTCTCCACCGCCGACTAAGTTGAAGAAGAAGTGCAAAAAGTGCGGCACCCTGATCCTGCATAAGGACGGCCACCTTCTATGCCTCTTTTACTTGGGCCCAGACAATGACACTGCGGCCTGCTCTGACTGTCAGCCCTTCAACCAGGCCACTCGTAAGAGAAGACAGCAGGTCCTGGAAGCCCATTTTTTGAGGTCAAGAATGGCTTCGATAGAGAAAGAGATGCAGAAGGTAAGGGACACTGCATCTTCCCCTTCTTCAGAATCCAAAAAGAAGAAAAAAGAAAAAGAAAAACATGGGGAGCACTCAGAGGATCAGGACCAAGGGGACTCCAGCAGGCCCTCGACCAGTAAGGCCATTCCCCCACCGCCTGCCCTTGTGGTTATCCAGGCCACGCCCTCCAGGTACTTCTGCTGCTTTTCTCCTGCTCTCCACTGCTGAGTCGTACACCAACTCCTCTGGCGAACGCCCAGGTGTTGCCGATAAGTTGGCCCCCATCTCATCCAAGACCCCATCTCATCCACCCAACTGCCGTTAAGCCGAGTCTCAAGGATCATGTTGGGACTTGGCCGGCCTCTACCGGTAAGTCGGTCGAGGGTTCTTCCCTCCACCGCCCGGAGACTCTATCAGCTGATCAGCTGGCCATCTCTGATGTCTGCCTGGACCCTGCCCACCCGTCAGGGGCTCAAGCTGTCTAACCTGACACCAGGCCGAGCACTTCTTTGGCTGTTAGCCAACCTTTCCTCCAGACTTTGCCTGGACAGGAGTCTTCCCTCCTACCTCCCCAGGTTGTCGATCTGGCTCCAGTGGTCACCACCGGCCCGGAGGAGGGAACGGGATCCCTGGAGGTGGTTCTTCCTTCGCACACCCCAGCGTCGATTCCCCGGACTCCGTTAGAAGGCCCCAGGCCAGAGGCTCTGACGTTGACCACCAGTGTCTCACTCTCTGGATCATCAGACCCTTCGTTAGGCCTTCTCACGTCAGCTCCGTCTCACTCATCATCAGAGGTTCTGATGTGCATTTGGTCGGCTCCTCTGTTGGGGTCCTCATGTTTGATCCTGATGACAGTACTGACCTGCATTGGGTCGGCTGCTCCGTTGTGGCCCTCACATCTGATCCCGACGACATCACTAGTTTTGTCGGACCTGACGTTGCCTACTTATACAACAGCTGGTCTGACGACGATTCCCCTGACGTCAGTTCCTCTGATGTCAGGTATTCTTTTGCAGGGATTCGCGCCTGGACTCTATCGACCTCATGTTCTAGGCTTCTTTCCCCATGGGCTGATGTCAGCTTACCCTCTGTCGGGCCCTTCATCAGACTACCTCTTTTCGGGGCACCACTATCTGTGGTATCCCTCTTATCAGGGCTACCCTTATCATACTCATTTTCATGGGCCGAGTGCTCCTAGCTGTCACTTTCCACCTGCCCATGTTCCTTTACCACCTCCTCCTCCTGCTCCACAGCAGGATTTTCAGAATTAATCCAATCTTGGTGGGAGGAGGCTAGGTCTGAGCTGGTGTCTTACCTAGAAAAATGCCTGCCAGTTCCAGTAGTTACCCCTCCCTCTTGTTCTCTATCACCTGTCAGCTCAGTATGCTCGATGGTGCATGCATCAAGGTCCACTCCTAAGGAGGTCACTTTCCCTGATTTTAAACCTCCTGAAGATGATTCATCCCTTTCTGGGGGAGAGTCCCCGGAGGATTCATCGGAGGAGCATTCTTCTGAGGCCAAAGAGGAGGATTCTCCTAAGTCCCCTCCTGAGGATCCTTCATTTACTGAACTTTTACATATTATCCAGCAAATTTAATGGCTGGAATACAGAACAGCAGGATCCTAAGAGTAAGCACCTCGCTGAACATCTAGATCTGGAGACAGCTTCCCCGATCCCCATCGCCCCATGGATAGCCCCTCACGAAGACCTCACCAGTACCATCTGGCAGCTGCCGCATTACATTCTGGCTGTCCCCAAGAAGGCGGACCAGCTCTACCATGCTCCAGAGGGAGTTTCCTTCTTGGATGCCCACCCCAAGGCTGATTCGATCGTCATTGCTGCGGCCCACGACCGTTCGGCCACTACAAAACATATGAGCATCTCTCCCCCAGATAAGGAGTCTCAGCAGCTGGACCAGTATGGCAAAAAGTTTATTCTTCAGCTATGTGTGCTCTTCGCTTACTCGATTATGTAGTGCACATGGTGTCTTTCCAAAAAGCGACTATGGCCAAACTCGAGTCCCGTATCCAGGCTATGGAGTTTTTGGAGCTCCAGGAGGAGTTGGTCAAAGACATACGCCTATCAAAAAATTTGTGTCGACATGTGCTTAGGGCTACCTATGACACAGTGGAAGTGGTAGCCTTAGACGATATGCCTGGCTTAGCATTTCTGGCCTCTCTAATGACGTCCAGTCTGCGATACAGGATGCCCCTTTTAGGGGCTTGGTCCTTTTTGGTGGGGACACCAAAGATATTATCATGGGCCTTCAGGTCAGCGGCCAAGCCCTGAGGTCTTTGAGGTCCATGTACCGATTGGGAACCCAGGGAAAACAGCCCTTTCAGAGACAGACCAAAAGGCAGGGTAAACAGCCCTTCACTTGGCAACAGGGAAAAAGAAAGTCTATGGGTCCCACCTTTTCGCCCCTTCCCCCCGATGCTAAATCTCAGCGAGGGTCCGGGGGGGTCCCCTCCCCTCTGAACCCTCTGCTTCCTGACTGGCTACATCCTCCGCCTCTTCTGCTTGCGGGCAAGGAGCCGGTGGGAGGAAGGTTCGCCCTTCATGCACAAGAGTGGAGGGACGTGACCTCAGATGTATGGGTTCTGCAGCTCGTCTCAAAAAGACATACCTTGGAGTTTCTGGAGCTCCCCCCAGGATTCTTCTTCAAGTCACTCATCTTGCTCACCACACCAGGTTCCGCTAGTCGAGGAGGAAATCTGGTCTGTAGACCAGAAGGCGGCCATAGAGCCTGTCCTTCTGTACCAAAGAGGGAAGGGATTTTATTCCCACTTTTTCCTGGTTATGAAAAAGACAGATAACCTCTGACCCATCTTAGATCTCAGCAATCTAAACCTTTATGTGGAGTACAAAAGGTTTTGCATGCTGACACTGCAGAGTCTCCTGCCTCTTCTGCAGGAAGATCATTGGCTTTGTGCACTGGACATGCAGGATGCTTACCTGCATATCCCGGTGTTCCCGGGCCACCGCCTACTTCCTGCACTTCTGCTTCCAAGGGGAGCATTACCAATTCACAGCCCTCCCTTTTGGCCTTTCCTCGGCACCTCAGACTCAGATTTTTACCAAGTGACTTGCGGTCGTGGCTGTGGCCTTACACCATCAGGGGATAGCAGTTTTTCCTTACCTGGACAACTGGCTTTTGACAGCCCCATCCAGGGACAGTCTCCTGGAAGCTCTCTCATGCACATTGGACCTTTTTTCTCACCTGGGTATGACAGTCAACTTCCCGAAGTCGACTCTTACCCCTTTCCAGAACCTTCAGTTCATTGGGGCCATCTTGGACACAGTCCAGTGCAAAGCCTTCCTCCCCCCAGACAGGGCCGAGACCATTCGAGAGCAGGTCAATGTTCTGATCACTTCCAGATACCTTCTGGCCAGAGCATGGCCACTCCTCTTGGGCCTGATAGCGGCCTCTATTTCCACGGTCCCATTTGCCAGGTTACATATGAGGATCACCCAGTGGACCTTGCTGGTCCAATGGGATCAGTACTTGGATGACCTGGACCATCCGGTTCTAGTCTCCAACATGATCAAGAAGGATCTTCTTTGGTGGTTAGATCCTTTGAACCTTTCACGGGGCCTTCCATTCAGAAGTTCTCCACCAATTTGGACTCTCACCACAGATGTCTTCTGTCTGTGTTGGGGAGCCCACCTAGGGTACCACCGAACCCAGGGATCATGGTCCCAGTTGGAGACGGCACTCCACTTCAGTATTCTGGAGATGAGGGTAGTTCCTTATGCCCTCCAGGCCTTTCAGTCCATTCTGTCAGTAGGAACACTGCTGATCCAGAAGGACAATATGTCTGTAGTCTGATACATCAACAAGCAGGGAGGCGATGCGGGTGTGGAACTGGGCAATTTAGCATGGTCTGTTCCTAACTGCCGTGCACATTCCAGGAGTTCAAAACGTCCTGGCAGACAGCCTCAGTCAGACCTCGTCCCTCACTCACGAATGGGAACTCAGTCAGGAAGTAGCAGATTCTTTTTTTCAGACTTGGGGTCACCCAGACCTGGATCTGTTCACCTCCCCATTCTACGCAAAGCTTCCCAGCTTTTGCTTGCTCATTCCTGAGTCTGGTGCTTTCTGGCATGACGCGTTGTCACTTTGTTGGACAGGTAGGTTCTTGTGCACCTTCCCTCCCTTTCCCATTCTGCAGAGTTCTCCTAAAGCTCCAGGCAGAGGAAGCGCGGATGATCCTTATTGCTCCCCTCTGGCCAAGGCAAATCTGGTTTCCACTCCTGCAGCAGCTCTCAGTGGAACCCCCAGTTCCTATTCCTCTCAGACATGACCTGTTGACCCAGGATCAAGGCAGGTTAGTGCATCCCTGGCTCAGGACCCTGCATCTTCATGCGTGGCTCCTACAGACATAATTAAGTCTTGATTCAGGATCTCCCAGAAGGTCACTCAGGTACTAGTAGAGGCCAGTGATCCCTCTACCAGATTGATCTATGCTATGAAATGGAAGAGTTTTTCCATTTGGGTGGTGCCTAAAGGCTGGGACCCCTTTACGTGCTTGGCTCCACAGTTTACGGAGTATCTGTTACACCTCTATGATTTGGGTCTATCTTACTCCTCCCTCAAGATTCACCAGTTGGCCATTTCATCCTATCATGATTTGGTAGGGGGGAAACCCGTGGTGCAGCTGGAGATCTCAAAAATCTTTCTGAAAGGGATTCTCCATCTGAAACCCCCTATCTGTAACCCCACAACACCTTGGGATTTAAATTTTGTGATTGAGAAGCTTACGCATCCTCCCTTTGAACCTCCAATGAGCTATGACATGCGCTACCTCTCATGGAAGGCACTATTTTGGTTGCCATTACTTCTGCTTGAAAATATTCTGAGCATCAGGCCCTGATGTGTAAGGAGCCTTATTAGATTTTTCATAAGGACCGGGTGGTCTTATGAACAAATCCTAAGTTCTCACCCCAAGAATTCTTTAGCATCTGTTGACAGATGCAGTATGCTAGCTGGGTTCAGCTGCCTCGGAGAGGAGAAGTCAATGCAAATGAGGAAGGCATTGGCCAATCAGGATACAGTTAGAGTAGAGTGCTGCCTGCAGTCAGCCTGAGGGACCTCAGACTTTTTCTCCACTGAACTGGCAACACTACCCCGGAGCTCTCCTCTTCAGAGATCTTCCTGTGCCATTTTCTTTCTTTTTAAGTGCTGCTTTTAAGGTATTTTGTACATTAAGAGTTTTTTGATATTTCCTATTCTTGCTATAGTGTGACAGCTCTGGAGCACTATTCACAAGGAGGTTTGCTGAAATACGTAAATGGCACATAGTAGCATTATGCTCTCATAACCTTAAATCATAATGTTACAGCTTCTAGAGTCTTGGAGTAGGTCATTTTCCTCAGGCTTGCCTGTCTGAAAAGTTCCAGCCTTTTTGGTTATGCTTTGGTGCAAATTTTGGTTTGTCTTTATGGCAAACTAAAGCTGACAGGCATGTATGGACGAGTTTAACTCTCCTAGTACTCAGTTAAAGATAAGCGTTCCTTCCACAGAAGTCTCAGGATATGGGGGGCTTCGGGTAGGAATTATTCTCCCATTAACCCTTTTTTCCCTATGCCAACTCATTAGGAAATTTCCATATTTCCAGGGGTTTAGGCAGGAATGCTCTTTTCATTCCTGGTAATCCCTTTTTCTTCAGTTATTTTTCTTCTTGGTTCAAGTTTTTAACCCTTCTTTGGTTGGTGTAAAAAAAAAATTAAAGGAGATGGATGTATGAAGATATTGACATATAAATATATATATTTATATGTCAATATTTATTACTATATATATATATATATATATATGTACATGATAAGTAAATAAATAACTAAAGTTTACCTTCAAGTGCTGCATTCTCTGTTTTTCTCCAGTAGCATGTCAGCAGTGGGAACTAGAGCACTAGAATCTCGTGAGGTTCAAAGTCGTGAAAGGGTTCCCTTCTCCTTGGGAGTTGGCCCTCTTTTTCGGGCTATTACCTGAATTTTAAAGGAAAACAGGGCAGCAAATCATTATCAGCTTTCACAACCTGGGGTAAGGATGCTTCCTTGACTCAGGTCTTTTTTTTGCAAATGTAGGGGATTTTCTTGTTTCCTTCGATATATTTTATTTCCTCAGTTCCTTAGCCTGGGGTTTTTCTCAGGTGGCTACCAGTATTCTTCCACGTCATGTAGACTGCCTCCAGAGTGTTCTCAGATACAGAGTAAAAATCAGGCTGTTCTCCAGGTATCTGGGTAGGTTGGCAGTTCTCACCTGAAGACAGGGAATCTCTGGTTTCCTTTCTCAGACGCTTGCCCGCCCTTAGCCAATTCTTCTTGACTCTGGTTTTCAAGCCCTAAGTCTGACATGTTATTTCTTACAGTCTTGGGGGAGGGGTTGTACCTACTAGAAAAAAGTTCCCTAATCATCTAAGTCTCGGCAGCTGTTAGGGGACAATGCTGATCTTTTGTCAGGGGAAGTTCGTTCCCTGTATATGGTGAATAATTTTGTCACTAGTGTCCCAGGGGCTAGACCTCTAGGTCAGATTCCAAATAAGAAAATTTTTCATGAATCTTGAACCCTGTTACAAGCAGGACTGGTGTAAGGAAACAGTGAACTTCACACCTCGCCCCTTCAAATCTTCGGTACAGGGGCTTCCTTCTGGTGGGCTCTTCCCTTCGGGGGCTTCCATCACTGGGGCTTGGTTTCTGAGAGAGTCCTTCTTTCATCAGTCCCTGAAATCTCACAGCATCCCTATCAGGCCTGCATTTTTTCAGTCCAGAGGTCATTTAGTTCAGAGAGGACTGGATGATATTCCTGCCCTGTATCACTCCAACGAGCATTTGGGACACAAGGCTTCCAATCTCTTCACAATAGCTACGAGTTTTGATCTAGCTGGCTTCTTTGGAGGTGTCTTGGTCACTCATCCATCTGTGGGGCAAGGACAACACTTTGGTATAATCAGGGCCACCACAAGTGGACTCTTTGGCAAATCCTCTAAGCCGCATTAGTCATGGTCACCACAAGTAAGCCCTCAGTACACAAGTCCTAACCACATCGTTCAGGGGGTAAGGTCAGGTCCAGATCTGAATTTTCGCCTCCAACCCAAACCACCAGTTTTTTTCCTTTTTCCTGTTGCAGGGCCCAGCTCGGGATTCCTTCCAATGGACTTTCTTATCTCAAGACTGGTCAGAGAAGTGTTCTCTCTCCCATATATCCCTTGTTTCCTAAGTACCTCTCTAGTTAAGGAATCAGCCATCACGATCCCGGTGGCTCTGGACAATCTTGGTACTTTCTGATAAAAAATGTTTCAGTTAAACAGCCTTCTGGCTGCTTTCATTTCCACAAGTTACTTTTTTTCTTGCACAAGAGTAGTGTTTACTCAGCTCCCAGTCTTTTCTCCTCAAGGCCTGGTTCTTGAGGGGCTAGATCTCCTAGAGTCCCTGGAGCCAAATAAGGCCTGGAACGTCTAAAAAAAAAAAAAAGATGTTTTAGTACCACGAAATCCTCAGTTTCCTAGTGGAAGCATTTACTCTCCTTGGTACAAGGACAAGAGCCTACAGTTTTTCAACCCTCTTTCCTTTCATGACTGGATTATTTAGTTCATATACAAGCATTACTGTCTTGTACACAGAACTAGTTTGGTCTTTGTGACTTGTTTCCTGTAAAAATATAAAGGTTTTTATTTTCTTACCTACAGTAGGACAATAGCCCTCTTTTTTGGAAGTACACCTAGCGGTTAGTCGGATACTTTTTCTGTCAGGCAAGAGAAATCTGTCATTTCTCAGCCCATTTCAAAGAATTCCGCAAAGGGCCATTTCACTTCACAACCCTTCTAGGGACCGGAGTTTTTTCCCATGGAACACAAACCTCTGTATATTCAAGTGCATAGGGTGTCCCTTTGAAGCTGTGACAATACTGTCCTGAAGAGAGTAACATCAAAGACAACCTTTCTTCTTGTCTTTTCCTCTGTCTGACGGGCTTCAGAGTTTCAGGTTTTTCTTTTAGGCCTTATCCTTTCAGTGCCTTTAAGAATAATTTAGTCCTCTGGACGGATAGGAAATCCTTTTCCCAAGTGCTTACCAGTTCCACCTTCATCAACCCCTTTTTCTATGCCTGTACTGCTTTCAGGCAAGTCCTGTCTAGGCTATCTCAAGCTGCTCGGATGGGGCATGAATTAGTCCTGCTGGTCTGTGTCAGCAGTCCTAGCAGTTCAGGTATTGTCATTATCATCCCTTCCTTTCCTGCATTTTCACAGAAAAGGAGAAGCCAGTAACCAAGAGTATTTTCCACGGGACTGTTTTCCCATATTTTGGGTCTGGTACAGCAAGGCTGACATTCAGCCCTTCTCGTGCTTAGGGCCTACTTCCTGGAGAACAGCTGCCTCCTGGGCAGTGTTCAAGGCTATATCCTTACTAGAAGTGTGCAGATCACTTATTTGAAATTGGCTTCTCACATTCAATAAGATCTTTCTTGGATGTGTAGTCTGATAGGATGCCAAATTGGGCAGGACGGTACTTCAGAGCTTGTTCTTAAAATAAGTTTCTGTACCCTCCTCCCAACTACACTGCTTCAAAGTCTGCATCTGTCAATAGATGCTAAAGAATTCCTGGGGTGAAAAGAAACAATTACTCACAGAAGTAATATTACTTCTTCCTGGGGATTCTTTAGCATTATTGACAGTCCCATCCTTCCTCCCCTGGAAACCTTGTCTAAAGGCTCTGTTAGGGGATTTAACCAAATTTCATGACTGTCATTCATTCGTGTGATTAAAAAAAAAAAAAATGTTTTTCGTAATAGTGGGTTAGAATATATGGTGGGTTATTGCTAACTGTTTTTTTGCCCCTAGCGGGCACATATTTTGCTCTTTTTCAGCTCTGAAATGCGTTCTGAGGTTCCTCAGGCTGACTGCAGGCAGCACTAACTGTATCCTGATTGTCCAAAGCCTTCCTCATTTGCATTGACTCCGCCTCTCCGGGGCAGCTGAACCCAACTGGCATACTGCATCTGTCAATAATGCTAAAGAATCCACTGGAAGAAGTAATATTACATCAGTGAGTAATTGTTTCTTTCTTCCCAAGGTGGTTTCTGAGTTCACCCTCAATCAGACGGTAGAACTTCCAGTGTATTACTCTAACCATTCTAACAAAGGTAAGGCTCTTCTTCATATGCTAGATGTACACAGGATCCTGAGATGCTACATCCACAGGACTAAAACTTCCAGAAAGTCTGATCAGCTTTTTGTCTCCTTTGCCCTAAAATCCTTGGGTTCAGCGGTGTCTAAGCAGTGCTTATCCAAATGGCTCGCTAACTGCATTTGCTTCTGTTATCAGAAGTATGATAAACCTCTGCCGGGGGGATGTCAGAGGTCATTCCACTAGAGGAATGGCGCATCCACAGCCATTTTGAGAAACATTTCTGCAGTAGAAGTTTGCACAGCAGCTACCTGGAGTTCAGTCCATACCTTCACAAAGCATTACAGTCTGGACATTGACTCTAGGCATATGGCTGGGTTTGGCCTCGCCATTCAGCAGGGCTTACTGTCCTAAGGCCGGTCCTCTTCTGTCCTTTCAGTTGTTCCTCCTCCCATGACTCTCTCAGTCTCTGTATGGGTGACTGCATGGGATTCAGTCCTATCTGTGATGACCTACTGCAGGAACCCTCTTGAGGAAAGATAGTACAGTTATGTAAGAACTTACCATAACAGTAGATCTTTGAGAGAGGGTCCTGCAGTAGGTCACATTTTCCCTCCCACCTTCCCCCAGTTTTTGCATTTCTTTCAGCCTTTTCTAAACTTGGCTCCAGGATTTTATCCTTTCTCCTGTCTCATCCTACTTTGATCTCTAGCAGGAGAACTGGAGGGCGGGTGTGGGGACTGCCCACTTCATAGGGTCACGCTGACATCTGCCACGTGACATCTGGTGGGTGGTCCCCCACCAGGCATTGCTGGAAAAGTCGGGGTGCATTCCTATCTGTGATGACCTACTGCAGGATCCTCTCTCGAAGATCTACTGTTGCAGTAAGTTCTTACGTAACTGTACTTTTCTCCTGTTCCCATTTGATTCCCAGGAACCAGAAAATATCCTACTTGTCTTCTGTTGCTATTTTTTTTTACTATTTGGCTAGTAAACCACATTTGTTTTTCACTATTATTAGTGGTTTACTGTGTTTAGCTGTCCAATTTACAGAGAATGTCTCATTTTCACTTTCCATTTTTGTCTGTGACCTTTCACCTTAACTAATTGGCTCCTATTACAGGAGCCATGATTTGACCATTAGTGCAGTTTCTTCAGTACAAGAGCCATTTTTTCGCTATTGGGCTCTTGTACTGGAATGTTTTTTTAAGAAATTGTTTCATTATTTCAAGGTTCTGTCAAATTGGTATGTCAGAGACCTTGTAGACCATCACAAAAGTGTTCAAATTGTTTTCAGCTCCTGGTAAGGGCAGACTGTCACAAGCTTTGTTTAAGATGTTTATGTCCACAACAGGACTTTACAAACAGGAAGTCTTGTCATATTGTCATATTGTTTTGCCTAAAAACCTCATTTAAAACGGTAAACATTTTTAAAAAGAAGCATGCCTTCTCAGTCTGACTCTGTGTCACCTAAAAGAATAAAAAAGACTCTGAGGGTGGTCCTAACGATGGTGGAAAGCACGCATCAGAAGGATCCATCTCCTCATGTACAGCAGCAGATCTTGTAAAAGGTGACAAGAAAAACGAAAAAGCTGCACAGCCATCAGAAAGGTTGGTAAAGATGGCTTAGATATCATGGTATCTGAAAGAGGGAACCCTGAATCCAGTGATGGCAAAAAAAAGAGCCTCAGAGCAGTCATTGAAAATGGTGTCTGCCAAAAAGGAATTTAATGAAAAGAATGTCACTACCACTCCTCCTGCATGGAGAAAGGAGCAGGCAGATAGCACAGAAAAAATGCCCTCATCAGAGGAGATATCAAAAACGTGGCAATTTTCCCAGTGGTCTAGGCCATGGAAAGCTTGAATAAGATATCTGCCACCCCCGTTCCCAGGCTCAGCCTCCAACCAATCTGCTTGCAGAGGAAGAGGAAGAAGACTGTTATGTGCATATGGAGGAAGGTGACCCCATGGAGTTAGAGGGCACACCTAAGCAAGATTTCCAAGGCAAACTGAGGACTACTTGGTTACTTGGTTTATTTGAGGCATAAGTAGGCCAGGGCCCATCGTGCATGCCCCCCACAAATTTGTGGAACATTATTATAAATTCTCGTTTAGCCAAATATCGAGTCCTTTTTTTAAAAGTTTTGAAAGTAGTGCTATTAATCAAATTTTGTGGAATTTTATTCCACAACTTTGGCACCCTTATAGAGAAATAGTTCAATCTTTGGTTAGTTTTAGCTTTCTGTACTTCTAATTGGCATGAATGTAATCTAGGGACAAGTTTTCTATTAGAGTAATATATACCGCAATCATGCATTAAAGGTGGGGATTTTACTAGTTTATAAAGGAATAAAAGATCTCCTCTAATGTGCCTTGTATATAATGAGTGTAAATTAAGTTTGTGTAATCTGCTATGGTAATACAAGCGCTTTAAGTGGGGGACCATTCTTGTGACTACTCATCCTTTTTCCTCATTTGTCAGATAAATGGTTGCTATCCTCATCATTTCCCCACTAGAGACAGAGGAGGATCAAGAGTATTCTGATTTTATGGACATGGTGGGAGTAGCTCCACCAAGAAGTATGTTACTTCCCATACATAAACCACTTAAAAAGGCCATAGCAAGAATTATGGCTGCACCCACTCCAGCTGCAGCCATCGACAAAACAAATTGAGAGAACACATCAGGTGGACAGCAGGAAGTGGAATATCTGTATGTCCATCCTGATCATCACGGGGTAGTCAAGTGATAATGGCACTCAGAACAAAACAAACTGAACGTAGCTTTTAAAGCAAAAGTACATTTATTGCGCAGTGTGAAAAGTCGTAAGGTAAATCAGATCACATTGTTTGTCTTACAGCATGAAACTACTGCTCCAGCTCAGACCCCAGCGCTTCAACTCTCACAGTCTTCATCAGGGGGTGGGGCTGGTAGGAGAGCAGTTACCTTATAAGCATAGAAAACATGAATATTCATGAGAAATAATTTTGCATAGAATTATTTTAAACCTTGAGACAACACAAAAAACAAGTCTACAAAAATTGAAATAAACTAAATGATTATTTATCTCTTAATGCAAAACTTCATTCAGAGCATTGCTAATATTTCTATCTAAAAGTATGAGCTACTAGATAACAGCTGCTAAATAAAGTGCTAGATAAATCTAAGATAATTAACAGATAGATAGCAATAGGTTGAACAGTAGTGATGAAAATGCTGATAGAGAGAAATCAAACTGGACCGCTACAAATGATTGATTTCATGGCATCAGCAATCAAAGACCCCCTGTGAATAAGTCAGATACCGGAAGGGGGTGAGAATCTGCAGAGTTAGATCACTCTGAAAGTGTTGAAAGGCACACCTGAAAATGAGAGAGAAAGAGAGAAAAATATTGTTAAACTGTGGTTACTATTGGTATACCATGAACATTTCAAAAAAGAACAATATAGGTAATGCTTCTAAGAGAAAAGAGCCATGCTACTGGTTCAGTTCTTTAAAACTGGTTTGAGGTCTCACGGATCATTGAGACCTGCAAGTTTCACACAGTTCAGTGTAAAGATCCATATACCTTCTTTTTGTAGTAATAGATTTACTCTATCACCCCTCCATTCGAGGTGGGGGAACCCACTCAAGACCCATGAATTTGAGGTCATTGAGTTTAGACCTACAGTATGCCGCAAAGTGAAATGCAAACCCATTGATGTGTCTTGTCTGTTGTTAATGATTGAGTGTACATGTTCTTTTAAAAATAGATTAGTTGCCGTATTGTCCTTGTAAGAACAGATCCAGAAACAAATGGTTTGATACCTTTTATTGGACCAACATAGATGTTACAAAACGAAAACAATGTCTCATGTTTTCTTTTTGTAACATCTATGTTGGTTCAATAAGAGGTATCAAACCATTTACTTCTGGGCATGTTCTTTTAGTGCATACAAGAATATGTGTTCTCCTACCAGCCCCAGCCCCTGATGAAGACTCAAGAGAGTCGAAGCGCTGGGTCGGAGCTGGAGCAACAGTTTTATGTTGTAAGACAAACTATTTGCTTTAACTCATGACTTTTCACATTGAGCAATAAATGTACTTTTGCTTTAAAAGCCAAGTTCAGTTTGCTTTGTTCTGAGAGCCACTACCACTTGACTGGCTTTTGTTATTGGTTGTTCAGGGTAGGCCACCTTGATAGTAGTATGTACTGGCCCTGTACTGTGGATCGCAGCCAAAGCCTGAAGGAACGTTTCATTATGGGGTAGTCCAGGCTCCTACTTGTGAGAGAGTAAAAATCATTATCTGCACAGCCTCCCTGAAAAAGACTCTAAAAAATTGGATATTATGGTAAAAAAGGTTTATACAACAGCTTCCTTGCTTATCAGGTGGGTAGCTTATTCAGCACAGATAGCTCAGTACCAGAAGGCACTTTGGAACACAATTCTGGCATGGGCAGAAAGAGCAGATGGTGGTTTGGCACATGACCTGACTGCCACAGCAAGATCAGCCTTGGATGCCACAAAATATCATTTCCACACTGGTGACACTAATGACACTGTTTCCAGAGGTTTGGCTCATGCAGTATCTTTAACAAAGGTTTTCCTGGCTGAGGACTACCATCCTTTCCCAAGATATTCAAAACAACAAGTTCATGGATTTCTCCTTTGAGGGAGATTCATGGTTCCATGTCATAACAGTGATTGCAAAACAGTGATCGCTTTTACAGCGAGTGTACATCGCCGAAAAGCAACACAGCAATGTACACTACTCAGCGAACCCAACAACAGCGACCACGGAACAAAAAGATATCTATGCGGGGGAGCTGCATCCTGTACCTCCCCCAACCAAATTAAGATTCTCAACTCCTGGGGGGTGCATGTCGGGGAAGGTGAAAAACTGGGAACACAAAACAAAATAAAGTCCCACACATTGAAAACAAAATAAAATAACACCCCTACCCAGCCCCGAACCCTGGACCTCCTTCACTGCAGGCCGCCACCCTCACCACCACACCAGAATGCCAGCTCAGCAGCACACCACCAAATCATAGCCCACATACCTCTGCTTCCTGCCTGGACCCTCTTCTTCCTGTCTTTCACCCTGTTACTACTTTGCCTCTTTTTCCCCACTACCAGTAGTCTACCTACACCCTTTTCAGGGTAGCTCAATCACAAGTTCTCAAAGTGAGTCGCTCAAAATCGAGTCGCTCAATTTGAGTTGCTATTATGATGTGCTGCCAAGATTCATTATTTGGTGACAAAATGGAGGCCTACATGAAAAAAGTGGATAAATACAAAACCGCTTTCAAAGGTAACAATGAGAAGGACAAGGCCTCCTTCTCCTACAGGACATATGGAAGGGGAGAAAGAAGGAGAGGCAGGAGATACTTCCTAGGAGCCTGTGTCTCTTATGCCCCCTATGAGTACCAATCACAAAGAAATCACTATGGGGAAAGGGAAAAATGGCTTCCAGGTGTAGTGCTGCAGTTCCAGTGCGTAGGCCCCAGCCAAAACAAAACCCTTGACAATTTTGCCCAGGTTGCCCAACCATTCAATCTACTTCAACTTCAGTTGCTAAACCAGAAGTTACTCCTGAACGCTAAGAAAACTAAAGCAATGCTTCTCTCGCCATTTCCCAATTTACCAAATCCAGCCTCATCTGGGACTCTTCCCCTGATTACCACAATACTTAGTGAACAGCTGCAGTATGTACCTTCATTCAAGTATCTGGGGGTATGGCTTGATAATAAACTCTCCTTCCTAGGACATATAGAAGAACTGTCAAAGAAATTTAGACAGAGACTTTGTCTCTTCTTTAGGATAAAAAACCTCCTCACCAGAGACACCAAGTTGAGATTAGTGCAAACTACCTTTCTTTCCCTAGTAGACTATGCTGACTTTCTCTACAGCCAGGGTCCTGCCGGTTCACTCATGAAACTTGATACGCTCTATCACAGAGCCCTAAGATTTATAATGGACCTTTCCGACAATACCCACCATTGTTTATTGTACTCAGCAGTAGGTTGGCCATCTCTCAGCTTCCGACAACAGGTGAACACCGCAATCTGGACCTACAAAGTCCTCCTCAACAAACTGCCCAACTGTATCTCGAACTGCTTACCACTATGCCTACAAAGTAGTTATGCACTGCGAAGTGCTTCTTACATTTCGCTGAAGGTACTCAAGGCCAGATCCCGCTTCGGTCAGGCCTCCATTAGCTATGTGCTGCCTCAATTGTGGAACAAGCTGCAAAAAACCATGAAAATAAGTAATCCCATTAGCCTCCAAGCCTTCAAAACGCTATACCTGAGCCACAATAAGGAACTGTGCGTTTGTTAACCTTGACATGAGGGTCCAAATTCCTTTCTCTGAATATCTGTTGCCTCTGCTCTTAGGGCCCATCCCCTTTCACCGCCTGACTACCTTCCCCCACCCTACCCGTAGTACTCCTGTGTCCCTCCCTTTTAATTTCCCGAAACATGGACTTGTCTTCTCTCAAGCTTTCACATACTACCGGTCCTGGCTGCTTCCCACTCAAGCCCTGCTCCTCTTTACTCATTTCCCCTTCCCTCCCTCCTTCCCTTCGTGTTTTGCTTCATCTTCCTACTTAGCCCCTTGTGGGACCGGGTGAACCTAACCGAGCCGGTCCTTACCAGAAATACCATTGCTTGTCTAATTTTATGCACCTCAATTGCTCTTTGACCTTTTTTGGACACATTGGTTAGTTTTTTTTCACTAGACTGGCATCTGCCAGCAACATCATTTGTTGTCCAGTTCTCCAATGCACTTGTGTTGTACAAATTTGACTGACTGTATAATGTTCCTTGTAGTCTATCCTGCACTTTATACTTGCACCTGTATCTACACATGCTTTTTGCTGCTATGTCCCTGCATTGTATCTGTTGCTGTTCATTGTGCATACTTTCCTTTTGTACGATAAACCCCAGGTCCACCTCAAAAATGAGCTTGCTCAATGGTGCCCGCCTGGTTAAATAAAGATTTTGATTGATTGATTGGCAGTGGGAGGAAGACTGGTACACCACTTCCAGGAATGGGTAAACATTACCACAGACAAGTGGGTACTGGAAGTAGATTGCAGGGGGTTATGCCTGCAGTTCGAACACTTTCCAAACCTGCAGAAACACAGAAGTTTTTTTAGCTCACTCACCCACAGAAAAAAAGTCTGCTAGAATTGGAAGTAAAAAAACTGTTAATAATAGGAATTCCCTGCTTCCCATTGGAGTAGGGGCCTATTCTCAAGATACTTCCTGCCCCACAAGAAAATGAGGAATGGTGGCCCACCTGAGACCTCAGGTTTCTGAACAAGCATTTGAAAAAAAAGAGAAAATCAAGATGGTCACTAAAGACGGTGATACCATCTTTGCAGACAGGCCATGGCTGGGATCCTTGAATCTGAAAGATGCCTATTTTCATATTCCAGTCAGACAGTCTCCTAGTTTGATGATCACTGATTGTCCTATTTAAATTACTGTTGTACCTCTGTGTTTCCTTGTAACAAGGCTCTGTAGGAACTGCATCCTGTACTCTGCCTGCTTATACTTTGTAACTGCTATTTGTGTCGAGGAACCTTTGTACATGAGCTCTTGAGCTCAAAGGTGTATTTCCGAATAAATAGATAAATAAACAAATGAATAAATATAAGGACACTGTTACTTTAAGAGCAGCGAGGCTGCTGTAAGTCAATTTAGCCCTGTTGTTGCCTGGGGGAACTGTGTACTGGAGGTGGCAACAGGCAGGAGAAGCCCCAAAGATTTCTAAGTCTGCCACTGGACTCCAGAGCAGAGGGGCAGCTAATGGACAGTGGGACATTTATTTAGTGCAGCAATACAGTTTGACTGGAAAGAGACTGTAAACTTGGGACTGTACATAAACTGAATTGCAGAAGCCATATTATACAATGGCAAGAAAATTTCCTGGACTCTGATTGGTCAGTGTGTCCCTGGCACAGTGAGGTTATCCCAGCACAACCTCACTGTCATTGATTAGCATTAGCTTTTTTTGCTCTTGTCATAGATGATCATTAGCTTTTCTCCTCCTCTCTTAATAAACAAAGATACACTGCCTCACTAAAAATCTGCTAAAAACATTTTTCAAATTTTTTTTTTTATTTTGTATAACGAGCCATTGTATAATAGCAATAGTGCACTCCAGGGTGTGGGTTTTCCTGGGATAACCTCACTTCTGGGACGTTGGATGCACTCGGCCTGCGGTCTCATGCCCAACCACCCAGGCGTGAGGTTATCCCAGCACAACCCCCACCCTGTCATGCATTATTGCTTAATTTGCCACCTTTGACCTGGAAATTGGCCAATGGTAATTTAGGGAGCCCTGGAGGACTTAACTAAGGGACTTTTGGGAAGAGGCAAGTACAGTATTTTGGCTCCAGTATGGACAACCAATCAGGTGTTGAGTGAGCTTGATGAATATTAATTTAACAGATGAGTGGCAATTTCAGCTAATCAGATGTTGCCATGATCTTCTGAAACCCAGAGGACAGATTCAGCTTAGTTCAGTTTGGTGGAAACCCCTCCTGAGGATCCATGATGTTTCCCGGAGAAGAGGAGAAGAAGGCCTACCTGGGGACTTGCACAGCCACCAGCTGGGGGAGGCACCCTGTGTTGCCTTCCAACATCTGGAAGGAGCCATTTCAGAATTAAAGTGTTGATTTGCTGGCCAGAGGCAAGGAAGTTGTCTGAGAGTTTTCCTGAGGGAAAGGAAGCCTTTCTGTGATCTTTGAGTGAAGAAGAAGACCTGCCTGGGGGTTTGCATAGCAACCAGCCCAGTAGGTGCTCTGTATTGCCTTCCAGTGGCTGGAAAGAGTTGTTTCCAGAATGAAAATGTTGTAGTTTACTAGTGTCATCTGGGAGTTTCCAGAGGGAAAGGAAACTGCCGTTATGTCTGAGAGAAGTTTGGAGGCTACAGTACTTGGAGCCTGCCTGATGTTCCAGAAGCTGGAAGGTTAAAGTGAGAAGATCCGTTCTTCTGTTCAAGTCTGAGTCTTTCAGGTGAGAAGATGTGTACCTGTCTTCTGCTTCAGATCTGAACCTGTAATGTCTGTAGCTGAGAGGCTGTTTCCTGCTAACATTTGGTGGGAAACCCAAGGACTATGCTCCAGTCGAGCGAGAGAGAGCCACCATTACCAGCTGGCAGTGTGGCTTAACGCCATTTACAGATGGATGTTCCTGAATACCCAAAAGAGAGTGACTGCCACCTGAGGATGGTCTGGGGAACTGGCCAGATAGTGTCACCACTAGTCATTACCCATTGTCTCCCCCTAAGGTGTGTGGCCCTGGTGCTCAGCACTGGCCTGTTCCAGCCCTGTGATAATGTAGAAAAAAGTTGACAAGCTGCTAGCGAAGCTGAGAGGTATCCAGCCTGCTAAAGCTGTAAGAGTCTGCTACTCACCTCAGCTATCCAAGTTGCCAAGTTTCTGCTAATGACCTCAGATCTGCAGTCTGAAAAACATCGGCCCGACAAGCCAAGAGACTGTTCTACAAAACCATGAGTAATTCAGGGCTTGCCCTGCATCCGAGAAAACTTTATATATTTACCATCAGAGTTTCTGTGTTTGGCCATCTGGCCCAAAGTTGCCAAGTTTCACCAACTAGTTGTTGCCACCATTAAAAGAGGCTTAACTAAATTGTTTGTTCCCAAAAGTGCACCAACGCAACTCACTAAGTAGACCATGTAAACCTCGAGAGCGAAGCGCGCGAGGTTTACCTCACCATGGCAACCTCGAGACGTTACACAAACTGGTTAACAATAGAGGGACCATACATTATAGTTTATAGTGTATGGTCCCCATAAAGTGGCAGAACAAATGAAGGTTTCTTACATTTGGCACCACCGCCAACCTTCTGGGACATTTTCTTGCCACTGTGCTAGTTTTGGGAAGGCCATTGGAGTGCGAGCTAAAAGGTACACGCATGCGCATTTGGTCTCCATTTGTAATCCCATCGCTATAACGTACTCAAGAGAGGTTTATAACCACTTACGTCATAGCGATAGGATTATCAAGAAATAATTTTGTCGCTTTTTAGTGGTAATAAGGGCTCACCATACATTATAAGTCATTTTACAACCCTAAATTCACTGCCTGTTCAAAACAGCCAGTTTCAGTGAAGAGCTGATGATGTCATCTCCAGAACTCAGAGTCTAGTCTTCCCTGTCAGCAAGCTTATAGAACCTGTTTCTTCAAAGGTTGGAGTTCATGTGCAATAGTTTTCACAAGTAAAACAGGCAGCAACATTCAAAAAACTTTGCTATAAAAAGTGTGTGTTTCAGGTTTTGTAAAAAAGTTGACAAAATGTGCATTTTTTTATTTATTTAGTTTGGTGCCTTTATGTTGTGGTCCTTTTCTCCAGGGTTGCTGAATGCTGACTCGTAGTACATTGTAGTGAGGTTTAGTTTCAGTTTATTTTTTATACTGGAAAGGCATGTGAGCAAAATTTCCTGTTTTCGCTGATGAGGTTTGCAGACTGAATAATTTTCTGATGTGATGGAAGGCTGTGATCATTCACACCTGTCATTAAATTGAGGTGATTTCTCAGGATGGCACTTTCTACCTGCCTGTAAATGAGGGTGTGAGAGGTAATGCTGTTTTGAACCCTTACTATGAGTTTCTATACAGTAGCCAACCCAGCCAACTTAGGGCCAGATATTCAAAACCTTGCATGATCGGCAAAATTAGCACTGCATGGCAGGCAAAATTAGCCCAGAACCATTTGCACGTCATATTCAAAGGAATAGCCCCAGGGCTAAATGAGTTGACTATAGCGTGCAAATGAAGACGTGCAAACAGGGCTGAGAGTGCAGTGCAACAATAGCCCAGCAAATAAGACAGCACTGAATATGGCACCCAAGAGCAGTGCAAACTGTAACAGCGGCCTAGTGCACAGAGGTGGAGTGTGGTAAGGCTGAACAATGTGGGCAACGCATGTGCTAGCAAAGCGGTGGAGCACAATAACAGGAAACAACAGTGCGGGTCAAATACTGCAGAACCATGTAATGGAACAATACAGTATTGCACGGCGCTAACATGTTTGCGCGGCGCTGACACGTTTGCCTGACGCTAAAGTTTGCTATATTCAAAACTGCAATGCAAATGAGCCTGCTCAGGCAATCCATGGGCAAACAGCCACATTAGCATCTCATTACAGCCTGCTTTGCATGTGGATTGCCTAGCTCTATAACATGGTGCATACAACTCCACCTGTGGTCCAGTAGGAATTACAGGTCAGTAGCCATGTTTCTTTCTGTGCTCACAGCTCCACCTGTAGGTCCCACTGGTATTACAGTTCAGTTGCCACATTCACTGTGTGCTCACAGAACATTAGCTACAGTCTCGGTTTGGACACAGATGCAAAGACTAATGTGGCCCAGGGGAGTGGCACTACAGGAACGGGTGGTCGTGCTGCATGCCAGAGGCAAATCATTGTTCCTGCCACAGTGTTTATCAGATGGTACAGTACCATAGTAGACGATACTGTGAGGTACACAGCAATACCTATGGTGTGTCAGGCAACAGTGACTGGTGCTATCCACACAGTGATGAGCACAGCTGGAAGGTGTGGTCTGACAGTGGACACTACAGTCATACTGTCCTGTGACCCTCATGTGCTGCACCAGTGGCATGGGATCCCCACACTACCATACACATGACTGTCCATGTGTGTGGGGATCCCAGGGGAGGGGCACACTTACCATCATACTGGCACACTGCTGTCAGGAGCAGTCCCATCAGTGGAACATGTGCACTGAGTGGATAGCCCCAGCCATGTGGCAGTACCTACTATGTGGTGCAGCCTGGCCACCAGTACACCCTTCCTTCAACACCCTCCATTCCCCCAGTGCAGCATGTGTCTGCTGGACTATGTTGGTGTACCCCAGTGGGGGAACTGGAGGTGTGTTCTGCATGGACACACTGCCATGGTGTTCACTATGTGCTGGGACACCCATTAATGCCTGGCAGGGTTAGGACCAGTGCCAGATGGTGGCGACATGGGCGGTGCTGTCTGTGTGCAGCATGTCTCTGCCATGTATGTGTTCTATTCACATTTTTTATCACCCTGTTCACCAGGTACGCACACTGGGCCAAGGCCCAGTGTTAGGAATGACCCAGAGACTCTAACTATGTGGCTGAGATGCAATGGTGTACAATAAAGACATACAATGCACAACAACACACAAATATCACATTCAGTACACATTACAATACCATACAAATAGTTTATTGCTGCAAGTGGTGTTCTAGCTCAGTTATAACATTTACATGAGTGTTCACTTCACAGCACTGTTGGAGCTTTGCATTCCACAGTTTGTGTGCCGGTGCATATAGAGTGGCCCTGGGTGGCTGTCTGCCCACACTGCCTCCTCATTGGATGCATACAGCCTTGTTCTCTGTTGGTGCTGTGTCCACACCTCCCATCCTGGGTTTGCCTGGCATTAAGATCACCTTTTCATGGGTGGTATTTTGCGCCACGCTACATGTTGCGCTAACGCACATTGCGCGGTGCTATACTTTTGAATATACCATTGCACCTGTATGCATGTCTCTGCCCCTCACTTTGCGCCATGCATACATTATCTCATGGCATTGGCACTATCACATTGCACCGGCGCTATCTGGCCTATTGAATATAGCACTCCAGTGCAAATATGGTGCAATCATGGTGCAATCGATTTGCGCCAGGCACAAAGTTTTGAATATCTGGCCCATAGTGCTTTTTTCCTGACATGCTGTTACGTAACCTATATTCAGACTCATCTATGTTGTATTCCACATTAAAACGATAATTTTACCAGGGCTAACACTTCCACCACTAGCAGGAATTAACACATATTAGTAGGCCCCTGTTAAAGAGCACCTTTCATGATGCTCCACAAAGTTACATTTTGTAGTCATTATATGCATTACAAGACCTGAAAGGGTGTGTGCATTTGTTATTTTTGGCCAAGGTTTATTCTGCCTTCGATAATTTGGATTTGTTTTTGAGCCCTGCTTTTGCCCTGCTGCACTTGCCTTTGCTGTTCAGCTGCTGGACTGCTGGCTCTCGATGCTATCACTGTTAGGCAGAGGAGTGACTCACTGTGTAGTACAGTGCAATCACAGTAATTTTGCAAGGGAAAACTACCAGTACTCAATGTACATGCTATGTTCCCCCTTCCCCAATACACCCTGTTAGCAGTGCATTATGCCAAAATCCAAATGCCTTGTCAGTATGTTTTTTTTTGTGTTTTTTTTATTTTTTGTAAAATTGACTTTCTTCTGCTTTGGTAACAAAGCATGGGGATTGATAGAAGACAGAGTTGCTGTCAGCATCTTTCCCAGTCCTTTTGACTTTCATGCAAAAAGTACCCCATTTTGTGAAAGACAGGACATGAAACTTTCAAGAACAGGAGGCAGAGTTTCAATTGCTAGGAAAAGACATCTTATAAAACAGAGCAATATTTTGTTGAGAGATAGAAAGAGATTGAGATTGAGAGCACCTTTCCCAGTCCTTTTGACTTTCATGCATATAGTACCTCTTCTTGCACTGATTCTGGAATTACATTTCATTCATTTTGCAGAATGCAAAAACTAACTGCAGAGGACAGTAATGAAATACAACTCCAGAATCAATGCAAGAATAATTTATGCATGAAATTCAAAAGGACTGGGAAAGGTGCTCTTTAAAACTTGTTATAAAGCAGACACTGACAAACAGCAGTGAAGTTGCCAACATTATGCAATACTAGTAGCAATACAACTTCCTAACAGACACAGTAGAGTAGCCCAAATGGTATCAGCAGCCTGGAGGCATGCTGTCTCAGCATTCAGCAACCCTGGAGAAATGGACCACATCAAAAAGGCATTAAAGTATGAATTTGTCAACTTTGTTCCAAAACCTGAAACACACATAGTTTTTATAAAAATGTTTTTTGAATGTTGCTGTCCCTTTTACTTGTAAAAACCATTGCACATGATTTTTAAACTTTGGGGAAACAGGTCCTGTAAGCTTGCTGCTAGGGAAGACTAGACTGAGAGTTCTGGAGATGACATCATCATCAGGTCTTCACCGAAACTGGCTTTTTTGAACAGGTAGTGAAATCAGGGTTATAAAATAGCTCATAACTTTAAAATGAAGTACCGCAGAAACATAGTTTTTGGTATGTGATTTATTGGAGGTATGCGTATTCTAATTCTTCAAAGTAGCACTTTTGGCTGGAGTCCCTCTTTAATGTCATTATTAATTATTATTATTATTACATTTTGCTTTATATGCAGAGAAAACATGATTTGTGATGGAAGGAGGATGAGAATGAGAAAAAGGGTGTGTTGTTTTCAGAGCCAGTCAGTTTCTGTGGTTTTACTTATTCCTTTTTATGCTCCCATGGACCCTTGTGCCCTACTTTTTCTGGCCACCAGATGTCACCAGCTACCTGCCAGACGCTCCTTCTGCTTCTGGACTTCCACCATCTACTCCCCCTATATTTCAAGTGTATCCCTGATGGAAAAGTATCATCTGGGAAGGAGAAGCACTTTAGAACATTGGTGGAGACAGCCAGGTGGGTAGAGCCAGAGTAAGGAGGGTCCTAATTGTGTGGGTGGGAGCAGGAGGTGGCTGTCACCTGGAGTGATGGGCTTCATGGTGTACTGAAAACCATGACTGGGACATGTTCATACCAGGTGTAACCCCCCTGCAAATGGGGGTTCCCAAAAGACTTCCAGGAGCTTGCTTGAATGCTCCAAGCCTGAATGGTGTTTGGCATTTAAGCCATTTATCAGTGAGTGTTTTTAGAGCCTCTGGTACTGTCTCTTTAAGAGCTGTCTGCTTGCAGACATAATTAGCTTTGTATGGGGGGACTGTGTGCTTCTCTGAGTACCACTCGAGCTGCTGCCAATTCACTTCATTTTGCAGTCACTAGGAGTGCAAAGGAACCTATCTGAAAGATGTAACTGTTTGCCAGAAATTATTTAGAGTAATAATGAAATTACAGTTTGTCTAACCTGCTTTCTTTGCAGTCAGAACTGTGTCTGCTAGTTCCCATTCTAGTTTTGAACTGCTGAACTGGACCAATCAGTGTGGGGTAAGCTAGCTCTAAAATGGTGCCTTGGACGAATCAGAACTTGGACTCATAATCTGAGCCAGCCACAAGAGGATTGTATGGGCAGTGACTCTGGGAGATGTAGTTTAGACTTCAGTGCCTTTTGGACCAACAGCAGCAGTCTATTGTGAGTGACAGCCAATCCAGTCAAGAACTGGGAGGAACTCAAAGGAAGTGCCGGTTTTGTCGGTTGGAGTTTCAGTTGAGCTTTGCAGTGAAGAAGGAAGGAGCCCTGTGCTTTTCAGTGTGCAGCTTTAGTCAAAAACGGTGTAAGGCCCAGAGTTCCGCGTCTGCAGCTTCAGTAACAGCTTGTTAGACTGAACTGTCCTGTGAAAAGAATCAAAGGATCTCTGAAGAGTAGAAACCAGGCTCACCCTGTAGAAGACTGGAGAAATTGCTGAAAATTGCACTCGGTCTGTCAGGAACTGAATCTGCTGTGTGTTCTCCGGGTATTGTGCAGTAATTGCGATCGGGATACAGATGCAGCCTGCCTGGTATAGTGCTTTTATATGGATGTGTGAAGAGGTTTGTGTACCTCAAGTGAGCCCTGCTGACATTGAAGGACCCTATCTTATTTGGAGGTCGTGAGTACTAATTCAGGGTCGCTCCTGTTGAATTGCCACATTAAATCCAAATGGAATTACTGTACTGCTGACTGTTTAATTCTTCCTTTTCTCTGTGAAAGGGCCCTCTCAGCTGCCACGGTTTGGACTAGCCACTAGGGCTTGGGTACCCAGGGACAGTAACTGATAGGGGATAGGCCTGTACACAGAGCCATAGGTAGATTATTAGGAGGATAAGCTACTCAACCTGATTTCCCTGTCCTTGTTATATCCCCTAAATAAATCAGAGCTGCTTGTTTCAGCAAAGTTATACTGCCTGAGGTATTTGTCTATGTTAAAGTACTGTACTGTGATTGTTGCACTGTATCTCATTTCACAGGAGGTCCCAGTGCCGGAACCAGACCTGGGGTAAGTGTATACTGTGAAGGTAATTCTGATATATTGTGTGGGCCACTAGTGGGAAGAAAGGGGGGTTGCAGTGTCCCAGAGGGCTGTGACCAAGTTAGTTTAACTATTGCAAACCCTGACCTCTGGGTGGAGGCACCCGCCATTGGATCCAGGCCCCTCAACCTGTTAGTGGCAAATCAGGCAGGGGTAGTATCCCCTGGGATAGCGCCATCTAGGGGTTACACAGGCTATACTCTGTTCGAGAGGGACGATGTGATAATGAAAAGAGGGTTTGTGGTGCTTTATGTGAGGAAAGGCATAAAAGCAGTGGAGATACAGGGAATACAGGGGGGAGCAGAGGTATTGTGGGTCATCCTAGAGATGAGGAATGGCACCTTTATTCGGACTGGTGTTATCTATAGACCTCCAGCACAGGGGAGGTGTTTGATAAAGTATAGGTGGAAGCTACTGGCAAGATGGCAGAAAAGGGGGAGGTGCTGCTGGTGGGGGACATCAATCTGTGGGGTGTAGACTGGAACCTCTCAGCTGTGGTTTCAGCTAGAAATAGGGACATCCTGGACTCCCTGCAGGGGGTGTTCCTCAGGCAACTAGTCAGTGAACCTGCTCACGATGGGGCAGTACTGGACCTGGTACACGCTAACAATGTCAGTGTTGCAGATGTCAAGGTAGGAAGACACCTGGAGAACAGAGATCACCATATAGTGTGGTTCAATATAAGGACAATTGTGGAATTGAACCCTACAAGGACAAGGGTATTGGACTTCAGGAGGGCAGATTTTGAAAAGATGGGTGACTGCCTCAGGGATGACTTGGCAGGGTAGATGACCTGGGTGGGGTGGTGGAACAGTGGGCAAGGCTGAAAAAGGCCATAGGGTGGCAGAAAACCTTTTCATCAAGCAAGTCAACAAAAGCAAAAGGAAAAGAGACCGCTACGATTCTCAAAAGAGGTAGCAGAAAAGGTAAAGGTTGAAAGGGTAGCATTCAGAAGATATAAGGAGATGCAGACAGAGGAGGATAGGATGGTGTATCAGGGTTAACAGAGGGAGCAGTAAGGAGCTCGAAAGCACAAACTGAAGAGAAAATAGCCCAGGTGGTGCTGAAGGGGGACAAGACATTTTCTAGTTAGGTAAGTGAAAGGAAGAAGACCAGGGTGGAATCATAAGATTAAAAAGGGAAGGGTGGACTATACAGAAGGGGACCAGGAAAAGGCAGACATCCTCAAAAAAGCTTTTGTTCAGTGTTCACAGAGGAAGGAGAAGACGAGAGGCCACAAAAAAGTAACAGGAGTATTGGAGGGAGGTGGACTCTAGTCAGTTTTCAGAGGAGAGAGTCCTGAAGGGACTATGGGTATTGAGGGAGCTCAGGGAGGTACTGGATGCATTTCTGACAGCCCTGTTTAACAGCTCATTGGAAGCAGGAGTGGTTCTGGAGAACTGGAGTAGGGCAGAGGTACTGTAGTCCCACTTCACAAAAGTGGTAGCAGGGAAGTGGCTGGCAATCATAGGCCAGTCAGCCCAACCATGGTGGTGGTGGGAAAGGTAACAGAGTCACTGCTGAAGAAAATGATTGTGGAATATCTTGAATCCAGTGGGTTACAAGACCCGAGTCAGCATGGATTCACCGGGTGGGTGGGGGGTCATGTCAAGGAATCTGATACATTTCTTTGACTGTGTGACCAGGAATTAGATTAGGGTGGAGCAGTGAGCAGAGCCTACCTAAACTTCAGTAAGACTTTTGACACCGTTCCACACAGGAGGTTAGTAAGCAAGCTGGGTAGCTTAGGAGTGGGTCCAAAGGTGGTAAACTGGGTAAAAATTTGGTTAGGGGATAGGTAACAGAATGTGGTGGTAAATGAAGTTCACTCAGAGGAAAAGAGGTTGACCAGCAGGGTGCCGCAGGGATCAGTGCTGGGGCTGGTCCTCTTTAATGCATTTATAAGTGACATTGCAGAGGAGCTGGAAGGGAAAGTCTGCCTCTTTGCAGATTACGCCAAAATATGCAGTAAGATTGACACTCGGTGGGGGTGGAAAGGATGAGTAGAGACCTCAGAAAACTCAAGGAGTGGTCAAGGGTATGGCAGCTGGGTTTCAGAGGGAAAAAGTGCAGAATAATGCAATTGGGCACAGAAACCTGGGGCAGAGGACAAAATGGGGGGAGTGGTACTGATAACCACCATGCAGGAAAGAAACCTAGGGGTGATCATATTGGATTACCTAAAGATGGCCAGGTAGTACCACAAGGCAGTTGCAAGGGCTAGTGGGATACTGGGGTGCATAGGGAGGAGTATCACCAGCAGCAAAGGGGAGGTGGTATTGCCTTTGTATAGATCACTAGTAAGACCCCACCTAGAATGCTGTGTCCAGTTCTGGAGACCACATTTCCGGAAGTACATAGGCAGACTAGAGACCTCCACCACCACCACTCACCACTTCCCTCTGCCACAACTATCACTGGTCCTGGTGCTATATGTTTATGTGGGTTCACTGCCCACCAGTACCTGAGTAGGTGCCTTTCTATCCCTGGCTGACCCTGGCCTTACAGAGACTGCAAGTGACAATGATGTCATCACTAGGGTCAACTTGGAAAAATTCCCACACTAGGGAAAATCTGTGGTACTAGTGGCTCTGGCAAGCTGGTGGTAGTGGAGGAACAGAGGAACCCGAGGATGACGAGAGGGGTTCCACTGCTGGGGGGGGTGATATGCTGCTGTTGGTGGTAGTACCATGATGGGGGGGCTTAGTGGTTTCTAACCACTCAGCCTCAAGTGGAACTGGGGGCTGCTCTTCCTCCAAATTCTCATTTGTTCATGCTTGCTGCTGGTTCGAGGCCTGATGCATGGTTTCACTCTCCTGCAGACACTGCCCTATTTAAGGATCGGAGGGCTGCTGCTGTACTTGCTGCTGCTGAGTTGGGACTGCGTCTACAGGGAGGGGATGCTGAGGCACTATGAAGTGCTGGCTCCCCGAAAATGCCTAGCCAACACATCCATATGGAACTATTACAGGTGCAAGCCCATCCTCGCTTCTTCATCACAAAAGGAAAAAGAGAGATGGAGAAAGGCAGAAGATTTGCCAGAAAAAGTAGAAAATAAAACTACCAAATAAGTTAAAAAGTATTCAAAATAGAATGTTAACTGTAACAAGAGTATTCCCTAACTAAAGTTATGAAACGCCAGGCCCGGTGGCACTGAGGGTTGAGGCGCTGGACGCCACACCTTGCGCCACGCCGGTGACCCGGATTCGGGAACAAGCCCGGGCCATCGGGGGTCGGCAGGGGAGGACTGGGATTGAGCATCCGTAGACTGCTCTCCCGGTCCTGGGGTGGGTTGGGGAATCTCGCCGTGCTGTAGCAGCCCCTGGGGACGCTCAGGGGCACTACAAATGCTGGCGATACTGGAGGGGGAATGCAGCAGACGTCAGCACGTTGTGCCCAGATGTCATTGCATGTCCGTGTTCCAGAGGACCAATTGGAGGGAAAATGGCTGGGCGTGACCGTGCAGCTTGATGGCCGTGCCCCGAGCCGCCTGGAGGACTTTGGTGGAGTCCTGTCGGGGAGGGTCCGGGGTTGTCCTGGCTGGCTGAGGGGAGCCCTCCAGCGGGATGGCAAGACGGCCGTCCCGGGTCCTCCTGGGTGTAGTTTGAGCTACCCAGTTCTCCGGGTGGGCGGAGCTGGCGACTGGATGCCCCAAGCCAGTAGTGTGCTGCAGCAGATGGAAAAAAACATTACATGATAAAAAAAAAAGTTATAAAACAATAGAGAAAACACAGCAAAGAAATTGCTGGAATGTATCTTTTTAAACAGTTAAGCAGTTCTCTAGCAGGCAGTGTCCTCCTCTCTCTGTCTGACTAGTAATGCAAAAATGAAAGTAAGGCCCAGTCAGTATAAAGAGATGTATTATGTGACCTGCAAAAGCTCTTCCACGTGACTGTGAGACAAGTTGTTTGCCACAAGCCTTAGTTTTACAAAACTTCACCTTTGGTACCCCCAAAAGCGAAGTTGCAATGCAAAGTTGCAAAAGTAAATTTTGAACTTAGGGGTAAAAATTTGCAGATTTATCCACAAAGGTGCATTTGTGCAGATGGAGTTAAACTTCACAACATCTCTAGCCCCGATTGAGAATAAAGAAAAAAGTTGCCTCTGGGGATGGGGTGGTTATCAATGCAAATGCTGCACTTTGGGGAAGTCTGTGTGTGTTAACCTACTGCATAATAATTACTTAATGAGATACGAACTTACGAAAATGCCAGCAGAAACAGGCCTCATGGTCTATCGAGTCTGCCCGATTAGTGCAGCTAGCCTCTCAGCTTGCAGTTGCCCCACCCTCCCCACCCCACTTCATCCTTCCCCTACTCTGTCCCATCCCGTCCATAAAACCACGCACAGTTCTACAGGCTACCACCTCCTTAGGCAGAGCATTCCATTTGTCTACCACCTGTTCTGTGAAAAAATGTCTCCTGATTTCCCTTCTGAATCTTCCCCCCTCCAGTCTCAGCTGGTGCCCTCTCATATGCCTCCCTCTTCTAATCTGGAAAATCCCTTCTGTATCAGTCTTATTTATTCCCATGAAGTATTTAAAGGTTTCAATCATATCCCCCCTATCTCTCCTCTCCTCTCCTCCAGGGAGTACATGTTCAGCTCGTCCAGCTTATTCTCGTAGGACTTTCCCTCCAATCCCTGGATCATCTTTGTCACCCTGCGCTGCACCCCCTCCAACAATCTGACATCCTTCTTCAGGAATGGATGCTAGTATTGCATGCAGAATTCCAGGTGCGTCCTGACCAGCAACCTATACAGGGGAAGGATCACCTCCCTATTTCTGGAGGAGGTTCCCCTCACTGTACACCCCAGCATCTTGTTGGCTTTTGCTGCCGCCTTCCTGCAATGAGATGAGTTGTTCATATTCCCCGTTATAAGCACCCCCTAGATCCCTTTCCTCCTTGTTGCTTTCCAACTATTCCCCTTCCAGCTGATATCTCCTCCCCGGTTCCTATCCCCGAAGTGCAGTACCTTGCACTTCTTGGCGTTGAACCCCAACTCCATGTTTCTGACCCTTCCTGTAGTTTGATCATGGTTTCCTGTATCCCCCTCCAGCCCTCAGTGTCATCTACCACAGTGCCCATCTTGGTATTGTCTGCAAACAGACTGCTCATACTCCGGATCCCACGTGAGATATCAGCTATGAATATCCCAAACAGTTTCAGTCCCAGTATCGATCCCTGTGGTACCCTGCTCATTACTGCCCTTGGGGATGAGAGTCCCCTCCCCCCAACTACCACCCTTTGCTGCCTTCCACTGAGCCAGTTTTGGATCTATTTGACCATCCTTGTTCCCACCCCTATATACTCCAGCTCCCCCCCCCAGCCTCCCATGCGGCACAGAATCAAAGGCCTTGCTGAAGTCTAAATACAGGACATCCACCGCATGGCCCTTGTCCAGCTCCCTGGTCATCTAGTCATAATACTCGATTAGGTTCATCTGGCAGGATCTGCCAGAGACAAACCTGTGCTGCTGACCGTCCTGGAGTACATTATCCTCCAAGAAGGTCACCAGCCTTTCTTTTTGGATTGTGTCCATGAGCTTACTCACAATTGACATGAGGCTCACTGGTCTGTAGTTATCCGGTTCATCCTTAGGGTTACTTTTGTGAATGGTCACCACATGGGCCATCCTCCAGTCCTGTGGTATGCATCCTGTGTCCAGGGAGGTATTGAACAGGTCAGCCAGTAATCCTGCCAGGATCTGTGCTAGTTCCAACTCATTCTTACCAGTAGCGCCATGTGGTGTTGGAACCATCCATTGCTTAACCCGACCCAAAATGGTATCATAAGATAGAATGAGTTAAGTACCCTAGGGTGAATGCCGTCTGGTCCCGGGTGCCTTACCCACCCTTAGTGCCCTTAATCCTTCTAGGATCGTGTCCTCTGGAATCCCTATATCAGTCACCACCTCCCCCCACAGCCTACTCCACCCCTCTCTTGTGGTATCTGCCCCCCTTTCTCCTCTGTGGACACAGAACAGAAGTATTCATTTAGTACCTCTGCCTGATCCACTCCCTTCTCCACCCACCCTTTGTCCTTCCTAACTCTCACAATTTGGAATTTGTTCTTCCTTCTCATGCTTATGTATCTGAAGAAGTCCTTTTCTCCATTCTTAATACCCTGTGTGAGTCTCAGCTGTCTTGAAACCTTGGCTACTCTGACTAGCCTGGTAACTTCCCTGGACTTCTTTGTATACTCATCCATGTCATCTTCCCCCTCCTGAATTCTTGAGTCTCCGAAATGCTTTTCTCTTGGCCCTCACCTCCCCATGACCTCTTAAGTCAATCAACTGGGCTTATTTGCCCTTCACGTCTTACTACGTGTCCTTGTACATGTCCCAGTAGCCTCCGACAGCCCTTTTTTAATAATGTCCCACTTTTGACTAGCATCCATGCTTGGCTGAATTCCTGCCAGGTGCCTACCCCAAATTTCCCCCATCCTTTTAAAGTCTGCCCCCTTAAATTCAGTCACCCACTGTTTCCCTACCCATATTGAGCATGAACCACACTGTGGTGGTCCCTCCCAGCCAGAGGGTCCTCTACCCCCAGATCCCTTACAGCATCCCTGTTTGATAGTACTATGTCCAGAGTGTTTTCCAGTCCAGTCGGCTCGTGGACCAACTGCACTAGGAAGCTGTCCTGAAATGCTTCTAATATGACCTGCTCCTTTGCACTCGTGGTAGCTGGGGTGCTGCACTCCATCCCAGCTAAGTTGAAGTCCCCTACCACCACTGTGTTCTCCTTCCTACTGACCCGTCTAATTTTCTCAGTGAACTCTTTATCCAGGGCATCCCTTTGAGCTGGTGGTCTGTATGCTACCCCCATCCTCAGTATCCTACCCTTTCGGGCCCTGAAACTGCATCCATAGGGCCTCTGTTCTGCCTTCCTCCCCCTCCTCCCTTATACACCTTATCCCCTTCCATACATAGATTGCCACACCCCCACCTTTCCCCTTATCCCTATCCTTCCTGAATATCCTATACCCTGGGATCACCATATCCCAATCCTGATACTGGGTGGCCCACGTTTCCGTGATGGCTGCAATGTCCACCCTACGTACTGCCAAGAGGGCCTGCAGCTCAACCAACTTGTAACCTAGGCTTCTTGCATTCAGTGAGACTACTCTCCACCCTATTTCCTTCCCTATCCCTCCCTGCTTTTCCCCACTTCTAATCCCCCCAGTGCCTTTAGCTTGGGGGAGGGGAGTTGCTCAGGAGGGGTGTATATCCATGTGAATGCTGCACTTTGGGGAAGTGTGTGTGTGTTAACTTGCTGCTTAATAATTATGTAATGAGTTGCTGGGGAGGTATATCCATGTTAACGCTGCACTTTTGGGAAGTCTGTGTGTTGGTTTCGTTGTGTCTTATAAAGAATTATGTAAACAGTTCATCTTATCTGTGTCAGTCTTCACCATTCATCACTGGTGGGTTTTGGTCAGAGGAGCAGGACCCTGCGGGAGCATTTTTAATTTTTCGTAAAGGAGGAGGAGTCAGTGCTGTGCATGGTGCCACCCCTGAGGCCAACGCACTGCATGGCGCTTGCGAGTTGGCCAGTAACCGACTCCTCCTCCATCCCAGTTCTGCTTCTCCTATCACCGAGTGAGCACAACCTCGTGAGAAGAGCGATTTTGGTACTGCAACATTGGGCCTAGTCTGTTTGAACTGTCTTTCCACCATCCTAGTTCTGCAGGAGCCATTATGTTCTCAGCACCGTCGACTCCGGTAAGATCTTTCCTTATTTTTCTTTTGCGTCGAGACCCTTTTGCTAATTATTATTGTTTTTCCATCTGATCATGTCTCATCCCGGGGACAAGAAAAATAAATCTTCAAAGGGGGGCCGGCCCCAGATGCCGCAGTGCCCCTGTGGCCAGCTTTATTCTGTCTTGGACCAACATGATCATTGCCTGACCGGGCCTAACCACGATATGGACTGTTGTGATGCCCGTTTTTCCATGGACCACAAAGTACTGGAACACTGCGTGTTTAAAGTCGGCCGTACACTGCCAACTTTTGGAGGACAGGCACCCACTAGGGGCACCAGACATAGATCCCTTGACCCTTCCTCCAGGTCCCCTCCTGGTTCTGTGTGGAGGAGGGGGCTTCCGTTCTTTCTTTTCTCGTCATGGCAGAGGCCCCTCTCACGGTGCCGGGGGCCCGGTCCAATTCCTCCGGGGGTCGGGCAGACCACCGTTTGTCAGTCGCCTCCTCGGTGGCTCCCTGGTGTCATGGCCTGTGTCTGCCAGGCCCTGCCCCAGTGGTTTCCTTGGCACCACCAGTTGGTGCCACCTTGGATCATGGCACCATGCGCAGTGCCGGTGACTGAGGCAGTGCATTGGGCAGCACTGTGCTGCTTGCAGTGTCGGGAGTGGGAGAGTTCAGGAGGTCCTCTGGATCAATTCCTCCTCAGAGGATGACAACAATTTGGAGGTAGATCCAGACTGGCTTCCAGATTCTTCGGAGTCCTCAGATCCCCCCCCCCGTCCAGCACTTCAGTGTCTGTCCAACCCCTTCCCTCGGAACCAGTGGTTTCTACTGCCACTGGTGTTGGAGCCACTTGCGGCGCCAGTGGATCTTCCGGTGCCCGTGGTGCCACCGGAGGGTCCACTGATGCCTGTGGGACCTCTGGACTCAGAGGTGGTGAACCCCACCCCATTAGGTGTCCAGGCTGGGTCCACTTCTGGACCTGCTAGGACGTTTGGGACAAGGGCGAAGGTTCCCTCCTCTGCTACCAGTCGGGGGTTGGCAGGTGAGGTTAAGCTTCCTCGGTTGGTCCTGAGGAAGAGGTCCCTTTCTGAGTCTGAGGGGTTGAGGGGACAGTGTCAGGAGCAGTGTCCTTCCCTGGTAGCCTGCAGGAGCTCGGGTAGGAGCAGCAGCACTGGCCCTGTCTTCTTCTCTGAAGTCTCCCGGGGGGGGATCTCATCTTTTGAGGCTAGGGGCCACCCTTCTGGACACACGCAGCCCTGGTCATCTCGCAGGGGAGATCCCCTGCAGGGCTCAGTCCTGACCATTTCAGAATGGTTGAACAGTCGGTGACTGCCTCGACTGACGGATCCTTCCGGGGGTTGGTTTGCCTGTTAAGCCCTGGCAGAGGTCATTCTCTTCCTCAGAGGCATTTGGCCCCTTTACCTTTCCCTCCCCTTCTCCTGGGCCACTCTGGTCCCATGAGGCCTCTAACCTGGGAGCAGTTTAAGGCCATGGCTGCCCATTTGCCAGCCTATGTTAGATCCGTGGACGAGCAGGTATTTCACCACTCACCCCTGGGCAGCTGGACTTTGTCTCCCCATACTCATTGGCTTCCTCGTCTTCCTCACATGGGGAAGAGGATTCTTCTGTCCACCTATCCTCGGAGGCTGATCAGACCCCCTTTCAGTGTTTCCTTTCGAGGTTGGTCAAAGAACTCCACATATCAAGATTGGCAAGATGCAATCCTGAGCAGGTGATTCACACTTTTTTAAGCGAGTTTAGTGCAGGCAACCTGGTGGTACCCGCCTGGCCCTCCCCCTTTCGGGAGGCATCATACCATGTTTGGCAGCGTCCATCAGTCCCCTTCCCAGCCCCGATGGACTGCCGGCGCAGGTATTGCACACCCGAGATCTCCAGGAAGCCTATCTCACCCCTCTTCGGGTGTGACTCTCCTGGACACTCCCTCTGGGCATAGAAGCCCAAGATACGACTGATCCCCAGACGTGGACTCTGCAGAGTTTGACTCCTGGGCGAGGAGTGTGTCTCTCTCTCTCCATCGCAGTGCATCAGGCCCATCATGCTGCCTACAGCAGGCACGTATGGTCTTTGCTAGGACAAATCCTAGCATCTGTGCCTGATATGAAGGCAACCAGACAAGCCATTGCCCTCCCTGCATGTGGCCTGGAGCTTGCGAGGCACCAAGAAAGGGCATCGTATGATGCCAGTGAGGTGGTGTTCAGGCTAGTGGGGACAGCGCTCTGCATCAGGTGGACGGCATGGCTTCGTCTATCCTGGTTATCACCCATGGCCTGGTGAAGGGTGACTGCCTCCTCTTTCCGGGGAACCCACCTTTTTTCCCACAGGGTGAGGCAGGAACTTCAGAGCCGACTTCCTTCTCCCAGCCAGAGGGAGACCCTGCCTTACCCTGACAAGTCCCAGGCCTAACTAGGCCTGCAAGGATTCCCCCTTCTGTGTCTCCCCCACAGGAGGCTGAAGGACAGTCTTCCCTCAGAGAGGTATCAGGTCCCCTTTGGGGGGCTTGGTAATCACCCACCAGTGATGAATGGTGAAGACTGACACAGATAAGATATGAAAATTATGTACCCACCATAATTCTTGATCTTTCTGTGTATCTTCACCATTCATCACTGCTTCCTACCCTCCTTCCCTTCTTGGGCCTCAGACTCTGGGCAGTGCCTCTTCCCTTCTTGCTTTTCCCCAATTGAGGCCAATTGTGGTCCTGGTCCTGCTGGTACCTCTGAGCTCTCTGCACCTTCTGGTGAAAACGACAGAGGTTCTGTGTTGGGGGAAGGCAAGTGGGGGTGCTTGTCTCTTTTTATGAGGACTCACCTGGGCCCTGTCTTGCATTCCAGATGAGGACCACTCCTCCAGCTTGAGCTGGACATTTCTGAGGGTTCAATTCACCAGCTCTGGTCTCTCGATCCTTGGGCTCCTCCTCAGGTCTATTGCAGTTATGAGGGCCCTGGTGACCCCTAGAACCCTTCCTTTCAGGAGCTGTGACTCCTTTTCCTTCGCCACTGGTTCCAGCTAACTTTTTCCTATGCAGGGTCCCCCTCTGGTTTGTAGGTTTATATCTTAAAGAAGGTTTTGCTACTGGCATCCTTTTCCCCCTTCTGTTTCAGGGGGTGCATCATCTCTAGCTCCTCTGTGGGAAGAATCTTTCTGCAGTGGGACCCTGCAGTAGCGTGGGTCCTGTCACCACCCCAGGATGTTTTTAAAGACAGGAGTGGGAGACATTTGCCCCCCCTTTCCACCTCCTTTGGGCTGGAGGAGAGGGCACCTTCAAGTCTTGTGTCCTGACTTGCTTCTGTGTTCTGGGCTGTTGCCCAGTTAGCCTTCCCCCCTAGTTTTTCTCAAACCTGGGGGTATTGTCTGCAGATCCACTTTGTCAGAGATATGAAAAACCTCAGATGTGGCTTCAGACAGTGGTGCCCTTCTTTCCAGAGCCCCAGAGAGTCCCCTGGACCTCTGCAGGGGTGGCACAGTGTCTCCTTTTCCTCTCTCCCTTATTTTCCTTCTTTCCTATCCTCTTACTTTCCCTCCCTTACTCTGTTCCTCCCTTGCCTGCTCAGAGGTTTGGGGCCCCCTGTCACAGACCCCTAGGTTCACCCTTCTGTCCTCTTGAATGGCTTTACCTCTTCTTCTGTTTGTATCCTTTCCTTTTCCTATCTCTGGGGCTCCCTTGCCCCGCCATCCTTCTTTCTCTTTTCCTAACTTTACTCTCCAGCGTGCAGAACTGGGATGGAGAAGGAGTTGACGTTGGTTACTGGCCAACCCACGAGCGCCACGCAGTGCGTTGGCCTCAGGCGTGGTGCCACCCATGACACCGACTCCTCCCTCTTTTCAAAAAAAAAAAATGCTTCCACGGGGTCCTGCTCCTCTGGCCAGAACCCACCAGTGATGAATGGTGAATGTACACAGAAAGATCAAGAATTCTTACCCCAGGAGTCCTTTAGCATCAATAACTATAGCAGTTAGCTGGCTAGGTGCAACTGCCCTGGAGATATGCCTTTAAGAGAATTTTATTTAAATGAGCTTTGGGCATTAGCCAATCAAAAAACAGGAGGAGAGTGAGCTGAGTGAGAGCAGCCTGAAGGGCTTCAGAATTTTTTCTTCGCTGACTGAGCAACATTGCCTCTGAGATGCCTCTCAACTTGCCTTGTAGACAGCGTCCTACTTGCTTATTTTGGTAAAGTTTTCCTCTAAATTTATTTCTTTAGTGTGCTGAGTGAAAGTTTTATGTTTTTGTTAGCACCGTGCTATCGCGCTATTTTTAGTGCAGCCATGCTGTTTTTGCTTGATTTTTACATCTGCTTAAATTGTATTTGTTTTTACCGCAGATGCTTAATTTCGATGTTTCTTCACTTTTCTAACATAATTCATGAAGGAACTGTCAAATTTTTGTCTGTTGCTTTGTTTTTTACCTCAGATCTCGCGGGCTTTACCGTGAGGCAACCAACTGGATTTCAAACTTTAGAGTTGCCTCTGGGTTCTCTGAGGATTGGCATTATCAGAGAAACCCATATTTAAATAAAAACTGGACCTAAAGGTGTCATCTGTCATGGGACTGGCTTCACAACATCAGCAGAAACCTGTGCGCAGTTGACTGGTATTACTGGGTTTTCTGTTAGAGTGGCACTGGTATAGATCCCAGTACTACCAAAAAAAAAAGTATTATAAAATAGACAGAGTTTATTAAACTAGGGCAGGACTGGCCTTGTGGCATTTCACAGAAACCTGTACTCAGTTGTTTGTGGTCCAGATCTTGGGTTCTCTTTGTTAAATTGGCACATAGCAAATAAACCTAACAAGTATTATGGCTGAGGATAAATCAAAGGCTACCAATGAGGGGCCATCTAAAAGTATGCTGATGAAGCCTCAGATCCCAGCCAAAAAATAAAGCTTCCAAAGGGGCTGATGAAGTTCCTTACAAATTAAAAAATAATAAAAGTGATGAAAAAAGGAAGCTTGATCAAGCTGTTGATGAAGTGGCTAAAAAGAAACTCTGTCAAGAAAAAAAAGCTGTTTCTCCTGGGAAAGCCAGTAGTGAGACAACAGGCAGGTTAAAGCATAAAGAAAAACAAAACATATACAACCACAGTCGGCGCAGGATCTCCCATCTGTGCAAGGCATGGCAAAAGCATGGCAACTTTTTCAGACCCTACAAAAGATGGGGCCTATATTTACTGGGGCTGGCAAGCACTCTTCCACAGTTCTCTCCTCTGGAGACTGTGAGGGTGATGCAGATGATGAAGAACATTTCTATGATGCCCCTGACATGGATTTTGAGGGCCTTGAGCCCCATGAGTCCCAGGACCCTCCATTCGGAGCCCCCCCCCCCGGGTGACCAGGAGGATTCCTCTTCTATGTTTACATTTTTATAAAATATGCTAGACACCCTGGACCTCCCTACGTGGGAGCCCATCCAGGATGTCAATAAAAATGAAGATTAAAGGGAGATGAGAGGTCTTTCACCCTCCAAGACCATGGTCATCCCTACCTATAATGCGTTCAGAAAAAATACCATGGAAATGCTTCAGACCCCCACTTCTGTTGCAGGAGTTGACAAGCAGGTTGAGAAAAAATACAGATTGTTTAGAACCGGTACCGAGTTCCTGTCTGCACACCCTAACCACGAGAGTATAGTGCAGCAGGCAGCTTGTGAGAAAGCTGGAGTCTCCTTGCCCCCTTACCTCCAGACAAGGACTCCAAGAAAATTGACTTTATAGCAAAGAAAATGTATGCCATAGCCTCCCTGCTTATCAGACTTCCTTTATATATGGCTTTCACAGCCAAATATCAGAAAGCCCTATTGAAGTCTGTCCTGGCCATTGCCCGTATTGGGTCAGATTCTATGGTGTAGGAGCCGGTGGATATGACAAAAACTGCCCTGGAAGCTACCAAATACCAATTTCACATGGCAGACAACAACAGAAGTGCTGCCTTTAGGGCAATGGCCCATGCCATCTCTCTGAGATGCTTCGCCTAGCTTAGAACTACCAGTCTGACCCCAGACACCCAGACTAAGATCATGGATTTTCTCTGTGATCAAAACATGTTTGATTCCAGAATGACTGACTACATAAAAAAGGTTGAGGAGTACAAGGCCTCCTGGCAGAGTCACTCCTCTAAACCTAAGCCTACTGCCCCTCAGAGATCCCGACCCAGGGGCAGTAGGGGCAGAGGTTTTTTTTCCTAGGCCTTACAGTCCTTATCCCCAATCTGACTTTGTTCAGTACAGGGGTCTTTCAGAGGCAGGGGCAGAAGGGTCCAGAGAAGGGCCACCTCTACCCAGCCGGCAGCCTAAGTCCTGATGTGAGTGTCCAGGTCGCCTCCCCGCTTCCAGTGGGAGGCAGACTCTCCCACTGTCTTCAGAACTAGTCCCTCATTACGTCAGACAAGTGGGTTTTGGAGATAGTGGAGAAGGGTCTGCCACCACAGTTCAAGCAGATACCAAACCTCAAGCTTACCCAGGTGTCAAGACCTCTGTCCCCAACACAGGTTCCACTGTTGGAATTGGAGGTACAAAACCTTCTAATTCTATGAGCAGTGGAGAGGGTCCCAGCCCACAAGAAGGGCAAGGGCCTCTAGTCCAGGGACTTTCTGACATAAAAAAAAAAACTGGGGAGTGGTGACCTGTCTTAGATCTCAGATATTTAAACAAACATCTGAAAAAACCCAAATTCAAAATGGTCACTCTGTCACTGGTCATACAGTCCTTACAGCAGGGAGACTGGCTAGCCTCCCTGGACTTAAAGGACGCTTACTTCCACATACCCATAAGGAGGTCTCACAGGAAGCTTCTCAGATTTAAAGTCCCTTCAGGCCACCATCAGTTCACTGTAATGCCCTTCGACCTGTCCTCGGCCCTAAGAGTCTTTACCAACTGCCTCACAGTGGTAGCAGCACACCTCAGGAGACTGGGTGGCGCTCTCTGTTCCTATGTGGATGACTGGCTAGTAGTGGCAAAGTCTCCTTGTCAGGTCAAGGAGTTCCTTTCCCTTACTGAACACACTTTGAAGTCTCTGGGATTCCTGGTAAATCTAAAGAAGTCTCACCCGGAACCCACTCAGCTGCTCACCTTCAAAGGAGCCCAGCTGAACACTCAGAAAGGATATGCCTTCCTCCTGCAGGAAAGAATTCAGAGTTTCCTTTCAGTGGCAGATTCTTTTATCTGGGGACAGTCAAGACCAGCCAGACATTTTCTCAGACTCCTGGGTCATATGGCTTTAATAACTGCAGTGGTCCCAGAAGTCAGGTACAGGATGCGACTCCTGCAGGCCTACCTCAGAGCTCACTGGTCTCAGAGAAGCAACAATTTTTCAAAACTGATACCTGTGATGTAGCAGTTCCTCCAGAACTTGCTTTGGTGGAAGACCCCTGCAAATTTGCAAGCAGGGGTACCCTTCCAAGCTCCGCTACCCACAAAGGTGATTACCACAGACGTTTCCCTCCTGGGGTGGGAAGCACATCGGGAGAGTGCCTCAGTAAGCGGCACCTAGACTCTCGAAGAGTCAGGCACCCTTTGCAGTCTGTGTGAGAGGCCTTTTGTCACCATGCATTTCTGCTTAAAGTTGAACCAGCATAATATTCTGTGGTGATTTGCATACACAGCCCATGATGCTTTGCATTGTGGGAGTATGTGTGATTTTGTATTTCTTCATAGTTACATATAAAACTTTTGGAACACAGAGCAATCTTTTTAGCTCTCAAAGCATTCGCTCCCAGCATAAAAGGGCAGGTGGTTCAAATTCGAACAGACAACACCATTGTAATGTTTTACATAAACAAGCATGGTGATACCAGATCAGCAATACTCTGTTCAGAAGCTCTGAAACTCTGGTGCCTAGCTTTCTCCCTGGGAGTCAGCCTTTCAGCTATTCACCTCCCAAAGCAAACACAATACCCTGGCAGATGCTTTAAGTTGCATCAGTCAAGGCCAGAGCAAATGGACTCTGAACAAGCAAGTACTAGCCACAGTTTTCCGGTGGTTGGACACACCTGACGTGGATCTGTTTGCCTCTCCCCCTCAACTTTCAGCTTCCTCAGTACTGTTGCAGGCCCCCAGTCCTGGGAACACTTCCTCTGGATGCCTTGATCCTGGACTGGTCAGGGAGGTTCCTACATGCATTCCCTCCTTTTCCCCTGATACTCGGGGTATTGCTTAAACTCAGACAGCAGCCTGCATCGATGATCCTGGTAGCTCTGGATTGGCCCAGGCAGGCCTGGTACCGTCTCCTTTTCTCACTGTCCTGTAGCAGGCCAATTCACCTGCCGCCAGCTCACTCCCTACTGACCCTTCCCCAGACAGGAATGCATTATCCAGACATACATTCTCTTCACCTCAAGGCCTGGTTCTTGAAGAGTTAGAGTTTCCATCCTCGCAGTACTCTGAACAGGTCCCTAAGATCCTGAGGATGGCATAAAAAATGAACACTAAGAAGACTTATGCAGCCAAATGGAAAAGGTTTTCCCTCTGGTGCAAGAGCAAAAAGGTTGATCCCCTTTCAGCTTCAGACCCTTCGCTGCTGGATTACCTGGCACACTTGCAGGCGTCAGGCTTGAAACCATCCTCCCTGAAGCTACACCTGGCTGCAATTTTGCCTACTTTTCAGTAGGAAAGAAAAAGTCAATTTTTTCGCACTCAATATTTAAACAGTTTTTCAAAGGCCTCTTGCACCTACAGCCTCCAGTCAGGGAGCCAGTTCCCCCTTGGAGCCTGAACCTCTGCACAGACAGGCTCATGAAACCACCTTTTGAGCCTATGTCCACTGCTCATATCAAGTTCGTGACTTGGAAGACAGCCTTCCTGGTGGCCAGTACCTCTGCCAGGAGGATTTCAGAGCTATAGGCCCTGTACACTGAGCCAAATTACATCATTCCTCACAACGATAAAATTGAGCTCAGGACAAATAGGAAATTCCTACCGAAGGTGGTTTCAGAGTTCCACCTAAACCAGTTCATTACTCTGCCTGTCTTCTTTACTGAGAAATCAACTCCTGGGGAACAAAAGCTCCACAACTTGGATGTCAAGAGCCCTCTTTTACTACATAGAGCATACTTGGCAGTCCAGAGGCTCTTCCACTTAGTTGTTCCTCACATGCGGGGATACAGGTAGAGGAAGACCAGCTGCCAAGAGAACCATCTCTCGCTGGGTGGTCTCTTGTATTAGATCTTGCTATGAAAAGGCTGGTCATCAACCTCCCATGGGGCTCAGAACCCACTCCACTAGGGGCACTGCAGTCTCGGTGGCAACAGCAAAGGACATACCCTATCTGGATGTCTGCAAAGCAGCTACCTGGAAATCTGTGCACACCTTTGTGAAACACTAGTTTGGATGTGCAGACCAGATCTGATTCCAAATTTATCAGGGCGATTCTGCAGAGCTTCTTCGCCAAGTAGGTTCACTGCTCACCTCTCACTTGGTACTGCTTGGTAGTCTGCTATAGTTACTGATGCTAAAGGACTCCTGGGCTAAGAAGAAAAAATGACTCACCGCAATAATCTTCTTTCTTCCAAGGGGTCCTTTAGCATCAGTAAGCTCCTACACTTCCTCCCCAGTTTACCTGTCAGAAGGGCTCTGTCATCAGATCTCTTACCAAATTTGGGGTTTTTCATTGGTGAGTTTCTTACTCATGTTGTTGTTTTTCCGTTTCCACTTTTTTGGACATTTGCATGTTTTTTTAATCTTGTTGATTCATTTTTGGGGCATGTGCCCCCCTTTCTCCTTCGAAAAAATTCTGAAGCCCTTCAGGCTACTCCCACTCAGCTTACCCCCCTCCTGTTTTTTGATTGGCTAATGCCCAAAGCTCATTTAAATAAAATTCTCTTAAAGGCATACCTCAGGGCAGTTGCACCTAGTCAGCTAACTGCTATAGCTACTGCTGCTAAAGGACCCCTTGGAAGAAAGAAGATTACTGCAGTGAGTAATTTTTACTTATGGTAGGTACATAATTTTCATTTTGGGGGCAGTTGCATCCAGGCAAACGCTGCACGTGGGGACTTGGGTGAAGTCTGTGTGGGTTAACTTGCTGCTTTGGTGGGTGGGTAATACAGGCAAGGGCTACAGTTAGTGGAAGTTGCCCTGGGAGTGAACCTGCTGCCTCGTGTGGGTGGAAGGGGTACTATCCAGGCAAATGCTGCAGTTGTGGAAGTCTGTGCAGGTTATCCTGCTGCTTTGGGGAGGGGGGTATAGCACAGGCAAACACTGCAGTTTTGGAGAAGTCTGTGGGGAAGTACATGAGCAAACCTGCTGCCTTTAGGTGGTATACTACAGGCAGCAGGTTCACTCATGTACTTTCACATAGACTTCTCCAGAATTGCAGTGTTTGCCTGTAGTACACACCTACCAAGGCTGCAGACTTCCACCAAATGCAGCATTTGCCTGGATAATACTCCTCAATACAGCATGCTAACTCCCAGGGCAACTTCCATGAACTGCAGCACTTGCCTGTAGTATACTCATACCAAGGCAGCAGGTTAACCCACACAGACTTCCACTAACTTCAGCATTTTTAGTAGTACACCCTCTCAGCTGCAGTTTGTGGTAGTCTGTGGGTGTCCCTGGGAGTTAACTTGATACCTTGTGTTGGAGGGGGTACTGTCCATATAAACGCTGCTGTTGGTGGAAGTCTTCCTGGGATTTAACCTGCTGCCTTGTGGGGGGGGGGGTGGCACTGTCTAGGCAAATGCTGCAGTTGGTGGATGTCCATGCAGGTTAACCTACTGCCTTGGTGGGGGCATACTACAGGTAAATGCCTGTAATATACCCTCTTCGAGGCAACAGATTAATCCCACAGGATAACTTCTACAAACTGCAGCATTTGCCTGGTTAGTAACCCCCCCCCACAAGGCAGACGGTTAACTCCCATGGCAACGTCCACCAAATGCAGCCCTTGCCTGTAGTGTCCCCCGTGAAGACAGCAGCTTAACCCACACAGACTTCCACTAACTTCAGTGTTTGTAGTAGTATACCCCTGAAGCTGCAGTTTGTGAAAGTCTGTGACTTTCCATGGGAGTTAACCATCTGCCTTTCTGGGAGGGGGTGTCGTCGAGGCACAGGTCATGAAGCATAGGAAAAACCAGGAGCAGTTGTAGAATTCACAAAAATGTTTATTAGTTCTAGCAGTAACATAAAAAAATTGTTCAGAATAACTATTTACAAATGCAGAATAAACAGAGAAAATCCATCTGAGTTTTCCTTCAATCTGTGTGTGTCTCAAAACATTGCTGCTCTCTCTCTTATAAGTCTTTGCAACCCCCCTCCTTAACAAGCATCCTGTTTTTTTCTAAAATGTTCTTGTATGTTTCAGGCAGGTGCAGCAAGAACACAGTGTCCCAGAACTGAGGCCCCTTCTCCACAGCTTCTGAAAAAGGGCTTAAAAACTGCTCTCAGGTTAACCCTTGCATTCCCAATAGTTTTTTTACAGTCATCTCAAACTATAATTATATTCATTTCAACATTAACACCATTGGAGGCAGTACAGCACAGTGGTTTAAGGCTCTAAGCTGCAAATCTGGTGACATCTAGCAGACCAGACCTGGGTTTGAATCCCATAGCTTCCACTTGCATACTGTGTGACCCTGAGCAAGTCACTTAACTTCCTTGTGCTCCCAGGTTGCTTCTGTAAAAAAGCTTTCAGCTTAGTGTGCTACTCCTGGTTAAACAACTAAAAAAAAAAATAAAAAAAAAAATATAACTTCTAAACAAAGGGTTCCCAGTATCCGTTACACCTCCACATAATGATTTGTATATATTTTTATACCAGCAGATATGCAAGGGAGAAAAAGAGAGAAAGTGCAAGGGAAGACTGAGAGACATTGAGAGGCAAAGAATTGCGAGACTGTAGGGGTGATCAAATCCAAGGTTTCACGAGAAAATGTGGTTGTGTAACCAGATAGACAAGAGACAGGAAAGGAAAGAACAGAACAGATCCCTGCATTCAAACTGTCCATAACAACTGGGACAGGGTCCTATTCAACCCTGTCACATACACACCCCTCCTTAAGAGGAAATCTGTTTTATCAAACAGGTTTCCAAAACTTTCTATTAATTCTCCAGAGAGTTAGAATAAACCCTCAACAAGGCCTGCCACCTAATATTAAGCTGTGACCGCTACACTCATACGTGTTCCCTCTTACAGCAGACCAGCTGGCTTAACTTTGACTACAGACTAAAGTACCACACCTGCCTCATGGCCAAAAAGATCACCAAAGGGCTTTCCCCCTCCTGCCTCGCCCTCTTCCTGACTCCCACCCCCAGTACGAAAACCACCCGCAACTCTGTTAGATCCCCTTTTCTCATCCTCCATCTCAGAACCTCACTTGGATGGTGAATCTTTCCCTACCATGCCCCCCACTCTGGATGAACGCCACCCTTTTCCACATTTCAACTGAATCAAAGGTCGGCCCTTTTAAAACCCTATTAAAGGAACACCTACAGTCCAGCAGTGGGTGTGACTGTCCCTAACTCCCTTACTGCTCTTGACAAAGGACTCTCCTCCTGCACCCCTCCCTCTTGACTTACCCCTATTTCGCATCTAGCAGAAGTGTTCCCTGCTCTCTCTGTACCCTTGGTACATGACACTGTCAGGCCTCCTGCCGGGCTAAGACTGTTTTTTACTGCAAATGTTTATCTCTTATTGCAAATGTATGTACACTACCAACTGCAGATTTACTATAATCATACTGTGTACACAACCAATTGTCTATCTACTTTATTCATATTATGTAACCAGTGTACGTACTCAACCTATGTTATCCACTGCAATCTTGTTTATGTACCCCCTTGTCTGTATATATGTCTGTGACGTGCCTTTAGAAATGAGTCTCTGACTCAAAGGTTGTAAATATGAAATCTAAATAAATAAAAAAATAAAATAACATTAGCTTCTAACTTTCAGAAATTAAGCACATGTATAGTATCCTTTTTTTCTTAACAGTACAGCAAACAGTAAAGTTTAAACTTATACATTTGTTTTTTTTCAGCCTTCAGAACCCTCAATTCCTGATCCATATGTTGACAGAAAATCAGCATTGCTATTCTCTTTACCAGATTTGTGTATCACAGTGAATTTAAATGGCTGTAGTGCCAGGTACCACTGTGTAATTCTGGAATTTTTATCCTTCATTTGGTTAAGCCAACAGAGAGGATTGTGATCTGTTACAAGTACAAAGTCAGTTCCTAGCAAATAAAACATAAGGAACTCCATGGCCTACTTTGCTGCTAAACATTCCTTTTCAATGGTGGAGTAACTTTTCTCTCTGTCATGCAACTTCTTACTTATGTACAGAATAGGATGTTCTGTCCCATCTATATTTTGACTCAGGACTGCACCTAGACCTACCTCTGATGCATCCATTTGTAACTAAAATGGTTTCTCTGAGTCTGGGTTTCTTAAAACAGGGGCTGAACATAATGCAGCCTTAATGGCTTGAAAAGCTTCATCACACTCTGGGGTCCATTTCACATTATTTGGATACTGTTTTTTTCGTGAGTTCAGTGAGGGGAGTAGCTAACTCAGCAAAGTTGGGAACACATCTTCGATAAAAACCAGCTAGCCCTAAAAATGACCTGACATATTTCTTTGTTTTAGGGACAGGACTCTTAGCTACAGCTTCTGTCTTAGAAACCTCAGGCTTGACTTCTCCGTTTCTCAAAACATAGCCCAAATATCTGGTTTCCTGCATACCCAATGCACACTTGGTAGGATTAATTGTCAAACCTGCCTTTTTGATAGCTTGGGTAACTGCTGGTAGGTGTTCCAGGTGGCTTTTCCAGTCTGGACTGTACAACACGACATCATTCAGGTACGCAGCACTATAACCAGTGTGATGGGATAACATTACATCCATGTACTGCTGGAATGTAGCGGGTGCACCATGTAAACCAAACGGTATGGTGGGTGAACTGATAGAATCCAACAGGAGTGGCAAATGCAGTTTTGTCTCTGGATTCTTTAACTAAAGGGATTTGCCACTAACCCTTGGTGAGATTGAGGGTACTGATATACTTTGCACTCCTCATTCTGTCCACCAAATCATCTATTCAGGGCATAGGATAACTGTCAAATGCTGGCACTTGATTAAGTTTCCTAAAATCAAGGCAGATTCTAACACACCCTTCTTTTTTGTTTACAATTACCACTGGGGATGACCAAGCACTCCTTGACTTTTCTATGATATCCAGTTCTTTCATGTTTTGTATTTCCTTAACCATGTCAGCTCTTAACCGCTCTGGTAACCTGTATATCTTTTGCCTAAAAGGGCAAGCATTCCTTGGCACTATTACATGCTCGACCTGGTACTGTGATAAAACTACTGTTACATGTCTTTAGTAAGTTATGAATTTCTGTAGTTTGTTTGGGGGATTCACCTTCACAGCATCAGCAGCTGCAGTTTGTTCCAGTCTATCATAAGCTACATCAGTATCTTCTTTATCAGTTTCTGGTAAAACTAGCAAAGCAGCTTTTGGCATTTTTTCAACCCATTTCTTGAGGAGGTTAGCATGGTATATCTTCATAGGATTTTTCCTGTCAGGGGTCTCAGTCTCATAGTTAACGGTGCCAGTATGTCTAGACTCTCTATAAGGCACTTGCCACTTCATTAGCAGTTTATTTTCTGTAGTGGGTAGCAGTAACAAGACCTTTTCACCTGGCTCAAAGACTTTTTATTTTACCCCATGTGGTCATAATACACCTTCTGCTGGTTTTGGGCCTCTTCCTGATTATTATGGATGATTTCAACATATTTTGCCAGCTTCTTTCTTAGGGCACACATATAAGACGTTATAGACTGTTTCTGAATGGGGTTATCTTCCCACGTTTCTTTTATCACATCCAGTGGCCCTCTTGGCTGCCTACCATACAGCATTTCAAATGGCGAAAACCCTGTTGATGCCTGTGGCACTTCTCTGTAAGCAAAAAGCAGGTAAGGCAAGTATTGATCCCAATCTTTCCCTTCTGCTTTTACAAACCTTTTTAACATGCATTTTAGGGTTTGGTTAAAACGCTCAACAAGGCCGTCTGTCTGAGGGTGATAGGGGAAGGTTCTTATGGCAGTGATGCCTAGTAGTCTGTACAGCTCCAATGCAGCACCAAAATTACCACCCTGATCAGTAATAATTTCTTTAGGTATGCCCACTCTGCTGAAAGTTTTTGCAGGCTCTGCTGCCACTTTTGAAGCTGTGACTGTACGCATTGAAACTGCTTCTGGGTATCGAGTAGCATAGTCGCATACTACCAGGATAAATCTATTACCCTTTTTACTTTTGTCTAAAGTGCCAATCACATCCATTGCAATTCTCTCAAAAGACACATCTATCGAGGGTAGGGGCACCAGGGGCACCTTGTCTTTTTTAGTCACTGGAGCTATTTTCTGACACTTAGCACAAGGACTGCAATAGGTAGCAACATGTTCATGAATTCCAGGCCAGTAAAATGTGTACAGCACTCTAGAAAGGGTGCAATCCCTCCCTGAGTGACCAGTCATAGGACTATCATGTGCTATCTGTAACAACTCAGATCTATACTTTTGTGATATAACCAATTGTTCAATCTGGTCCTGTGTCTGAGGTTTAACCTAAACTCTGTACAGTGACACATTACATTTTTTAAACATTGGTTCACCCTGTTTTGGTTTCACCCCCAGTTGCTTAAAATAACCCTGGAGAGAAACATTGTTAGCTTGTTCTGAAAGAAAATCACAATCAGTGATCAGTTTAGTTTCAGCATTTTCATATGTTAACCCCTTATGTCCATCAGTCATTTGTTGCCATAGTTTCTTCAGGCATCGTCTTTCTTTCCTGGATTTCCAGATCTTGGAGCTGTGCTCAAACAGGTCCAAATCAAAGTCACTGAAAGGAAAAGTGTCCCCACTATTTGAGATTTTCTTTGCCTGAGCTCTTGTTACCACCGCTGTTGAAACTGTAGGGTTCAGTTGCTGTGAGATTAACTCAATAAATCCTGGACAGTCATTTCCAATAATCACGGGTACGGGTAACTTAGGTACTACCCCCGCTTTCATTTAGTGCAACACACCCTTAATGGTCAGAGTCACTTGGGTGGTGGGATAGTATCGAGTGTCTCCATGGATGCAGATGACACCAGTACCTGGTCGTTTTGCACAGTGTTTTCCCAGCACTTCAACATGCACTAGTGTCTGTCTGCTTCCCGATTCAATGAGTCTCTTTACAGTCTTATCCCCCATCATCATGTCTGTTAAGTACTTGTCCCAATTTGCTAAGGACAAATCTGCTCCAGTGTCACTCTTCTTATGGCAATTTCTTGCAATATGACCTGGCTTATTACAGTTATAGCAAATAAAGTCTTTGGGCACAGATTTGTTACCCCCACCAGAGTTCTTATCAGACTTGGAGTTTAAATGGGAAAAAGAGTGTCTTACCAGTGCTTGGCTGTTACCTCGCAGCTGTGGCATCTGTCTGGCCATTTGGTAGTCTTCAGCCAAAGAAACAGACTTTTCCTCACTTTCTGGTCCGTTCTTTTACCCAAAGCCGCACATCTGTAGGCAGGATGTTGATGAATTGCTCCATGGTAAATGTGTCGATGATCTGTGGGACTGTTTTGCCCTCTGGTTGGAGCCATTTTATCAGGAGTTCTCTGAGTCAGGTGAAGGGTTCTCGAGGATTGTCGACTGAGTTGTACTTCAGAGATCAAAATCTCTGCCTGTAGGTCTCTCCTGAGATGTCATACCTTTTCAGGATTTTGCTTTTCACCAAGTCATAGTTTTCTGACTGTGTAGTGTCCATATTGCTGTAGGCAAGTTGGGCTTTACCTGTCAGGTAGGGTACCAGTCTGATTGTCCATTGCTACTCTGGCCACTGGCAGACTGCGGCAACCCTTTCAAAAGTTGTCAGGTATGCCTTGATATCATCCGAGGGACACAACTTTGTAAGTTTAATGGTTTTTAAGTTGCTTGTGTTTTGTTGCTTGTCTGGATCTGTGCCAGATCCTCTGCCTTTGATAGCTTGCAAGGCATCCAGCCATCGCTGCTCCTGTCGCTACATCTCTTCTCTCATCTGCTGCTTCTTTTCTCTCCTCTGCTGCTCCAGTCACTGCATCTCTTCTCTCCTCTGTTTCTCCATCTCTTTTTGTTGTATAGTCCACCAGTTGAAAAAGGCAGTTAGGCTTTCAGGTTCTGTCACTGCCTATTCTTTTTCTATAACTTGTTCTGGCTGTACAATCTCAGCTTGGACTTCTGTTTCTGCTAGTTTGGCAGTCATTCCCCTGGTAACCACTCCTGGACTTGCTGCTGCAGAATCCATACCTTTCTCTATGCTTCCCTGGTACTAGGTCCAGTAGACACACACAAATTCCTGGCTTAGAGTATGCACGTCATAAACCCACTTAGGCTGACACCATCTGTCATTGAGGCACAGGTCAGGAAGCATAGGGAAAACCAGGAGCAGTTGTAGAATTCGCAAAAGTGTTTATTAATACTAACAGTAACATAAAAAAATAAAATTGTTCAGAATAACTATTTACAAAGGCAGAATAAATAGAGAAGATCCATCTGAGTTTTCCTTCAATCTCTGTGTGTCTCAAAACATTGCAGCTCTCTCTCTTGTGAGTCTTTGCAATCCCCCTTCTTAGCAAGCATCCTGTTTTTTTCTCAGATGTTCTTGTATGTTTCAGGCAGGTGCAGCAAGAACACAATGTCTCAAAACTGAGGCCCCCCTCCACAGCTTCTAAAAAAGGGCTTAACACTACTCTCAGGTTAACCCCTTGAGTTTCCAATAGCTTTTTGCAATCATCTCAAACTATAATTATATACATTTCAACAGTAACACTATATAACTTCTAAACAGTGATCCCAGTATCAGTTACATCTCCACATAATGATTTACATATATTTTTATACCAGCAGATATGCAAGGGAGGAAAAGAGAGAAACAGCAAGGGATGACTGAGAGACAGTGAGAGGCAAAGAACTGTGAGATTGTTGGGGTGATCAAATCCTAGGTCGCACAAGAAAATTGGTTTCGCAACCAGACAGACAAGAGACAGGAAAGGAAAGAACAGAACAGATCCCTGCATTCAAACTCTCCATAACAACTGGGAGAGGGTCCTATTTAGTCCTGTCACAGGGGGTTTCAGTTGGTGCAGGTTAACCTAAGGCACTGCTATAAGGTGTTCTGAATTGGCAGCATAACAGTAAGCCACTGCTATTGGTTTTGTCGCTTTAATCCACAGGACACATGGCATTGTTTGCTGAAGTGGTTGTTCTATGTACCAAAAAAAAAAAGAAAATGGAAAAGAAAATTATAGAACATGCTTCATTGAGGGGAAGGTGTCTGAGTGTGCAGTTTTACAGCATCTGCCACACCACAGGACAACATGAGGCAGCCAAGCAATGGAAGGACTGACCTCCCACCCCCTCAAAGCTGGACTCATCCCAATCTGAGTCAGTCAGCTCTGGGTATTCTGGGCTAGGGTTTGCCAAGTGTGCATTTAGCCATGCAGCTGCTTCTACTGAGCTGGACTAATGCCCTTCATAGGTTAACACTGGCTCAGAAACTGGATGATGGTCATTCCAGTGCGTGCCCATCACCATTGACTGGGCACCTCCACAAGGTCCTGTGGCAGAGGACAATGGGACAACTGCTGTTGGGGGGATCTGTGGGGTGTTGACGTTCAAGTGAGGCTTGTTCAGGTGTGGTGGGTGGGTTAGCAGATCCTGGTGTGCAGAACCCCAGCATTCTTATAGGTGGTGCTATGGTGTTTTCTCCCATACGCTCACCTTCTCCTGTTGTGCACTTGTTTCTGTTTACTGGCAGCACACAGTGAAATCTCTGTGGAGGTAGCAAGCTTCCAGTAACTAGGGCAAGGAACCCAAGCTGGATCAACAGGGAGGTGTTGGTTAAGGTGAGGGAAATAAGAGCAGCCTTGAGAAAATGGCAGAGAACCAAACAGGGGAGGGTAAGGAAGATTATCAGAAGTGATCCAGGGAAGTGAGCAAAGCAGTTAAGGCAGCCAAGGCTTTAAGGGAGCTAAGGCTGACACAGGATATTAGGGAGGGGGATAAGGAGTTCTTTAAATATACAGTATAAGGGAGTGGAAGAACTGCAAAGACCAAATAGTAAGAATAAACAAGGGGATGGGTGGGCAGAAAAGGGGGACGAGCAGGCAGACACGCTCAATGAATACTTCTGCTCTGTGTTTACCAGGGAGAAGCAAGGGTCTATGCCACAGGCGGTGGGCATAGGAGGGGCAGATTTAATGGATGGGAAGATCCTGGTCAGCAGGGTGTTGGAAGGTCTAACAGCTCTGTGGGTTCATAAGGCACCCTTACCAGATGGTATACACCCCAGTGTTCTGAAGGAGATGGCGGAGGTCCTGGCAGAGCCACTTGCGGACCTGTTCATTTCCTCTCTGGGGACTGAATATGTGCCACAGGACTGGAAGATGGTGCATGTGGTTCCCCTCCACAAAAGTGAACCCAAGGATGAACCAGGCAACTATAGACCAGTCGGTCTGACGTCCATTGTGGGGAAGCTGATGGAGACTATACTGAAGAAAAGGTTGGTAACCTTTCTGGAGGTGAACGGATTCCAGGATGACAGCCAGCATGGGTTTGTCTCGAGCAGATCCTGCCAGACAAACCTGATTAACTTTTATGACTGGGTGACCAGGGCAATGGTCAGGGGCCAAGCGGTGGATGTCCTGTACCTGAACTTCAGCAAGGCTTTTGATTCCATACCACATGGGAGGCTGCTTGGTAAATTGAGTTAACAGGGAGTAGTGGAGAAATTGGTGGTCTGGGTAAAAAACTGGCTCTTAGACAGGCAGCAGAGAGTGGTGGTGGGAGGGGAACTCTCATCTCCAAGAGATGTAACTAGTGGAGTGCCACAGAGCTCGGTACTGGGTCCAGTGTTGTTTAGCATATTTATAGCAGACATCTCACATGACATTAAGAACAAGGTAAGCCTTTTTGCAGATAGCACGAGGATCAGGGGAGTGGTGGATGATGCAGGCGGTGGTAGAGACTGCAGGGGGACCTAGCTGAGCTTGATCAATGGTCAGAAACATGGCAGCTGGGGTTTAACGCAAAGAAGTGCAAGGTCATGCACTTGGGGGCAAGAAACCCAAGGAATGGTTATTGGTTGGGTGGGTACAGTTGTCCACTACAGAGGAGGAAAAAGATTTGGGGATGCTGATAACAGGGAAAATGAGCCACTGGGCACAGTGTAGGAAAGCAGCAGCCAAAGCTAACAAGATGCTGGGGTGTATAACAAGAGGCATCACCTCCAGGCGAGGAGAGGTCATCCTGCCACTGTACAGATCATTGGTGAGGCCAAACCTGGAGTATTGCATGCAGTACTGGTGCCCCTACTTGAAGAAAGATGTCAAGTTGCTAGAAGGGGTTCAGCGCAGAGCAGCCAAGATGATCCTTGGCCTGGAGGACAAACCCTACAAGGAGAGGCTAAGGGTACTTAGCATATACTCCCTGGAGGATCGGAGGGATAGAGGGAACATGATAGAAACCTTCAAATATATGAGGAGCACAAATAGGGTTGGCACAGGTGGCATTCTTAAGTGGAGGGAAGGGAGGGATACTAGGGGGCATGGTCTGAGGCTGGAAGGAGGTAGATTCAGGAGGGAAATGAGAAGGCATTACTTTACAGAAAGAGTGGTGACAGTGTGGAACACTCTGCCAGGGGAGGTTCATACTGGATTTCATACTGAAATTTTAAGGAAGTCAAGAAGGCAAAGCCCATATAGACTTCCCCCACAATTCAGTGGCGGTAACATGTGTCACCAACTTCAATAAAATACCTATCTAATCTATTTTTAAATATCTCAAGACTATCCATATCCACCACCTATTGTGGCAATCTATTCCACATCCTAATTACCCTACACTTGAAACTATTCCTTCTCAATTCAGTCCTACTCGTTTCTTCCCTCAATTGCATATTATGTACCCTCAATGATATGATTTTACCCTCATCTCCAATCCCAATTCTGATTTAAAATCATCATCCCCTAACGCCTTATATAATAACAATAAGTCTCTCCTTGCCCTTCTATTAACCAATGAACACAATCTCAACTTATCCAGTCTGTCCTCATATGAGAGTCCCCGATAACCTGAAACTAGTCTGGTAAATGCTCTCTGGGGCCTCTCCATCAATTTAATATCATTAATGAGGAGTGGGCACGAGGCAGTGGAGCAATAGTCCAAAACAGGCCTAACCATAGTCTTATACGGTGGCAACAAAACCTCCCTACTTCTTGACTGAAACCCCCTTCTTATACAATGTACCAGCTGCATAGCTTTATTTGATGTTATTTTACTATGGGCACCATTTTTAGGTCATTTTGAATATAAACCCCCTAAGTCTTTTTCACACTCTGAAACCTTCAAGCTAAGATCCTGCATGTAATATATTTGCTGGACGTTATGTCTACCAAAATGCACGATAATGCATTTTTCCTCATTTAAACCTCATCCCATTAATGTTTACCCATTCCATAATATGAATTAAATCCTGTCCGAAGATTAATCTATCACTGAATGTATCAACTATTCCCCCAGCTTTGACATCATCTGCACATTTTATTAGCTTGTTGTTACTTACAACTGCCAACTCGCTCATAAAGACACTAAACAACAGTGGTCCCAGCACTGAACTCTGGGGAACCCCACTCCCCACCCTTAATGGTTCTGACAAATGATCCTGTATTCTCACCTGCTGCTGCCTATTTGTTAACCATTGTTCAACCCATCTTACAATAATTGAATCAACCCCATACCAATAAGCTTTTCAATAATCTTACAGTGTGGAACCGTATCAAATGCTCTACTAAAATCGAGCATCACAATGTCCACATTCTTTCCTTCATCAATACTCTTACTGATATACTCATAGAAGGTGATCAGATTTGTTTCACACGATCTGTTGGTCACAAAACCATGCTGACTTTTATCTATTAACCCCCCACTTATCATAACATCTATAACAGCGTTGCTCAAAATGCCTTCAATAATCTTCCCCACAACAGAGGTTAAGCTCACCGGCCTATAATTTGTTGCCTCATTTTTTTTTTTCCTTTCTTGTAAATTGGCACCACGTTTGCCAATTTCCACATTTCTGGCACCAACCCCTCAGCCAGTGACTTTTGACCCAACTTAGTAATAACCGGTGTCAGCTCATCCCCCAACTCCTTTAACAAATACGGATGAATCCCATCCAGTCCTGCTGCCTTCTCTGCCTTCAATCTCATGATCCTTTTCTTCACCCTTTCTTCAGTTATAATTTCTTTTGGGTCCAATGTACCTATACCCAAACGCCCCTTTTCTGCGACCCCAGCATATTTCTTATACACCACTCCAAAACATTAATTTACCATATCTTTTGGCTCTGAGGTCACAACCCCATTTATATTCAATAGACCAACCTTACTACCTCCTCCCCTTTTACTGTTCACATATGCATAAAAACTGTTGCTATTATCCTTACCCATTACCAATCTAAATTCAAGCTATTTATTTGAATTTTTAATTTCCTTCTTTAGTTGTTTCAGTATGTCCCTGTACCTATTTCAAGATGCTACTGATTTATATTTCTTCATTTTCTGAAACATCACTTTCTTTTTTCTACTAAGTCTTATTATAGATCTCGTTAGCCACGGTGGCTTTTTACCTTTGTGGTTATATGCATTTCTTTGTGGGATATAGCTGTCTATTATCTCATTTATTATATCTGAAAACAATTCCCAAGACTCTTTCATAGTTAGATCCTTCATCATATCTTCCCAATCAAATTTTGCTCAACCTGTCTTTCGCAGCTGTATAGTCCCCCCTATTACAGAGATGTTGTACAGTACTGCCCTTCACTATCTTAGTTTCCCAGACCATCCTAAAAAATATAGAATTGTGATCAGTTGTACCCAATTGTGGTTGAATACTGATCTCTTGAATAACATCAGGTACATCTGTTAGAATAACATCCAATACGTTATCTCCCCTTGTAGCCTCCTGAGTGCATTGTTGAACACCCACCGCCATTAACGCTTCCTGCACTCTACAATCTAAATTGCTTCCTGCCTTTTGTTGTTCCCATTTAATATTGGGCACATTTAAATCCCCCATTAGCACCATATCATTGCTTTCAGCCAAAGCAACAACATGCTCCACAAAAGCTTCGGTTTCCTTCATACTAGTATCAAGTGCTCTATAAAATGCTGACATCCTACGTTTTTTCCCCTTTGTACCCAACAGTTCAACAGTAACAATTTCAATACTGCCTAAGTCACAATTTTCATCAATAACCCTAACTTCTACTTCATCTCTAATAAATAGAGCTACCCCTCCACCCCTTTTCCCTTCTCTGTTGTTATTTATCAGTCTATAACCAGGTATCTGCTGATGCCATAAACTCTCATTTGACCACCAGGTTTCCATAACCCCTACCATATCTAAATTTTACCTTGTCATTATCATCTCCAATTCTGTCATACTGGTTTCATTTAAACTTCTAGCATTACAGAACATTACCTTTATAGCTGACATCCTATTTGTTTTTACTTGTCTTGGGGTTATATTTACTTTATGGTCCCTGGTCATCCCCTTCCCTTTTAGTTTAAACAATTTTCAATCCCGTACCTCAGTCTCATCCCTAAAATCCTACTACCCCAATAATTTTAATGCAGCCCATCTCTACAATACAGGTTGTTTTTATTCTCAAATGTTCCCCAATGTCTTATAAATCGATAACCACTTGCTTCTGTCCATTTGTGTAGCCACTCATTTGTTAAAGCAATTCTCTTTTTCTTATAGACAGATGCCCGTGGCTCAGGCAATATCTCTGAAATCACTATCTCGCTCCCTTTTTCAACCAATTTATCTACTAGCTTGATGTAATCCTTCTGCATTTCTGGCAAGGTTTTTCTCATTATGTCATTAATGCCCACATCAATCACAGCCAGGGTTTTTTTCCCTGCCCCACTAAATATATTATCAGCCATACTGTATGAATCCAAGGCTTCTGCTCCAGAAAAGCTACTAACCATTTTGTTAGCTTTATCTTGGTTACATATATATTGGTCAGTGTATTTAATAATGGAATTTCCTATAACAATAACTTGTCTTGGATTTGCTTGCCCTCCACTTCCTGTTTCTACTGCATCTGAATTGCTCTCCTCGATTGCTATATTAGACTGATCTAAATTTCCCAGGACACTATAACTATTTTCCAGTGGAATTCCATGTATCACACTAACCTCCTTTTCCATATCTCTTGCAGGGCTCTGTTTATTCTGCCTTCCTCTGTCCCTATTCATTTCTTGTATATCCCCCACATCCTCTCCTCTTAACTGTTCTGGAACTGGTCCAAGAGGACTCACCCCTCTACGTTTTCTTTTAACCCTAGCTGTATCACCTCTTTCAGATTGATGACCTCCTTCTCCCCTCTCACTCACCTTTCTTTTTCCCTGCCCACTTTCCGAGCTATTTGCTTCCCTACCAGACTCCTCTTTATTTAAACTAGACAAAATCTTCAGCCTACAGTAGATGTTAACTCCATCTGACTGTTCTCCAGCAACTCCAACCTTTCCATAACTTTGGTAACATTGACATGCAGTCCTCTATTTAATTCACATTTTGCACAATCAAAACTGCTGTAGTCAACCCCCAATTCAGCGACCTTATACATGCTACACCCTTTACAAATTATCAACAGATCCCCCTCTGAGGTTAACACTGACTCTGGTAGGATGCACACTTCCATACCGTTTGTCCCCATGCTGTACAAACATATATTTCAGGTGCTCGTACCTTATTAGCACTCAGAGTGTTTTTTTCTCCTCCCTGCTCCCCGCTAACACACCAGCACACGCACAGATGCCCGTGTCTCTGCGATGTCTCAGCGACGCTGAGACACGCCACCATGCTCACACCGCCACATGAGCATCCAAATTTAACTGCATTGAACCCAGAAGTAACAAGGGTTCTTGCTCCCCACACTGCAGCTGTGTCCCTATCAAGTTTAAAACAAACACAGAGCACCAGCTCTATCGAATTTCCCTCACTACAATAAAAGGTGCCTTTACAGACACACCCCCCGGTGTAGATCACAAGTTAATTTGCACTTCCCATTGCTAGTCCCCTCTGCCTAAGCACATAGAGGGTCTAACTAAGTGATGATATGCTGCAGGGATACAGCTAGGTGAAATTAGAGCCTCACAAACTCCAACAGTCGGCAAGCAAAATGCTAACAGCACTTTCTTTGGCTCCTGCCACCCTGTCTCACCGCTTTTGGCGGTCGCACAATTCAAGCAGAAACCTCAAAGGTGCTGCTTCTGTGAGCATCCGAATTTAACTGCACTGAACCCAGAAGTAACAAGGGTTCTCGCTCTACACACAGCAGCTGTGTTCCTATCAAGTTTAAAACAAACACAGAGCACCAGCTCTATCGAATTTCCCCCACTACAATAAAAGGTACCTTTACAGATACACTCCCTGGTGTAGGTCACAAGTTAATTTGTACTCCCCGTTGCTAGTCCCCTCTGCATAAGCACATAGAGGGTCTAACCAAGTAATGGTATGCTGCAGGGATACAGCTAGGTGAAATTAGAGCCTCACAAACTCCAACAGTCGGCAAGCAAAACACTAACAGCACTTTCTTTGGCTCCTGCCACTCTGTCTCACCACTTTTGGTGGTCGCACAGTTCAAGCAAGTGGTGTCCTTAACATGGGTGGGCAGTTTTAAGAGGAGGTGGGACAGGGTCAAGGGGAAGTTCACAAAGAGGGCGAAGAAGGAGGTGGTGTCAGAAGGCAGGGGCATGACTTCAAAGGAACGGTTAGGGGAGGGAGGGGCAGCTGCAGTATAATGATCTGCTAGCTGCACACTCGAGCAGACTTGATAGACCGTATGGCCTGTATCTGCTGGCAGTTTTCGTATGTTCATATGTTCCACTGTCCCACCACCGGGGTAGCTGTGGTACTGGTAGTGCAGTACCAACCCTTCTCAACCACAGCACACTGCTTAGGGAAGCCCTGACCCCTGACATGGTATCACAAACTAGGTTTAAATGTGTGAGGCCTGAACCTCCAGAGTAGAGTCTGGCAGGGATGGATTAGGGCATCTGAGCTGATGTTTCCTCCTGTGTGTGCTGAGTGCTTTGGAGGGGGTTGATATTCAGGTGGGGTGTGTGGGGCTGTGAAAGTGTGTGTGCACATGTGCAGAGGTGTGTGTTTGTGTGTGTGTGTGTGTGTGAGAGTGTGTGTGAGTGTGTGTGTGTGTTGATGAGGCTGGCAGTCACCCATGGAACTGACTTGAGATTACTTTTGGAACCCTGTTTTTATGGATAGCTTCTGAGAACTGCAGCTTCAACTGGGGAGAGGTGTATGCATTGTATCTAATTGAGATTTGGGGAGAAGAGCATATGCAACTGGCACTAAATGGACAGCACACAAACATCAACATACATAAAGAGATAGCTGTGAAATTGCACAATTAAGGATCTTTCTGGACTAAAAGTCTCTACCACTCATTCACACTAATGGGACTATGCTGGAGGAGCTAGGGCCCCGCGGGAGCCAAAAATCTTGTGGATTGCCGGTGCTGGGATAGGACCATGCATTTGCAGCACCACAAGACTAGCTTACGCTGTATATGCTTTCTTGGCGTTGACCGTCCAGCCGCCTCAGTTCCTTTTCTCCCGCCATCGAGTGTGCTTCGATGACGATGTTGCTCACCTGCCAGGAGTCAAGTCTTCATTTATACGACAGCAGCTATAGCCATTCAGTATTCGATTAACTTACTACTTTTAGTGTTCTTTTCTTATTTTTAAAAAAAGAAAAGAAGAGGAAGACATTCTCAGCCTGCCGTTAATGGAGTTGACCTTAGACAGTAGCGGTGATGGTAGGGAGATTTTTTTTGAAAGCTGTGATGGCAGTGGAGCTGTGTCCAGTCCACTGCCCTTTGCGGAGGTGGGCTCCAACCATGGGCAGTCTGGTGCTCGGGGGGAAGGACAGTCTGCCCGAAGCACAAAAGTAGCGGGCCTGTCCCCGACCTCGAACGGAGACCTGACTTCACTTGACCTCAAGCTCGTCTTCCTCCTATTGGTGGAAGAAGAAACGTTACCACTCAAGGTCACTCTCTGGTATGTATGTGCGGGGATTGTCGGTGATGGGAGAGTGAAAGGCCTGACCCGACTCTGGTGGGGTTCTCTGTGGCTCGGTTCACAACGGCCACGATCTTCGACACCGGATCCCATCTCTGTCCTAGATGGGGCTCTGGTGAGCAGTTTCACCTCTGGGCCGCTCTTTTAGAGCAGGGGGTATGGCGTCTGCGCAGGTGACCTGGCCTGTGGACCTGGTTCCAGGGCCTTCAGGCCTCGGAGCCGCTGGGTCGCAGATGGGTCAGTTGGGCCAGGATGTGCATGGTGCCCTCTCCGTTGCCAGCGCCATCGATGCCAACCCCACAAGCCTTCTCCCCCTCACCTTTTCCTGGCAGGGGCCAGCACGGGTACCACTTTCCTCCCCCCATTTTCTTCAGGTCTAGTGCCAGTGGTGGTGCCAGCGCCACATGTGATGCTGGCGCCGCGTGTGGTGCATGCACCGCAGGTGGTGCCCACGTCATAGATGGCGCTGAACTCTTCTACACCGATCCAGGTGGCGGCGTGTCCCATGTTCCTGGCCTAGACCTGCTTTTTGGGGTTTATTCTGGGCTAGAAGTGGATCTGGATGAGTCTGTTCCTGTTCTGCTTTGTCGAAGATGCATCAGATGACTCATTTTATGGGCTGGAATGGAAGCCTTCTATATCAATGTGGTGGAAGATCTTCTTTACAGTTTTTTTCCTCAGGGATATGGGGTCCACCATAACATTTCAGTCTCCATATGTGGACCAAAGCAGCCTTCTACGTCCTGAGTTCCTACATTCCTCAGTACGAGTACACCTGGTGGAACACACTCAATTCAGTGGTCGAGAGCCTCCCAGAATCTAATGCTCCATTGCTAGGGGCATGTAACCCAATAATCAGCTGAAAGCTTTTAGGTACAATAGGGCTGCCATTTAAACAACAGGCGGTGCCTTCTACCTCTCAGAGGGACAGGAACCATCGACATTCTCGTAATAGGCAGTCCCTTCTAGGAAGAGGCCTGGGTGCCTTTATCAGGAACCAACTCCTCAACTGTGAAGAAAACACAGCAGAGGGCACAGGGCCCGAAATCGCCCTATACCAACCTCTGTGGATCTGGCCCAGATCCCAGCTAAGCTGTCTGAGGGGGATGCCTCTTGGCGGTAGGAGGGGCGTCTGATTTGGTTTTACAACCAGTGGAAGTCGATTACAGTGGATACTTGGGTTATAAGGATATTCTGAGGGGGATACTCTCCTAGTTTTGCAGAGATTTCCCCAGTCCTTCCACTCAGATGACAGCCAGTCTGTCCACCTCTCAGTCAGACCCTCTTGCTTCTGAAATATGGGGCCTTTGTGAGAACTGTGCAGTAGAAGTTGTCCCACAGCAGAACAGAGCACAGGTTCTTATTTCCATTGCTTCTGGTTCCGAGATAACAGGCGGCATGCACCCAGTTGTCAACCTTGGAAGGTTAAACAAGTAACTGATCAGGAAGGAGTTCACTAAAACCTCGGCGTTCAAGTCTTCACTTCTTCGACATTTGGCTCCTAGCCAGCCCATTTGGGCAGGACACACAGGAAGCAGTTGCCACAGCTTCTCAGTTGTTCTCTTCCAGGAGGGGGTTGCTGATTTGGGGAATGTGCCAGTTTCATCTTCCCAGCAGCTCCTCTTCATAGGAGCCCTCCTGGATACTTCCAGGGTGACGGTTTTCCTTCCAGAGGATGGGAGAAACAGCATTTTCATATGACTTGTTACATCATGGAAAATGACTCTATTCAGGCCCGTTTCGATGCAGCAGATGCTGGGGCTCATGGCATCATCCACAGCAAGCAGTGTTCTCTGACCACGCATCTGCAATCCTTCATACAAAATGACAGAGCCTCGGACAAAATCACTCACATGGTAGATGCAGTTTTGCAGGTTTCTGCAAAGTTTACCCCTTACCCTCTGAAATCTCAGATTACCATCACCACGGTTGCACTCCTGATCAGTTGGGGATATCACTGTCAAGATCTCCACACTCAGGTGTGGAGCCAGGAGGACCCTCATCTTCTCATAAATATCTTAGAAATGAGAGCTGTCTTATATGCCAAGTCCTGAAGGATGCTCTCTGCCACGAAGTGCTCCTACTTTGGACGAACAACAAAGCTGCGATGTATTACATCAGCAGCAGGATGGAGTGCCCTCCTACCCTCTTTGCAGGAAGGCTGTGAGGATGTGAAAGTGGTACCTCGAGCATGATACGTCAGTTCAGACGTCATGCAGTCACTATTCGATGAGTGGGACGGTCCGGGCCTGGTTCTTTTTGCGTTCCCCTCTCTCAATGCAAAAGTGCCTCTATCCTGCTACAGAAATCCAGACCCTGGTGTTTTCTGTCAAGATGTATTCACTGCAGTAGACAAGACACTTCCTGTATGCTTTCCTCCTCTTCTCTTAGTTCAGAGGGTGTTGCTCAAGTTGTAAGCAGGGGAAGATGATTCACATCATCCCAGAGTGGCCTCAGCAGATATGATTTGCATTGATCAACAGTCTTTCAAAAGTTATGCTGAGACAACTTCCTCTACGAGTGGACCCTCTGATACAGGGATTTTGGTCCATCCTACCCTGCGCTTCCTTGATCTCCATGCTAGGCTCCTGAGCAGACGGAAGTGGGCAAGTTTTAGGTTTCCCAGACAATTGCAGAAATCGTCTTAGCCACACATAGGCCTTTCACCAGGAGGGCTTAGGTGGCTAAGTGGAAGCACTTCTCCATCTGGTGTGCAAAGTCCCGTCTGGACCCTTTCGGTTACCCACCAAGTAAGGTATTAGGGTGTCTCTTGGACATGTTGAACACAGGCCTGCAATATTCGGAAGTGAAGGTACACCTCTGCACGTTTTCAGCCTATCTTGAGCCAGTAGAGAACACGTCACTGGCTCAGTTTCCAGTAGTCAAGTTTTGCTTCTCCGTACTTACTTTGTTATCTCCAGAATGAAGGAGAGCGCTCCCTTCATTCTTGGGATGTTAAGAGGGTTCTGCGATTCAGCATTGACAGAATGAAAGAGATATGCAATCCAAGCAAGTATTGTTTCTAACCCCAGGAAATCTTACTGTATTCTGACTTATGCAGCATGGTCCCACCATAGTACTGCCCTGGAGCTGGAAAGGTTAATAGAACCTTTGCAAATGATAGAATGCTAGGCTCGAGCTCGGTTTTCAAACCACTGTCTCTGGTAAACAATCCATCAACCGTCAGATTCTTCACTCCGGTTGACTAGTCAGACGCCTCGGAGAATCCTCTGCATCTTTATTCAAGATCGTTTTATTTTCTCGGTTTTTACAGCATAAAAGTTAATTGTTTTTGAACCACAGTCTCTGGTTTACAGGTAGACTAGTTTAGATTAGCAGATTTTTGGTAAGTTCTCGGTTTCTGTCCAGTTTTCCGGTTGGAAACCAAGATTTCGTTATTCTTCCATTTGGTAAGGAAAATTTGGTATATTTACTCATTTCTGTGGGAATGTTACCGGGCTAAATTTCGGTTCATTCTTTGGTCATTAATCTGACCAAAAAAATTAAAAAAAAAAAAGGAAATTTGTAGATTTTTGTTTATTGGGGGTTTCAGCAATTTCTCTGTTGGCTATGTCTCAGAATCCTAAGAAAAGAACTGGTCCAACAGGTTTCCAGCACTGTACTGAGTGTGGGGAAAGTTTTGCTAAGGCTGCTCCCCATCTTATATGTGTTCTGTCTTGGGTTTGATCACTTAAAGACAGATTATGAAATATGTAAACATTTTCCACAATCGATGCTGGATAGGCATTTGAACCGACTGAAGGAAAAGATGTCTGAAACAACCGCTGACCCGGTTACAGAAACATCTCCTACCTCAAAAGGTATTGATGAACTGGACAAAACACCCTCTGACCAGGGTATTGGTTCGCAGGGGAAAAAACGTCCTGCTGAACAGGCCACTGAACTGACAACCGTGGGCAAGAAAAAGAAGAAAGAGAAACATGGGCCTAAGGAACTGCAACCATTGAGATTGCAGAGGAGATAGCTGCTGCGATCTGGATTATTCAGTCCCTTCAGTCTCCTGCAGGTCCAGTTCCACGGTCCTCGGTTCAGAATCCTGCGGTTGTGCCCCCAGGTTCTTCCTCGGTCCCCAGTCCCCACGATCTTGAACCTGAGATCTTTGGGGATGAGGAGGATTATAATTATGATGAAGCTGAAGATAAGGACTTAGGGGAGCATCTGGAACCAGATGTTTCCCCTGATCCCCAGTGCCCTGACTCCCTTGATAAAGAGTCAAAGGACTTCACTACCCTGTTTGTTTTTATGCAGCAGGTGGCTCAAACCATAGACCTCCCCACTCAAGAAGCAGTCAATGAGGAGGAGGAGGCCAATTATGCAGAAATGATGGATGTGGCTCCAGCTAAGAAGCTTTTATTCCCCATCCATAAATCTCTTAAAAACATGTTCTAAAAATTTTACAGACACCAACTTCCATTCCTCCATTATACAAGAAGCTGGATAAAAAGTATTGGGTGGCCAAACCTGGTGAGGAATTCCTTTTTGAACACCCTACCCATGAAGGGGTGGTACAGGCTGCTGCCTGTGATGAGGCTGGTATACCCCTGGCATTCCATCCTCCTGATAAAGATTCCAGGAAGATGGACTCTATGGCCAGGAAGATTTATCCGGGTTCATTCCTGGCAATCAGACAGGCCACCTGTATGGCTTATGTAACCAGGTACCAAAAGAGCTTGTGGAGCACAGTTGCAGAGATCTCTAAATCCTGCCCAGCACCAGTGGCATCTGACCTAGCAGAAGCTGCAAAAAGGGGTATTAAGGCATCCAAATTCCAATTTAGGATGGCTGTTGATGCCAATGATATTGCAGCCAGGTTCATGGCTACCTTGGGAACTCTGAGGAGATTTGCATGGCTTAGGACCACCAATCTCTCTCAAGACACCCAGACGAAATCTCTGGATTTCCCTTGTGACTCTTCATTCCTCTTTGGCCATCAGACTGAGGCCTATATGAAGAAGATGGAGGAGTACAAGGTGGCTTATAGGAGTGCAGCCACCAAGGAAAAGGCAGCTGCTGCATATAAACAGCAAAACAGAGTAGGCACAACAAGGCCACACTACAGGCCTTTCTTCCAGACTCAAGCTCTTCTGGCCTATCAACCCCAGAGGGGCTATTTCAGGGGCAGGAGTAAAAGGGGTACTGGTAGGGCTGGACCCAGTCCTCAACTGACCCCATAGGTGAAACAGACCTCCTGAAGAGTCTGTCAGGGTCACCTCCCTTCTCCCAGTAGGAGGCAGGCTTGCCCACTACCTCCATGCCTGGCAATCAATAACTTCAGAAAGTGGGTCCTGGAGGTAGTGGGCCAAGGCCTTACCCTCAGCTTCAAAGCTTTACCCAAGCTGAGGACAACAGCCTTCAGTCCTCCCTCTCCATCAGAAGCCCAACTACTGGAGGAGGAGGTAAGAAAACTGTTGCCGGACAAGGCAGTAGAACCTGTTCCCCTACTGCAAAGGTGAAAAGGATTCTACTTAAGGTACTTCCGTACAGTAACGAAAACGGGCGTGGCGACCCATTCTGGATCTCAGACAACTAAACGAATATCTGACAAAACCAAAATTCAAGATGGTCAATCTGTCAACCATTCTACCCACATCCAGACAAGGAGACTGGTTGGCCTCAGTAGATCTGAAGGATGCCTATTTCCATATCCTCATAAGACCATCACACCGAAAATTCCTCAGGTTCAGGCTCACATCAGGCCACTACCAGCTCAGAGCAATGCCTTTCAGCCTATCCTCAGCACCAAGAGTGTTTACAAAGTGCCTGGCTGTCATTGTGACACACCTCAGAAGGCAGGGTGTTATAGTATTTCCCTATCTGGACGACTGGCTGGTAGTGGGCCAGTCTCCCCAGCAGGTATCAGACTCCCTAACCTTGATTCAAAGGCTCCTACAGTCCCTGAGGTTCCTTGTAAACCCCAAAAAGTCAGTGTTGACCCCAGTCCAGCTACTGGACTTCATAGGGGCTGAGCTAGACACAGTGGTAGGAAGGGCCTTTCTTCCCCAAGGAAGAGTGGAGACGTTGATTCACCTGGTCAGCTCTTTCAAGTTATCCAGTCCCAGGCCAGCAAAACACTTCCTCCAGCTGCTAGGCCACATGGCGACCAGAACAGCAATGGTTTCAGGAGCCAGATTCCAAATGAGGGACATTCAGTTTCACCTCAGGTCTTATTGGTCACAAAAAAGAGGCCATTTGTCCGAACTGGTACTAGTCGCCGAATCTCTACTCTTAGCTCTTCAGTGGTGGCAGGAAAGAGAGAACCTAAGGCAAGGTGTTCCTTTCCTGCAACAGCTCCCCTCGGTGATATTGACCACAGATGCTTCCCTCCTAGGGTGGGGGGCACCCATAGGAGACCAGACAGCCCACGGGACTTGGACCAGGAAGGAGAGCCTCCTTCATATAAACCTGCTGGAGCTCAGGACAGTACGCCTGGGGATCTAGTCTTTTGCCTCGGTACTCACAGGCAAGGTCGTGCAAGTCAGGACAGACAACACAACCACTATGTACTATATAAACAAGCAATGGGGCACAAGATCTTCCCCCTTGTGCACAGAAGCCATGTTGATATGGAAGTTGGCTTATTCACTGACTTTTTCTCTAATACTACTAAGGTTCATACTAAGGTGATAAGTGAGCAAGAAAGCTACATAGCTCATGAAGGCTCACATACTAACCAGTTAATAATAGGAAAACTGTTTTGTGGATAATAAATAATTATCCAATCTGGTTTTAAAAGTCTCTTTATTCTTACTTATTATAACATTTAATGGTAGTTTGTTACAAGGTTTGATCACTCTTATTGTGAAAAAATATTTCTTTTTAAGGAAGTTAAAAGATTTACATACCAACTGTAGAGGATGACCTCTAATGTCATATGGTGAGTCCTTAAAGCTTAGCCCTAGGTCTGCCATTAACACTGGATCCTGAATTATATTATAGAGGTGTAATAAATCTCCATGCAACCTATGAGTTTCCAAGGAAAATAAGTTTAAACTACATAGCCTAGATTCATAAGATAGATGCCTCATACCATTCACATTTTTTTGTAAATCTACACTGAATTTTCTCTACTTGTTGAATATTAGATTTCTTATAGGGACACCAAAGTTGCGATACGTATTCAAGATGAGGCCTTACATAAGCGTTAAACAAGGGCATTACTATCTTGGGGTCTCTAGAAGTAATATTACGTTTGATAGACCAAATTACCCTATTGGTTTTGTTGACAGGTGCATTTATGTTGTGAGAGAACTCCATATCATTTGACACCATGATGCCCAGATCTTTTTCATCAGTAGTTATACTAAGAGGCAGTTGCCCAAAAATATGTTTTCAAGGGGTTGGTGTTACCCAGATGCATAACCTTACACTTAGAATTATTAAGCTTCGTACCCCATTTATTAACCCACTCTGAAATCTTATCAAGATCACGTTGTACAGTATCAAACTCTAACTTGCTGGTACAGGGACCACCAATTTTGATGTCATCCGCATATCTGAGAGTTGATGATAAGCATTTTGATGTTAGGTCAGCAACAAATGCTTGAAATAAGCAAGGTCCAAGCACTGAGCCCTGAGGGACGCCACTGGTAACACTACCAGCATCACATAAGCAACCACTTATACAGACTTTTTGAGTGCAGTTCGATAACCAGTTTTTAATCCAGGTTCTAATATATAGATTCATTTTTAATTTCTCCAATTTAACTACTAGAGCCCAATGTGGCATAGCATCGAAAGCTTTACTAAATTCCAGGAAGATAACATCACATGGATTACGGCATCAACCAGAGTGCTTATGTTTTTATAAAAGCATAGCAAATTAGATAAGCATCCTCTACCCTTACGAAAACTGTGCTGTTCAGAATCAGCAGTATTTAATATAGGAGTTAATATGTCCCTAATTAGACTCTCAAAAATCTTACAAATAGGTGATGTAAGGCTTATCAGTCTATAGTTAGAGTAGTCAGATTTTAGACCCGATTTATAAATAGAAATGACATAAGCAGTCTTCCACTGAGTAGGAACAAAGCCTTCCTTCAAACATGACTCAAAAATTAATTTAAGAGGAAGCAATAAGCATCCTGATAAGAAATATAGTAGGTGGCCAGAAATATTGTCAGGTCCGATGCTGTTTTTCCCTTTTTGTAATTTTCTTTTCTTTTCAGTATCACTTAAATTAAAATGTATAATCTCAGAGCCTCCATTGTCGATGGAATGTATCCACCTATCCTGATTTGTGTACTGTTTATAAAATACTTTATTAAATGTATTGGCCATAGCTTTTGGATTATGTATACATACTGTAGATTATCTACCATCAAAGGTCCCACTTTACAAGATGGTTTTTCCAATGAGTTAATGTAAGAGAAACATGACTTACTGTTAGATTTGTTAGCATTTTTAGCCAGATTGTGTTCCCATTTAATTTTAGTCCTTCTAATAACAGATTTAAAATGCTTTTGTGCTTTTAGATAAATTGACCAATTATGACTGGTTTTAGCTTTCAGAAAATTTTTATATTTCTTATCCTTATTTTTAATCAGTCTCTTGATGGATTTAGTCATCCATTTAGGCTGAGACTTACCCTTAATAAATTTTAATTTGCAAGGTATAAATTCATCCTGAATGAATGATAAGGTGCTATACAAAAGTTCCCAAAAGTCCTGTGGAGAGAGGTGAGCATGTTCATGCTCCCAGTCAATCTGATTTGTTACATGTTCAATCTCAGGGATATTTGCTTTCTCATACATATAGATAAATATAGATTCAGACTCCATAATTACGGGACATTTTAATTTAAAAGATTTAGCACTGTGGTCACTATTTCCAAGTGGTGCTTCCATAGAAATATCACTAATCTCAATACTATCATGATGGAGAATAATGTCCAAGATGTTATTGCCTCTGGTAGGGTAATGAACACTCTGTTGTAATTGGAGCTGAGAGCATGTTGCTAAAAGTTTTTACTACTTAAAGATACAGCCATGTTATCACACCAATCAATATCAGGCAGATTTAGGTCACCCAGTAACATTACATTCCCAATTTCACATGCCATCTCTATTTCATGTAGAACTGCATCCATATAAGTTATAGTACAGGTAGGGGGCCTATAGCAGACACCTAATACAATAGATGACATATTTACATTATTAAATCTGACCCAGATAGTTTCAGTTATGGAATCATGCTTTTTGATTTGTTTTGAAATATCAGTGCTCCTAAAATATTTATTTAAGATTACTGAGACTCCATCTCCACTTTTAGCTGCTCGTTTAAAAGAAAAAATGTCAAATCCCTGAATGCTAGGGTCCCATTCATTTTTGGAATCCCCCCATGTTTCAGTAATTGCTACTATGTCTGCATTTGTAGTAGCCATTCTTGAAACTAGTTCATTACATTTTTTGTTTAAACTCCTAGCATTTAAGCTTAAAATATTTAAGCAGGATTTGACATTTTGAATAGATTTTCTAGAAATAAATGGGGAACACTTGATATTCATGGTCCCCTCCCCCCCCATATTGAAGTTTAAATGATGGCTGTGTATCTGCTAGGGAAGGGCAACGTCCAGCAGATGCCCTGAGCAGAATCAATCAGAACCACCATGAATGGACATTGAACAAACTGGTTCTCCAAACAGTATTCAGAAGGTGGGGCACCCCTGAGGTGGACCTGTTCGCAGCCCCAGATAATCACCAACTGCCACAGTTCTGTTGCAGGCCTCCTACAGTGGGAACAGTGCCAATGGATGCACTACTGATGGACTGAACAGGGAAGTTCCTGTATGCATTTCCCCCCTTCCCTCTACTTCTCAGAGTCCTGAACAAACTCAGGACACTGCCGGCAGCCATGATCCTCACAGCCCCAGACTGGGCCAGACAGCCATGGTACTCCCTACTTCTGCTTCTGTCTGTGAGCAGACCAATATCCCTACCCAGCAGGCACAATCTCCTAACAGCCTCACAGGGCAGACTCCTTTACCCCAACCTGCAATCCCTCAGACTGAAGGCCTGGCTCTTGAAGACATAGAGTATGCTGACCTTAGGCTGTCGGAGAGGGTCCTTCAGGTGCTCAGGGGCTCCAGAACATCTTCCACAAAACAAACCTACTCTTTAAAATGGAAGAGAGTTTCACTCTGGTGCCAGCAGCAGGAGGTGGTCACTACTCAGGCCGGCGTATCTGTAGTACTGGACTACTTGATGCACCTTCGTTCTCTTGGCCTCAAGCCCTCTTCCCTAAAGGCTCATGTAGCAGCAGTCTCAGCCTATCTCTCAGCTGGCAAGAAGTCTTCCCTGGCTTCAAAACAGGTGTTCAAGAAATTTTTTAAGGGACTTTTGCATTTGCAGCCCCCACACAGGGAGCCCACCCCTGCATGGGACCTGAACATTTGTATTGGCAAGCTGATGCAGCCACCCTTTGAACCTATGTCTTCAGCAGAGCTGGAGTATGTCACATGGAATACTGTTCTTAATAGCCATCACCTCGGCCAGAAGGATAAACGAGTTACAGGCTCTGTGTACAGAATTGAATTACATCTCTTTTCACAGAGACAAAGTAGTCCTGAGGACAAACAGAAAGTTTCTTCCAAAAGTGGTGTCTGATTTTTACCTAAATCAGTCTGTCACCTTGCCAGTCTTTTTCTCTGACCATTCCAGTTCAGGGGAACGCAGGTTACACAGCTTGGATGTCAAGAGAGCTATCAGCTACTACCTTAAGCACACTAAGGGTCATAGACAGGAAAAGACTCAGTTGTTCCTGACCTATGGAGAGGTAGGAAAGGCAAGAGAGGACCATTGCTCGTTGGGTTGTGGCTTGCATTCAGTTCTGCTACAGCAAGGTTGGCCTCAGGGCCCACTCCACAAGGGGCACAGCTGCTTCCATAGCAACTAGAAGAGACATACCTTTGTTGGAAATATGTAAAGCAGCTACCTGGAAAACTGTTCACACATTTGTCAAGCATTATAGTCTGGATATACAGGCCAGGAGTGATGCTAGATTTGGCACAGCAGTACTGCAGAGACTGTTCCCTAAATAGGTTCTGTACCCACCTCCAAGGGCACTGCTTGGGTAGCCTGCATATGTCAGAATACAGTAACATTTCCTGGAGTTAGAAGAAGACATTACTTACCATAGTAATCTTGTTTCTTCCAAGGGAATCTTACTGTATTCTGAGCTCCCACTCTTCCTCCCCTTCTAGAACCTGGAGGCACTGCACTACAGCTCTCTACTGTGGTGGACTCCTAGACTGATTTTTCCTTAGGCCATCTGTGACCTGAGTGTTACAGGTGAATGCCTATTGCTTTTCAGATGAGGGAAGGTTTATAGGAGGGGTTAATTGTTATTGTTTTCTAAATTAGTATTAGACAGTATAGTTAGCTAGCTAGGCAAGCTTTGTTAGAATCTGATGGTTGATAGATTGTTTACCAGAGGCAGTGGTTTAAAAACCGAGCATGAGCCTAGCATTCTATCATTTGCATAGGTTCTATTAACCTTTTCAGCTCTGGGGCAGTACTATGGTGGGACCATATTGCATATGTCAGAATACAGTAAGATTCCCTTGGAAGAAACAAGATTACTGTGGTAAGTAATATCTTCATCTTTCAGCTTGCCTTGGCTGGGTCAGCCTGTTGCCATGAGATGCATTTCTGCATGGTTAGTATCATGTCTTGGACACTACTAATTGATGGCGCAGGTCAGGTTCGAAGGACGGGTTCACACCACTCTACCAGAGCGGTTGCAGCTTTCCTGGTGGAGATTCGCAGTGTACCCATTGCAGACATCTGCAAGGCGGCGACTTGGAGCTCAGTGCATACCTTTGTAAAGCACTATGTTCTGGATGTCCGTGCCAGATAGTTCACTTTCTTCGGCAGGACAGTCCCTATGGACTTCTGTCCTGAGTGAGCTCTGTCTCCTACTGCCCTACTCTGGGAGGTTTGATTTTTAGCTCGGTACTCTCCCATTAGTGTGAATTATGGGTGGAGACTTTTAGTCCTGGAACATATGGAAATGACGTACCTACCATAATTCTTGATCATCTTGGACAAAGTCTCCACCACTCATTCACATGCCCACCCACCATCCCCTGAGCTCACTCATTCTGTTTTGGTCTTCACTTCCTTGTTGTTCGGGCTGTGAAGACATTGTTGAATTGATCCTTCTTACAAGGGTCATCTGGGCCATCTTATGCCCGGAAGTTAGGGTTAGGTTTTCTTCAGTTAGTTTACGCTGCACCTCCTTGGTCAAAAAGGTACTGAGGCAGTTGGAGGGTCATCGCTGAGATAGCCTATATGACGTGAGCTAGTCTTGCGGCACCGTGTATGAGCGGTCCTGTCCTAGCGCTGGCTCTCCTGAAGATTTTTGGCTCCCGCAAGGTCCTAGCACCTCCAGCGTAGTCCCATTAATGTGAATGAGTGGTGGAGACTTCGTCCATGAAGATCAAGAATTACGGTACATACGTAATTTCCATTTTTGAGCACATGGAGACCCAGTAAAGAACCCAGCTGGAGACTCAAGGAAAGATACATTCACTCTTGGGATAACAACATCTGTAGTGAGCAAGCTAAGATGCAGTGCCTCTTCCGTAATGAACTGGGTGCAATAACTGGCATTCATGTTGCAATTCAGCCAACAGTTCTTGTTAGTAGTGGTGAAGACCAGCGGAATCAGACAAGTACGAGGAAGTGATGGATGATGTGGCGTCTGATGAAGGACAGCCAGTCTCGGAAAATCATGCAGTTTTCAAAGATGGCTGATCTTCTTCACAAAACCCATCCTATAACCTACCAAGCACATCAGCGACTGCTGGCCCCAATGTCTGTGTGACTGTCCCAACTCAACACCTGAGAAAATGTTGTGAGGAAATAACACTGGTGTCTGTGGTGGAACAATTTGCCAAATACTGTACATGCAAAAGATGGATGAGTGATTTACTTGAAATGGAAAAACGTCACATGGAGTGGGTATGCCCTCTGTACAGCGACACTATTACAGCGAACACATCGATGATGACAACATAAACAGTTCACTGTAATAGTCCACCCGAGACCCTGGCACTCTGTCCTCTGGCCCTGCACCCCCTTCCCGAATCAAGTCCGACTTGGAGTTGATAATTCATAAGTTCGGGGTGTTTGGGGCAAAGCCCCGATAGAAAAGAGCGAACCTGGTCTCTTTCAGATTTATGTCGACCACAACTTGCGGTCGACATAAATCTGTCACTGTGATGTTGGTTGACATAATAGTTGTCAAACCGGCATCGTAGATCCCATGCAGTGTTGGGTAACTTATTTTTTCTATTACTTTCTATTACTTTTGGAAACTTGTTCCAGGAAGCTCTGTGCAGTCACTAGCAAGAATGGAGTAGTACTAAAAAAAAGTAATACACCTTACAGTTACAGTTACATATTTCTTTTCATACAAAAACAATACAAAAATAAATAACTATAACAGATTACATTTATTTGAGAGTAATAGGTTAGTTACTAGTTACTTTCAAATAAATGTAATCAGTTACAGTTATGTATTACTTTTGTATAAAAAAAACATAAGTAACTGTAACTGTATGGTGTATTACTTGTTCTAGTACTTCTCCCTTCTTCCTAGTGACTGCACAAAGCTTCCTGGAACAAATTTCCAAAAGTAATAGAAAAAGTAACTTACCCAACACTGATCCCATGGAATGCACAGATTGGATGGAAAGGCAAATCATGATGCAAATTATGCTGTCCCATGACTGTGCTACTATACCTAACCTACCGCCTCCTCATCACCTGCCGATAACATCAACACTATTACTTCACTGTTATGGTTTCCATGATCAACACAACAATCAGGAAAACCACTCCACTAAGGGAAGTACAAGGCAGGTCACATCCATTCTTTTTTCTCATTATATCCATGAGTGTGCTTCTGCGGTATTACCTCGTCACACGTTAAATGGCTTTCTCATTATGCATTGTGCACAGTTCACTGCAGTGCAGTGTTGGGTTGCCTGCGGGTAGCACATGTTGTATGGTTGCTGTCTTGTTCACGATTCACTGTGGTGCAGAATGGGAGGACTGTGGGTAGCACATGTGGTATGGCTGTGTATATTCACCATTTGTGGTGGCTGGTGTTGAAAGTGCTGTAGTGTAAATGAAGTACAATACCAATCGATAGCACAGTATACTTTGTAATGACATTTTATATGTTGTGTATGTACTGTATTTGTTAAACTATTTTGGGTGGTAATATGCTGTGACATTTCTGGAAACAGTTGGTAGTAAATGTGTTTGTCTTGTGTGTGTCTACTATTTTGGGGACTGTTATTGGGTGTTGTAATATTCACTAGTTTATGTACATAAAGTGCAGTGTCATGCAGTAAAATGCTTCTTTTCTCATGTCATGTTGATTAATGAAATTCATACACACAATGCACCAATAAAGCAATTTCACTGAAACGGTGCACGCAAACAACTGTGTCCTAGCAGTGAATCTTACAATAAAATACTATGATTTTTTTACATGAGTTGTAGAATTTTTTTTCTGTAAATAGAGGTATAACTAAAAATGACCAAACTGAACTACAGTGCTTCATTGCCTACAACACACCACCTGCAACCTTCAGACTGCACAGTTCATAACTAATGTCCGCTAATCTACCAAGCAAAACTCAAAGTACATCTAAAGTCAAAAGGTTTCCATTACTCTGTAACGGTTTTGTGCATTTTATACACAGAAACAGGGGTGTAGCCAGAAAATTCTGTTTTGTACACAATCTCCAACAGTTACGGCACCCCATTAAAAAATTTACACATCCTTTCCAAATGGCACCCCCTCTCAAACAAATCAGATTGTTTTCAGATGATTCCTCTAATCTCTAAAGAGGTTATACATGTATCTGTCTCCTAAACAACAGAAGTTTACACAGAGTCACTCCTCAGTGGCCTACACTAACCCAAATACTACAGATTAGAATGAAAATGTTAACAGAAAAGCATATGGTTTGTGACAGGCACTCAACAAAACTGTACACAAATGTGTACAGTGAGTATGCCTGTCTACACTCTTGCACAGAAACATACTTTATAAAAAAATATTTGTAAAATGGCAATAAAAATTCACCACATATGGTCATATTTGCATGAGTAAAACTTTAAAGCGGCACTGTCAGGGTTTTTTGTAAATGTTTTTTTCACTCACCCTCCCAACTTGATGTCTGATTCTGCTCTTACTTTCCTCTGGTTCAGTCTGTCACTGTTTTTTTAAAGTTTTGGAAAGAAAATAAACTCCAAAACTTGGCATTCTGTGTGGGCTGTTACTCCACCTTTGTTGTAAAAAAACGCACTGTAACCAACGTGCACGTTCATGTTCCTGGATTTAATTAGGTGGGGGAGGTGCTTGCGAGCTCCTGGCCACTAATTAATTCCTGCTTCCTTCTTGCCCTTCCTCCCCTTGTCTCTTTATATTTTGGTCCCGATGAGTCTCATAAGTTTGAGCCTTACATCTGTTGCAACCTCTTGGCACTCCTCCAAAATCTGCGTCTTTATTCTGAGAATAGCCAGGCACTTGGTAATATCCTCACTGATATTCGGACTCTCTTCTTTTCCCTCTGTGCCTCACAAAATGAATGTGTCTAAAGTAATTTAGTACTGTTTAGTAAATTATTGAATTAATAATTTTGTGAGACATTTTTCCTCTCATTATTGCATAATCGGGTGGCGCTGCAATGTTCCCTATTTCTCTCTTACATGCGCGTGTCACTGCCGTCCCAATCTGTTTTTTTTTTTATTATTTCACAGGTGTATTTACTGTGTACCTGAACAACAATGCTATTATCAGTTCCTTTCAGGGACCCTGCAAAATTTCCTTTTTTCCGGTCAACACACATGCACTGTATTGAAATGTTGGCTTAGTGAAGTAAGGCATCACTGTTCCCAGGGACTGATAGTGTATGTCATGATTTCTAACTTGATGTGATACAATTCTGCATTACTTTACTGGGGCAACAGTTCAATATAGTACTATGGTAGGGTCACACCGCAAACGGACCGGTTGACAATGCTGGCAAAAATCATATTAGTGAAATGTATTCTTTGCAGTGGGATTTCATGTGCTTGGCAAATGCTGTGTGCCGACTGCATTTGCAAGTGATAGTTCATGCTGCAAAAATCCAAAGTGCACATTGTACTAGTACTAAGCAAGTCAATCCTTTTCTTGGTTGCATTCAATCTCCCTCATCATGGGTATTTCTTCTTGACTGAGTCAGACTAACCGTCCAGCACATACTTGCTTTATTTCATTGACTTTCACTAAGCCAAAGTGAATCAGACACAATTAACCCCAGCTGCTTGCGGCATTACACAGCACAGAGTTTGTCCGTTTTCTTAGGGTCAGGCTAGTTACTGTGAGTGCACACCATTTGGATACAGCCAGCAAAGATTCCTCCAGTAGTATTCTGATGTTTAGCATTTTGCAAATGGTGTATAAATCGACCCTTGTTTCAGGATCGGACCTACAAAACGATTGCTTGGCATAGCATTGCTATCACACTATCACACTTTACAATCTGAAGTAGTTATTTTATAACTGTATTGTCCAGCGAGCGATAGTGTATTCAGTTAATCAGTGCTGCACTGAACATGGTGGCAAGGTATGAATAACACAGGGAGACAGTCCTGACATGGCACTATTGACTTCTACTACCTGTTCTGTGTGAGATATATTTTAAAATTGTTGTGTGGTGCACTGGGAAAAAATGCAATACCTCTCCCCCTTGCCCGATCGCGGGCATAAGTAAATTAAAAAATCCCTGGTGGTCCAGTGGACCTTGCCCCCCTTGCCCGATCGTGGGCATAAGTAAATAAAAAATCCCTGGTGGTCCAGTGGACCTTCCCCCCTCGCCCGATCGCGGGCATAATTAAAAAATCGCTGGTGGTCTAGTGGACCTTGCCCCCCCTCGCGGGCATAAGTAAATGATAAAATCCCTGGTGGTCCAGTGGACCTCGCCCGATCGCGGGCATAAGTAAATAAAAAAATCCATGGTGGTCCAGTGGACCTCCACCCCCCCCTCGCCTGATAGCGGGCATAAGTAAATTAAAAAATCCCTGGTGGTCTACTGGAACCCCCCCCAATCGCCCGATCGCGGGCACACACATACAAAACTACCCTGGTGGTCCAGTGGTACCCCCTCTCCACCCACCCACTGCGTTACCCTGCCACCCTGCACCCCCCCAGTCAGCGGCCGGGCGGCGCACCCACCCATGAGCCGCTCGCCACCCGCTGACTGACAGCGCATAGTTTGGCCAATGAGCGCAGTCCAAACTATACTACAGTCCCTGAATTGTGAATGAACTCTCAGACTGATGGCACATAAGCACTACTAGGAACATCCAGTGTGCCCTTATGCAGACAAGAATGGAAATGAAATATAAAGCTAGCTGAGGTATACAGGAGGCATAAGATCAGCAGAATGACTGGGTGTCACGAGCATGCCATGCTGTTGGACAGGGCCAGAGGGTGCCCACAATGGAGGCAGGGTTACAGTGGATAGCAGTGACAATGAAATAGGGGTTACAACAAAAAAAAATAATGCTGTAAAGAATTGAATCTCCATTCAGGTATGGAGGGTGCACAGGGAAGCCTCTTGTGGAGAGCCTCATAACAATAAGGGAATGGCGTGGACCTCCAACCCTGCAATGTCAGTGACATAGTTACAAGTTGGGTCAGATTCAGTAGAGGTGCTAGTTGCAGATGATTCAGGGGGACTGGAGGAAGTGAACAGGTAAAGCAAAAGAGAATGTACTGGGGACACACTTGCAGATGTTTAATAATAGGGAATGCACATTTGAGTATAAGCTCATGTATTCAGTGTAATTATGGACAAAGTGGTTGATAGGGCGCATGTGGTAAGGACAAGGGGCCAGTGGGGTTGAAGAAGGAACCGGTCATGGTGCACTGAGTCGGGGGACTGCTACGACAGGGAGGGTAGTTGGGGCACCCTGTCCCAGCAGGGAGATGTCCAATCCAGGATGCTGAGAACCCTTCTAGAGGGAAGAATCAGGCAATGGCAAGTGGGGAGAAAGAAAATTGCCTCAAGCTTTGGCCTCTGTTGGATACCTGTAACCCTGCGCTGGGGCATATGATATGCAGGCAAGTTGTGATACAGTGTTTGTGGGCAATAGTATAAGGGCAGGAGTAAAAGTAAAGGGGTGGCAATGAGAGGAGATAGGAGTGAACAGGGCTGCAGGATGCAAGGATACAAGGGGGAGAGAGGAAGGGTAGGGGATAACCGGCAAGGACAGAAGAAGGGATATTGAAGGGCTGTTTTGGATGATTGATGCTGGAGCAGCTAGAAGTGAGAAAGTAATGTTTTTAAACTAAACGGCCACAAGAGGATCAGGGGCATACACTGCAGACAGAGGGAGGCAGGTTTATGGGGAACACCACGAAGAACTGTTTCACTGACAGGGTGGGGGAGAAATGGCATGAACTCCCAGGGTCAGAGATAGTGGAGGTCACCATAAGGTGCTTTAAGCGATCTAGTTGGGTCTGTTATTGGGAATGGAATGGGGCATACACTGCAGATAGAGGGAGGCAGGTTTATGGGGAACACCACGAAGAACTGTTTCACTGACAGGTTGGGGGAGAAATTGCATGAACTCCTAGGGTCAGAGATAGTGGAGGTCACCATAAGGTGCTTTAAGCGATCTAGTTGGGTCTGTTATTGGGAATGGAATGGGGGCATACACTGCAGACAGAGGGAGGTGGGTTTATGGGAAACACCACGAAGAACTGTTTCACTGACAGGTTGGGGGAGAAATGGCATGAACTCCCAGGGTCAGAGATAGTGGAGGTCACCATAAGGTGCTTTAAGCAATCTAGTTTGGTCTGTTATCTGGAGCGGAAGGGGTGAGGGGAAGAGGAGGCCACATTGGACAAGGCATAGGTGCTACATGACTTTTTTGTCTCAGTCTTTACCAAGGAGGACTGGGGAAGGTGGGCGAGGCACAGTGGATGAGAGGGATGGAGGGCACCAGATGAAGTGGTGGAAATGGATGTTGAAATTCAAAATCAGTGTATGTGTGGAAGCACTGAAATCCCAAAGAGGGGATAAAGCACAGGTCCAAGACAGTATCCATTCCGGAGTGCTTAAGGAGCTAACTGAAACCCTGGCCTCCCTCCTGGCAGACCTTTTTGACCCCTTCTTGCAGTCAGAGTTGGTTCCTCATGACTGGAGCATGGCCCATATAATCATGTTGCTGGAGGAACATGGGTTAGGGGGGTGAAGATGGTCAGGTGGATTGGGAACTGGCTAGCGTGGTGTGCAGAAGGTGAAGGTATGGGTGGATTTCAGCTGCAAGGATAGTCATTAGTGGGGTCCCACAGGGGCCGGTACTGGGCCCACTCCTGTTTGGCATCTATGTATCCAACATCAGAAGCAGTATCAAGAGCGGGATGCCACTCTTTGCTGATGACTCAAATCTGCGGGTGGTGGTGGAAGGGGAGAAGGGGACGCTGGCTATCTGGAGGACCCTGACACTCTGCTGAGGTGCTCACAAGCCAGGAAGATACCGTGTAATGCTTGGAAATGCACTGTTCTGCACCTGTGTGCAAAAAAACAGGCTCCTGTATACACCTGGGGGTGGGGCAGGGGGACTTTGGCTTTCTCGGAGTGAGAACGACCTCAGGGTAGTAGTGGATGCCAAAATGAATTATGCAGAGTTGCATAGAATGGCTGTGGCACAAGCAACTTAAATGCTGGAGGAGAGTCTGGTGGCAGATGTTGGGAGACACTGCAGATTGCACAGGGGAAGGGTGGTGGTGTTGGGGGACTTAAACATGCCATGAACAGACTGGGAAACTATGAAATCCTCAGTGGCCATGGAACAGAGGTTGTTGGATGTCTGTCAGGACGTGTTCCTAACTCAGCAGGTGGTGGAAACGACCAGGGAGGAGCGGATACTGGATATGGTTCTGGCAGACAGTGACCAGATTAGGGGCCTGGAGGTAAGGGACCCGTTGGCGTGGAGCGACCATGCCAAGGTTTGGTCCATTTAGTATTCCCATTTTGGTTTCAGTGACATTTGCTAAAAAATAGCATCTTCCATCATCAAAACAAAGCATTTTGCTTGTCCTCCAATGGGTTAACACCACCCTGACTGATTCAGTTCAGTAAAGTCCTGTGCTTTTCTGTGGTGAAACAAGGGCTCGTGGCTACAGGACTGAGTGTGGATGCAACCACGCGAAGCAACTAATTTTCTAGAAGAATTGGACAAGTTGCTGCCAAAGGCAGCTGCGACATGTACTCAGCGCCTTATCCTAGAAGGTGCAGGGTCCACACTTCTAAGTCCTGCGTCTTGCAACATACAGCCCGGTACATGGAAACAGAAGGTATACCAGGAGAGGATGTCGCAAGACGCAATCAGAAATCTGCAAGTCACAAGTGCTTCCCACCATGCCCAAACTCGGTGAAACCCCACAGGGCCAGCTGCACCGTACCCACTGTCATGACACCACGGTTGCCCCTACCCCTATCCACAGCACTATGCGACTGTGTACAGTACACGCATTCTGATTTCACAACCTGAAATGGGACTATAGGGCTATATACCTGGTACTGACTCACCCCACCCCCACCCAGTTTTCTTGACTAATATTTTTTCCCAATAGCAATAATGGATGAACATGGGTTTGATGTTCAGTAAGTTACCAATAAGGCACGTTGTCGCACCCAGCCTGACATTGCATCCCCGGTGGGTTATTCACAGGTTCTCACTCTAACCCCTGGTCTTGGCTTATTGCTATTACAAAGTACTGCACTTTGGGAACAAAAACCAATGGGAAGAGTACACGGGGGGGGGGTTTGACAACAACAAAAATGGAATGGGACATGGGGGTCTGTGGTTTATCTATTAAGTTGGGAAATGTGCAGACTCGTCGGGAAAAGAGGTTTGAATCTGCCATTCAGTTTTATATGTCTGTGTAAGAGGAGTGGAGCAAAGGAACCGACCTGGATGAGCACCTAGGTGATGGTGGTGGAAAGGGAAAAGAGGTGACCCTAAGATTGTCTGAAGGCCGGGGAATAAGGAGGACAGGGAGATGTAGGAAAGATGTTCCAAAAATGTGAACAAGATGGTGAGGTGAAGCTAAGGCCTCAAGGGAGGTTAGATTGGCACATGGAAATAAGGTGAGGGGAGGGTGGGGGTATGAAAAGTTGTTTGCCTTGTCACAGCTGAGGAACAATGCTATGAGCACTTTTCACCTAATTGTGGGTTTGTGATGTTGATGTGCTCTACTGCATGACGAGAAGTCAATGAAAGTGTCCAAAGAAAGCATGTGTTAATAGCCCATGATTGAGTCACAGTTAAGCTAGTAAAGTGCATACTGAATGACAGCCTCACACAGTGATGAGATTTAATGGGATAATAGCTCTATGTTGCCAACCTCACTTGGGAGGCATAAGCCTGATGCAAGGGGTGGCTCCAGCAAGTCTGAAAAAAACACTGTATTTGAAGTTAGAATTTTTTTTTACTCTATTTTTATTCCCACCGCCTCTTTCTACCCTCAACTCTCCACTCAATCGGAGCTCTCAATGCCTCAAGCGTTGCGACCTACCGGACTTCAAGGTCTGCCCCGAGAGTACCTCGGCTTGACTGCCATACATCCTCGATGGCCTGGATTACCCCCCAGGCGGGGTGAAGAAAGGTTCCCCTTACCTTTTCCAAAGAATGTTCTCAGGGAGAGGGCTTTGGCACTGCATAGTTTGCCCTGATGTTGTCGGTGGTTGCACGCTTGCTGGAGAGATCATCACCTAGGAGAGGTGAAGGATTTTTCCGCCGCCCCTGACGCAGGCGTGCAGTGGGAACAAGGGGACAGGTGCATGCAGAGACATGCGTGCGCCCCATTCCCCTGCCAGCATCGCCCTGGTACATTACTGCATTTATTTCTCCTTCGCACCGACTTCCACCCAGTTCACCATGAGTTGGCGGTATTGCAGCGGAGCAAACTGCAAACCCCCCCTCCAGAGAAGGAGAGCATGCCATTGGGCGTTTGATCCTCCCCCCCCCATCCAATGGTCCACCGACGACCTGAGTCCGTTCCTGAACCCAGCTCACTGGTGTGGATCTCAGTATGGCGTCCAGCGCCTCAACCATCAGCGCCACCGGGCCGGCAATTTAGATTTTTTAATTGTTTGTTTGAAGGAGAAGCGATATCATTGAAAGGTCAGCAAATAGAAAATTGATGAGATGGCCTATTAATGAATGCCTGCTAAGTGCATATAGAGCCAGTGCTCAGTTCATGTCCTTCCTCCTAATATTCCTCCTGCCCCAATGATATTTATAATACTTCACCCTCTTACCCCCTGTGCCATGCAGTGTGACCTATGAAGCCTACAACTAATCCCATGCTTCCTCCACCTGGCTTATCCCGCCTGCATGTCACCCATAATGATCAAACCTGATTCACCCTACACTCCCCTCTACCCTATCCCATCTCCATGTGGTGTTCCCTGGTGGGTTTAGGCACCAATCTTGTCTGGACTTTGCCTCAAGTCTCTGCACAAAAGATTAATCAACACATTATCAAGCCTTGGAGGTGGTCCCAGGGTGGTAGCCTGGGTATAGCACTGTCTTGTCAACATGACACAGCGGGTAATAGTACATGGAGCCACAGAGAGGGACAGTGAAAAAAAAGGGATACTGAATGCATATTTCTGCTCAGTAATCACAAAAGTGGAGGAGGGTGAGGTGCAAAATCCAATTATGAGATTATGAGTTTTATGAGAGAGTTTATTCATAATTAGGGACTTTGTAGCACAGTTTGGACTGCAAGCCCATTGGCCCACGCAGAGGACCAATAGGCGATAGCCAAACTGGGGCTGTCAGTCGGGCGGGTGGCTTGCGGATGGGATTCTGCCACCGGGCTGACTGGGGAGTGCAGGGTGGCGGGTACCGCAGTGGGAGGGTGGGAGAGGGGTACCACTGGACCACCAGGGTCGTTCCATATGTGTGTGCCCATGATCGGGTGATTGGGGGAGGTTCCACTAGACCACCAGGGATTTTTTAATTTACTTATGCCCGCTATCGGGCAGGGGGGGGAGGTCCACTGGACCACCAGGGATTTTTTAATTTACTTATGCCCGCGATCAGGCGAAGGATTTTTTAATTTACTTATGCACACGATCAGGCAAGGGGGGGAGGTCCACTGGACCACCAGGGATTTTTTAATTTACTTATGCCCGCGATCAGGCGAAGGATTTTTTAATTTACTTATGCACACGATTGAGCAAGGGGGGGAGGTCCACTGGATCACCAGGGATTTTTTAATTTACTTATGCCCATGATCGGGAGAGGTCCACTGGACCACCAGGGATCTTTTAATTTACTTATGCCCGTGAGTGGGTGAGGGGGCAAGGTCCACTAGACCACCAGGGATTTTTTAATTATGCCGCGATCGGGCAAGGAGGAGGTCCACCGGACCACCAGGATACAATTTACTTATGCCTGCGATCTGGCAAGGGGGGAAGGTCCACTGGACCACCAGGGATTTTTCATGTACTTATGCCCGCGACGAGTGGGGGGTCCACTGGACCACCAAGGAAATTAGGGAATTATTTTATTTTTATATATTTGGGGACTGGGTGGGAATATTGCTGAGAGTCTGGGAGGGGGAGGATTCTCTATTTTAGACCGGCGTTCAGCCAGGGGGGTGGGTTGGGACCACTAGACACCAGGGCTATAAACATTTATGTAATGCTGGCCAGGAGGGGGGTGCTCTTTTATTTTTAAATACCCCTCCTCCCAGCCACCCAAATACGAATACCGAATAACGAATATTTCAGAACCGAATACCGAATATTCGAAAAAAGGTATTCGCACAGCCTTTGATTACTTCAGGGCGGTGCGTCAGTCTGTAGTAAGACTTTTTAAGGGCATACCAGAACACAGAACCATTCATTAGATGCACCGCTATTCACATATTGGCAACAAAAAAATACCAAGCGTCAAATGTAGGCGAGTGGAACGAGAAACAAGCAATGGTTCAATCTTGTACAAAGGGGAAAAATGTACCGCTGTTATGCTTTTTTTTTTTTTTCTTTGCAGAGGCTACTGATAGGAGGCCACTTTTGGAAATAGGAAATATAACATTTTAGCAGAAGAGGCTAGCACATGTGTGCTAGTACTGTAACTGTAACAACCATAAGTAACTGAGGTGCCGACAAGCCGTATTTCACAGAATTATGTAATTGGTACCACCATGATGTGACTAGCACCTACATTGATATACACAGATTTTATGTGGAGGGCAAAAAGTGAACTTTTGTTGCTCAAGTCTGGTGTGACTGTGCCACCCACCACTGCACATGGTATCTAAGAAAGCACCGCCACAACCAAAGCACAGACTACAGTGGTAGAATGGAGGCTATCTGGTCCATCGGATTGTATTGGTCGGCAAAATACACCTATATTGACACTGGTGGGAATGAAATCAAGTTTTAGATGGGTGTCAACATTGCCGCACAAACAGTGGGGGGTGCACTGAGAACAGAAACAGACTGGCAGCAAGACTGGTACTAGGTTCAACGATCTGCACACGCAACCCTTGAAAACGAATTTCTACGATTAGTGACACCACTTATGCTTTGAAAAATCTAAAGGGACACAGGCGCAATGACAAAATAAATACTAATTCCACAAAGGAGAGACGATTTGTCCAATACACACAGTGCTCCAGCGCTATGGTATCTGGAGGACGACTTGGAGCTGAATCGCTGGGGAAGTGCATATTACGGTAAAAGACAATGTCCTTATGAGACGAATATATTTTGTATTAACGAGAATTTCTGTGACTTTCTGCACAAAGGAACTGGGAGCAGCAGTAATTACAAGAAGTCTTGGAGGAGGATGGGTGCAGATCTTGGGTGCAGGTACAATCCACATAATTGCAAATATAAAAAAAGGAAGACATAAATTAATTACATGGTCAGAAGGGACAAAAACAGCACTGCATCCAGACCAAAACATTTAGTTGTGCATCAAAAAATGAGGAACAGTGAAATCGGCACAAAGCGAGAGAAATTTCAAGCAGTCAGAACTTACCTGACTCTGACACAGTGGGAACCAAATGGGAAGAGTGCTTGCTCCGACTCCGGGAACCTATTTTAGATAGAAATGAGCGAGCACAGATGCAAGGAGAATGTATGTGCGTGCTGATGCACCTTGCGGCGTTATCATAAGACGTAACTCCGTTCGGCGCAGAACGACAATAGTAGACACTTACTGACGGCCCATAAGAAAAAGAAAAAAGCTTGAAAACAAGCAGTTTGAAATCCAAATACAAAACATGAAAACTTATACAGTTAAGGTGTGGGAAGCTGCACATTACAGGTAAACAGGGCAGAAATATGCGAAGGTTGAGGAAACAAAGTAGAAACTCTGACAGTGCCCCTTTAATAACAACCATGCAGAGGCATTGTGCGTTGATGGGATGACCACTGCATTTATGGGCTGGCCATACCCACCTCGGGTACCTTAAAAATGATTTGTCGAGGCCGGTGACCCAATATCTGGATAGTCTCAGGTTGATGTGGTTTTGGGGGGGCTGGGTCGTTTGTCAGGGGAGTGGAGGTGGTTGTTGAGAGTACTGAGCGTTCGCCAGACTGCTTTCTTGTCCCAGGTAGGGTGGGTTGCTATCTCTGACACAAGACTACCACCAGGTGGAGCCTTGCTTGTCACTGTACGGGAGCGGCACCAAAGGGAGGGAGCTGCTGGCCTTCAGCATTTTGTGCATGCCTGTCTCCACATGCTGACTTGCACACCAGACCTATGGGGAGGGACATGGAAGAACTGTTGGGAACATGGTGAGGCAGGCATGCATGACATCTTGCTTGCCTACCCTCCACTTGTGTCAAGTCCAGGACTTGGCCAGACCAAGACATGGATGAGTGACTCGGAGGGGGACACCTTGCTCACTGCACCTGTGCAGGGCACACACATCAGCCACCTAGTCTGTGTCCTGCATTCACCGGAAGGAAAGGTTGGCTTGTTACTGGATTCAACAGAAGACAATTTGAGCTGTATGTCCATTCCATCAAGTGTTGTGTTGACCACTAGATGCTGAGATAACCAACAGTGACACGAGGGAGAGTAGTACAGTCTGGACTGAGGGGCCTTTGCTGGATAGTAATGTTCAAAACCGGACCAAGTTATCCATCCAGTCAAAATGGAAATGGTGGCCAATTGCATTATCCAGATGTTCCAACAGGACCAGGTGCTCCATACCTGGACAAAACCTATATCTGTGATTGTCTGGTCCATGTCCGATGGTCCAGATTTCATGCATGCCTACTGACAGGCATCAAATCTAGAGCAGACATACTACAATTTGTTGAAAACACACCCAGTGGTCGAGATGCAATACCCAGATATTGCCATCTAGCCCTTTTGTCCTGCAATCTCTGTCCGTAGTTGGTGTGAAAGTAGTACAAAAATAAAGAAAAACGATTCACAAATGGTTACCAATCATGTATTAATTTGTAGCCATTGTTTACATGCTATTAGGAACATTAGACTGTGTTAAAAATGTTGACTAGTGCCTGGCATCTTGCATTTTCCTGCATGGACCCTTGTTGAAGGTACTCATTAGCACTTTCAGAGGGTTGAACTAAATCCACATTGTCATTTGCCATCAATTCAGACTAAAATGAATCACCATGTTGCTCACATAGGTTGTGTAGTATACAGCAGATGAGCACAACAAGGGGAATGAATCAGAGGTTGGTGTCTATATGTTTCAGCAGGCATCTCCAGCAACCTTTCAGCCTACCAAGTGAATCCTCTACCACCATATGTGCACTTTATACATGGTAGGTAAAGACTTTTTCCACCATGGTCAGATGACTGGTGTCAGGGAAAGGTTTTATCAGCCATGTCTTTAATGGGTAAGATGGATCTTCTAATATGTGTATGAGCATGTCCACATTACATATTTGATGTGTCCAATTTGGATACACGAAACTCCGAGTGGCCTTCGCATAAAACGGGCTGTTCCCAAAAATCTGTGCATCATGCACTTTGCCTTGGCCATCCAATGCGAATGCCCCAAAAGCAGTACTTTTTTGGTCCACCACAGTCTGTATCACAAGTGAGTACCACCCGTTACAGTCATAGTAGTCACCAGGGTCATTGGAAGGTGCCAAGATTAGAATATGTGTCCCGTCTGTAGTGCCTGTTGGTTGTGGGAAACCAAAGCACTCTTCGAACCCTTCAGACATTGCTTGCAGCTGTGGCCGTGATTGGTGAGAAAACTCATTACAAAATATCTTTGTGATGACTACATACATCACACACCACCAAACAAACCACAGATCTTGAGACACCAAACAAGTAGCCAGTGGTCCTGTAATCATTATTTGTGGCCAGTCTCCACAATACAATAGCCAGCCGGATATCTGTTGGGATGACTTGATGTATGTTGGTGTTTCTCCTTTTGACCAATGGTTTAATCTTCTGCACAATAAAATAAAACGTTTTCTAGGGATGTGGATATGTTGTTCAAACAACATGAAGTCTTGCTGTATTCAGACATAATATAGTTAGCCCCAGCACTTGAACTGCCTCGGAGAGGAAAGAGTTAACTCTATGCAGAAGCAAAGAACGTTGAGCTCGAGCTCGGTTTTCAAACCTCTGTCTGTGGTACTTCCCAGTGTAACCATCAGATTCTTTACTCCGCCTAACAGTGAAGTCGCTCCAGAGATTTCCTCTGCTCGGTTCGGTAAAAGTAAAGCATTCGGTTTAAACCGTATCATTTTTTTGTTATTTTCAGATTTCCATCTTCTGTCTACGGTACAGGTAGTGTGTAGATAGGTAGTGACTGTTTTATTCTGTGAGAAAGTTGGAAATTGTTCTTTTCTTCAGTTTCTTTCCGGTCGGTCCGGTTTGGAACCGACCCATTCTATTTAAATTTATTTCTGGGATTAGAGTGGTGTTCCGGTACTGATCGGTTTCAAAAGAACCGAGGATTTTTGCCAGTTCTTTTAAAAAGCCTGTGACACGGTTTGTAACCGATCGGTTGTTGTATTACTTGGCTTGAAAGCTGCAATAGGGTAATTTGTTAGGTTGGCCATGTCCTACAAACCCAAGAAGAAAACCGGTCCCACTGGGTTTCAACACTGTACTGAGTGTGGGGAGGCCTTTGCTAAGGCTGACCCCCACCTCATCTGTGTTTATTGTCTGGGGTTTGACCACCTCAAGTCAGACTGCCAAATCTGTAAAAACTTTCCTAAATTCACTCTAGACAAAAGACTGAGTAGGCTGAAGGAAAGGGAGGCCGAGAAGTTCGTAGATCCAGTTGACCAGCCCGGTTCGGTTGCTGCCGAACCTAAGGAGGTGCCTACTGACCTAGGCGATACCTCCTCGGGCAAAAGGAGAGCCGACCCGAGGGGCCAGTTCCATAAAAAAAGAAGCGTAAGTCTGCCGGTTCGGATCCAGTATCGCACTCTCCAACCGTGGACGAAATAGCCAAAGCGATTAGCATTGTTCAATCGCTTAGATCGGTTCCGTCCGAACTGGTACCGCCGATTAGGCGGTCGGATACATCTCCTCCGGATTATGATCCAGGCACTTTTTATGAGGAGTGGGAGGGAGATGAAGACTATCCCGAGGATGATGATGATGATGACGATGACCGGGGGGGTCTGAATGTGCCCATTGAACTGGACATCTCCCCAGACAGGCCCTCAGGTGTCTCTCCTCCCAGGCTCTCTGAGTCCCCTTCACATTTTTTTGTTCTACAAAAAGGTGGCAGAAACCCTGCAGCTTCCCTTGGTTGAAGCTGCAGAGGAGGATGAAGAGCCTGATTTTGTGGAAATGATGGACATCCCAGAGTCCAAAAGTCTGTCTATCCCTCTTCATAAATCCTTGGGGAAACAGACACACAAAATTTTACAAACCCCTAATTCAGTACCTCCTGTGGATGAGAGAATGGACAGGAGGTATTTGTTATCAAGCTCAGCTGTGGAGTTCCTTTATAGTCATTGCAGTCATGTTGGGGTAGTGCAGGCTGCAGCCTGTGACAGGGCTAACTTTCCTTTGGCTTCACACCCCCGGATAAGGACTCCAGGAAAGTGGATGCCATGGCCAAAAAACACTATTTGGCATCCTCTTTGGGACTCAGGCAGGCTACTTATATGGCCTACACAGCCAGGTACCAGAAATCCAGATGGGATACGGTTCTGGAACTGGCTAAACAGGCCTCTCCCTAGCTAGCCAAGGAGCTGGAGGAGGTGGCTGCTAATGGAGTTGAGGCATCCAAAATGCAATTTCATGCTGCTGTGGACTCCAATGATGTGGCATCTAGAGTCATGGCTACATCTGTGTCTCTCAGAAGACATGCTTGGCTCAGATGCACTAGCCTTTCACAAGATACCCAGACTAAGGCTATGGATTTTCCTGTAATAGGTAACTCTCTGTTTGGGGAGCAGACAGAGGCTTACATGAAGAAAATGGATGAATATAGGACCACGTACAGGAGTGTACAGGCCAAAGAAAGGCAGGCCACTTCGCACAAGCAGCAGTCTAGGGGCAAGGACAGGCCCTTTCAAAGGCTTTTTTACCAAGCCCAGGCCTCCTCTCCCTTCCCACAGAGGGGGGTCTTCAGAGGGAGGGGCAGGAAGGGGATGAGCAGAGCTGCTCCCTCCTCCTCTCAGTCTAAGGCTCCTGCCAAGCAGACACCCTGATGTGTCAGCCCAGGTCCGCTCCCCATTTCCAGTAGGAGGCAGGCTGGCTTACTACTTCTAGGCCTGGAAGTCTGTGACCTCAGACAAGTGGGTCCTGGAAGTAGTAAGCCAGAGACTGGCCCTCAGCTTCAAAAAAGAGGGCCAAGTCTTTTCCACCTGCATCACTCTCAGAAACCATTGCCCTAGAGGCAGAGGTTTCCTCTCTTCTAGCTGTCAGAGCTATAGAGAAGGTTCCTACTCAGCACAGGGGGAAAAGGACTATACTCCAGGTACTTCCTTACCCCAAAGAAAACAGGGGAGTGGCGACCCATCCTAGACCTAAGGTATTTGAACAAACATATTTCAAAGCCCAAATTCAAAATGGTAACTCTGGGAATGATCCTTCCCTCTCTAAGGCCAGGGGATTGGCTAACATCTCTGGACCTCAAGGATGCCTACTTCCATATTCCTATCAGGTGCGCCTACAAAAAATACCTCAGGTTCGAGTTGTCTTCAGGCCATTACCAATTCAGAGCTATGCCATTCGGCCTAACATCAGCTCCCAAGGGTGTTCACAAAGTGCCTTGCAGTAGTGATGGCTTACCTCAGAAGACAGGGTATCACCATCTTCCCGTATCTGGATGATTGGCTCTTAGTGGGTCAGTCACCTTTACAGGTCAAGTCAGCTCTTCAAACTACCCAGGACCTACTCAGCTCCTTGGGGTTTCTTCTCAATCTTCCAAAGTCCGTCCTCGAGCCAGTTCAACTTCTCACCTTTATAGGCATAGAGTTGGACACTGTACAAGCAAAAGCCTTCCTTCCCTTGGCAAGGGTGAAGGCCCTAGTGGATCTCGCTTCCTCCTTTCGACCTCAGGTCTCCCGGCCAGCAAGACAGTTCCTCCAGCTCCTGGGCCACATGGCAGCTTCCACGGCAGTGGTGCAGGGAGCAAGGTTCCAGATGAGGGACATTCAGTTTCATCTAAGGTCTTTTTGGTTTCATAAGAAGGATTAACTTACCAAACTGATCCCAATGACTCAGACTCTGGTCCAAGCGCTCCAGTGGTGGCTGGACCAGGACAACCTCAGGCAAGGGGTTCCATTTCTCCCTCAAGTCCCATCAGTAGTTCTAACTATGAATGCTTCTCTCCTGGGGTGGGGAGCCCACCTGGGAGCCCTGACAGCTCGAGGAGTCTGGTCCCCACAAGAGCCTCTCCTTCATATCAATCTCCTGGAACTCAAGGCAGTTTTTCTAGCCCTGCAGAGCTTCTCGGATTCAGTCAAGGGCAAGGTGGTCCAAGTCAGAATGGATAACACCACCACAATGTGGTACATCAACAAGCAGGGAGGCACTCGGTCCTCGGCCTTGTGCACAAAAGCCATGAAGTTGTGGTCTCTGGCCTGTTCTCTTCAGACTTCTCTGGTAGCAGTTCACCTTCCTGGGAAGGACAACATACTAGCAGATGCTCTGAGCAGAATTTCACAGGGACACCACGCATGGTCCCTGGATCCTCACATACTGAAGGTCATCTTCTCTAGGTGGGGCACTCCAGAGATAGATCTCTGCAGCACCGGACAATCATCAGCTTCCTCAGTTTTGTTGCAGACTTCCAGTCCTGGGGACGGTTCCACAGGATGCTCTCATTTTGGACTGGAAGGGCAGGTTTCTCTATGCCTTCCCTCCCTTCCCTCTGCTGTTCAGAGTTCTGATCAAGATCAGGACTCAACCCTGCACAGTGATACTAGTGGCTCCAGATTGGGCCAGACAGCCGTGGTATCCTCTACTGCTGTCCTTGTCAGTGTCATGTCCCCTGTCTCTGCCCAGGACATACAATCTCCTGTCCTCCTTCCAGGGGCGGATCTGGTACCCCAATCTCCAGTCTCTCAATCTCAAGGCCTGGCTCTTGAAGAGTTAGAATATGCAGCACTACATCTTTCTCAGGGAGTTCTGGATATTCTGAAGGTCTCCAGGAAACCTTCCACTAGAAAAAATTACAACTCTAAATGGAAAAGGTTCAGTATTTGGTGCTCTCAGAAAGGCATCCTGACAGATTCTGCAGACATTTCCACAACCTTAGACTATCTAGTTCATCTGAATGGTCTAGGCCTTAGGCCTGCCACTCTGAAGGTTCATCTAGCAGCTGTCTTTGCATTCCTCTCAGCAGGGAAGGGCTCTTCTCTGGCATCTCATCCTGTTTTCAGAAAGTTTTTCAAAGGACTGGTTCCCATTAACCCTCCCTTTAGGGAGCCCACTCCGCCTTGGGATCTTAATGTCTGCATAGCTCAGCTTATGCAGCCACCCTTTGAACCTCTGGCTTTGGCCGAATTGAAGTACTTGACCTGGAAAACTGTGTTCCTGGTAGCTATTACTTCTGCCAGGCGGATTAATGAGTTACAGGCTCTGTCAGTTGAACCTGACTTCATCTCCTTCCATAGGGACGAAGTGGTCCTAAGAACCAATAGGAGGTTCTTGCCCAAAGTGGTATCGGATTTTCATCTGAACCAGTCTATATCTCTCCCTGTGTTTTTCACTGATCATTCTTTTTCAGGTGAAAGAAGGTTACACAGTCTGGACGTTAAGAGGGTCCTTAACTACTACATTGAGCATACTAAGGCACATATAAATGACTGTCTTCAATTGTTTCTCACTTATGGTGAGGTGGGGAAAGGTAAGCCTGCCACTAAAATAACTATTGCCAGGTGGATTGTTTCTTGTATACAATTCTGTTATGACAAGTTGGTGAAACGCCCCTTCAAGCCTGAGGGCTCATTAGAACTAGAGAATTAGCTGCTTCTCTAGCTGCATTGAGATATACCTTTGTTAGAGATCTGTAAGCAGCCACCTGGAAAACAGTACATACTTTTGCAAGCATTACTCAGTGGACATCCAGGCTAGGAGTGATGCTAGGTTTGGCACAGCAGTACTGCAGAGCCTCTTCCCAAAGTAGGTTCTGCATTCCCTCCTCCATAGGGAACTGCTTGGTAGTCTGCATTATGTCTGAATACAGCAAGACTTCATGTTGTTTGAAGAAAGAAATTACTCACCATAGTAGTGTTGTTTCTTCTAATGGAGTCTTGCTGTACTCAGACCTCCCCCCCTGCCTCCCCTCTCAGAACCTGTTTTTTGGGAAGTGGGCTGGCAGGTACAGTGTTGCAGCTCAGGGGTGTACCTTGCACCCTCCCTCTTGGGTGGGGTGGATGTTGTTATTATTTTTATGGTGTTTTATACTTAAATATTAACACTACCTTTCCTTCTTGAGTTCTCGACTTGTGTTTTGAGCCCAAAAATAATTTTTTGCCCTTTGGCTATATGTTGAACAATTTCCATACTATAGTATTGTTAGTGTGCTCGTAAGAATCTGACGGTTACACTGGGAAGTACCACAGACAGAGGCTTGAAAACCGAGCTCAATCTCAACATTCTATGGTTCTGCATAGAGTTAACTCTTTCCTCTCCGGGGCAGTTCAAGTGCTGGGGCTAACTGCATTATGTCTGAATACAGCAAGACTCCATTAGAAGAAACAACATTACTATGGTGAGTAATTTTTTCTTCTTATCCACACTTGTTGGCATGTCCCTTTCTCTTTAAATCTTGCCGGAAGGTCTAAAAGCTGGCTCCTCCCACCCACCCAGGTAGTTTATGCCTCGTCTCCACCCCATGACGCCAGATCTTCCTTTCCACGTGGAAGATTCAGGATCTGTCCTTACTGCTCTGCATTGAGAAGGCCCTGGCACTTAATACTGCCGCTAGTTTACCGAAATGAAAACTCGCTTGAGCTTCTCCATGTAAATTCGTGATTGCAACTGTGATGGAGGACAAGTCCTCACTTGGGTTCTGCTGGTGTCCTTGCCGGCAGAAAATGTCCTGTGCTGACCTGCATTCCACGTGTGTCTACTGCCTGGGCCATGCGCATGACCCTTAGGCCTTCAATCTTTGTTGCACCTTCCATCGGCAAGTTTTGGATGATCGCCTCGCACGTTTACAACTAGGATGACCAGAAAAACGACACCTGCCGGTCAAATCTAAAGATACCGTTCGTGTGGTTTCCGTGGCTGCGGGATCCGCGGACCAACTGGAGCAGATGAAAGCCTTCAAGGAGGAGGCGGCTCATGCCACTGAGCAATCCTCTTCTTTATTGGTTTTTGTTCTGCTCAAACTGGGCACTTTCTTCTCTGCATCCTTCAAAGAGATGTGCCAGTCTCTCCCTATGAAAGGGGAGAGCCTGTCCGTTTCGCACACCTCCCGGTCCCGTAAAAAAGACAAAGGGCCGAGAGAAGAGTCTTCAGAACGTCTACGCTCTTGGGACAGAGAGAGGTCTCGGTTCCAGGATTCTCCTATTGTGACTTTGGTCGAAATTGTGACCTCAGCCGCTGGCTTCACGGTACCACCATCAGGCCACCTGGCTCAGATGTGGGGGGACGACAACAAGGTCAAAATTAAAACTGACCTCGTCGACCTGTTGTTGACTGATGAGGCTGACAATTCTTTATTTAGGACTTCAGTCCTACCGACCGACGAGGAGACCCAGCTTTCTGGCACTCCACCCGTGGTCACGGTCCCCAATCTGGAGGAGCCATGATTCTCCCTGGCTCCTTCTGAGAAGCCCTGTTCATCCCCACATCAGTCGTCTTCTAGATCTTGGACCCCCCTGACTGACAGGCAGAGGAAGTCTCACAAGCGATGCTCCAACAAGCGGTGCCACCACCATTTGTCCTCCTCGGGTGAAGAGAGGCTTCAACGCAAGTTGCGTCATCACTACGAGGACCTCATGTTGCAACAGCTCATGCTGACTGGTCCAAAATCGACCCCGGCTTCTACTCTGGCCATCACTTGGCTGTTGCCCTCCAGGCCAATGCTGACTCCTCCGGAGCTGGTTGACAGTGTCCCTCCGCTGACGGAGCCGGTGAAGACCCTCCTGGCTCGGCCGAAGCTGGCCTCTCCACCTATTTTGGTGGAGCCGCCACCTAAGCAGCCTCCTTCAGGGGCTCCTGCCAAGGAGTCTCGACCTAATCAGGGTCTGCCACGCAGGCTGTCAGTCACTCTTACTCCCGACCATCTTCGGCAGGTCGAGAGTGACTCTGGTGATCGGCTGCTTTATCCGGACTAAGAGTCTGAGGATTTGGACCTGAATTTGCGTCCGTGTGACATGATTCCATGAGTCTGTCAATGGAAGAGAATCCCACGTCCTTCATGGGCATCCTCTGTCTCATCTCTGAATCAACGGGGATGCCTTTGGAGCCTGTTGAAAAATGGGAAGAATACCCCTTGACTGATATCCTCAGGAAATGGGATTCTCTGTCTGAGGCCTTCCCAGTGGCCAAGGCCATAATTGGTCCAGCCTTGGAGCTTTGACAGCATCCAGCCTCCTGCCCTGCACCTTCCGCTAATATGGCCTGCAAGTATGAGTTCCCATCGGCTTCCCCTCGGGGATTTACACAGCATCCCTCGACTGAGGGATTGGTGACCGAGTCTGTGTTCCACCGCTTGGGCAACTCAGGAGATACGGATAGACCTCCAGACAAAGAGTCCAAAAAGATGGACCATGCAGCCAGAAAGGTCTATGCTGCTTCTTCGCTTGGCCTCTGACAGGCGAGCTTGGCTTTCATTATGGCACACTTTTCTCATGCCCTTTTGGGCTCTCTGGATGAGGTGCTTCCTCATCTCCCTGTGTACCTTCAGACCACGGGCAAGTAGGTCTGTGATCAGGGCCAGGCTGTTGCTAAACAGCAACTCCAGATGGCCCTGGACATTGGGGATTCTTATGCCCGTTCAGTGGCAGCTGCAGTCACCACACGCCACAGGGCCTGGTTGACGGTCTCTACCTTTACGGCAGACACCCAGCACAAACTGGCGGACGTTGCCTTCTTGTGTACCTATTTGTTTGGTTCAGGAGTCAATGGTCACCGCCAGCGTATCGAGAAGTCCAATACCACCTTGGACTCCATTTCCTCCACCCAGAAAGAACCTCTGGGTTCTAGGAAATCACAGGAGCAGAAGCCCTTTCAGCATTCTGCCACTGTGGCCAAGCAGCCACAGTACCAAACTGGGCAGCAGCAGCAGCAGGCTCAATCTTGGCTCCCTTGGCCCAAGTCTGGGGCTCTGATGAACCGTAAGCCCAGAGGGAGGGTTCCAGTGGCCCCGCTGCTGGCTCTTCATCCTCCAAACCTGTGCAGTGATGGGATGGGAGCAGCCACCCCCATGGCCATCACGACCACTCTGGGCCCTCCTGTGGGGGGCCGACTCTGCCACTTCCTTTCCTTCTGGTCCGCTGTCACAACGGACAGGTGGGTTGGAGGTGGTCAGCCAGGGTCTGCCTCTGGAATTCGAGAAGTACCCTCCAAGTCGAGCTCGCGCCCCACGGGAAGAAAAGGTATACCCCCGTACTCGGTCGGCTGTCAGAGATGACATTGCCCAACTCCTCTGCAAGGAGGTAGGGGTCAGAGTCGCGAACCCCCCGTTACTCCACGGTTAGTTTCCAGGTACTATCTGGTCCCAAAACGGATGGGGGTGCTGGTGCCCATTCTAGATCTACACAATCTGAATCAGTTCCTCAGATCGCGCACCTTCCGTGTGGTTACTCAGTCCCAGATCATACCATTCCTCGAGCACAACGTGTAGTTCTGCTCATTGGATCTACAGGATGCATTCGTCCATGTCCCGATCCATCCATCCCACTGGAGGTTCCTCTGCTTCAGGGTGGAGGGAACCCTCTATGAGTTTAAAGCCATGCCGTTCGGCCTGACATCAGCCCCCAGGGTCTTCACCAAATGTATAGCAGTGGTGGCGGCCCATCTTTGGCATTGAGGGGTCAGAGTGTACCCTTATCTCGATGATTTGCTAATAGTGGGTCCCTCCAGACTGGTGGTGGAGAGGTCCAGGGATCTGGCCCTCCACACCTGCTTCAGCCTTGGCCTCCTGGTCAATGAGGCCAAGTTGGAACTCGTGCCCTCTCAGGTGATTTGCTTCACTGGGGCAGAGCTCGACTCTTGCTGAGCCAGTGCCCAGCTCCCGGCAGACAGGGTGGAGGTTCTCTCCTCCTTTGCCCAGTCATTTCTGGTTGGGCACTTGCGCCCTGCCTGGGACTTCCTGCAACTTCTGGGTTACATGGCAGCCTGCACCACTGTGATCCAATGGGCCCGGTGGTGTATGCGCCCTCTTCAGTGGGAGCTGGCCAGCCAGTGGTCTCAGTAACATGGTAATTTCAACCAGCTGGTCACTGTAACCCAGAAGATGTGGGATGCCCTCCAGTGGTGGAACGTCCTGGAACATCTGCAGGGAGGGATCCCGTTTGCCTGCCCTGAGCCGATGGTCGTCCTCACAACTGAAGCCTCTCTCACAGGCTGGGGTGCCCACATCGGGAATCACAGAGTCCATGGGCTCTGGACCCAGAAGGAATCCTGATGCCACATCAACCTGCTGGAGCTCCAAGCAGTCCGTCTGGCTGCATTCGCTCCGTTTCTTCGGGGTCAAGTGGTCCAAGTACAGACGGACAATACCACAACCATGTACTACTTCAACAAATAGGGTGTCACACAGTCTCGGCCCCTCTACAGGGAGGCACACTGCATCTGGACCCTCATGAGCCGACTGGAGGCAGATCTCCTAGCCATTCATGTGGCAGGAGCCTCGATTCAGTTGGTGGACACCCTCAGCCATGTGGATGAGGCATCCCATGAGTGGTCTCTCCATCCAGAGATAGCTCACAGCCTATTCTCCCAGTGGGACACCCCTCAGGTGGACCTGTTTGCCTCCAAGGAGAACACAGTGTTGAGGCTGTTTCATGCCCATCCCCCTCAGCAGGGCTCACTGCAGGGGGATGCCTTCTCAAGGCCATGGACCCCAGGCCTCTTCTGTGCCTTCCCACCACTTCCCTTGGTCCACAAGGTGCTCCTCAAGTCAGGAGAGACAAGGCAAGGATGATCCTGGTAGCCCCAGATTGGCCCTACCAGTTCTGGTATGCAGATCTCCTCAGCCTCAGCACCAGGCTCCTGAGGCATCTTCCAGCATGCCCAGACCTGCTCTGTGTCAATCAGGGGAAGGTATTCCATCTGGACCTTCAGTCCCTGCACCTGACAGCCTGGCTCCTGAGCAGCAAGAGTTCCAGACTTTGGGTCTCTCTGACGATGTATTCAGTGTAGTTGAGGCATCTAGGAAGGAGATGACCAGGAGGTGCCATGCCTTCAAATGGAAGATATTCCCCATTTGGTGTCAGGGTAAGGGCCTGGACCCTTCATCCTGTCTGGTGGCTAGCATCCTCGACTATCTTTGGTCCTTCTCCAAAGGAGGTCTTCGGTCCATGACCCTTAAGGTGCACCTGGCAGCCATCTCTGCTTACCAGGCGTGGGCCAGTCAGTAGACTGTGGCACAGGAAAAGATGGTCTGGTGTTTCTTTAAAGGTCTCGACCACATTTCCCCTCTGGTGCGTGAACCACCACCTCCATAAGGTTTACTGCTGGTTTTGGCAAAGCTCATGGGCAAGCTATTCGAACCAATGCACAGGTGTGAGATGTCACACCTGTCGTGAAGACTGCCTTCTTAGTGGCTATCACATCAGCCAGAAGAACTGGGGAACTACAGGTGCTCTCTGTTGAGTCTCCCTGTCTGGTCTTCCACAGTGACAAGGTTGTCTGCGCCCCCATACAAAATTCCTTCCGAAGGTGGTGTCGGAGTTTCACCTCAACCAGATGTTGACTCTGCCGATGTAATACCCTAATTACACCTCGGAGGCCAAGTACAGGCTCCATACTTTGGACCTGAGATGAGCATTCTCTTATTATAAGGAGTGAATGGCGGAAGTTCGGGGAGAGGTTCGCCAGCTGTTTGTCACCTATGCAGAAGCCGCACCTGGCAGATCTGCAGCAAAGCAGATGATTGGCAGATGGATAACATCCTGCATTGATCTCTGCTACCAATTGGCTGGCAAGGAGCCTCCCGCCATACAGCTGCGTCGGTGGCTGCTTCTACGGACGTCCCTATCCAGGATATCTGCAGGGCCGCTACCTGGAAGTCAGCGAACACCTTCATTTCCCATTACCACATCGACCTAGAGTCACGCCGGGATGCTGGTTTTGGGGCCTCAGCCTCCGATCTGATCCCTAAGTAGGGGGTGTGCGCCTTGCCTCCTTCCTCCCAGAGAACTGCTAGGAGTCTGCCAACAAGAGTGGATAAGAACAACATATACACATCCCTTGAAACACAGGTTACTCACCTGTAACAGTAGTTCTAGGAGTGGTATATGTTGTTCATCCACACTGACCCACTCGACCTCCCTGGCTTCAACGCATAACCTCTGCTTCCAGCGGGCAATATCTGGCATCATGGGGAGGAGCCAAGGCATATACCATCTGGGTGGGAGGAGCCAGCCTTTACACCTTCTGGCTTGATTTAAAGGGAAAGGGACATGCCAACACGTGTGGATGAACAACATATACCACTCCTAGAATTACTTTTACAGGTGAGTAATCTGTGTGTTCTGCTCATTCCGAAGTTTTCAGTCCACTGGAATTCTTTGAAGTCATTGAGCTGACCACCCCCTGCCAAAACATGGACATCCGAACTCTAGTCCACATATACCTTGCTGTGGTTACAGTGCTTGTGGACAAACACGTGGACGTGGAGCAGAAATGGGATATTATTAAATGGGGGTTACAGAGGCAACAGAAGCCTGCACCAAGGCACAGAGTAAGAGGAGCAGAGCAAGAAAACCATGCTGGTTGAAAAGCGAGGTTGAGGTGGTGAGGGCAAAATGAGTGGCGCACCAGAGGTTTAATAGGATGGGGAGGGAAGTGGACAGGGAGGAATATGCAAGATGGTCCAGGGAGGTGCCCAGAAAAGTGAGACAAGCCAAGGCCCAGAGGGAGCTGAGATTGGCACAGGGACTTAATGGGGGGAGAAGAAAAAATTACTCACCTTAGTAATGTTGTTTCTTCTAATGGAGTCTTGCTATATTATGACATATGCAGTGAGTCCCAACCTTCGAATTGCTCCAGAGGTGAAAGAGTTAACTTTCCATGCCAGGCATGGAACTTTGAGCGCGAGCTCAGTTGAAAACTCTGTCTGTTGTTAATCAAACTCAAACTGTCAGATCTTTAAGAGCAAAACTCACTAAGGTTCTGTGTGGAAGCCTGAACCTACACTAGCCAACTGGCTACTAAATATAAGAACACATTTTTCTTGGTCCCAAAACAAAGACTCAAGTCAGGGGATCCAAAAATTAAAACATAACACCCAAACACCCCAAAAAGGAGGGGTGAAAAATAAGGTGGGCATCTACTAAGTGCCAACACTGCACTGCCCACTCACATCCCAAAAGTAGAGGTTCTGAGAGGGGCAGGCAGGGGGGAGGTCATAATATAGCAAGACTCCATTAGAAGAAACAACATTACTAAGGTGAGTAATTTTTTCTTCAAACAACATGAAGTCTTGCTATATTATGACATATGCAGACTACACAGCAGTACCTCCATGGAGGAGGGACAGAACCTACTTCGAAATAGGCTCTGAAGCACAGCTGTGCCAAACCGAGCATCACTCCTAGCCTGGATGTCCAGGGAGTAATGCTTGGTAAAAGTGTGAACTGTTTTCCAGGTAGTTGCTTGACATATCTCTAGGATAGGGATGTCCCTGGCAGCAGCCAGAGACGCAGCTGTACCTCAGAGTGAGCCCTCAGGCCTGAGGGAGGAACCTACCCAGTTTTTCATAGCAAAATTGGATACAAGAGACAATCCACCTGGCAATGGATCTTTTAGTGGCAGGTTTCCCTTTACCAACCTCACCATAAGTGAGAAACAGTTGGAGGGAGTCAAACCTGTGACCCTTGGTACGTTCCATGTAGTAACTAAGGGCTCTTTTGTCATCTAAACTGTGCAGTCTCCTCTCGCCAGAGGAGGAATGGTCAATGAAGTACACAGGGAGAGACATAGATTGATTAAGGTGGAAGTCTGAAACCACCTTAGGCAAGAACTTTCTGTTAGTCCTGAGGACCACCTTATCTCTATGAAAGGAGATAAAATCGGGTTCCACTGACAATGCTTGTAATTCACTTATGCGTCTGGCAGAAGTGATGGCTACCAAAAACACAGTTTTCCAAGTCAAGTACTTAAGCTCTGCTGAAGACAAGGGCTCAAAGGGGTTGCATAAGCTGAGCAATGCAAATATTAAGATCCCAGGCAGGGCAGGGTCCCTGAATGGAGGGTGGGAAGCAACCCTTGAAAACTTGGAGAATACAGGATGAGCTGAAAGAGAAGAGGTTTACCTGTTGATAAGAAAGCAGACACGGCTGCCAGGTGCACTTTTAGGGTAGCTGGCCTCAGCCCCAAAGTATTCAAATGCACCATATAATCCAGGACTGTGGGTAAGTCAGCAGATTCTGGGGAAATATGCTTGCCAGAGCACCAAATGGAAAATCTCTTCCATTTGGAATTATAAGTAGCTCTGGTGGATGGCTTCCTAGAAGCCTTCAATATATCCAATACACCTTGAGAGAGGTGTAGGTCAGCAAACTCTAACTCTTCAAGAGCCGGGCCTTGAGATTGAGAGATTTGAGATTCGGGTACCAAACCCTCCCCTGAGCACAGGTTAACAGGTTGTGATTCCTGGGAAGACACAGGGGAAGATGGACTGCTAAGGACATAAGGAGTGGGTACCAGGGCTGTCTGGCCCAATCTGGAAACTACCTCCAATACTAGGGGATCCAGTGACCATTCGTGATGGCCCTGGGAAATCCTGCTGAGAGCATCTGCCAGGACATTGTCCTTGCCTGGGAGGTGAACTGCCATAAGGGAGGTGTTCAGGATGTACGCCAGAGACCACAACTTCATTGCTTCGGTGCACAAGGCCGTAGACCGAGTGCCTCCTTGCTTGTTGATGTACCACATTGTAGTGGTGTTGTCTGTTCTGATCTGCACAACTTTGTTCTGAACAGAGGTGGAAAAAGCTTGAAATGCTAGAAAAACTGCTCTGAGTTCCAACAGATTGATGTGGAGCAGAGATTCCTGAGGGGACCACAATCCCTGGGTAGTGAGATCGCCTATGTGAGCTCCCCACCCCAAGAGGGATGCATCTGTAGTAAGGATTAAGGAGGAGACTGAGGGTGAAGGGACCCCTGTCTCAGATTGCTGTGGTCCTGCCACCACTGAAGGGCTTGGATCAGGGTTGAGTCACTGGGATCAGTTTGGTCAGAGGGTCTCTCCTTTGGGACCAAAGGCTCTCAAATGGAACTGGATGTCCCTCATCTGAAATCCTGCTCCTGCACAACTGCTGTAGAAGCAGCCATGTGCCCAGGAGCTGCAGAAAATGCCTTGCTGGTCGAGAGACCTGCAGGGTGAAAGAGGAGGCCAGAGAGACCAAGGTCCTTGCTCTTTCCAGAGGAAGGAAGGCTCTGGCCTCTTTTGTGTTCAGTTCTGCACCTATGAAGGTGAGAAGCTGGACAGGCTCTAGAACTGACTTTGGAAGACTGAGAAGGAAACCTAGAGATGTGAGCAGTTGCTGAGTTACCTGAAGGTGTAGTTTGACTTGGTCTGGAGACTGGCCTACTATGAGCCAGTCGTCCAGGTAAGAAAAGATGGCAATCTTTTGCCTTCTTAAGTGGGCCACTGCTACTGCCAGGCATTTTGTGAATACCCTCGGGGGCAGAGGTGAGGCCGAAGGGCATTGCTCTGAACTGGTAATGGCCTGAGGGCAGTTCGAATCTGAGGTACTTTCGATGGGAGCTTCTGATAAGAACATGGAAGTAAGCATCCTTGAGGTCCAGGGATGCTAGCCAGTCCCCTGGCCTTAGAGAGGTTAAAATAATTCCCAGAGTCACCATTTTGAATTTTGGTTTTAAAAGGTGCTTGTTTAGGTATCTGAGATCCAGGATGGGCCGGCATTCTCCTGTATTTTTTGGGGTAAGGAAGTACCTGGAAGTACAACCCTTTGCCCTGGTGTAGGGTTGGAACCCTTTCCACAGCTCTGAGAGCCAGGAGGGTAGAAACTTCTGTTTCTAGGGCAAGTGCCTCTGATGGATTTGCAGGTGGAAAGGACCTGGCTCTCATCTTTGGAAATTTTTTGAAGCTGAGAACCAGTCCCTGGCTTACTACTTCTAGGACCCACTTGTCTAATGTTAAAGACTTCCAGTCCTGGACAAAGTAAGCCAGCCTGCCCCCTACAGGTAGTGGAGAATCGGCCCTGGCCACCCCATCAGGGTGCCTGCTTGGCAGGGACTTTGGGCTGAGGGGTAGAAGCAGGCTTGCTTGTACCCCGTCTGCCTCTCCCTCTAAAGAACCCCCTCTGGGTGTAAGCAGAAGAGGAGGCCTGGACTTGGTAAAAAGGCCTATGAAAAGGCCTGCCCCTGCCCCTGGGATGCTGCCTTTGAGGAGTGGCCTGCCTTTCCTTGGCCTGTGCACTCCTATAGGTGGTCCTATATTCATCCATTTTCTTCATGTAATTCTCTGTCTGCTCCCCAAACAGAGAATTGCCCACAACAGGAAAATCCATGGCCTTAGACTGGGTATCCTGTGACAGGGTGTACATCTGAGCTAAGCCATTCTGCTGGTGCCACAGATGTAGCCATGACCCTGATGACACATCATTAGAGTCTACTGCAGCATGAAATTGCACCTTGGATGCCTCAATACCATCCACAGCCACCTGTTCCAGCTCCCTGGCAAGCTGGTCAGGGACCTGTTTTGCCAGGGCCAGCACAGTATCCCATCTGGATTTCTGGTACCTAGCAGTATAAGCCATATAATTTGCCTGCCTGAGTCCCAAAGATGCTGCCATGTACTGTTTCTTTGCCATGGCATCAATCCTCCTGGAGTCCTTTTCAGGGGGGTGCGAAGCTAGGGAATATTTGCCTTGTCACAGGCTGCAGCCTGCACTACCCCCACATGGCTGCATTGCTGTGTGAGGAACTCTGTATCAGAGCCTGATAATGTATACCTCTTGTCCATCCTTTTATCAACAGGAGGTATAGTGTGAGGAGTTTTTAGAATTTTTACTGTCTGTTTCCGAAAAGATTTATGCAAAGGAATAGACAGTCTCCTAGACTCTGGAATATCCATCATTTCTACATAATCAGGCTCCTCTTGGTCATCAACAGCTTCCTCAACAGGGAGCTGGAGAGTTTCAGCAACTTTCTTATAGAACATAAAATGAGAAGGGGACTCAGATAGCCTGGGGAGAAACCCTGACGGTCTGTCTGGAGAGATGTCCGTTCAATGGGCACATCCAGACCTTCAAAACCACATTCACTCTCCTCATACTCCTCTTCCCCCTCCTCCGGTTCATAAAAATCCTCAAAATCATAATCTTGAACCGGTGGAACCGGCCGAACCGAGCGCTTCCCTGATGGTGTCGGTTCGGTCGGAACCGGGGAAAGTGACTGGACAATTTGAATTGCTTTACCTATTTCCTCAGCGGTTGGAGAAAGAACTTTTGGCTCCACACTAGCTGACTTTCTAGTCCTTTTAGTTGGAACCAGCTCCTCAGAGCTGGCTCTTCATTTGCCCGAGGAAGTATCGCCCTGGTCAGAGGGCACTCCCTCCGGTTCGGTTGGAACCTAACCGGGCTGGCCACCCGGGTCAGCGGACTTTTTGGCCTCCCTTTCCCTGAGCCTACCAACTCTCTTTTCTATGGTGGCAGCAGGAAAATTCTTACAAATCTGGCAGTCTGCACTGAGGTGATCAAACCCCAGACAATACACACAGGTGGTGTGTGGGTCAGCCTTAGCAAAGGCTTCCCCACAAACGCTACAGTGCTGAAGCCCAGTGGGCCCGGTTTTTCCTTTGGATTTCTCAGACATAGTGCCAGCCTAACCAAACTTGCCCGTTTATGGCAATCCACCAAGCAAGACTCCCTTATCGGTTCCCAACTGTGTCACGGGTCGTGGAAAAAAACGTAATGAAATCCGTTTTTTTAGAACCGATAAGAACCGGGAACCGCACTCTAAATAAGGACTAGTAAGTTTGAGAATAACCTGATTGGTTCAAACCGAACTGAAAAGCGTTTACAAGTTCCACACAGAACAAAATAAATGTAAGCCTATCTGTTACTTACAATACCACAGACAGAGCTTGAACCGACCGGTTGCAGTTTAATTGCGTCAAAAAACCGATAAAATAATACTTTTTAACCGACAAACGAACCAAGCAGAAGGAGAAATCTCCGGAGCGACTGTTCAGTGAGGTGGAGTAAAGAATCTGACAGTTTGAGTTTGATTAACAACAGACAGAGTTTTCAACCGAGCTCGAGCTCAAAGTTCCATGCCTGGCATGGAAAGTTAACTCTTTCACCTCCGGAGCAGTTTAAAGGTTGGGACTCACTGCATATGTCATAATATAGCAAGACTTCATGTTGTTTGAAATACTTTTTTAGATACATCAGAGAGAAAAGGAAATGCAAGGAGACAATAGTGAGGATAAAAAGGGGTGGGGAGTGGACGGAAAAGGGGGAAGAGCAGGCAGAAGCACTGAATGAATACTTTTGCTCAGTGTTCATGGATGAAAAGGGGGGACCGCTACCAGCATGGGCTGGGAGGGTGGGTACAGGGGAGAGGAGGCGACAGATGGAAGAATTGAGGCAAATAGAGTCTTTGAGGGACTGAGGACACTGAAAGTAGACAAGGCACCAGGGCCGGATGGTATCCTCCCCAGGGTGCTGAGGGAGATGGCGGAGGTGTTGGCAGAGCCGTTGGCAGATCTGTACAGCACCTCACTGGAGTTGGGATGTGTGCCACTGGACTGGAGGATGGCACATGTAGTACCATTACACAAGAGCAGGCCAAGGGATGAACCGGGAAATTATCATCCGGTAAGTCTCACCTCCATAGTGTGCAAACTCATGGAAATGATACTAAAGGAAAGACTGGTGTCATACCTGGAGGACAGTGGCCTTCAGGATGTAAGGCAGCATGGGTTTGTTTCAGGGAAGTCTTGTCAAACCAACCTCATACAATATTATGACTGGGTGACAGATGAGCTGGATAAGGGTCATGCAGTGGATGTTCTTTAATTGGACTTCAGCAAGGCCTTCGATTCGGTGCCTCATGGGTGGCTTGGGGGGAAGCTAACTGGTGTAGGGGTAGGGGGCCAAAATGATAAACTGGATTACAAGCTGGCTGAGTGGCAGGCTACAGCAGGTGGTGGTGAGAGGAAAGCTCTCAACTCCAAGGCTGGTGATGAGTTGGGTGCCACAGGGCTCTGTGTTGGGGCCAGTATTATTTGGGCTCTTCATATCATACATTGCACACGGGGTGGTGAGCAAGGTAAGTCTGTTCGCTGATGACACCAAAATCGGAGCAGTGGTGGATGGAGAGGAGGGATGGAAGCAGCTGCAGGGGGACCTACGTAAGCTAGAGGAGTGGTCAGAGAGGTGGCAGCTGGGGTTCAATACAAAGAAGTGTAAAGGTTATACACTTTGGGGTGAAGAACCCAAGGAGAGAATACTGGCTTGGGGGGGTGGTTAAGCTGGGGATCACTGAGGAGAAGAAATACCTAGGGGTATTGATGACAGGGATCATGAACAACACTGCCCAGTGCTGGAGAGCGGCTGCAAAAGTGAACAAAATGCTTGGGTGCATAGCGAGGGGGTTTTCATCCAGGCAAAGAGAGGTGATTTTGCCCCTCTACAGGTCTCTGTTAAGGCTGCACTTAGAGTATTGTGTGCAGTTTTGGAGGCCATACCTAAAGTATGATATCAGGCTACTGGAGGGGGTGCAGAGCAGGGCAACAAAGATGATATGTGGAATGGAGGGGAGATACTATGACAGCAGGCTGGGATACCTGAATATGTACACCCTGGAGGATAGAAGTGATGGGGTGAACATGATAGAGACATTCAAGTATCTGAGGGGAAACAATAAGGATGGGGCAGATGGGGTCTTTAAGTTAAGGGGGGAAGGGTCACCAGAGGCATGGGCTAAGAATTGAGGGGGGAAGATTTAGGAAGGAAATGAGGAGACACTATTTCACTGAGAGGGTGGTAGCAAAATGGAACGCCCTACCAGAATGGGTGGTATCATGTAAATCTGTGAATAGCTTCAAAAGGGCATTAGACAGGGAACGGGAGAGTGAGGGTGGGGGAGGTGGGGGTGGCAGTGGGATGACAAAGGAGAGGGGATGGGGCAGCTGCAAACTAGGGGTGTTGACTGCACACTCGAACAGACTTAGATAGAATGGGTGGTCTATTTCTGCAGGCACATACTTATGTTTGTAACACAACATTATCATCAAAACCATCATCTTCACTGCAGATACTGTCATACTCCGTCCCATCTTCTCTTCCATCTCTAACTGATGTTCCTGAGCCCAATTGGCATGCTGTTGCAGAAAAAATGACCAGACATCTGCATCCATACTGTTTTGACCTTGAACAAGAGTGAAAGCATGATCAATTAATAATGGGTACGTTTTGTAATGGCGTCAATAGAGTCAGTGTAATGCACATGGACACACACATGCAGGGACCAAACTATGTGGCGCATGGCTGAAAGACACCACTGAAAATAGACTGGAGAAAGCACTGACTGAACTTCATGACAGTGTAGCAGTGTAGCAACATGCATGTTGAAGAATGGATAATAAGTTCCCGAGAAAGCATGCAGATGAAAGACAAAGCTGAGGACAGACTAAAGAAGGCATTGAGAGTACTCTAAAGACATTTCAGTGTAACATTTCATGGTAGAAACCAGTTTCACTGTCACATTTAGTGTTGTGCAATATGGGTGGAGGCAAATCACATACAGTAGTCCTGTCACTGAGGCCTTTAAAATGCACCAGATTGATCAGGCCCCCACAGTGTGTCATGTGCTATGACCATACCACTGTGGGCACCTTTTCTGTGCTCTCAAACCACACAGAGGATTGGCAGAGGTGTACTGTTACCAGGGTTGGACCAGTCTGTTAGCTAAGTGGCCAAATGGCCATGAAAACATAAACATCCTTCGGTAGCGCACCACTGTATCCCTCAAAAGTACTAATGGAGTGGCTCTCCCAGTGGCGTGGAGGGCTGAGGTGTCGAACACTTTTTCTGCTGCCACATTAATGGCCCATGTTCTGAACAAATAACCTTGATAATACCACCCAACAGGCCGCGGAACCAGCTTTTTACTTAGTTCAGAATAAGGGCAGTGGTTAACACAGCTTTTGATGTCATTTAGTGTAAGGCAACAGGTTAACCTGTACAGACTTATCAAAAGTCCATTGTTTTCCTGGAGAACCTCCCCACTACCACCACCACCATCACCAGGAGCAATGTTATACTTAAAGTGATTTTGTGAGCTATGCCACAGAAAATGGGACTAGTAACGTGTAGGAGTTGTGCTTCAATCTCCTACCATTCAAACTGACAAAAAGTGCTGTTTTCCATGAAATAAACGCTTTTATTTCTGTGCTCTGCTACATTTGCATAACCCTACCCTTTTTTTTCCTCAGTGCTGCAACCTCTAAGCATGACATAGTGCAAGGAAAACAAACTTGTTAAGCATTGTTTTGAAACAGAGACTTTTGTTGGTCAGTCTTGGTATTGCAGACATCTACATGACTGATATAGGAGACTACACCTCTCAGTAAATAAATTTTGTCAGCTCGATACTATACGCACAATGCCTTGTTTTGCAAATAAACATATGAGAGCTTTTATTGTTAAAGCCACTACAGAAATATAAGACTGCTCATCACAGTAAGGGAATTGGAAAACAACTTATTGTACCCACAATGCCTTGCTATGGACATCTACATATTGGGTACAGTTATCACTACCAAAATAAGGGACTACTCCTCTGAGTAACTAACATTTACATCAACATTATAATTTACCCAGAACTCCTTGGTGCTGTATGTAAAACATTGACAGCTCTCTTGCATGACATAATTCTGGGGGTGTGGTCACACACAGAAAACTGGAGGACACAGTGCTGAGAAAACATAAATAAAAATGACTATGACAAATTTTTTTACAAAACAAATTGCAGCTTCAACATCTGAAGCATGGGCGGCAATAGCATACTACGTGAAAAAGACATCTGCGAAAGCTTGCAAAATCTAATCTAATTCGCTAAAAATACCACCAACAGCTTAAAGAAATCTGAAATCACACATGCCCCACCATGCAAAGCATCATGGGCTGCATATGCAAATCACCACAGAATATTATGCTGGTTCAACTTTAAGCAGAAATGCATGGTGCCGAAAGGCCTCTCGCACAGTTTGCAAAGGGTGCCAACAAAAGACATAGACACGTGTTTTGTCCTACCAGGACTCATCAGTATGCCTTGTCTGTTTGATACCTCAGTGGAATGAACCAGCTACCCTAAGATGGTCTATCTGGGTTATGTTGTGGTGAACCCAATTAAAACAAAAAACAATTTAAAAGACAACCTCTGTGTGCAAGCACTGAGGCAATGGTTTCCCCAAAGGGCATTTGGCCAGGAAGCCAAGTTTCAAAGAAATACAAAATCACACATGCCCCCACAATGCAAAGCATCATGAGCTGCATATGCAAATCACCACAGAATATTTTGCTGGTTCAACTTTAAGCAGAAATGCATGGTGCCGAAAGGCCTCACACAGTTTGGTTCAATTTCAGTTGGCATCCATCTGTATCCCCCGCCTAAAATAGGCAAAAAATTGTCTAGTCCTCCTTCCCGATCAACAAAAACTACAAAAATAAATCCTTTAATTCGTGAAAAATTATTGGTTGTCAGTGGTCGGACCTGGTAGCTGAGTTCATAGAGTGCCGGGACTTCTACCATCTCCCAAGAAGTGATGGTCAGCAATTTCAACACATATCTACCTAGGGAGGATCAGGTCCTAAAACACAGCCATAGCATGACTGATCTGCATTTCAACCATAAAAATATTGTTATATGGGCACGCACACACAGGCACTGGGTAGCACACCTCTAGAGTTACCCCAGCACCAACACTGCAGGGCCTGTTACATTGTTACAGAGGCTATTTTATCAACCTGGTTAGGGTGGAAGGACTGGGCTGTCGAGTTTTTCCCCCCACCACGTACTCCTGCCTCCTTTCTCCCAGCTGTCTCACAGTCTGCCAAGCTCACTGTTCTTGGTGGAGTCTGCCAACTTGTAAGATGGAAAATAGGGGCGGGGGTAGGAGATACCTACATTACTTTCTGATTGTAGCACAAATTAGTTTGGATCTCTCATAACCTGATTATTTTTTTTTGTCTTTTGGCTGTACTGCAGATTAGACAACAGAAAAAAAACAAGTAGGAGTTTTCTGGACTGTGATCCTGATGCCCCCAGCATGCATACCCAGCATGCTTCAGGCCAAGCACAACTGCATCACAGAGTTAATCATTTTTCTGTCAGGTCTGAGTTGTACAGAACAAATATGTATTTGCTCTCAGGTTTTAGTTTTGAACAGTGGTGTTCATGCATTCTACTTAATGATATATTTCTTCAACAAACACTCTTTAAAGCTGGCAGCCAGATACTGCAGTGATGGACTTGCAGACAGGTGTTCTTAACAAATTATTTTATCTTGCGTGCTATACTGGCTTCCTGTATGGGGCTGCAAATGGTGCTTTGTCTAATACCTTTTTTTTGAGGAAAAGTAGTCCAGCATTTCATACATGCACAGTTTGTCAAAGTTCTATCAATTGAGTAAAAGGTTTGTTAGCAATTTGATGAAACACTGCAGGGTTATAAACCGGGGGCTGTGGCATTTTTTTACTTGCTTGCACACACAGTCATTATAGGAAGCAAGAATAAATAAAATAACAGAAAATTGGAATACTGAAAGGTAATTCAGTACATCCAGCAAGTTATTGCTGTAGTCTAGATGTGAAATGTTGACGTTCTTTAACAAAATGACATCTTGAACAGATTGGAATTGTATGCTAAAAGGCTTGTTTACCAAGGTAGCTCACCTTTGCAGACTGAACAAGATTCCAGTCCCAACCAGTTCGCTCATCAGTGCAGTGCAAAAATAAGTCAATAAAGAGACTGACCTCAGTAAAACGGCTAAAGTAAGCTTTATTTCCACTTGTGACCATGCAATACGCGTGGCACACTCGCAGATGCCAGCATAATGTTTACAGTCCAGCATTTCCTTGTTCTGGCTGAGAGAATCATGGGAAAGCTGAGTGGATGCTGGGAGCCTACACTGTGTGCTGGAGCGAGCAGCACAACTTATCCACACAACTGCTTAAGCTGCTCGCTCTGGAACGCGTCCTTAGTCCTGCGCCAGCTCGGGGAGAGGATGAGCGGACAACTTACCATGTAATGGCAAATGTCCACTCAGCTGCTTTTGTACCACTGCAACCTGTGTGTGGGTTGCATTGATGCAAAGGCAGCAGTGTAAACAGGCCTGTTGTTTTATTCAGTCACATTTTCTTCTGTTTCACTTAACTTACCATCTGCTTAAATGGTGCCTACCCTTTTGTCTGTTTGCCTTTTTGATCTTAAATATTTCTAGAATTATTTTATTTTTTGTTCTTCTGATGCCATTTGCTCCTCAATCTTTTGTTTCTCATTTCTAATTGTTTTTTTAACATAGAAACATAAATTTTGTCAGCAGAAAAGAAGCGGTAGGCCCATCCCGTCTGCACTACTTTCCCTGCGTATTTCTGCACCCTGGACCCTATTTGTTCACAGGTGTCCCTCCCTCCCTCCATTTCCGCTGCTTATTATGCCCATGTGCCTGTCCCACGAATGCTTGAAGCTCCCCACTGTCTTCGCCACCACCATCTCTTATTGCAGGCTGTTCTAGGTGTCCACCACCCCTTCTGTGAAGAAGTATTTCCTCACATCCCTCTTAGACTACCCCTCAAACTTCATTGCATGCCCCTGTATTCTGGTACTACTACTTCTCCAATAAAAGAGATATCCCTCTTGCAACCTTGTTCACTCCCATGAGGTACTTATAGGTCTCAATCATGTCCTTACTCACTCTCCTCTCCTCCAGGGAGTACATGCTTAGCTCCTGCAGTTTCTTCCCATATGGTTTCTTGTGCAACCAGTGCACCGTTTTGGTAGCCTTCCTCTGTACCACTTCCAACCTCTTACTGTCCTTGTGGAGGAGCAACCTTCAGAACTAGGCACGGTACTCTAGGTGGGGGTCTCATTAGCAAGAGATGTCATGGCAACACTGCTTCCCTTCTCCTGCTAGAAATTGCCCTCCTATGCAACCCACTATCTTGCTAGCAATGCTTAGTGCCTTGTAGCACTGCTCTGCCACCAAGAGAGAATCAGATATGGTTACGTCAAGGTCCCGCTCTTGCATGGTGACTGTAAGCACTTTCCCCCATTTTATACACAGCCCTTAGGTTTCCCCTCCCCAGGTGCATGAATTTGTACTTTTTGGCACTGAAACACAGTTGCTATAGCCTAGACCACTCCGTGAGTATCCCAAGATCCCTTTGCATTTTCTCCACTCTTACCTGGGTGTCCACCTGCTGCAGATTTTTGTGTCATTTGCAAAGAGACACACCTCCCCCTCCAGTTCCTCAGCAATGCCACTTATAAATACATTGAGGAGGACAGGACCCAGTACTGATCCCTGTGGTACTCCACTGGTTACTCTCCCATCCCCCAAATTACTGCTGTTTACCACCAACCTCTGCCTCCCAGCCTTCAACCAGTTTGATATCCAGTTTACCACATTTTCCTAGACCCTCAGGTTGCTAAGTTACTTAATTATCCTCCTGTGTGGCAAAGTGTCAGAGGCCTTACTGAAGTCCAGGTGGGCCACATCCACTGCCTTCCCAGATCCACTTTCCCAATTACCCAGCCAAAGAAATCTGTGGTATTTGTTTGACTTGACCTCCTCCTGTGAAACCATACTGCTGGTGGTCTTGCTACCCATTTGCATTTGGGTACTCCATCAGTCTCTCCTTTATTAGCATTTCCATTTATTTCCTTACCACTGATGTGAGACTGACTGGCCTAGAATTACTGTCCTCCTCCTCTTTGCTGCTACTCTTGTGCAGCGGGATCACACTGGCCCTCCTCTAGTCCTCTGGAACTATCTCCATCACCAGTGAGTTGCTGAGTAGTGTTGCAAGAGGGGTGGCTAGCACTGTGCTCAGTTCTTCAAACAACAAGAAGCCCTATTGTAGTCTGATATATGCAGTAAGACCTTGTTGTTCTGCTGCCCTGGAGAGGAATGAGTTAAAGCCTACATTCTAAGTAGGCACGTGCTCGGTTTCAAATCACTGTCCCCTGGTACATTCTATTCAACTGTCAGATTCTTTACTCCACCTTACTATGAAGACGCTTCAGAGATTTTTCCTCAGCATCTTGTCAGTTTAGTGGTGTATTGCTGCGGTTACTATACCAATTAATATTTTTCACTAGCGTTTAATTTCTCATTACTGTCCCTGCGGCATAGTATACATTTCATTGGTTTATTTCAACGGGGTAAGTCTCGGTACTTTTGCGGTTGCCATTCAACCGTTGAGGTATTGAGTCCTTTTCTCCTTTTCTCTCTAACTTTTTTCTCTGTGAAAGTTGTTTAGTTTTGGTTAATAAAAAAATGAGTTTGTTGTTTTTTTTCTGGACCGCCAATACTGGTCTATTAACCAAAGCTACTTTTGGATTCTTATCCGGTCTAACCACCACTTGGATAAGCTAGAGATGGAGTCACAGAAATCCAAAAAGAAAACTGGACCAATCGGGTTTCAACAATGTGTGGAGTGTGGGGAAACTTTTGCCAAGGCTGATCCCCACACAACTTGTATGCCTAGGGTTGGAACACCTAGAGGCAGACTGTGACATTTGTAAGAATTTCCCTCAGTTGACGCATGAAGGCGCCTTAACCGACTGAACGAGAAATTGGCCGAGAAATCTGTTAACATGGATGGCCGAACCGGTTCAGATTCAAAAGAATCAGAAGGGGAAGGTGATACTTCTTCTTCTTCAAAACGAACCGTGGCTAAAGCCCTTGAACCAGCTACCGCGAAAAAGATTAAAAAGGAAACTGGCTCCTAAGCCGTGAGCAGTTGTGGTTCCAACCATGGAGGAGAATGCTAATGCAATACGCATTATTCAATCCCTTCAGTCCGGTCCAGCTGAACCGGTGGTACATACAGGTGCTCCTCAACCGGTTCTGATCCCCTTGGATCCCTCTGAATGTGATTACCCATGGGATCAGGAGGATGAACAGGATGATGATGATGATGATGAGGAGGAGGACTTTTAGGGTCCTACTGAACTGGAGGTTTCTCCAGAACATGAGGGGGGCATTTCTCCACCCAAACAGTTGGAGGATGCCTGCACTCATTTCTCTTTTATGAAAAAGGTGGCTGAAACCCTCCAGTTACCGGTTCAAGAATCCTCAGAGGAGGAGGAAGAACCAGACTATGTTGAGATGATGGATGTCTCTGCCACTAAAAGGCTGGTGATACCCATCCACAAGTCTCTTAAGAGACAGACACTAAAAATCCTGGGTACCCCTACTTCTGTCCCTCCTGTAGATAAGAGGACAGATAGAAAGTATCCAGTGGCCAAAAATGGCACAGAATTTCTGTCTGGTGACCCCAGCCATGAAGGGGTAGTTCAGTCTGCTGCCTGTGAAAAGGCAAACATCCCGTTATCTTCCCACCCTCCTAAGAAGGACTCCAGGAGGATTGACTCTATGGCAAAGAAGTCATACCTGGGCTCCTCCCTTATTGCCAGACAGGCCTCTTACATGGCTTATGTGGCAAGGTATCAAAATAAATTGTGGGAAGCTGTGTCTTCTCTGGCAGCTAAAATTCCTGCTGATTTGGCTGCAGATTTGGAAGAAATGGCTAGGAACAGAATTGAGGCTTCTAAGCAGCAATTCCATATGGCAGTGGATGCCAGTGATTCGGCATCCAGAGTATTGGCCATCTCTATATCCCTGAGAAGGTTTTCATGGCTGAGAACCACGAACCTGTCACAGGACACCCAAACAAAGGCCTTGGATTTTCCTCTGGTCCGGAATTCCCTCTTTGGGGAACAGACTGAGGCCTACATGAGGAAAATGGATGAATATAGGACTTCCTGTAGGAGTTCTGCAGCCAAAGAAAAGGCTGCCACACCTCAAAAACAGCAAGGTAGGGGAGGCAGGGGCAGGCCTTACCAGAGGCCTTTCTACCAGGTTCAGGCTTTCCCTGTCTTTCAGCAACAGTGTGGATACTTTAGGGGAAGGGCAGGAGAGGTGCCACTCATTCCAGCCCAGCTTCCCAACCTAGGACACCAGCTAAACAGACTCTCTGAAGAGTCGTGGGTCACCTCTCCAGTTCCAGTAGGGGGCTGGCTTGCCCACTACCTCCAGAATTGGCAGTCTGTAACATCAGACAAATGGGTTCTAGAGGTGGTGGGCAAAGGCCTTGCTTTAAATTTCAAACAATTTCCCAGATTGCAAGCAAGGCTGTTCAAGCCTGCCTGTCCAGCAGAAATCTCCCTATTGGAAACAGAAGTTGCAACTCTTCTCCAGGGGCAGGGCAGTGGAAAATGTCCCTCTGTCCCAAAGGGGGAAAGGATTGTATTCAAGGTACTTCCTGACCTTGAAGAAAAATTGGGATTGGAGACCCATTCTGGATTTAAGGTTCCTGAACAAACACCTAACAAAGCCAAAATTCAAGACGGTCACCCTGGCTATGATATTGCCCACTCCCAGGCAAGGAGACTGGCTAGCATCCATAGACCTCAAGGATGCTTATTTCCACAGCCCTATCAGGCAGTCATGCAGAAAATACCTAAGGTTCAGACTGCCATCAGGTCCCTACCAATTCAGGTCCCTCCCCTTTGGCCTGACTTCAGCCCCCAGATTGTTTACAAAATGCATGGCAGTGGTGGTGGCACACCTAAGGCATTTAGGAATTTCAGTTTTCCCCTACCTGGACGACTGGCTGTTGGTAGGTCAGTCTCAACAGCAGGTGGTAGAGGCCCTGGCAGTCACTCAGGTTACTCTTTGCTCGCTGCACTTCTTGTTAAATACAAAAAAGTCAGTTCTGAAGCCAGTCCAGCTCCTGCAGTTCATAGGAGCAGAAATGGGCACAGTTTTGGGAAAAGCAAGACTTCCACCAGACAGGGCGGACGACATTGTGCAGTTAGTGGTTTCTTTCAAGCTCCACTCCCCAAAGCCAGCTAGATACTTTTTGCAGTTGCTGGGACAAATAGCAGCTGCAACAGCAGTGGTACCAGGGGCAAGGTTTCAGATGAGAAACATTCAGTTCCATCTGAAGTCCTTTTGGTCCCAGAGCAGAGATTCCATTGTCCAAACTGATTCCAGTGACTTCCACCTTTCTTCAAGCTATGCAGTGGTGGCAGGAAAGGGACAACCACAGGGTGGGTGTCCCATTCCTTCAGGAAAATCCCACAGTGGTACTCACCACAGATACATCCCTCTTGGGGTGGGGTGCACATCTGGGGGAGCATACAGCTCAGGGTACATGGTCTCCTCAGTAGTCTGTTCTGCACATAAATTTGTTGGAACTCAGAGCAGTCTTGCTGGCTCTCCGGTCCTTTTCTTCCATAATTCAGGGGAAGGTGTTGCAGATCATGACTGACAACACCATAACCATGTTTTACATCAACAAACAGGGTCACACAAGGTCCACTCTGTTGTGTACAGAAGATATGACTATCTGGAACCTGGCCTACTCCCTGGAGGTAACTCTGTCAGCAGTTCACATTCTGGGGAAGGACAATGTTCTGGTAGAGTCTCTCAGCAGGATCAACCAGAACCACCACGAGTGGTCACTGAATCACCTAGTTCTCAAAGACATTTCCAAGCTTTGGAGCACTCCAGAGATAGATCTCTTTGCAGCCCCAGACAATCACCAGTTGCCTCAGTATTGCTGCAGACCTCCAGTCCTGGGCACAGTCCCAGTGGATGCACTTCTTCTGGACTGGTCAGGGAAATTTCTGTATGCCTTTCCTCCATTTCCCTTGTCGCTCAGAGTACTGGCCAAACTCAGGGGCCAGTCAGCATTGATGATCGTGATAGCCCCATACTGGGCCAGGCAGCCTTGGTACTTGATACTGGTGGCTCTGGCATTGACCAGCTCAGTTTGCCTCCCCAGGAGGTACGACCTGCTGACCTCCTCCCAGGGGAGGATCACGTACCACAGCTTGGGGTCCCTCAGGCTGAAGGCCTGGCTCTTACGGAGTTAGAATATACTGGTTTGCAACTTTCTGACTCAGTCCTGGATATCCTAAAGGTTTCCAGAAAACCAAACACTAGGAAAACATATTCTTCCAAATGGAAGAGGTTTACAATATGATGCACTCAGTCCACTCAGTCAGGTGTGGAACCACAAGAGGTGGGCATTCCACTTTTAATGGATTATTTGGCTCATTTACATTCTCTCGGCCTTAAGCCTTCTACTTTGAGGGTGCACTTGGCAGCAGTCTCTGCTTAGTTGTCAGCAGGTAAAGCTTCCTGTTTAGCCTCTGACCCTATATTTAAACAATTTGTTAAGGGGCTTTTGCATTTACACCCCTTATAGGGAGCCTACCCCTTCATGGGATCTAAATATATACATAGCACAATTAATGCAACCCCCTTCGAACCTATGTTCTCAGCAGAGTTAAAGTTTGTGACGTGGAAAACTGTGTTTTTAGTAGCCATCACTTCAGCAAGATGTATCAGTGAAAACTACAGGCCTTATCTCTGGAACCTAACTATATCTCCATTCATAATGATAAAGTGGTTCTCAGAACTAATAGAAGGTTCCTCCCTAAAATCTCAGAGTTTCACCTTAACCAGTCTATAAACTTGCCTGTCTTCTTCACCGAACACTAGTTCAGGGAAATGTAGGCTGCATAGCCTGGATGTAAAGAGGGCTATTAGCTACTATTTGGATCTGACCAGAGGCCATAGGGGTGACAATAGCCAGTCGTTCCTTACCTATGGGGAAGTGGGCAGGGGTAAACCTGCCACTAAAAGAACCATTGCCAGATGGATAGTGTCTTACATTCAGTTTTGCTACAGTATCAGAAACTAGGGAAGGATCCCCCTGTAGGCCTCAGGGCTCATTCTACTAAGGGCACAGCTGCCACTATAGCATTTGCGAGAGACATTCCCTTGTCAGAAATCTGTAAAGCAGCTACCTGGAAAACTGTACACATTTACCAAACATTATAGCCTGGATGTGCAGGCAAGAAGTGATGCCAGGTTTGGAACAGCAGTACTGCAGAGCCTCTTTCCTAAGTAGGTTCTGTGCCATCCTCCAAAGGAACTGCTTGGTAGTCTGCATATGTCAGAATACATTAGGACTTCTTGTTGTTTGAAGAAAAAATTACTTACCACAGTAATGATGTTTCTTCTAAAGGAGTCCTAATGTATTCTGACCTCCCACCCTGCCTCCCCTGCCAGAACCTGGGATCTCTGCACTCCAGCTCATACACTTTGTTGTGTTTATCTGGAAGTTTGTTTTTCTCCAGTGGGCATTTGTGACTTGAGTCTTTAGTCCATGTCGGGGTGGTAGGTTTTTAGGAAAAGTTTCCATTTAAATGATATAAGCATTTGCTATTGTTTTTCAAATCTTCTATAAGCTTTCTGGGGTTACTCGTAAGGATCTGATGGTTAAATAGAATGTACCAGGGGACAGTGATTTGAAACCGAGCGCGTGCCTACTTAGAATGTAGGCTTTAACTCTTTTCTCTCCGGGGCAGTAGAACAACAAGGTCTTACTGCATACGTCAGAATACATTAGGACTCCTTTAGAAGTAATAACATTACCGTGGTAAGTAATTTTTTCTTTTAGTACCCTTGGGTGGATCCTATTTGGCCCCTTTGCCTTATTTTCCTTTAGAGCTTCCCATCCCCCTTTGACTCTGTCCTCCAAAAATTTACTTGTGTCCTCTCCCCCCTCCCCGGTGACTGCTGATACATGTTTTGGTCCATCCCCTCCCCCCTCCACTGTGAAGACTGAACAGAAATACTCATTTAAAATGTTAGCTTTTTCTTGGTCTTCCTCTACACAGTGCCCCCAACCCTGTTCTCCTGATACTCACTATCCCACCTCTTGCTTTCCTGTTTTTACTCATGTACCAGAAGTAGTAGTAAAAATGTTTTTATTTATATAGGCTTAATCTGAACAACAAATACACCATTAGGGTATAAATACCCTGTTTACACGGTGTTCCTGTAGATGTTTCAAAAAACCTTTACACATTACACATTAAGACAATTAGGCCCTGTTCACACCAGGATTCTTAAAATGTTTTAAGAGCCTTAAAACATTTTAAGAATCCTTAACATGGATTGCGTCTACACTACAACACAGTTTGAAACCGTGTTTAAAAAACATGTTTAAACCCTCCTCGGGATCTAGACTGCCAACACAATGAGAACATATAGAAATTCTGGACTGATATATCAGTCTGTGGCACAGTAAGGGTTAATACCATTTTTAAACACGGTTTCAAACTTAAAATGTTTTACCTTGAGGTGCAAATGGGCTATCGATCTGTGCTACAGCTGCAGTTGCTAGAAAGTCATGCTAGATGACGCCGAGCCAGCTGTTCTTAAAAATGTTGCTGGCAACAAATACGGATGGGAGTTAACCATGTTACAGCTTGGTTACAGTATGCAGAATATCAGTGCAGACAGGTGACCATGGTGCATTTAAAATCGTATTTAAAAAATTTTTTTTAAACGTTACTGTAGTGTGAACAGGGCATTACATCACACAAACAGCTAAAAGACTTAGGCTTATAGACTAAACATATTTTAAGTAGACACAAAGTTTAGACTACATATTTATCAAAGGAGAAGTTATCCATTACAGGTGCATATATGACACTGTTTGTGTTTCATGGCAGACTTAAATGCAGTCACAGACTTATCTACCGTTCGCATATGAGGTGGCAGATTGTTCCAAGTAGTTGCTGCTTTGTATTTGAATGTAATTTTCCCAGAATTATTTTTTATTTTTGGCACCATTAATTCCCTAGGTTTATTTCTTAAATATAAATTATGATTTGGCCGGTCGAGTTTGTCTATAAGTCCCAAAGGTTTGCCATTTAAAAAAATTCTAAATAATAAGGTTGTCCATTTTCTTTTCCTTGTTGTTTCTAGTGAATTCCAATCTAGTCTTAGATATAGCTGGCAGTGATAAGTATTATATTCACATTTTAGTACAAACCTAGCCAGTCTGTGGTAGGTGGTATCTAATTTTTGTAGTGCTTTTTTGTTAGCATGGCTGAAGACATGACTCTCATAGTCCATAATCGGAATGATTCGTTGGTTTGCCACTGTTAGGTGATCATTTTTAGTCAAACAATTGGACACTCAGTTCAATGCATCTATCCTTGTATTTATTTTCCTAGTTAATTGATCAATATGTTGTTCAAAGGCAAGATGTTGATCAATTTGAAGTCCCAAGTATTTATAAGAAGAAACCTGTGTGAGGACCAGACCATTCACTGTTTTTATTTCTAATTTGTTTATTTCTCCAGATTTGTTATTTCGGGGTGAGGTAAAAAACATTTATTGTGTTTTTTTAGCATTAAGAATTAGTTTAGAGGATGTGAACCACTTTTGTAAAATATTAAAATCAGTTTGAAGTCTGTGTTCAATTTCCTAATGTCGTCCCCCTCTGACACCAGCACTGTGTTTTCTGCATATAATCTTGTACTAGTTTGTTGTATGTGGTTACAAAGTTCATTTAGTTGATGAGAAACAGCAAGGGGCTTAAAATTGACTCTTGAGGAACTCCTTGTGTTACTGGAATGGAATTTGAATTGCTTCCTCCCACTGCCAACAACTGAACACAATTGGATAAATAAGAATGGAATCATCTAAGGGGTTCTTCTGTAATTCCTATTTCGCTTAACCTATGTAACAATATTTTGTGGTCAACTAAATCAAATGCTTTAGACAAGTCCACAAACACTGCGCCCACGGCTCGCATCTCCCCAAGTGGAGAAGCCACTAGGTCGATGAAGTCTGTGAGTGCAGTGCCTGTGGACAGCCCTTTCCTAAATCCGGACTGCAGTCTGGTAAGTTTATTGTATTTTTCTAAATAATCCATTAACTAACTGTGAACAATTCTTTTCATAATTTTTGATACTATGGAAAGTAAAGCGATCGGCCTATAGTTTGAAGGGTTGGAGGCTTCACCTCCTTTGAAAAATTGGGACAATTTTTGCCTGTTTCCATATTTGTGGAAAGGTGCCTTCTATTAGACTCCAATTGGTATATCTGTCAAAATCTGGGCAATTTCAGTAGCAGAATCTTTTATGAACCTAACTTTGATATTATCCAGTCCACAGGCCTTGTTTATTTTTAGCCTATTTATTGCTGCGATTACTTTGCTCTTGTTAATCTTTTTGAATCTAATTTGAGGCATAGTCTTGTTGCCTGTGCTTTCATCATTCTTTCTGCTGTCTACCCTTATAGAAACATAGACTTTGATGGCAGATAAGGACCACTTGGCCCACCCAGTCTGCCCATTTCCCTTCCTATTGGATAAGCTGCAGATTCTAGTTAACCAACAGCCTACTTCCTGCAACCCCCCACCACAATTGCCTTATGTCTGTCCCATGCATGTTTGAATTCCCCCACTGTTTTAGACCTAACAACCTCCCCAGGAAGGCGGTTCCATGCATCCACCACTCTCTCCGTGAAAAAAAAAATTCCTCACATTACCCCTGAGTCGTCCCCCCTCTATCTTTAAATTGTGCCCTCTTGTTCTTACACATCTCTTTTTCTGAAAGATGGTACCCTCCTGGACTTTGTTGATTCCCTTGAGGTACTTAAAAGTTTCTATCATGTCCCCTCTGTCCCTCCTTTCATCAAGGGTATACATATTAAGCTCTCACAGTTTCTCTTCATATGGTTTCTGATGCAGACCCTGCACCATTTTAGTTGCCCCCCTCTGGACTGCTTCCATCCTGTCTATGTCCTTGCGTAGATGGGGTCTCCAAAACTGCACACAGTATTCCAGATGGGGTCTCACCAACTGTCTGTACAGAGGGATAACCACTTCCCTTTTTCTACTTGTGATGCCCCGTCCTACGCATCCCAGTATCCCCCTGGCTCTTCTTACTGACTTCTCACATTGCTTACCCACCATTAGGTCATCTGATATGACTACCCCCAAGTCCCTTTCCATTGTTGTTGTTGTTAGTACCTCCTCTGCTATTGTGTACTCTTCTCCTGGGTTTTTGTTTCCCAGGTGCATTACTTTGCACTTCTTTGCATTGAATCTAAGTTGCCATATGTCTGACCATTCCTCCAACCTTGCTAAGTCCCTTCTCATCCTTTCTACCCCCCCTTGTGTATCCACTCTGTTACAGATCTTTGTGTCATCTGCAAAGAGGCATACCTCTTTCCTCCAGACCTCTGCAATGTCACCTATAAAGATGTTAAAGAGGACTGGACCCGGTACTGAGCCCTGAGGTACTCCACTAGTAACCCCCCTTTCTTCAGAATGTGTTCCATTCACTATTACCTTCTGTATCCTGTTGTGCAGCCAGATTTCTACCCAGGCTACCACCCTGGAACCTACTCCCAGGCTGGCTAACTTGATTATTAGTCTTTTGTGCTGGACTGTGTCAAATGCCTTGCTAAAGTCTAGGTAGGGCATATCCACAACCCCTCCCTGGTCTATTACTTTGGTCACCCAGTCAAAGAAATCAATTAGATTCGTCTGACATGACCTTCCTGCTGTAAATCCATGCTGCTTTGGGTCCTGTGCCCCACTGGCCTCTAGGTACTCAGCAATTCTTTCTTTCAGAAGTGATTCCATCATTTTCCCTACCACTGAGGTCAAACTTACAGGTCTGTAGTTTCCTGCTTCTGCCTTGCTCCCACTTTTGTGAAGGGGAATCACATCTGCCCTCCTCCAGTCCTTGGGCACCACCCCATCCTCCCATGATTTGTTAAAAAGTGTGGTCAGTGGTGTCACTAGGTCCTCCCTTAGTTCTTTTAAGATTCTGGGGTGAATCCTGTCAGGCCTCATTGCTTTGTCCACCTTGAGTTTTAGGAGTTCTTTCAGGACTCTGTCTTCTGTAAATCGACTGGTGTCAACCCCCCTACCCAGAGTGCTTCTATTGTCTGGTTTAGGTAACTCTTCCTCATCTTCTTTTGTGAATACTGAGCAAAAGTATTCATTCAGTATATCTGCCTTTTCCACTGCCTCCCTCTGCCCACCTCCCCTCTCCTTTATTAATCTTCACTATTCCTCCCTTAACCTTTCTATGCTCCCTAATGTACCTATAGAAGGTTTTATTCCCTTTCTTAACTGAGTTGGCTATTTTTTCCTCGGTTTGGGCCTTTGCTATTCTGACTGCCTTCCCCACTTCTTTCTGCTTTAATTGATACAGTTCCCTATCGTGCTCCTTCTGTGATTCCTTATACTTTTTGAATGCAGCATTTTTCTCCTTAACCTTCCCTGCCACCTCTTTTGAGAACCATAGTGTTTTTTTACTCTGCTTTGTTTTCTTTATTTGTTTCACACAAAGGCTTGTTGCCTCTATGATCGCAGTTTTGATTTTTCTCCATTGTTCTTCCACCCCTCCTTTTTGACCATTTGCTAGTGCATTCCTCAAGTATTCACCCATTTTGCCAAAGTCAACCCTTTTAAAGTCCAGTATCCTTGTTTTTGTATGGCTTGTCTCCATGGTTGTGCTTATTGTGAAGCACACTGTGCAGTGGTCACTTGTTCCCAGATGTCTACTGACTTCTAAATTTGTGATCTTCTCTCCATTTGAGAGTACCAGGTCTAGTATTGCTCCCTCCTGAGTGGGTTCCAGCACTAGCTGTCTAAGGCCTGCCCCCTGTAGGGCATCGAGAATGACCCTGCTCTTGGATGTGGCTGCAGTACATGTCATCCAGTTAACATCTGGCATATTCAGGTCCCCCATCAACAGTATCTCCCCTTTTCAGCCATTTTGAGAATGTCCTCCATCATTTTCTTGTCCGTTTCCTCCCGTTGAGATCGGGGTCTGTATACAACCCCTGTGCGGATTGTGATGCCATTCCCTGTCTCCAAGGTGACCCAGAGTGCCTCTTGTCCTCCCCTTTTACTTTTTAGTTCTGTAGCTTTGATCCCTTCCCTTATGTATAGAGCTACTCCACCTCCTCTTTTACCCTCCTTGTCCCTTCTGTAGACTGTGTACCCCGGTATATTGACATCCCAGTCATGGTTCTCCGTGTACCATGTTTCTGTGACTGCCACAATATCCAATTTTTCATTTTCCATCAGGGCTACTAGCTCAGGAAGCTTGTTTCCCAGACTACGGGCATTGGTACTCATTGCCCTCCATTTAATGTTGGCTTTATCCTTTTTTCCCCCATCTCTGCTCTTATTGCCCTTGTCTATTTTTCCATTTACCCCTGTCCTGCCCTCTGTTGAGCTCTGTACTTCAATGTTTACCTTACTACCTGCCATGTTTTGTGGGGGGAGGCTTGAAATTTCCTGCCTCTTATCAGCACCTTCCCCCTTGGCTAGTTTAAAAGCTTGCCAAGGCAGCATTTAAACCTGTCACTTAGGATCTTGGTTCCTCTGTGGACAGATGCAGACCATCATGCCAGTATAGACCTTCATCTCTCCAGGTGTACCCCAGTCCCCAATGAAGCCAAAGCCCTGTGCTCTGCACCAGTTTGCAACCATTCATTAAACTGCATGGTGTGCAGTAATTAGCCTCACCCTGCCATGGACTGGCAGCACCTCTGGAGAAGGTAACCTGTTTGCTACCTGTCTGAGGCCCTCCCCAACTCCACAAATTCATCCTGCACTGCACTGATTCCATGCTAGCTAGGTCATTTGTCCCAAGGTGGACAATGATATCTAGTTCCTCTCCTGTGATGCTGCTTCTGCAATTGTGAGGATTCGCTTCTTGTCCCTCCAAGCCATGGCACCAGGCAGGCACCTTACTTCTCTCCTCTCCTTCCCCAGATCTACCCTCTAACAACTGAGTCCCTATCAGAAGCTGTTTCCTTCCTGTGGTTTCCTTGCCACCCTTTTGTGGGTCTCCCTTGTGGATGTCCTCAGCATTCTTCTTGGTCTCCACTGAGGGTGCCATCATAGAGGAACCTTGCTCTGCCAGACTGGTGTATGATTTGTTAGAGGTACAACTAGGGGCTTCGCCTGTTCCACCACCGCGACCTCCCAGAACCCACTGTGGTCCAACTGTTTTCATACTTGGCAACCTCTGAGGCAGTGGTTGTGACAGTGGTGCTCTTGGGTGGGGGAGGCCTCCTTAGTCCTTGCCAGTTCAGCCTGGAGGTGGGCAATCTCCTCCCTCAGAGCTGACAGTTGCCTGCAAATAGGACAGCAGCGCAGTTTCCAGAATGTCTCCCGGAAAACTGCTGCCCCACAGCCAGTGCATTGCACCACTCCCCACATGTCCCTCTCCCTTATAATATACAATATGTAATATATATAATTTTTTTTTGGTTGTATGTACTTACCCTTTATGCACTGTGATGGGTTATTAAGAATATGACAGTTCTGCCCCAAGACCTGTTGAGGAAGTGATGTCATAACTCTGGCTATAAAGGAAATGCCTACCGGGGTGGGGTGGAGAAGGGGTTGGTAGTCCACAACCACAGGTGACTGTTAGAAACAGTCAAATACACCACTGCTGCACTGCCCTGTTGAGTACTGCCCTTTATAGTAATTCAACTAACCTCGAGTAACTTATTTAAAAATAGTTTAACTATCACAAACTCGTATGCACCAGTAAATTATTTAAAAATAGTTTCTGTCCCAAAATCCTAGTAGTCAATCCAGCTGCCCCCAAGGGACAACCAAAATGCAGTATTCAAACCCTTGTGAAGTTACTTCCAAGATGAGCAGAATTTGCAAGCTCCTTTTTCAGCTCCTCAGCCACCAAGGGTAGTTAGTTTCACCTCCCACAGAACTGACCAAAAGTGCACGTTGTTGCAGATATCAAGTGCAATATAGAATTTCTCACACAGCTCACAGCTGAATAAAGAAGTAGTGTCCTTCCAGGTGAAGAAGATGTGATTTGTGTCTGTGTTTGTTTTAGTTAGGCCCTCTAAGTTAGGAAGATTTGTAAAATAATTATTTAAAATATCAGCCACTTTCTCTGATGGTAAGGGTTCACCGTTTTCCGTAAAGTTTATTTCTGTTGTTCTTTTCTGGGGGTTAGTTAAAGTTTTTATTATTGCTGATCTCAACCAACAATTATCACCAGCCTTTCAGATACTCCAATCTTGGTTTTCCTCCAACTTTCAAATACTAAACCTATCCAAGACCCAGGCCATGCTCCTTGTGTTCTCTAGAAAGGTACCGACCGAGTCTCCTAAACTTCTAGTCCATGGCTGAGATGTGTCTCCTGTCTTGAACACTTTAACTTTCAAATACCTTGGGGTAACGCTAGACCCAGGTCTGGATTTTGCTGCTTACATTAATTAGGTATGTCGCACAGTTAATGCCAAGATCGGTGCAGGCTATAGAGTGCGTCACTCACTCACTTACTCCTGCTGCCAGGATCTCTGTGGAGAGAGGTGTGTTGCTACCACAACTGCTATATGCTCTTCCAGTACTCTCTCATGCCAGCATGGGTGTTCTTCATAAGTGGGATATTACTTACAATAACATCTACAGATTCGCCTTATTGGCTCCTCGTCTTACACATCATTGCCAGCTTTACTCTGCCTTAAACTGGTTGTCTCCTAATGCCCTTCAGTATTATGCATGAGGTTGTTTTGTAGACTCTCTAAACAGAACACCTCGCCCCGCAGCTCTGGGTGATATGCTTACCCCTGTCTCTCACACTCGTGCCCTCAGGTCCTCCTCCTCCCCCTTGCTTTCATTTCAGCCATGCTCCACTAAAATGGCAGAGCAGGCTTTTTCTTATTTTGCACCTAGGTTCTGGAATTCACTCCCGCTTCATATAAAGACCTCCACATCCCACCTAACTTTTAAGCATGTACTTTTTCCCACCTTAATGCTTCAGGTGACTGTGACTACACTTAATGTACTTGTGGCTTGCTGCTTGCCCTCCAGCTTCTGTCCTGCCCATTTCTGTATGCTATTGTGTTGACTACCTGTCTCTTGTCTCCACTACATAGGACATAGGACTTGGTACCTGGAAACTATGTAAGACTGTATGTCTGCTCTAACTTTTATTATTCTTTCTGGTACCCCAATGATGTTAATTATGCTGGTGTTAATGCTGCGTCATGATTTTTGTTCTGACAGTTCCCTTTGCCTTATGTAATGCACCGTTGTCTTTGTCATATTATTGTAAGCTGTACACATTATTGTCTTTGCCATATTATTGTAAGCTGTACTCTCCCGGATCGTGCCTGAAAATAGGCAGGTTTTTTTGCCTAGTGCACCTACCCGGCCATCAAAAGCAAATACATAAATAAATGAAAGTCCAGTAGCGCTTAGTGTCTGTAATATTATTTAGTTTTTGTTTATAGTAGTACCCCTAAAGTTTTCTTACTTCTTGCGTAACCTTATTTCTTACTTTCTTGAATTTGTCCCAGATTTCTTGGCTCAGTGTCTTAAAAGCTATTTTCCATAGTTGTTTTTTTTTCTTTAATTATTTTTTTTAATTTTGTCATTTAGCCAGGATTGGTGTTTAAGTTTATGAGTTTGTTTCCTTAAAGGGGCACTCCTGTTACAGACCTCTATAAACATTTTAGTAAATTCCTCCATTGCTAAATTCAAGTTGGGAATTAGTGCTACTCTATCCCATTTTGTATTTGTCATTTGGTTTTGGAATTCTTGCTTACTATAATTTCTAAAACATTTCCTGGTACTAGAAGCACTATATGTCGATTTAATATCATTGAGTTAATTCTTACAGTACAGAATATAACATTATGGTCCCCCAAGTCTGGTGGGTTAACACCTTTTTCCAATATCAATAGTTTGGGAGTTACAAATATTAAATCTAAGATATTTCCTGAGCTGTCAATCTTTCCTTTTCTGGTGGGAATGTTTATAATTTGTACCAGACGTAAACTTTGTAAGGAATCATCTAATTGTTGTCCGCTTTGGCCTCCCCAGGCAGCATTAAAATCTCAGACCAAAATCTGGTTTTTATTTGTTACCTAGTCTATCACTAGTTGGGTGAATTTTTCAAATAGCGTTGTTTTTATTTTGGGGGGAAGAGTGAACCACACCAATTACTAGGTCAGATGATTGTAAATGTATCATTTAACGTTCTATATCCTCCAAGCTTCCTTAATACAGTACTTTTGATTGGCCCAAGCAATGTTTTATATACATCAAAACACTCCCACGTGTCCCTCCGTCTAATCTGTAACTATAATAGTCCCTCAGTTCAATTTCATTAGTATCAATCTTCTTATTTAACCAGGTCTCAGTCAAAGTAATAATGTCAGAACACCCTAGTTTTACCCATGTCCTAAACAGATCCATTTTGTTAATAAGGGCTCTTGCATTGTCCTGCATTATTTTAATGGACCTATCCTTAGGACCTGAGTTGGGCTGTACATCCTGCTAAGATTTAGAGACATCCATAGCACTTGGATCTGTTGGTTAATAAGGGATGAGCTGATCTTTATTTGCTTAATTTCTAATTGAATTCTTATTTTAGTAAAGGTATTTCTCCTGTTTGTTGTTCCAAATTATTTTTTGATGTGATTAGTTGGAAAAGGAAGAAGGAAGTCATATCCCTTTTTTGACCTCCTGGGCTATCCTCTCCTCAGTTTGTGCCTTTATCGCTCTCACCTTCCTTCCTGTCTCCCTTTATTTATCTAGATATACAGATGCAGTATAGCGCAGTGGTTTAAAGCTCTGAGCTGCAAATCTGGAGACCTGGGTTTGAATCCCACAGCCCCCACTTGCATACTGTGTGACCCTGAGCAAGTCACTTAACTTCCCTGTGCTCCCAGGTCGCACCTGTAAATAAGCTTTCAGCTTAGTGTGCTATTCCTGGTTAAACAATTGGGGGAAAAAAAAAAGATATACCTCCCTGTCCCTCTCCGTCTGAGTCTTCTTGCACTTCATAAAAGCTGTTTTTTTCTTCTTTACTACCTTAGCCACCACCTTTGAGAACCATAGTGGCCTCTTCCTCCTCCTACCTGAAGTCCAGGACCCTTGTTCTAGTGTGTTTTTCTCCTGCCCAATCTGTATACTAAACTACACTATATGATGATCATTTGTACCCAGGGGCTACATACAGCAGCTCCATATAGAATAGGAAGCATTTAAATTTCTACATTAACAATCAAAATTTGGAAATTGCTAGGGAATATTGTTATCTGGGGACCACTTCTGCATACAGTGGTTTGTGGTCTATACACATTTAGAATCAAATTAAAAAAGTGAAACAAAGCCTTCAGATCATTACAACATTTAATCATATATATGGGAGCATGACTGTCATCCCAGCATTGAAGTCAGCTGAGGCTAAGAGTAACCCCATTCTGCTCTATGGATCAGAGGTGTGGGGATACTCTTTGCTGCCATCTTCTAAAGTTCCATTTTCTCTATTGTATCGTAATATTCTCAAAGCTGGCAAGTCATGCCCTGGACAGCTGGTTAGGGCAGAACTTGGTTGTGTTCCCTTAGGGTATTTAGCTAAATGGAAAATGTTATGTTAGTGGTTGCATATTCTAAACAGCTCCAGTAATCCCTGGCTCAAACTATGTTCGGAAGAAAAACATTTTGGGCACAGTAACAGAAAGGATCAGTACAGCTATGTAATTTATAGGAAACTTTGAAACAAATTAATATGTGGCACTTTTGGCAAGATTTGCTTAGACAAATAGCAGTTTCCCATACTTAAAAAAATCTACTGAAAACTAGATTTATTGAAACTGCATTTGATTTAGATAGCACCAACCTTGCCAGTTTGGAATCCACATATTGGTATCTCCAATTTAAATATTTTCATGGGTGTGGATTATACTTAACATTTTCCCTTGATGCCAAAGACTGCAGGATTATAATTCTGTGCAGATTTGACTTGATTGCTTTGAAAAAGTTGGAAATTAGGTATAAATAGCGTAACAGAGTAGATACTAAATGCTTTTGTAATACTGGTTTAGAGGACAGCTTCTTTCATATAATTTTCAACTGTCCCCTTTATTCCAAATGGAGAATGAAATATTTGGATATCTTCATAAATCCACATAAGTCTACCTTACAAGATTGCTTGGAAGTATTACTGAATCCCACTAATGTAAAAGATGCCAAAATGTTAATTTCGTGAAAACTGCTCTTAGGCACATATCCAAAATTGCTGCTGTTTATTCATCTTTTTTTCCCTTTATTTTTTAAGTTTTGTAATGCTATGCAGTTTTATTGTCATTTGAACTTATATAGTTATGTTGCATATAATGTTTATACTGGAATTGTAATGGCCACTGGCCAAACATAAGAAACAATGAATACTGAATATAGATTTTATTGTCCTCATTTGTTCTGCTTCTCTGTGTTTCTTGTTTTTGCTTACTTGCTTCAGAACAGTTATATAACCTCCAAAAAAAATACCCTCAATGAGCTCCTGCATTTTCTCCACCCCTCAGTCCCTTCTTCCCCACTCAGTTTTTCTCAAAGGTTCTTGCCCTTCTCCCAAATCTACCCAGCTAAAGTCTAAGATCATTGTCTTAAACTTTGTCCTCTGATCTTCTAAGGCTAAAGTGAACCAAACTGAGTTGTGGTCACTTATCCCTTAACATAGCTTCTTCCACCGGGATACTGAGATTCCAGTTGTAGTTCTGTATTGCCCAGGTTTCCGTTACTGCTATCAGCTCCAGTTGAGCTTCTGCCACCCTTGCCAGGAGGTCCTCCATTTTGTTCCTGAGGCTCCTAGCATTAAAGTAAATTACCTTTCACAAGCTAAGTTTGTCATTCCCCCATAACTGCTTCCCCTTCCCATTCTCGCTTTTTCCCTACTCCCTCTATTTTTATGATCTTCCTGGACTTATGCAATGACAAACACGGAGGGCAGTTAGGGAGGGAAATGAAAATGATGTACTCACCATAATTCTTGATCTTCTTGAACAATTCTCCACCATTTATTCATACTCAGGAGGGCCAGTGCTGAGGTAGGGACATGCATGCGCGGCACCACGAAGTTGGCTTGTGCAGTGTAGGCTATCCCAGCCTCGACCCTCCAACCATCTCAGTGCCTTTTTTCCTGCTGTTGAGTGCACTTCAGTGATGACATCGCTTGCCTGCTGGGAGTCAGATCTTCATGTCTGTATGACAACAGCATTTAGATTATTGTTCTGTTTCAGCTTATTTATTATTTTCTGTAGTTTAAATAAAAAAGGTTTTATTATTTTTTTTTTTTCTATAGCCCTACTGACTGAAGGAGTTGGCCATGGACGGTTACAGTGACAGTAGGGAGTGTCATTTAGAAAGCTGTTCTGGCAGCTGGGCTGTGTCTGGTCTAACACGTTCTTTGGGGGGGGGGGGTCCGACCATGAGTAGTCTGGTGTTTGGGAGGGAAGACAGTCTTTCAGAAAGCACATAAAGAAGTGGGCCCTTTTTCAGACTAGGTCAGAGACTCTGCACCATTCTGCCTCAAGTTCTTCCTCTTCTCGTTGGAAGCGGAAGAAACAGTACCGCTTGAGGTCACCCTCTGGTATGTCAACCAAGAGGTTCTTGGCATTTGTGGGTGAGAGGTCTATCCCGGATCTGTCTGGTTCCCTGATGGCCTCCACCTGTGGTTACTCAGAATTTTGACACTGGAGCCCTTCTCTGGCCTCTTGTGGGGTTTCCAGTGGCCACTTTCACCACTGGGCTGCTCTTATGGAGCAATGGATACAGCGTCTGGCCCATTTGCCCCTTCATGCGGATCTGGTGCCAGGCCCTCGGATCTGCAGCTGGGGCCTTCTGCTCAGGTAGAGCATTTTGCTGTAGCAGCAGAATCCCTTCCCTTGCTGGTGACCATGCAGCCGACACTGGTTCCACGTGCCTACCCCCCCAATCTGTTTCCTTGCAGAGACTGGCACAGGTACCATCTCCCACCCCTTCTTCCTCTTCTATGCCTGGGCTGGGTGCAAGGGCAGTGGTCCCCAGCGTTGACTCCTTCTTGATCGGCACCATCTCCGGTGCTGTGTCTGGCACTGGCTCCCCCAGAGCTGGTGCCAGGTCCAGTGCCAGCTCTGGTGCCAGTTCCAGTGTTGCCTGTTTGTCCTATTCCTAGGCTTGGTCTCAGCCTTTTGGGTTCCACACCTCTTCCACCCTCCCCCTCTGAGATGGATATGGAGCAGGACGAGTCTGACCCCGACCTCATCATTTCTGAAGAGAGGGATGAAGACTCTTTATATAGTTTGGACAATAAGCCGACAGTTCCAACTTCTGTCCCTCAAGAGGACCTTTCCTTTCAAACTCTGTTAAGGAATATACAGGCAACCCTGGCTCTACAGACCTCTTCTTTAGACCCAGGAAAGCTCATGCGTCTGGAATGGCTTCATGTTCCCAATATCCTGGTGAAACTTAACGCCTTCTGTTCCCCCAGGCTTTGAGATTCTTTCTGAAGCTGTGTGGGCTAGGCCAGGCTCTTTTCCTTCTGTTTGCAAGTCCACAGATCCCTTCTAAAGAGAGAGACCAATTATTTTAATTCTTTGTTAACCGGGTAAGGCCCACTAGGCAAAATTGCCTATTTTCAGGGGTGACCCAGAAGCTTTCTATCTTTTCAACCAGTTGCAGATGTGCTTGTTATTCTTGCACAGAATGACAAAGCTGTCTTACTACAAGAAGTAACAGCATGCCGTATCAACAAGGAATCTCGTAAGATAGACACTTTGGGGAAAAAGGTCTTTCGCAGCTACTACGCTGGGTATGCGTATAGCCAGCCATCAAAGCCACTTCTCCCAGTGTGAGTATGTCCTCTGGACCTCCCTTAAGTCTCTTGTGGAGAATCTACCAGAGTCTGACTCCAAGCTTAAAGGGTCACCGACAACCACCTAAGGCCTCAAAGTGTCCCTAGTTTAAACAAGCATTTGTCAATGCCGAATGTTGGCTGCTTGTTAAACAATTTTTTTTGCAATTCTGAACCCAAATTTTGAAGATACTTGTTTTAGAATTCACCTTATAGACGTGACATGTGCCATTTATAGTATATTGGGCAAAGTGTCATTTCGCACCTCAGGTATGAAAACACATCTCTTCCAGGATTTTAAAAATGTCACAGTGAACAGGTACAAGGTATCTCAAAGGGTCTCCGAAATACTTTTGGCTGCACATAAGCGTTCCACTAGGAAGACATACATAGCCAGGTGGGAAACATTTTCCATCTGGTCCTCCAAAACTTACATGGACCTCTTCAGATGACTACCTGGCAATGTTCTGGAGTACCATCTGGACCTTTCTGATGCTGGCCTGCAGTATTCCATAGTAAAGGTCCACCTGTGTGCTATTTCAGCATAACACGAGCCCATTTGTATCCTGTACTTGACACAGCTGTCACTTTTCAAGAGGTTCCTCAGAGGCATTTTACACGCAAGGCGTCCCATCAGGAAGCAAGTAGCTCCCTGGTACATCAACCTTATGTTGGATATACTGACTTGCAAGCCATTTGAGCCTACTGTGACATGTGACTTTTAAAGTTCTTCATTTGGAAAGCAGCATTTCTGGTGGCTATCACCTCTGCTTGCAGAGTGTTTGAAATCCATGCTTTGGTCACGGATACTCCGTATACTGCAGTTCTCCGTATACACCCCAAGTTTCTAGTGAAAGTAGTGCTGGAGTTCCATCTCAGTCAGGCTTTAGTCCTCCCTACCTAGTTTGCCAGCTTCCAGAATGAGGGAGAAAGGACTGTCCACTCACTGGATGCTAAGAGGGTCCTTACATTTTATCTGGATAGAACCAAGGACTTTGGACAGTTCAAACAGCATTTTGTCCCCTTCAACCCTAATCTGAAGGGACAACCTGTTACAGTCAAGTGCATTTTTGCCTGGATTGTGAATTGCTTTTACCACTGTTATGCCATTGCTTAGGTTAAATTGGAGGGCAGTGTCCACACCCTCTCCCCCAGAGCGGTTGCCACATTCCTAGCTGAAATACCCTCTGTGCCTACTGGAGAAATTTGCAGAGCTGCGACTTGGAGGACACTGCACACTTAGCCCTGAATGTCCATGCCAGGCAGCATTCCACTTTTGGCAGGACAAGTCTGAATAGATTACATAGAAACATAGAAATTGACAGCAGATAAGGACCGCTTGCCCCCAGTCTACCCATTTTCCCTGCTTACTGCAATACCACAGATCCTACTTGATCTCCGACTTTTGCCCTGTCTTTCTTATTGCTACGGTTTCCTTGTGCCTGTCCCATACATTCTTGAATTTCTCTACCATTTTTGGCCCCACAACCTCTGCTGAGATGCACCCACTACCTTTTTGTGAAAAAAATACTTCCTTATGTTATCCCTGAGTCTACCCCTCCTAACCTCATATCATAACCCCTTGCTCTTGAACATCTTTTTTCTGAAAGATGCTACCTCTTGTACCTTATTTATGCCCTTGAGATATTTGAAGGTCTCCATCATATCCCTCCCCTCCCTCCCAGGGTATACATATTAGGTCCTCTAGTCTCTCCTTATATGACTTTTGGTGTGGACCCTGCACCGTTTTTGTTGTCCTTCTCTGAACTACCTGTACTCTGACTATGTCATTTGTGAGATGTGGCTTCCAGAACCGGACACAGTACTCCAGATGGGGTCTCACCAATGATTTGTACAGTGGCAACACCACCTCCTTTTTTCTGCTTGTGATACCTCTCCTTATGCACTCCAGCATCCCACTAGCTCTCCCCACAGCCTTTTCTCAATGCTTGGTCACCTTTAGGTCATCAGATATGATTACCCCCCCAGGTGTCTTTCCTGTTTGGTGGTTATCAGTACCCTCCCCCCATCATGTACTCCTCCCCTGGGTTTCTGTGCCCCAAATGCATTATTTTACAGTTGTTTGCATTGAATCTTAGCTGCCACACTCTTGACCACTCCTCAAGCCTGCTTAGGTCCCTCCTCATTTTACCCCGGAGTATCAGTCCTGTTGCAAATCTTAGTGTTGGCTGCAAAGAGGCATATCTTCCTTCCAGTCCCTATGCAGTGTTGCTTATGAAGACATTAAAGAGGACTGGTCCCAGAACTGATCTTTGTGGCGCCCCACTGGTCACCCTCCTCGAAATGAACTCCGTTTACCACCACCCTCTGTCTACTATCCCTTAAAGGAATGCTGTCAACCCCATTAGGTCTCAAAGTGTCCCTAGTTTAAAAAACACATTTTATGATTGCCAGCATTCTGTAAAGATTGCTGATGTTGCTTGTAGTTTGATTCTGGTTCTTTTTTTCTTTAAAAAAGTGAAAAACAGACAGACCACCATACTGGTGTTACCACATAAAAGCAGGTTTGTTTATATCCCTTGACCAGCTCCAACTGCATCTTTCCTGGACTTGGGAACACCTACAACACAGTCTAACCCCTCATGATGTAGTGGGAGTTTAGGAGGCTACTGCCTCATGAGTGACTGCACTACTTAGAGGTGTTTCTAATGTTCAGGAAGTATTCAGTAAGAACAGATCCAGGATTGTGAACAAAACAAGGTTGTTTATAAATATACATTAGCATGCATTTCAGTTCTACTAAACAAGTAGAACAGACAAAACAAACAGTGGCATTAATGAATTTTAGTGAAGGTAAGCAATCATAAAATGTAGATTTTTAACTAGAAATAATATGATGAAAAACAGGTTGACAGTGTCTCTTTAACCAATTTCTGACCCGGTTTACCACTTTGGACCCACTCCCAGGCTGCCCAGCGTGCTTACAAGCCTCCTATGTGGAATAGTGTTAAATGTCTTGCTGAAATCAAGGTAGGCCATATCCCCTGCCCCTCCCTGATCTAATTCCCTGGTCTCCCAGTCAAAGACATCTATCATATTTGTCGGACATGTCCTTCCTGCTGTGAATCCACGTTGCCTTGATTCCTGTGATCCGCTGGATTTAAGATATACCACAATCCTTTCCTTTAGTAGTGATTCCATTAATTTCCCCACCACCAAGGTCAGGCTGAGTGGCCTGTAATTGCCAGCCTCCTCCGTGCTCCCACTTTTGTGGAAAGGAACTACATCTGTCGTCCTCTAGTCCTCCATCACGACTCCTGTTTCCAGGAGTTTGTTGAACAGGGCTGTCAGTGGTGCTGCAAGCACCTCTCTAAGCTTCTTTAATATTCTTGGCTGTCTACCATCTAGTCCACTGCCTTGTCCACTGTCAGTTTTCTGAGTTTCTTTAGGACTCTTTCTTCCATAAATGGACTGGTGTCCACCACCCTTCCATCGATGTTCCTGACACTTAACTGAGGTCCCACACCTTCCCTATCTTCTGTGAATACTGAACAAAAATATTTGTTCAAGATTGCTGCTTTCTCCAGGTCCCACTCTGCACACTACCCTCCTTTCCCTTTTAGCCTAACAATCCCATCCCTGGTCTTTCTTCTTGCACTAATGTACCTGAAGAATGTCTTGTTCCCTTTCATTACTTCCTGGGCTGTTTTTTCATCTGTTTGTACCTTTGCACTCCTGACTGCTTTTCCTGCCTCCCTCCGGTTTTCTAGATACACTTCCCTGTCCTCCTCCCTCTGTGTTTCCTTGTACCTCCTGAATGCCAGCCTTTTCGCTTTTACTTTTCTGACCACTTCCTTTGAGAACCATAGTGATTTTTGTTTCCTCTTGCTTTTGCTTAAAGGAGCACTACTGGCAGAGGTGAAGCCCTTACCGCTGCACAGATCGTGGCTTCACCTCAAAGATTCCCCTGTAGGCACCTTATTAAATCAAGTGTTTTGTTACCTTATTACTCATAAAAAAGTCCCCGATTCTCCGGTGCACCCGGCATTTTCAAATATGGCTCTCCTCACCCCCTGCGATTACACTGGTAACACTACAATATCATGACACGGCTTTGCCCCTTCCTGTACTTTGCCCATATGTATGGAGATTTAAAAATCTCTGTATTTCCCATGCCCAGTGCTATTTTTACAGAATTTGCCTAAATGCCACACGTCCACCCACCATCCCCCTGTACTCACTCCAGCACAGTATGGTTAAGTTGGTCTTTTCCCTTTTATGCTTGATTTGGGCTGGGAAGACACCGCATTACTGCACTTGTGGCCCTTCTTACACGGGCCACCAAGACTACATTATGCCCTTAGGTTAAGTGCATAGGTTCTTGTTAGGTTATGCTGCTCGTCTCCTTGGTAAAAATGGTTCTGCGGCAGTTGGGGGCTGATACCATGGTAAACCAACAGATGCATGTGCTGACACCTGATGTCATGCATGAACACTGCCTGCCGTGGTGCCAGCCCTCTGAAACATTCTGACTCCTGCTGTGTACTAATGCCTCTGGCTCAGACTCACTAGTAGGAATCAGGGGTGAAGATATTCATAGAAGATCAAGAATTATGGTAAGTACATAACTTTAGTTTTTCTCCTGTCTGTCCTCTCCCTCACATGGTGCTGATAGAACTTCAGAGGTGAACATCTCTGATTATACCCTCAGACTTCTTCCTGACTCTCAGAAGCTCTCCTTTACCCTATCTGTGCTGCTGCCAGCCAGGTTTTGGTGCTTAAATGAATCACTATGTGTGGCTTCCCATCCCCTACCTTGATGAGCTTCTCCAGTCGTAGGGGCACCCTGCTCACTGCTGCCCCTGGCAAGCAGCGGACAGTTCTCTTTTTCCAGCTGGTGGTGCACACCAACCTTCCTATGTCTCTGACTACAGAGTCTTCAAACTTAGAATCCTTGTCTTGCTTCTGCTAGGTCCTGCCCACCTCTGCACACACTTTTCCAGTGTAGCCTCCTGCCAGAAATTCCAGTACTGCTTCCCCCTGGGTCAGCAGCAGCCTAAATCAGTTCTGCTAGTGATGCAGACCAGTTCCTGGTCTATTCCTTGGGAGTTTTCCCCCGGTGGAGTATCACCCTCCTTTTCCCCCTACCAGTCTTACCACAGGCCAACCAACCTCAGGTGTCTCTGGAGTAGTGGAGCTGCAGTCCACATGGCACCTTGTCCTGAGATACTCCTCAGGAGCCTCATTTCACCCTTAAGTGCAGCAACCTGATGAGCAAGTGCCCTAGTCATTCTATACACTGGGTGTCCATCATGCCTCCAGAGCCATCTCTGGAAGTTTGCAGTACCACACCTCCTGCAGCTAAGCAGCTCTTCCTCCCAGCTGCCTGCTTGTCCAGCCATTGTGCTAATGTGTGTTATTGATGAGCTTCGATAAGGAGTGTAAAGAGTGTATAGATTTCTTTGACTGGGTGCCCAAAGTAGTAGACCAGGGAAGGGCTGTGGACATGGCCTACCTAGACTTTAGCAAGGCATTTGCTACAGTCCCACACAAAAGATTAATAAACAAAATTAGCCAGCCTGGGAGTGGGTCCCAGGGTGGTAGCTTGGGTAAACAGTTGGCTGGACAACAGGACACAGAGGGTAATAGTAAACGGAGTCCATTCCGAAGAAAGGGGGTTACTAGTGGGGTACCACAGGGTTCAGTACTGGGTCCAGTCCTTTTTAATGTCTTTATCAGGGGTATTGCAGAGGGACTGGAAGGAAAAATATGCCTCTTTGCAGACAACACAAAGATCTGCAACAGGGTTGATACACGGAGGGGAAGGCGGAAAGGATGAGAAGGGACTTGGCAAGGTTGGAGGAATGGTCAAAAGTATGGCAGCTTAGATTCAGTGCAAAGAAGTGCAAAGTAATGCACCTGGGAAACAAAAACCCAGGGGAAGAGTACACAGTGGGGGTATTAACAACAGAAATGGAACGGGACCTGGGGTAGTCATATCAGATGACCTGAAGGTAAACAAGTAATGTAGGAAGATAGTAAGGATGGCTGGGGGGATACTGGGATGTATAGGGAGAGGCATCACCAGTGAAAAACAGGAAGTCATTATCCCTTTGTACAGACAGTTGGTGAGACTTCATCTGGAGTACAGCATCCAGTTCTGGAGACCCCATCTCTGCAAAGACATAGACAGGATGGAGGCAGTCCAGAGAAAGGCAATTAAAATGGTGCAGGGTCTGCACCAGAAGCCATACAAAGAAAGACTAAAGGAGCTTAATATGTATACCCTAGAGGAAAGGAGGGAGAGGGGGGACGTCATAGAAACTTTCAAGTACCTCAAGGGAATCGGCAAAGTCCAAGAGGGTGGCATCTTTCAGAAAAAAGAGATGTGCCAGAACAAGGGGACACAATCTGAAGATAAAGGGGAGATGGCTTAGGATAAATGTGAGGGAGTATTTTTTCACAGAGAGGGTGGTGGACGCATGGAATGGCCTTTCTGAGGAGGTCGTGAGGTCAAAAACAGTGAGGGAATTCAAGAATGCATGGGACAGACATAAGGCAATTCTCTTGGTGGGGTAGGAAGAAGTAGGCTGTTGGTTAACTAGGATTTGCAGCTTACCCAATAGGTAGCGAAATGGGCAGACTGGGTGGGCCAAGTGGTCCTTATCTACTGTCAAAGTCTGTGTTTCTATGTTTCCAAAGCACGTCTCTCAACCCACGTCATTCACCTGGTTTTGTTGTGACTCCTTACTTGACTAGACCAGCTTGTTCTCTGACACTCTTCCTCTGAGTCTCTCCTCTTGGAGAAAAGGATTTAGATACACATTTGGAAGTTACGATGTTCCCTCATAAATGAACATAGTACTAATTAGCTAAAGCTGAAGTCCAAACACTTTGATGAGGGAACATGGGCTAATAATGCTAAAGAGGAAAATATGCTTTTAACTGGGCACATTTAAACTGCAAATTAATTTCTGATAATTAAGTCTTCCTGTTCTGTAGTGGTCAGATGATTAACAAATATCACCACAACTAATGCCCTTAGTTCACCTGTTAAATAACTTAATGAGCAGCACTATGCAACTCTTTAGTGTTGCAATGGTAAGAGAATGAATTTTTGATTTACCTTATCCCTCTACTCCCAGCAGACCAATGAGCAATTGTCACCCGTCCTTTACATCTTCGGTTAATTGTTCCTGATACGCTGTGATTTTCTTTTGTGTCAGTGGTTCAGTACTGTAGGTTGTATGCTCACCTCTGCGGCAGGAAGATCAGAAGGGCGTGGGTTCTAGTTACACACCAGGAACTTGGGCTAATACCCAATACTGATAATGTCATGTAGCACTGGCGGTGCTGCAGTGTTGGGGCTCTGTCCTTCAGGTAACATATTGAACGGAGGTTCGTTCTGCCTTTCTCCGGTGGCTGTCCAGGTGGAAGTTAAAAACCCCATGGCACCTATCATAAGCGTAGGGGATTTTCTCACTTGTCCTGACCAAAAGTCCCCTGTCAATAACACTAGTCTGTGTAACCCTCCCCCCCCCGTATGTACTTGGAAATGAGCTGTCACAGCAAAGTGTTCCTTTCTGGATATTCAGTGACACATAAATGGTGGCTTTGTGGTGCTGAGTAGTAAAGCGCCACTTTTGTTCTCTGGAGACCTGGGTTAGCACCCTGAGCCTGCAACTTCCGGGATAGAGGCCGTCAAGAAGGGTACAGAGCATCTAATGGATGCTGTCCTCCCGGAGTGGGGTCAGCATAGCACCACTGTCTGAGCGACACCTGGTGGGGCATAGTGGATGCACTCTTGCAAAAGGAGGGAGCTCACGCTGCTTGGGATCCCACTTCCAGGAGCATTGCAAGCGTGCTTGCTCAGATAGAGGCAAGTGGGTGGGTTCAGTGGGGTAAAAAAGTGTCATTGGCAGCAAGATGACATGTGGGGCTGTCCCACTCATGTTTGCCAGGCACTCTGAGTCTAGGAGGAGACTCAGAACAGGAGATGGTCACAGTTACCTCTCTGAAGGCAAACACAATTGCAATAAAAACAATGTTGTGTTAATAAAGACAAGCATTTGTCAATGCCGAACGTTCGCTTGCAGGTATTTGCAGTGGTGTTTGGCATGTATGGTGCTTTACCCTAATGCCCTGTGCGATTGCTGGTATTTGCACAATAAATTGTCAGCATGATCTTTTTGTTATCCCCATTGTGCGCTACATAGGCGGAAACACGTTTTGGGCAGGATGTGAAAAATGACAGCTGTATTGCTTATAAGGAAGTGGTAAAATGCCAATGTTGAAAATCTGGAGTGGAAATATTGAAAATTCGCAAACCTACGAGAGTGCGTGGGAACTGTGCAATGCACGCTCGTAAAACAGCCATTTTTAGGAATTTGTTCACCAAATTTTTAACATTGCCATTTTAAAACCTGTGCTAATGAACAGTGTCACTGTGATTTTCTTACTGTGTCCCATACATTGATTTTGCACGCTGACTGCGCCATTGTGCACAACATGGGGGGAAAGACGTTTTGGGTAGGATGTGAAAAATGACAGCTGTACTGCTCATAAGGAGGTGTGGTAAAATGGCAATGTTGAAAATCTGGAGTGAAAATATTTGAAATTCGCAAACTTACGAGCGTAAGTGTGAACTGCTGCAACGACTCGTCAGAAACAGTTATTTGTAGGAATTTTTTGCCCAATTTTCAACATAGCCATTTTAAGATCTCTGCTCATGAACAGTGACACTGTGATTTTCTTAATGTGTCCATACACTGAGTTCAAGACACCACTGGTGCTATCAGCGCCACATGGGCGGAAACACATTTTGGGCAAGATGTGAAAAATGACAGCCGTAGTGCTATAAGGAGGTGTGGTAAAATGGCAATGTTGAAAATCTGGTGTGAAAATATTGAAAATTGCAAACTTACGAGCGTCCGTAAGAACTGCGCAACGCAGACTCATAAAACAGTCATTTTTAGGAATTTTTTCACCAAATTTTCAGCACAGCCATTTTAAGACCTCTGCTCATGATCAGTGTCACTGTGATTTTCTTAATGTGTCCCATACATTGAGTTCGCACACCGACTGCGCCATTGTGTGCTACATGGGCAGAAACACATTTTGGGCAGGATGTGAAAAATGACAGCTGTATTGCTCATGAGGAGGTGTGGTAAAATGGCAATGTTGAAAATCTGGAGTGCAAGTATTGAAAATTCGCAAACGTACGAGCGTGCGTAGGAACTGCGCAACGCACGCTCGTAAAACAGTCATTTTTAGGAATTTTTTCACCAAATTTTCAACATAGCCATTTTAAGACCTCTGCTCATGAACAGTGTCACTGTGATTTTCTAAATGTGTTCCATACATTGATTTCGCACACCGACTGTGCCATTGTGCGCTACATGGGCGGAAACACGTTTTGGGTGAGATGTGAAAAATGACAGCTGTACAGCTCATAAGAAGGTGTGATAAATGGCAATGTTGGAAAATCTGGAGGAAAATATTGAAAATTCGCTAACTTACGAGTCTGCGGAAGAACTGCACAACGACACTTCAGAACAGTTATTTGATTTAATTAGACTTTTCTCGAATGATCACTGTCATGGCGCGGTCTGCCGTCAAGGGTGATTTCAAGACAGTGACTGCGCAGTGCCTGCGAAATCACCCTTCAGGCCCGAATAACGCCATGACAGTGACATCATTCATGAGAAGGGGTCCCAAAAACCCCATGTTGAAAATTTGGTGCAAAAATTCCAAAAAATGACTGAGATATGCAATAAGGTTGAAACCCCCCTATGTAGCCCATTATACAGCTTACTAGCATTTCCTCAGTTTGCGGTCGGCTTTGCAGAGTGCAGACGTGTTCCCGGTCCACCAAGATCGTCGTGCCGGAGTCCGGGTAAGTATGGGGTGGGGTGTGGGGAGGCTGGTGCGCAGTGGGTGGGTGCGGGTTGTGGGAGGGTTGGGAGACGGCCCGGGACCGCTTTTGTTTTACAGGTTTAAACAAAAAAATGACTATGTGGGACCTTTGCCCGCTGGGGTGGGCTCAGCGTGGCAGAAGATATGGGGGGGCCGAGGGCCGATGGGGATTGGGCACCCTGTCGGCAAACTTCACAGCGGGGGCGAGGAGCCAGCGAGGATTGGGCACCCCCATCGGCAAACAACCATCGGTTTGCTACGCTAGTGGGCCTCCCAGCGTGGCAGCAGGATGGCTTGAGGGGGACCGTGGAGCCGAAGGGGATTGGGCACCCCGCTGACAAAACAAACAACCTTTGCCACTCTGGGGTGGGCTCCCAGCGTGGCAGAAAGCTTTGGGGGGCAGCGTGGCGCGCAGGGGGAGCGCGTGATGGAGGGGACAGCAGCGGCGCCTTTGAAGCAGGAACACCACTGAATATTGAGCCCTGCACCCATTGGTAGGACCGCCACACCTGCTCAAGGGAGCAGTGTATTGGTGGAGAGGCACACTCCAAGTGTATGCTACTCTCCCAAAACGTTCCTTGCACATGCGCGCAAGCGAACGTAAAAATGACACATAAATAATCTGATACTGTAAGTGCATTTACATGCTTGAAGTTTTTCAGTCTAATACGGTACAGATATGACTGATTAATAATGCACGGATGCAAATTAACAGTAAGATAACACAGAGTAGTATGGTTTGGTCATTGAACTCTTGTATTTAAAGTGTAATTCCATATCTTGAAAAGAACTGTCTTTCCCCTTTAGTTTCACAGTATTATAGAAATAAAGGGCTTGCATGATGTACAATTTTTGGTTTAAAACTATACTCCATTTTAAATTTCCACTTTTCATTTTTCAAGGGTGTGCCAGGACCAGGGCAATACGAAATTAAAGGCCAGTTTGAAAAAGACAACCTGATCCAAGAGGCATTAGAGATGCCACGTCCTCCATTTCTTTCTCAAGCTAAAGTAAGACAATTTACTGGATGTTGCAGTTAGCATAGTTCTTTAGAAGCCTGGTTACAACATGATGTACAGTACTTTATAAGAGTGTTATATTTTTGGTGTATAGTTGCAGAAATATACTTTCCCAGAGGAGCACCGTGACTTTGGTGAAGTAAGATATTTACTAGCAATATTTATTACTGAACAGAAAAGCTTAACAATGGAAATGCAGGTTTCTGATTCTCACAGAATTCTGTTTTTTATTTAGGGTCAAGACCTGAATGTTTTTGAAATCATTAGTCATTCTTCTGATCTTACTTCGAGATACAGCTCTTGCAGCAGGTTACACCATTCGGACTGAAGCCGGCAGGCGTCAGGACCCCACGGAAAAATTCTAGCTAGCTATCTTCAGCGGGGACTGCCCCCGACGTCGGTCCCGCCTCCGACATCAGACATAGTACAAAAGGGGGCGGTCCCGCCCGATTCCCCAGTTCTTTCCCGCCGTCGACTTCCATGTCTCGACCCTTCGGTTCAGTCTCTAGCACGCGACGCATGGTTAAGTTCTTTCCTACGGGAAATTCGAATTTCTTCAATCAAGTTTTTCTCTGATGTCCTCTCCGACCTCCGGTCACTCCTCGAAGTGTGCTTGTGGGAAACAGATCGCCTTCAAGGACCCTCATGCGGCCTGCGTCCGGTGCCTAGGCCCAGACCACGACACCCGGGCCTGCTCCTTTTGCCAGGGTTTTAATAGCAGAACCCGGATCCGTCACCAGAAGGCCCTTCAGGCTTTTTTGCTGGAATAAAAGCTTAAGACCATGTCTTTCAAGGGGGACTCTTCAAAAAATGGCCCACAAGCACGCTGAAAAACTCACGAAGCTCTGGTTCCAGGTCCGACCGCTCCCCTTCCAGGGCCAGCTCTCAGCCTCCCCCTGCTGCGGTTAAGAAGTCTTCCTCTTCTCAGGCCAAGACTGCCAGACCTTCCTCATCCTCCAGGGCCCTGGTCAAGTCTGGGGATCGCCACCATCACCATAAGTCGGGTTCCCGCCTTTCTGAACCCGCGTCAAGGTCGGCTCTGCCTTGCCTCCTACGCCAAGACCTTGGGCTTACCTCTCTGAAGAGACCGCAGGACCCGGCGCCCGATGCGCCCGTGCGTCATCCTCTCGCCACAGATCCTCGAGCCGCCATAGTAGACGACCGCCGCCGGCAGGCCAACGCTTCATCGACGCTGGTAGGGGGGACCGCACCCGCCCTATTGAGAAGAGAACTCACGCCCCGACCGACGCCGGTCAGGAGACCATCACCGAGGAGGAATTAACTCAGCCCGAGGACCAGATGGGCGCACTCGGTCCTGTCGAGACGCCCAGGAACCTCGCCATTACCCGAGCTCCCTTGGAGCCGACGCTGACCGACAACCGCCCACCGCGCCCGGACCGCTGCCGGGCCTTTCCATGGTAGAAGTGAAGGAGCTGTTCACTTACTGGTGGGACACTATAAAGAAGGACATGGTTCCCACTCCACCTCCTCTTCCTTCTCCTCTTCCTCCTACACCGATTATGCCTCCGGTTCCTGCGCCCCCCTTCCCATCGGGGTCGGCAGGCCGACTACCTCCTCCCTGGGAGCACAGAACACCTCCAAGGGGGAGACCAGACAAACGGAGACCTCCATCCAAATCCTCTTCCTCTCCATCCCTTCTCCGGATCCACGCGAGATGCCAAAGTCTCCTCCGGATGACCCTTCATTCTCGGATATTATGAGACACATCCAAGAGAACATGGGATGGGATGTGGAAGAGCTAGACCCCGAAAGGCTACGCCTTGCAAAGTATCTTCGGCAGAAGGACCCCAAGCCTGTGGTGGTGCCACCCTTGGTAGACACTTTCGTGACGTCACCAAGGCAGTGTGGAAGCGTCCACATTCGCTCCCGGCGATGCCGAAGAAAGCTGATCACTTGTACAAGGCTCCCAGGGAAGACCAGTACTTGACTCAGCAGCCAGGCCGACTCTCTGGTCATAACAGCTCACATGACCGTCCCAGAGACCAAGAACATCTGAGCACCCTGCCACCGACCCAGAGTCCAAACAGCTGGATGCTATGGGCAGGCGCACGTATGCTTCCACTACCTGCGCCATCAGATCCCTGAATTACTTGACCACATGATGCAGTTCCAAAATGCCTTGTGGGAACAGGGTCTGATGCGCTGAGAAACTGCCGGAGGTGAGCAGAAGGAGGAAGATGCTTCAGCTCCTTCGTCACGAGTTCGGACATGGGAACCCAAGTGCTCTGAGAGCGCGTATGACTCAGCGGACTCCTCAAGCCCGGCAGCAGCTTCAGGCGTATGCATCCGGAGACACTCTTGGTTGCAGCTGCCTCTGGTTTACCTCGGACGTCCAGAAGAATATCATGGACGCCCATTCGAGGGAGAAGTCTTGTTTGGTAAGCCCTCAGAGAAGATTATTACCAAACTCCAAGAGGCCGGGAAGGCGGTGAGGTCGGTTCAGGCCATGTACCGACCCAAGCTTAGTTCCTTTCGCAGGAACCAAAGCCGATTTCGTGGACGGACGCAGAGGCAACAGTCCCGCCCTCCACAACAGAGGAGCTCCAGCTTTGAGGAGCCTAGGAAACAACCCACAGGCCGGGCTACAGATTTCCAAGCCGGCCCAGCCAGTGGGACCTCAGCCGCCACAGCCTGACTCCTTTCCGCCCCCGCCCTCAGGATCAACGGGAAATCACGGTCGTGGGTTGCATTGCGAACTTCCTGCCGGGATGGCAGGCTATAACCACCGACAGGTGGGTTCTTCAGTTGGTCGGAAGAGGCCACTTTATAGAATTCGCAGAAAAGCCACCCTCGAGGCCTCCTTTGCTCTCCCGGTATCTGGGTCAGCACAAGTCTCTGATATGGCAAGAAGTACTCATGCTCTTGCAAAAGGGAGTGATAGAGTACGTCCCGGAGAACCAGAGAGGACAAGGATACTATTCCCACTTCTTCCTGGTTCCAAAGAAAACAGGGGACCTCCATCCGATTCTGGACCTCAGCGACCTCAACGTGTCGGTCACATACAAGAGATTCCGCATGGTGACTCTTCCGGGTCTCATTCCCATGCTGAAGCAAGACGCCTTCTTACTGGCTCTCTAGACATGCAGGACGATACCTGCACATCCCTATAGCTCAGGCGCACAAGGGGTTCCTGCGCCTCGAGTTACTCGACCACCACCTTCAGTTCCGAGCCCTTCCATTCGGACTGTCATCCACACCCAGGGTCTTTACCAAATGGCATGGCAGTCATGGCAGCGTCTCTAAGGAGACAGGGCCATTATGTGTTCCCGTACCTGGATGATTGGCTTCTCATGGCCGCCTCCAGAGAGGCTTTGTTACGTGCGATCCAGAGCACCCAGGACCGGTTCCGATCTCTGGGCATCCTAATCAACCACGAGAAGTCTCTCCTGGTACCATCGCAGAAGCTGCAATTTATAGGCGCAGTACTGGACACCGTTCAGGGAAGAGCATTTCTTCCAGACGACAGAGTGGAGCGCATCAGATCCCTCATCAGGGAGTTATCGTCGAACAAGACCGTCCCTGCCAAGTCGGTCCTTCACTTGCTCGGACACATGGCTGCGGCCATTCCTACCATCCCTTTCGCAAGGCGCCACATGCGGGTAACTCAGTGGATGCTCAAGGTGCAATGGGATCAAAGGCAAGACCACATGCAGCATCCGGTCAGAATCACGAACACCGTGATTCGAGACTGGCAGTGGTGGCTAGACCCAGGGTCACTCTCCACGGGCGTCCCGTTTATAGCGCCGTCCCCGGAGATAATCCTCACCACAGACGCCTCAGGTCTAGGGTTGGGAGCACACCTGGATGGGGTGAAGTCCCAGGGTACGTGGACCCCTCTGGAGGCTCATCTCCATATCAATGTCCTAGAGATGAGGGCGGTCCTTTATGCCCTGCAGGCCCTTCAGTCAGAAATCCCACCGAGTAGTCTCCTGCTTCAGACAGACAACACGGCAGTGATGTATTACCTCAACTAACAAGGAGGCGCACACTCTTAACCCCTTCGCAGGGAGGCCATGAGGGTGTGGGATTGGGTAATCCGACACGGTGCGAATCTGATCACTGTACATGTTCCCGGGGTTGACAATACGATTGCAGACAGCCTGAGTTGCTCCCAGGCCAGAGTCCATGAGTGGGAACTTCTTCAAGAGGTAGCAGAGGATCTGTTTCTTCGATGGGGAACTCCAGAGTTGGACTTGTTCGCATCCCCATCCAACGCAAAACTGCCCAATTTTTGCTCGCTAGATCCAGGGCCTGGTGTTTTCTGGCAGACGCTGTCCTCTCCTGGGCTGGACAGATTCCTCTACGCTCTCACTCCCTTCCCGCTGATCCAGAGAGTTCTCTCAAACCGCGCAGGAGCATGCAACAATGATCCTGGTGGCCCCTTTCTGGCCCAGACAGATCTGGTTCCCTTTGCTAATTCAGCTATCCCGGGAACCTCCGCTCCCGTTGCCATTCAGCTCCCATCTCTTGTCTCAGGAGGAAGGTTCACTGGTCCACCCAGACTTATGCTCACTGAACCTGCATGCATGGCTCCTAGAGACACAGCCATCTTGCGTCACGGGGTCTCGCAAGAGGTTGCAGAAGTTCTTTCTGCAGCCAGAAAGCCGGCAACGCATGCGACATATGTCATGAAATGGCGCCGTTTTTGTTTAGGTTCGCGAGCACGCGATTTTTCCTCTTTAGGTTGCCCGTGGGAGTGGTGTTGGACTACCTGCTCTCCCTTTTCCGTTCGGGCCTAGCCTACTCCTCTATCAAGGTGTACCTCTGTGCCATCTCTGCCTACCACCTTCCGGTTGGACATCGCACAGTGGCACAATTAGATGCCTCTCGGGAATTTTTGAGAGGGGTGTTACATCTCTAGGCCACCGATTAAGGACCCAGTGCCTCCATGGGATTTGCTCTTTGTCCTGGAACAACTCACGCTTCCCCCCTTCGAACCTGCCACGGATTGAGAGCTGCATTTTCTGTCGTGGAAAATGATGTTTTTGGTTGCTGTTACCTCAGCGAGAAGAGTTTCTGAGCTTCACGCCTCATGTGCAAAGAGCCTTATTTAGTTTTCCACCGGGACAGAGTATCCCTGAGGACGAATCCAAAATTTTTGCCTAAGGTGGTCTCTACACTCACTCTCAATCAGGATATTGACCTGCCGGTCTACTTCCCGAATTACTCTAATAGAGGAGAGGCACTGCTCCACACCCTGGATGTTCACCGCAGCTTGAGGTATTACCTCAACAGAACTAAACTACTTCGTAGTTCAGAGCAACTTTTCGTTTCCTTTTCTGAAAGGATGATGGGCCAACCAGTATCCAAACAGTCCCTGTCTCGCTGGCTTGTCCAGTGTGTTTCATACTGTTATGATATCAAACAAAGCCCCTCCCGGTACAGTCCGGGTCATTCTACTAGGGTGTGGCCACTCCTTTGCAGCCTCCAGACATCTCTCCACCTCTGCCATATGTGCTGCAGCCACTTGGAGCTCTGTGCATACATTTATCAGGCATTATAGCCTGGACATATTCTCTCCGGCGAAGAGCCGGCTTAAACCTGGCGGTGCTACAGGTCTCCTGTCCTAGATTCAGGACCCGGAATGTATTTCCTAGTTTCCTCCTCCCAGAATGTTGGCAGCATTACTGCTTGGGAATCAGTCCTAATGGTGTAACCTGCTGCAAGAGCTGTATCTCGAAGTAAGATAGTACAGTTACGTAAGATCTTACCGTAACAGTAGATCTTCGAGAACAGCTCTTGCAGCAGGTACCTTCCCCCTTGGAGGAGGCATAGCTTTCGCCTTTACTATCAGGGTTTTCCTTTGACTTCTGACGGTGGATCCTCGGTCTCCCATTTCGATGTCAGCCTGCGGCCGAAGTCTCCGGCGGAGAACTGGGGAATCGGCGGGATCACTTTTGTACTATAAGTCTGATGTCGGAGGCGGGACCAACGTTAGTGTCCGCTGAAGATAGCTAGCTAGAATTTTTCTCAGGTCCTGACGCCTGCCGGCTTCAGTCCTAATGGTGTAACCTGCTGCAAGAGCTGTTCTCGAAGATCTACTGTTACGGTAAGATCTTACGTTACTGTACTTTCTGGTGTTAAAGTTCCTGTTTTGCAGTATATGACTTGGTCGTAATGGATAATGACACAAAAGGATGTTATGTCACCCTGTGCTGTAAAAATGCCTGAGTAGGGGTTTCGTGTATAACTGATTTTTTTTTTTTATTACCTTTTAGTATGTTTTTTAACCTCTGTGTTTACACTGCTGTAACTTCTGATACAAAGTGATACCTGTTGCCATATCACGTATACCAGCTGGCTTCCTGTGCGCTAAATATTCTAATGAGCACTGCTGACTAATGGCTGAAGTTGGCAATGCTTATTAGCTTATTGAATGTATAAAATTAAGGAGGCAGTATAGCGCAGGGGTTTAAGGCTCTGAGCTGCAAAACTGGAGATGTGGGTTTGAATCCCACACCCCCCACTTACATACTGTGTGACCCTGAGCAAGTCACTTAACTTCCTTGTGCTCTCAGGTTGCACCTGTAAACAAGCTTTCAGCTTAGTGTGTCTCTCCTGGTAAAAAAAAAAAAGGAATCCAGCTGATGCGTATGAGATGGCTATGGGCATCAGGTTGTATTGGATGTTACGGCACTGTAAGTATAGAGGATAAAAAACATACTAAAAGGTAATAGAAAAATTCCAGTTATGATCAGAACCCCAAATTGTGTGCTCTTGCAGCACAGGGAATAACAAGCATTTGTCAATGCTGAATGTTGGCTTGCTGGCATTGGTAGTGCAGGAGTTAGAGAGACGCATAATAGGAATGGCAGTGAAGTAGTGAACTGACGCTGACACCACCCCCACCCTGCAGAGAGTGACAGGCATTGGGATGTGCCTTTGGGTTGTCAGCCATAATGCTCACGCCATTTCACCTCACCCTACCCCGCAGACACTGACAAGTGTCACGGTGTGCCGTGGGGTCTACAGGCCTTATGCTCACCCCCATTCCATAAGGAAATACGCTGAGATGGGTGCAATATAGGAGAATGGGGTGAACTTTGGGGCTGAGTAGTCCAAGGCACACCTCAATGCCTGTCACAGGTTGCAGGGTGGAGGTGGGGGTCGAATGGTGTGAGCATTACAACCGACAATGCCAAGTCACACCCCCTGACGCCTGTCAGTCTCTACAGGGTGGGGCATTATGGTTGGAAACCCTAATGCCCCAGGCATTTGTTGGTATTTTCACTCCAGATTTTCAACATGGGCTTTTTGTGACTCCACCTCATGAACAGTGGCACTATGAGTTTGTTAACCGAAAGGTGATTTCACACAGCGACTGTGCCATTTGACGCCACAGGTGTGAAAACACATTTCGGGCAGGATGTGAAAAATGACAGCTGTACTGTTCATGAAGAGGTATAAAAAATGGCAATTTTGAAAATCTGGAGTGAAAATATGAAAAATTGGTGAATTCATGAGCGTGCGGGGAAACTGCGCAACGCACACCCGTAATGCAATTATTTTGAGGATTTTTTTAACCAAATTTTCAGCATAGGCATTTTGGGAACTCCGCTCATGAACAGTGTCACTGTGATTTTGTTACTCTGTCCCGAACATTGATTTCCCACAGCGACCGCACCATTGTGTGCCACATGTGCAAAAACACATTTTGGGCAGGATGTGAAAAATGGCAGCTCTACTGTTCATAAGGAGGTATAGAAAAATGGCAATGTTTAAAATCTGGAGTGAAAATATGAAAAATTGTTTAAGTCACAAGTATGTGTAGAAACTCCGCAACGCACGCCTGTGACGCAATTATTTGGGGGATTTTTTAACCAGATTTTCAACGTAGGCATTTTGGGACCTCCGCTTATCAACAGTGTCACTGTGATTTTGTTAATATGCCCAGAACATTGATTTTGCACAGCGACCGTGCCATTTTGCGCCACCTGTGCGAAAACACATTTCAGGCAGGATGTGAAAAATGACAGCTGTACTGTTCGTAAGGAGGTGTGAAAAAATGGCAGTGTTGAAAATCTGGAGTGAAAATATTAAAAATTGTCAAAGTTATGAGCGTGTGTGGAAACTGCGCAATGCACGCTCGTAGCACATTTATTTTTTGGAATTTTTCCACCAACATTTGCAAGATAGGCTTTTTGGGACCCCGCCTCATGAACAGTAGCACTGTCATTTTGTTAATCAGTCCCAAAAGGTGAGTCCACACAGAGATGGCGAAATGACCTTGTTGAAAATTTGGAGGCAAAATTCAAAAAATACTGCAACATATCCACCTAAGTTTAGACCCCCATTTATGCCATTATACAGCTTACGGCATTTCTTTGGTTAGTAGTGGAGCTTTGAAGAGTGCAGACGTGTTCCCACTCCACTGAAGATCGCAGTTCTGACCTCCAGAGGTAAGTATGGGGTGAGGGGGTGTGGGGAGGTGGGGTGCGCAGGGGGGGTGCAGGTTGGTGGAGGGGGCTGCCACTGACAGCAAGGGATCGTTTTTTTTGTTTCAGGGACAGAAAAAAAAAATAACACTGTGGATGGTTCTCTTTCTTACAGGTGAAACAAAACAAATGTTGAGCTCACTGGGGTGGTGACTTTCGGGGGGGTGATGTTGGCCACACTGGGGTGGGCTCCCAGTGTGCCCCACAATGGGGGTGGGGCAGGAGCATGCTGAAGCAGTCAGCTTTCCTTAAACAGAGGCACACTGGGGTGGGCTCCCAGTGTGCCACACAATCTGGTGAAGACATGCCAGGATCAGCACCCCAAGCCAGCTTTCTTGGGATTGTGTGCCAGACGCCGGCTAACTGCCACCGCCATGTTTGTGTAAATCTTTCACAAGGAAAGGCATATTGGGAGGCATGTTATCTGTGCCGCTGCATGACGAGCTTGTCTGTGATTGCAACAGTGCTTTCCTTACAAGTTGTGTCCACTTTACATAACGCTTGTGTCAGCGCTAGCATGCTGGCTTATTGGGGAATGAGGGACACACCTACTAAAGTATGCCCTGCATTCGCCCACACTGACACACCTCTGAAATGTGCTTCTAGCACAAGATGTTGCTTGCGCACGCGCGCAAGCCAACATAATAAACACTAAAACACAAACAACCTTAGTGCGCAAGCACTGAGGCAAGGGTTACCCCAAAGGGTATTGGCCAGGAAGCCAAGTTTCAAAGAAATACAAAATCACACATACCCCCATAATGCAAAGCATCATGGGCTGTATATGCAAATCTGTTTTCCTTTAAGGAATGATTGAGCTTTTCCAGGTTACTGCTTTGGTTTGCTCATGTATCAGCAGCTATGATTGGCCAAGACCCATCTCATGACCATTCAGCAGTATTGCTTAATGGACTGTTGCAGATTTTAGTTTATTTTTTCAACTTTTCATTGTAAAAGACCGATTTTATAAGTCTAGTACCACACTCCAGAGTGTTCATTAAGCTGTAATCATCACACTTGCAAGGTGGTTGAAGACACCCAAGGTGCACAGTGATATTGCTTAATGCAAACCATGTCAAGTTTTATTGCTTACTTCCACTATCTAACCTAATTGTGTTGGATTGACTGACACCAAAATGAATAGTCGTAGGTATTTTGCTGGTTACTAAAACCATACAGAGACTGTTAAAAGTGAAAAAAAATATATATATATATTTTACAGGAACCTAATTTGAGACTGAGAAACATGCCTTCCTCTGGTACAAAAGGGGGCATTCCTGTTGTAGTCTGTGAACAGCCAGCATTCGGCATCTACAGTCCATGCGGAGTACCCCATCGGAGTACTTTTGACCAAGTTTGAATGCATGCCATTTGGTAAAATCTAACAGAAACCGTGAAGAGCTTATGTAGAAGCCCTTTGTAAATGTTATTAACAAACCATAGTAAATATTATAATACTTTGTAAATAGCCACGGTTATTTGCACTTGACTCATGCACTGTTCACCTAAATAAATTCCATTTTGCAGTATCTGACTTACGGTATCTGATGTTTCTCCACAGAGATACTAAAAGTCAGATACTGCAAACAATTATTTAGGTGAACAGTGCATAAAGCTCCCGTAATGTATTAACAATGCCGCTATTTACAAAATAATATTTCTACGTTTGTTAATAACATTTACCAAGGCTTCTCTGTAAGCCCTTCCCTGTTTCTGTTGGATCTTACCATCTGACATGCATTCAAACTTGGTTGAAAGTACTCAGATAGATCCATTTCATCCAGCTCCAACTATGTAGCTCCTGTCTGCTGCTTGTATCCGTGCTGAGGGGGTCAGTTGCTCATGGATCATGTGCCTGGCCAACCTAACTGAGTCACCAGTTCCTACAAATGAATCAGAGACCTCTCTGCTAGTCTGCTTCCCCCTTGGAGCATAGTTCATTCAAATGTAACCTGGCATTCAGCGACACCAGGTATTGCAAATATGACACTGCTAAGTGTGCCTGTTATTGAGGAGACAGAAGGGGAATTGCTCACTTGCTGGCATTATTTATCATCTTCACCTTAAAGTTAAACTGAGCAAGTTATTGAACCTGCTCATTTTTTGGGGGGGAAATCAATAATGACATTTTTTAAAAGAACATACTCCACAGATCTCTACAAAACAAATAATATATACATATAAAATGACTGGGAGATAGGCCGGCCCGGTGGCGCTGAGTATTGAGGCACTCGACGCCACACCTTGCGCCACGCTGGCGACCCAGGTTCGGGAATGAGCCTGGGCTGCTGGGGATCAGCAGGAGAGAGGAAGGATCGAGCATTCGGAGGACAGCTCTCCTTCCTCAGGGGGCTCCAGGGACTATGCCCGGCACCGCAGTGACCTCCGATGGAGACCGGAGGTACAGCAACGCTACAGGGCTTAGCTGGAGGGCTGCGGAGCCATGACAAGATGTTCCCTGGTGTCATAGCACGTCGAGGCTCTGCCTGGGGGGTTGGGGGTGAGGGCAGAATGAGGAAAAATACGGAAAAACCCTCCACCTCCTGATAGGTGATGGAGGGTACGGGGGGAGGTCGGTCCACCACGCGCAGAGTCAGGTTTCCTCTTGCCTCCTGTGTGCTCCCATCCGCCATGCTCTGCCAGACTAGATTCATAGATAGAGTGCCAGGAGGAGTTTGTCTGGCGGTCCTGCCTCGGGGGACTCAGAGCTGGGGGGGCTGGGCGGCAGCAGCGGCAGATGGAAGGGGTGAGAGGGGCTTCAGACGGGCAGGATAAGGACCAGGACCCTGTGTGACCACTCCTGAAAGAGTTCAGGTAAGTGGAGTGAGAAAGAAAGATGTAAAAAAAAAAATGACTGGGAGAAATCCAAAAAGTGGATTGGATGAAGCAGCAGCTAACCTGCAATGCTATCTCACTATATGATCATGGACCAGAATTAATGCCTAGGCCAAGATCAGGCAAAGCAAAACACTTGTGGATCATTTTTATAAATACAAGAATAAAGTTAAAGATGTGATATATAATAGGATGTTGCTTCTTCTCAAGAGAATGAAGGCACTCTGTTGTGCCTTGTGTCTCACAGCGCACCCAAGGTGTGATGGTATGTAAGGGATATCACATGACAGATTGTGCGATCCTAGGCAAATATACCCACATCTTGAGCATTTGTTAAGCAAGAGGTACACTTTAACTGCTCAAGAAGTTCATATATTCCCTAAGACTGCAAACTCTGAAGTATGTGATCCCGCTTATAAAATGGACACCAGAATAAAAATGAATAAAATTTATGTGTGTAACACACCCCTCCCCTCATCTAAGGGGAGGTTTGCTTTTACTAAGCTGCAGGGAGTGAGGGGGGGACAGTATTGTGGAGGGATGACTGGAATGGAAGGGGTTCGTGCCAGAGTCCCAGATTTGAGAAGGAAGGAGTTAAGAGTACACAAGGGCCAGCTTACGTGCCAAAAGGGAAAGTCAGATGATTTGAGAAGGCTGAGGCCTAGTATGGTCCCAGGAGGAGGAGGACCCTTAGGTGTACCCCCATAGGCTTCTCCCATCTAATGGCTTTTCGGCCTGAGGCAAGGTCGGAGAATAGGTTTCAGGACCATAGACAGAATGGGAGTGATCAGTGAGCATTCCTATGGGACAAGGTACAGTGAGTGGAGAGTGAGTGCAGGAGGTTAGAATGAATGGCACCACAATTCCTATAGATCATTGGGCTAAAATCCCACTGGCATGCACCCCTGCAAGTTAAGGTGTGGGCGGTAACCCTGCATGAAGAGGCTTGAGAGACTGGTGAGGGCACTGCAGGGTACTGATGCTGATACACCATGATCTTTCACGAATCAGTATCCATAGAGTCCCAGTCCTGGGTCTTAGACAGAGGTGCTAGGACCCTGGGGGAGCAAGTCATTTTTAGCCAGGGCATCAATACCAACTATTAATGCCAACATGTGTATGACCCCGTACGTTGCTGCGCACTTACCACTAACCAATGCTGATGGTCCAACTTACCTCAGATCTGTTTTTCTTGCTGTCATGCGTTCACCATGGGAGCGAGTTGTTGTTTACCTCAGTTCACCATCAAAGAAGGGTCAGAGAAAGATCCTCGTTTTCATCACTGTTGGTACAGTAGATATCTGCACCAAGGAGAGATATTCTGTGTTTCTGGCCAGTCTTAGACCCGACTACATATAGATTTCAACACTGTCTGCTTTTGCCTTGGCTGCCGCATGCTGGAAACCAGGTGCGTGAAGTTGGGCCATCCAGTCCCCATTTATGGAGGAAGGCACCGCTCCAGGTCAGGAGGTCCCCACTTCTCCTTGTTGCTCTTCAGAGTCGGTCCAAATACAGAGCTTTTCTTACTCCCACAGTGCTGGGATCAAGATGGAGTCTCCAGTAGTGGTGTTGGTAGACCATTGGTTCCTTCTGGGTGTCCGGTAGAGAATTAACCACAGCCTCTTTGCCCTGTGTAACAGGTCACCATGGGGTCAAGTCAGTGCCTTTCGCCTTGGTCACTTCTCCAGTGATGTTGAAGCTGACTGATGGTGTCACTTCAACTGCTGTCACCATTCATGGTGATGACTCCAGGAATGTTGAAGATGGTAGTGCTATCTCAAGGGTCAGTGTTGCTTACATGTCAGTGCTGGCTGACATTGGTGGAGAGGTAGTTGCTGATGTCGGTGTCAGTCATGGTGTCAATCTGGACCTCGGGGCTGTGAGCAACACCAAGAAAGAGGTCAGCGTTGGGCTTGATGTCAACCTCAGTGCCACTGACAGTGTCTGGGAGATCCTGGCGTAAGTACTACTGTTGACTCCGATATCATCACCACTAGCAGCGTCCAGTTGGAGGGCAGTGATATTGTTGAATTCAGGTCTTGTCCTGGTGATGGTGCAGGAGTTGATGCCAGACTGAGTTCATGCCTCATAGGGGGCCTTCTCAGTCACGGATGACTACCATGTATCTTGGGACTCCGGTCTGTAACCACCTCTGAGGCAGAGTTTCAGATGTAGGAGTCTCTACCTGCTCCTCCAGTAGGGTGAAGAGGCTGCAAGAGTCTCAGGTTTTCCCCAATGCATGGCTTCTGTGACATCCCAAGTTGTTCTCTTGTCCTCTAGACCTCAACCTCAGATGCCTCTGGTCTGGCTCGATAGGCTGGCTGCAACCCTTGGGTCTCTGGGCCCTTTGCCACAGGACCAGTAGCACCTCTGGATGGAGACTGTAGAAGCCTATTACATGGAGTCTGTCAGGGCCCATTTTGGGGCACCTTCCCCTGTTCTACATTTTCTACATTGGAGCAGTTTCCTGACTTCCTCTCCTTCAATATCCTCCTCAGAGGACTCAGAGTTTTCTATTCATCTACCCTCAGCTAATGAGTACATTTTGTACGGCAATGTGTAAGGGAGATGATGGAAGCACTGGGCATTCCCTATTCATAAGATGGAATCCCATTGCCCTGCCACTGGCTCATTGGAGTTCCCAGCACTGACACCTTGATCATTCCTCCCTGGCACAGAGCCATGGAGGAGGCAACTAGGGCACCTCGAAGGCATCCCTTTTCTATCCCTTCCATGCCCGAGGACCTCCTTATCATGCTCTCACCAGGCTAATTGGTGACTCACGTCATCTGACTCGTGGATTTAAGGGGCTTCAGACCTGGGAGTAGCTTTCAGCCACTGACCACTTAGTACCCTTCTAGTGCAGATTATAGGGGTTTCAAAGCACTAGGCAGAAAGGTTTAACCTCCACTAGGTCACTCCTTACCATATCCTTGCCTCAGACCCATATGGCAGCATGCCAGCACCACCTATGACTGCAGGTGCACAATTTGCTATCTGCAGTGCCTCTTAGTGGGTCAACTAGGTAGGCCATGGCCATTTAGATCAGTGTCCTGGAGGCAGCTCGGCACCATTTGAGGGTATTGAACAGTGCAGATGAGGTGATCTTCAGGATCATCGCATCAGATGTTTTTGTCAGACAGATGTCCATGTTGCATCATTCCTGGTTAGCACCTCTGGCCAAGTGAAGGGTGTTGAACTCCTAATTCTGGGGGCTAATTTTTTCTCCCTTCAGGTCAGGCGGGACCTTTTGTGGAACCCTCCTGCTCCTGTGGTTCAGGAGCCCCCACTTTATCCAGAACAGCCCTTGGTCCAGACAGACCAAGAAGAGCCCCCTCCTTCAGGTGCCTCCACCTCCCACATGCTGAATGCTGAGGCTCCCTGAGTCCCAGAGGTAAACAGGCTCCTCCCTAGTTAAAGGGAAGCTTGGCACACTGACCCAGGAGTGGGACTCTATAGAGAATACTGATTCTTGGAAGATAAGACAATTACAGTACTTATCATAGGTGTGGATCTTTCAGAATATCTTCCCCATGGAGCACCACTCGCTCTCCAACCATCTCTCTCTCTTTAAGATTCAGGCCTGATTTCTGACAGCTCACCCCATAGAGGATGCAGCTTTGCTGGCAGTCACTTTTTCCCCTCCTCGGGTGTTGTCCCCAACCTCTCCTGAGGGCTTGGGGATTTGTTCCAAAAATAAAATCTAAAAAAGAAGCTTTCTTCTTCTACCTGCTACTTCACTGCCCACTCTTTGCCCAGGGTCTGTCCTCTTTACCTAGGCTATACCCATTGTAGTTACTAAATGCAACACTGCACTACTTAGAGGTCAAATAAGTGGATTTTTCTCCTTCCTCATCTGAAATGAATGTGACTGTCGGGGAATCACATGCATTATCTTTACTACAGTGGGGTAAATTCCTGTTCACTTTTGTATGAAGCAGTGCCTTATATGTCCATCCAGTCCTTAGTACTTTAGCACCATAGGTGCTACTAGTAACAAACCAGCCAACTTGCTTCTCTGAATACTGGTGGAGCTGCTAGCCATTTTAGGAGTCAATTGAAACTTTATTTCTCTCTTCAGTCAGGAAACTGACTGTTTTCTTTAGTCTGTTATGGCATCCCTGACTAACTTAAAGAGCTGGTGACACGTTCAGGAGAACTTTAACAAAACATAATATTTAGGCACTGTCTAGCTTGTATTTCCCATTAGTTCTGTATCCCCCCTCCCCATTACTTATTACTGAGGTCATTTGCATTTAAACAGGATCTTTACTCCTGAACAGTTTTATCTATTCCTGCTGCTTTCTGCCTACCTGAAGTCATAGAGCACTGCTTGTGACCTCATAGTTACTTCTGTGGTAACAGATTGTGATGTTACAACAGATGATCATGATTTGAAATAGGGAGTAAGCTATAGAGGCAGATGAACTCAAAATGAACTCTCTAAGGGAGAGCAATCATATATTCACACACATATCTTTAGTAATAAATTATGGGAAGGAAAATATATAAAATATAAATTGAATGCAAACAGAATTGAACCGAATTGTTATGTTTTTTAAAGTTTTCTTTGAGGCGTCAGCAACTCTTTAAGGTACCTATCTACTCAGGATAGCCACTTCTCCCCCTAACATTACTTGGAAGGAGTGGTAATGGAGATTTCTATTATTATTTTAAAATCCATTAAAGACTACAGTAGTTCTGCTTGACAGTACCTCTTGTGCTCCAGGTTAACTTCTAGGAGACACTTTCAGAATGTTTTGGCTAAACCTGAGTTCTAGACCTAGCATAGAGCTTGAGCTGACACTTCTCTTAGGACTACAGCTTTGCCCTCTTCCCCTTGGTTGCCAAAAAGGTGGTGTCTTGCAGAAGAACCTGTGGGTAATATTAGTTTTAAGGGCCTGAATACAGTTCATTATCCACAATTTAGCAGTTCGCTGGAAAAGGCTGATTTGTCGGGCATCTTCAAGCTTAATCTCCTCCCACCATCCTGGGGGGGTATATACTCCAGCTCTGTCCCATAACATCAGAGCTTTGTTTCCACTTTAAGGGACAGGTCTCCTCCTTCCCAGCTCTACAGCTTCAGAGATATCCTTTTTCACAGTGCTTTCTTGGTGAATTTCTTCGACTAAATCATAGTCTGTTCACTGAATCTGTCTCTCAACGTTGATCAAAGATGGAAGAACAGAAGCAACTGGGTTTCAAGTTTTGTATCCAGTGCTGGCGAAAAAATGTTGGTCACTGATCCCCATGGTACTTGTTTTTACTGTTCAGAGAAGCAACATGATGTAGTGGGTTGCAGCTTATTCCAAGTGATGCTCCCTTCATTGCTGGAGGACTGGAAGGCAAGGCTCACCCTTGGTTAACCGTTGGATCAGGATTGACCTAAGGACTACAAGAAGGCATCAGCAGCTATGGGGATGGCTTCCAAGCTTGCGGCCCTTGAGGACGAGGCTTGTGCAGACATGGTGAGTTCCCCATCTGTCTTGGTGCTACTCAGCATCAGAGGGTCCTTTTCTGAAGACTTTCAGGAAATGTGTTGGGCCCTCCAGACCTTTGGGAGAGCCCTTCTCACTGGGACAAGAAGCACAAGCACTGCTGGCCTAGGTTATGGGTTTGGGAGTGAACATGTTCCTCCCACTCCACCAACTCCTCCTACCATTTGGCTTTGGTACAGGTTGAGAGCTCCTTGGTGCCCCTGTCAGTCTTGTCAACCTTGACCCCAGTTAGGCAGCGACCCCTAGTCAGTTAGGCAATCGAGATCTTCCTCGAGCCTGTTGACCAGTTGTTGGAGGAGCTCAGTGAAGAATTTAGTTACCAGACACCTGTTCCCCAGTCCTCATGCAAGAGAATGTGGCATAGCTCATGTCATCGACTGGGTCACTACAGAACCAGCATCTTCCAATGGTTGTGCCTCCAAAGCCTATGCTACCGAACCTGGCATGGCATGTGGTCCTCATGACCCTCTGTAGGCTCTGTCTTGACGTTGTTCCTTGGATTGAGGGTGACGCACCATTCGCACTCTCACTCTCATTCAACCAAAAGGTGCTGCCATCAATGCTCCTTGACCTCTTTGTCCTCAGGCGATGAGAGACACCAGTGCAAGATGCGTTGATGCTACAAGGAGCTTGTCTGGCAGCAATTCACCACTGTTAGGCAGGGTAGGACTCTACCCTCTGGATCCTCTGTCACCAGACAGCTGGCAGAGCCTACAGAGGGTAAAGGTGGACCACATGCCATGCCCTACAAACACTGGTGGCCATATGCCCTCCGCTAGTATGGGGTAGTAATGGTTAGCTATACCCTAATAATTAAACTGGTGTCCAACCACCTGGATCACTTGAAGCCTTGGCGGCGAAATGTACAAGCCAAATTTATCATAAACCTTTCTGCCAGAAAGGTCATCTTTATGCTCCTGCTCCTCTCTGGCAACATTCACTCGAACCCAGGCCCACTCACTTCAGCAGGCCCTGGTGTTCATAAAGTTAAAGACCTAAAAATAGCCTCTTGAATATCTGTAGTTTAACTGCAAAATTTGACCAACCACAGACATGGATGGCCCTCCATACCCCCGACATCCTCTGCCTAACAGAGACCTGGTTGACCAGTAAAATTAAAGATAGTGAAGTTGCCCTCAAAGGCTTCCAAGCATACAGGATTGAAAGAATAGGCAAGAGAGGCAGGGATGCCTCATCTATGCCAGGGACTCTCTGCAGTGCTCTGTCCTCCCTGGAGCCAGGGTGCCTGAGGACCATGAGATAATAGTGATAAAGGCACAGGTCGGTCAGAATGGCAAAACTCTTATCCTTGTGTAACCCCTAGGTGGCGCTATCCCAAGGGCTACTACCCCTGCCTGCGTGGCTAGCAGCAGGTTGAGGGGCCTAGGTTCGGTAACAGGTGCCTCCACCCAAAGGTCAGGGTTGGTTTGGGTCAAGCTAACCAGGCCACAGCCCTCTGGGACACTGTGACCCCTCTCTTTCCCCACTAGTGGCCCACACAATACACAATATGCACCTTCCCAACACCCCAGATATGCTTTGCACATACACTTATATTTGGCACTTACCCCCAGGACTGGTTCCTTCAGCTTGATTTTGGGGACCCCCTGTAAAATAAGGTGCTGCAGTACAACAGCAACAATGTTAATACCTTCAGCATAGACTGACACCACAGTAAATGTAAATTGCAGAAAAAACAGATCTGATTTATTCAGGGACTCTAACAAGGACGGGGGATAATCAGGTTAATTTGCTTAATCACACCAAGAATCACACTACTGTGCATGCAATCAGGTCCCACTCAGTCACACTCTCTGGGTACCCAGGATGAAGGGAAAGGCTAGCCAGGACTGTTGCCTGGGGCAGGCCGGCAATGCAGTTGGTTGGTACCCTATGATGGAAAAAGAACATGCACACACACAATTTGTAATCCGGAGCTGGAGGGCTCAGTTCGTGGAAAGAAAAAGCACAAGACAATCAGATGACACACTTTGATTTAAGAAAAGTTGCAGGGAGCTGCCCTGATAATTACTCATGGTACCCAGGCTAAACACAGGAGGGATGATGCATGTTCTGGATTGCCAGAAGGAGCAGGGTAGCAAGACAAGACCCTCGTGGCAGGGCCCAGCGACATGCGAAAGCAAGCGGATTCAGTCCGATGCAGCTGGGAACAGCTTCCAGCAGTTAGCACACAGTTTACAGGAAGGGGAATCTGATTGCGATCCCCTTCCAGCACATAGCACATTTATATGTAAAGAAAGTTTACTGTACCAAGCAGGCACTCCTCAGTCCTAATCGCAAAATCACTGCTAAACCTGGGAGCACTACAGCAACTAAAGTTCCTGACAAGCCGATCGCGTTCAGCAAAATCTTCGGTCTTCTACAGGGTGAGCCTGGTGATAAATCAGCAGCTTGCTTCGTTCTCTACAAATTCAGATTCAGTCTGAAAAAAGTCCTCTTCTCCCTCTCAGGGCAGAAAGCAGGCCAGAAGTCAGGCCTTCCATGATTCTCCCGCGTGAACTACTGCGCAACATGACCGCTCGAACTAGACGAACTCCTTCTCTCTCTCAGCTTCCAACTCAAATCTGTTCTTTCGGTCCTTCTCTGCTCATCGTGCCCATAACTTGGGGCACAACGAAATGTTCGGAGACATGGTCTGAAATAATACTCTCCTCTTTTCTCCCTTTCTCTCCATGCAGGAGAGCTGAATGCAGGAAGGCCAGACTCAACCTTCCCGCCGAGTCCCCACGCTTCCTGTGGGGCAGCAACTCCACGAGCTGCTCACTCTTCCAGGTCCATCTCAGTTCTGACCTTGGGCTGCAGGCAGCTGGGGAATTTCCCTCTGATCCAAAAGAGCCGGTTGGCTGATTCTCTTGTCAGTCACAACAGGCTCCCTCTATAGGTGCAAAAAGGTGCCAACAATCCAAAACTACAATTCCCAGAGTCTGGCACCACACAGTCCCACTTTAATAGGCTCCATTTTAGAGTCCTCACATACTGATTGGTACATTTCGGCAGTTCAGGACCAGAATGGTGGCGCTACACTGAACGGTTTGTGCTGCAAGAAGGCAGGTTAGGATAACTTACATTATCATCACTACCCTAAATGATTACCAGCAATTAGTTACATCTTTCAAAAGAGCTCCCTCTGCACAAGTAGTGATGGCAGAAAATGGAGCGATTATTCAGCAACTCGAGCAGGACTCAAGCAGGGAAACACACATACCCCCCATTTAAACCAATTATGACTGCAAGCAGGCAGCCCTTAAAGACGCAGAGGCGCTTAGGCACTCTTATACAATTTCTTTTTAAAACAACAGATACACAGGACACCAGCCTGGCAAAGGGTATTTAGGCACACCCAAGGAAGGCTTTTCAGTGACACCTATTTGTAGGGGGGTTACACCTGCCACAATCTACCTACCCCCCCCCCCAAGAAAGCCACAGCAGGTCTTCCCACAATTATGGACGTTATCAGCACCCTTCCAAAGGGGATGGAGGTCATCATTACCGGGGACTTTAACATAAACTGGGATAGAAAGGAGGCTGCCCCTTTCAGGGATCTCATAGCCACCTCCAACCTGACACAACTTGTCACCTGCCGCACCAGGCAGAACTATAAGACAGGAAACAGTATTCTCCTTGACTGGGTCCCAGCAAGCTCACCATCCCAGATCTCTGAGATCAAGATTCTCCCAGACATGCTAGGTGACCACCCCTCAATCACCTTCCTGTGATCTAATAAATTTACCAAAAGCCCACCCATCCTCATTGAAAGCAGGGTCTTGAGAAAGGGTAAACTTGGAGTCTTCAAATCAGCCCTTGCCCTACATGACTGGACTCCAATTGACCTGGTGCCTACCCTTGATCAGGCCCTTAGTTACTTCATTAAGGGCTTTAGCTCCATCTGCGACATCTATGCCCTGCTCATGAAAAGAACAATTTTGGGGCAGGCAAATGGTTGGATTGATGGGGAGCTCCTCTCCTACCTGAAAGAAAGAGACATATTCTGGGAGAAGGCCAGAAACACAGGTAGCAAGCATGACTACCAGTGTTACAGAACGTCCAGGAACCGCTGCACCAAACTAATCCAGCTTGCCAAAGCCAACTGTCATAAGGCCCAGCTTTGCAATTCTTGGGGTGATGGGAAAAGATTCTGGGATAACATCAAAAGCATCCTTGGAAAGGAGGACAAGAAGCACCCTCAGCTGCTCAATATCAGTAACACTCCCACTACAGACCCTCTAGCTATTGCGGAAGCCTTCAATAAGTCCTTCACTGATCTTACCCCAGTGCTACCACCTGCCTATTTTCAACCTGGTTTGAACCATTCCAACAACGCATCTACCGAGTGTTCTCACCTGACCTTCTACTTTAAAAGGGTGACAGGAAAGGAGGGCCTAACTATGGTCAAGAAAGTACTAGGTAAGACCAGACTGAGCAGTGATGGGATAGACATGAAACTTCTATCCCTCACCCTGGATATTCTTATAGTGCCCGTTACCACGGTGTACAATAAGTCCCTTGCCCTTGCAAAATTCCTGTTCAGTTTGGAAGCAGGCCCTAGTTACACAAGTGCATAAAGGAGACGACATATCTCTGGTAGCCAACTACAGGCCCATCTCTCTCCTCTCCCCCTTGTCCAAGGCACTGGAAAAGATTGTGGGAGGTCAACTCATCGACTGCCTCAATAAGTATAATCTACTATGCCCCAACCAGCATGACTTCAGACAAAATCACAGTACCACCACTGCCCTGCTGGACTACATAGACTATGCACATAAGGCCCTGGATTAAGGCAGACTGGTGGGGTCTGTCTTTATTGACCTCACCAAAGCCTTCGATACAGTCACCCACCCCCTGTTATTGATCCAACTGCAAAACATGAGTGTGGCTCTCAGTGTCCTTTGCTGGTTCCAAGACTACCTGATACGGAGAAATCAATGTGTTAAAATTGGGCAAACAGTATCCAGCGCAAGAGAGGTATCATTAGGGGTACCCCAGGGATCAATACTGGGGCTCCTACTCTTCAGCCTCTTCTTAAATGACTTTGCCACAGCCTGTGACACCAAACTCATACTATATGCAGATGCTGAGCTCCTGAGCAGCAGCACGTCTCAGGCTGCCCTACAATCTGAGCTGCAGAACTACTTCTCCAAACTCGAGGACTGGTTCTGTAGTCATAAGTTGCTACTAAACTACAAGAAGACCAAGGCCATGCTTATATCCAGCCCCCGCAATGAAAATAAGCACCACCCCCTCATCATCTCCAACTCATGCAGTGAGCCGCTGGAACAAGTCCACTTGTTCAAGTATCTGGGGGTCAAAATAGATGATACCCTCACATTTGCGCACCATATTGACTCTGGTCAAGACTGTCAATACCAAGATTGGTGTCCTGTACAGGCACAGGCAATACCTCTCTCCGGGGGCCCTCTGCCTCTCAGTCCACAGTTCCATTATATCTACTATTGACTATGGACTAGTGGTCTACGGCCAGCAATGGATACAGTGCTCAAGAGGGCTCAGACTGCACTCAATAAAGCCTGCAGACTCACCTTGGATGCTGAGCGTGGCACTCACACCTGTATTCTGTACAAACACACAAATTGTCTGTCATTAAGAAACAGGGTCAAATTCCAGATTTGCATCCTAAGGAAGAAGGCTTTATTGGGTAAAACACCACCTTGTGTAGGCAGTTTGATCAAGGCAACCAATTCATTACAGGTCATCAGGGGGCGGACTAAAGGGGCCTTGGCTATCCCCTTCCATTGCACCTCGTTTGGGCAACTTGAATTTGCTACTGGGCCCTCCGTGGATGAATGAATTCCCTGGGCACCTCTTGGCCACCAATTGTCTGGCCCAATTCAAAACTGAAATCAAACAGCACCTAATAACACTCTCTAAGTGCACCTGCCCCTAGGTCCAGCCACACCTGCTCTCTCTGTCCCCCAACAAGCACTAGGCAGGCCTCAGGTACCCCCTCCCTCTGTCTCTTCTCATGACTTGTCTCAGCAATCTGTTTGCGTCATGCTTCTTCAGCACCTGCCACCCCACCTTCCCCCTTCCTCAACTCCCAGTCCCGTGAGTTTCCCTAACAGTCATTACTTATACAAGTTGCCTGACCATGCCCCCTCACAACCCACCATTTACTCTAGCATGTCTTCTCCGCTCAGCCTCCCCTCACCCCCATTTCTCCCTATACCTTATCGCCCTTCCTCCCCCACCCTTCACGTGCACTGCAGTACGTACCTTCCTCTCTCTCGTACCTTCTCTCTTCACCCCACTGCCAGCTATCCCCATACTTCTGAACTACTGACAAGGCACTTTGTGGCTGCTTATCCACCCCCCCCCCCCCACAAAAAGTGTTTTTCTTGTTATTTTAACTTGTACCTTTTTTTTTCAATTTAACTTCTTTATTGGTTTTAAATTATAAACACAATAGTATTCATAACAGGTATGATACATAGATGCAACCATCCACTAGCATATATTATGGAAAGCTGATGAAAAAGAGAAAGGAAACCCCTTCCCCATCCCATTCTCCCTCCCTCCCTCCTGAAACCCCCCCTGGAGTGTGCCAATACACATTGTACAATACTTGAAAGAAATATTTGGTACATAGAAACATCTTGAGATGGACCTGGAAAAATTAAATGTTAATAACCTCAGTGCAGATATAAGACGTATAATTTGCCCCATTTTTTATCAAATGATGCCAGATTATTATGGGAGCCAGCAATCAAGCGCTCTGTCCTGAAGTAGGCTGAGAGGTCATTTAGCCATTCATTATAGGAGATAGGTAATTGATCCAACCAGTGTTTAAGCACTAGTTTTTTTACCACCATGGAAATTAGTGCCATGTGATATTTCCGTTCTTTAATCCGGATAGTGGTGTAAATCCCTACGATACAGATCTCCACAGTGAAGAGGTCCCTAGACCACGATATTGGGTCCAATTTCGGGATTGAATCGCATTAATGGCAATGATTTAGCACAGTCCCAGAATATATGTACTAAATTTCCTTCACTTTACCGCATCTGGAGCAATTAGAGTTGGGCAGGTGGCCAAGTTTGGCTAATTTTACTGGTGTGTAATATAGGTTATGTAGTATATAGTATTGGGTAAGTCGCAGTTTACCTTAGGAGATGTATGTATATAAATCTTGCCAGACTTTTGACCATTCAAAGACTGTTCCTGGAAGGAGAGAGGACCAGCTTTTGGAACCGGGTACAGGGTCAGTGTGTCCAGTGGAGAGGATATAGTTGTATAAGAGGGACAAGCAGTGTGGCTTGGAAGCTAGATCATGGAAGCCTTCCAATATAGGTTGAAGCTTAGATTCTAGGGAAGCAGTACCAAATACTTGTGCTATTAGGTGTCTCAACTGGAAGATCTTAAAATTATGAGAAGCATTTAGGCCAAATTTATGTTGGATTTTGGAAAAGGGGAGAAGAGACGAGGAGAAGTAGAGATCTGTTACTTTAACATTTTGTAGAGGAGGTAACCAAGAGTGTGCGAGGAGAGTGCCACCTACCTTAATGTTGGGGTTGAAGATGAGAGGTTGGGCGAAGTCTTGACAAGGTGAAAATTTGTAAGAGGAGCAAAACTGAGAAAAAATTTTCAGGGAGGTCCCAATTACAGAGTGGCCGATTGGGTCCAGCAACTTCTTCAGGGGAATATAGTAAATGGCAAGGAAAAGCAAGTGGTGTTATTGGGGGAGATCCAGGCTGGGGACAAGGCCATAATGATCAGCGAGCTCTTTCTAGTTGGTAGTTACTCCCGAGTGGAGAAGAGCGTACTATTTTCAGCAAAAGCTTCTGTACAAAGGCTATGACGTTGGGGTTCTCCTTGGTCTCAGGGAGACCCATTATCAGAATATTATTCCTCCTACTCCTACCTTCTAAATCCTCGGTTTTTAACTGCAGTTTTGTGTATTTGCTGTGACTGGGTTACTGGGTCTACTTTGTCTCTTCAGCATTCCAGTGAGAGGATCTGGCTTCTGTGTCCTCACACTTTTATTTAAATCTGCCATATCATGTCTAATAGACTTTATCTCTGAAGAAATTTCAAGCAATGTTTCTCTGAAAGGCAACAGTTCCTGTAGAAACCAATCTTCAGTAAGTGGAACTGGTTGTATAGATTCTAGGCTTTTGGAGTTGGAGGCTCCCCCTTGAGGCCTGGCTTTTTTAGGCAGCTTTTCAGGCGAGGGAGGAGGTGTGTATTTAAGCTGGGCCATCTTCATATCTGCATCCATCGCGGAAGAAATTCTCCCAATAACAACGAAAGTTGCAGTGATATCTGATGCTGGAGATGCCCTCTCTTCGTAATTTGTATTATTGATGAGATTCCAGTAGAAATCTAGGTGTAAAAGCCGATGATGTGAGGTTGGAGTTAGGTGTCCTGTAACCCTGCTGCCACCAAGTTGCCTGCATCACGTAACCTCTCTTGTACCTGTATTTTGAGTTATTCTGTAAGTTCTGAATCCAAGCTGTATCGTTCATTGTGATGTACCTTTGCTTTCTCCTGTTGTACTTTGTTTGCAATCTATGATGTGGAACCTTTCTAAAAGAGCTTGCTCTCAAAGGTCTTTTCTGAATCACTAAATAAATAAAAATAAAAAATTAAAAGCAGAATAAGAATGGCACCATCTACCAGTTTGCAATGAAAAAGGGTTTTTATTTACTCACAGTCTAAATGTAAAAATCCACAATGCCAATCAGGGTACACAAACATAACTCACAAGATGACAGAAACCGGTTTGTGCATGCGCTGTCAGGATGCATTCCTGATGAAACACGCACACACAAAAACTGGTCGGCCATCTTGTGAGTTGTGTATGTGTACCCTGTGTGGCACTCTGGAATTTTACATTCAACCTGTGAGTAAATAAAAATCCTTTTTTATTGCAAACCAGTGGACGATGCTGTTGTTATTCTGCTATTGATGAACTGTACCTTTGTTGAACTAGCACGTCAGTCCCTGTGTGACCCTTTGTGTTGTGTACTAAGCACCAGTCATGCCCATGCTGGTCCGCCCAAGGCAGATGTCTCCAGCATCTGCTTCTCCACCATTGAGGGTGGAGCTGTCACCACTGCAGCCTTTGGTGGGTGCCCCTACAAAGGACTCCTCTGCTGCAGATGGCTTGTCAGATCGGTTATCAGTGGTAGGTCACCGAGACAGAGGATACTAGGGTGATCTGCAGTAGTAAACTGTTGAGGGTCAATTTTAAGGAATCCTCAGATGACTTTGATGGGTCATCCATGCTATCCTCGTGACTCACACTTTCGACCCTGGCTCTGTCAAAGATGTGCCCACCGACCATTGGCTGGTGTCATTTGGGGCTTTACTCCAGGTCATGTTAGAGTCCATGAGTGTGCCTTTGGAGCCAGTTCAGAAGAGGACTAAGTACCTCTTCAATGACATCCTGAACAGAAACAAATCGTGCGGGGGGGGCTTTCTCATGGTTGAGGCCATTTTGGGACTGCCCCTGGAGCTTTTGCATCATCCTGCCTGGCACGCATGAGAGGGGTGCTGCACTTCTGAGGTGCCGTCTTTCGGATGAGACGTTAAACCGAGGTCCAATCTGCCTGGATTGGTGGTAGTTCGGGTGGATGTTAAAGATCCCATGGCACTTCTCGAAAAGAGTAGGGGAATTTCTCCGGTGTCCTGGCGAAATTTCCCTCATTCACTGAAAATATCACCAACAGCTTAATCTGGTTCAATTTCATTTGTTATCTGTATCCTCGGTCGCCCCTGAAAAGGGACTTAGGCCCAGTGGGCTTACCAGGTCAACAAAATTCAACAAACAAACAAACGCTTCACCTGTATTGTCCACAAGTATATGGTCCCTACTGGGTCCCTTTCCTGGTTCTCTGATCACCCTTTGGCTAAAAGTTCGGTCTCAAACTGAGCCTTTTGGAAACCCAGTGACCAAGGAGATGTGGACAAGCCTCCCAACAAAGAGTTCAAAAAGATTGACCACGGCTAAAAAGGTCTACGTTGCTGCGTTGATGGGTCTCCATCAGGTGAGCTATGCCATAATGATGGTCAGCTTTGACCACTCCCTGTTGGGAGTGCTAGATGATGTCCTTGCTTACCTTCCTGCTGACCATCAGCATCTGTTGAAGTTGGTCAGAGACCAGAGTCAGTCGCTGGCTAAACACCAGCTCCAGATGGCTCTGAACATGGGTGACTCTTGCACCAGTGCCATGGTAACAGCCTTTGTGATGCATTTCTGGCCCTGGCTGTGGCTTTCCACCTTCATGATGGATACACAGCACAAATTGGCCAATGTCCCTTTTGCTGGGCACTAACCTCTTTGGCCTTGGGGTGGAGGGACATCTTACCGGGGTTGAGAAGTCCAGTGCCACCCTAGAATTTTTGTGTCATCCCAAAAGAACCTAAAGGCACTGAAGCCTAAGAAAAAGATCTTCCAGTATAGGCCTTTTCAACTACAGCTGCCTTGGCAGCAGCCTCAGCAGGGGCAGTACCAAAACTGGTGCCCGAAACCCAAAGTTGGTGGCCTGGGGCCCAAAAGAGGCAGGGGTAGGATAAATGGTTCCCTTTCTGTCCCAGTGGCTGGGGCTTCTCCAGCTGCACAGATAGCTTCTCCTACCTGTTCAGTCCCTGGCCCAGCTCCCAGTTGGAGGCAGCTGTGCCACTTCTGGTCACAATGGGCCATTGTTACTATGGGCAAGTGGGTATTGGAAGTGGTAAGTAGAGGGTTGCCTCTGAATTTCAACGCTCTCCTGCCTTACCGACTCCATGTTCCTCGGTAATCCAGGGCATCACAGGACATGCTGTCCACCCTCAGGGAGGATGTCGTGTATCTCCTTGTTAAAGGAGCCATAACCCATTTACCAGACACCCTGGCAAGTCAGAGGTATATATCCAGGTACTACCTGGTCTTGAAATGGATGGAGGGCTGGTGCCCAATACTGGATGTGCATGCTTTAAACCAGTTCATGCAGAAGCACAGGTTTTAGATGGTCACTCTGAACTAGATTATATCAGCCCTGGAGCAGAGCAGAGCATATGGTCCTGCTTCCTGGATCTCCAGGATGCATTCTTCCACATCCAAGTCCATCCCACTGGTGGTAATTTTGGTTCAGTGCAGAAGGGGTTCTGTACCAGTTCCTGGTCATGCTCTTTGGCCTCACATCTGTGTACAGGGTCTTCACCAAGTGCACGGCAGTGGTGGCAGCCTTTCTGAGGTGCAAGGGCATCAGATTACTGTATCTCCCTGCTTGGATGACTGGCTGATAGCCGGACCATCCAAGGAGGCTTCTGAGTTGTCCGGAAATCTGACCCTCCAGACCTACAGGGACTTGGGCCTGTTTGTCAACCCGGACAAGTCTGAACTGGTCCCCTCATAGGTGATTGAGTTCATTGGGGCAGAACTAGACTCACTACAGGTCAAGGCCCATCTCTCTCCTGTGCAAGGTCAGGATCTTACCTCCTTTGCCTGATCATTTCAGGTTGTGCTCTCTAGTCCTGCTCGACATTTCTTGAGGCTATTGGAGTACATGACATCTACTACCAGCATGGTCTGTTGGGCCCACTGGTGAATGCACCACCTGCAGTGGGAGCTGTGCCGACAATAGTCTCAGCGCCTAGGTCACCTGGATCAGTTGGTCCTTGTGACACAGGCGATATGGGATGCCATCCAGTGGTGGCTGATCCCCACAATATCTGGAAAAAGGGATCCCATTTGTCCACCTGGAGCCATCCATCACACTCACGATGGACACATCTCTGGTAGGGTGAGGAGCACACCTAGGAGACCACAGAGCCCATGGGTTCTGGCCACCCTGAGAGTCCCGTCACCTCACTAACTTGCTGGAGCGCCATGCAGTGGGGCGGGCTGCCACAGAATTTGCTCCTATGATCAGTGGTCAGGTTGTGAAGTTCCAGACGGACAATACCATGACCATGTCCTACCAGAACAGGTAGGGTGGAACCCACTCCCTTCCCCTGTGTCCGAAGGCTCTCCATACCTGGACAGTCATGCACAGCCTGAGTGCAAATCTCCTGGTGATTCATGTCGCAAGAGTTCACAATCAGTTGGCAGATGCTCTCAGCCAGGTGGGAGAGATGTCTCATGAGTGGTCCCTACATCAGGAGGTGATACACCATTTGTTTTCTCAGTGGGGCACCCCTCTGGTGGACTTGTTTGCCTCCTGGAAGAAAAGAAAGCTGAGTCTGTTTTGTCCCTGCCCCCCACAGTCCAGGACACTGTTGGAGGATGCCTTCACGAGGCCTTGAACCCCAGGCCTCATGTACACCTTCTCTCCCTTCCCCTTGATCGTCAAGGTTTGGAAGGACAAGGTGCAGATTATCCTCATAGCCCCAGACTGGCCCAGATGGTTCTAGTACCTGAATCTCCTCAGCCTCAGCAGCAGGCCTCCATGGTTGTTGCCTCTTCATTCAGACCTGCTCACCAGACGATGATTTAAGGGGCTGCACCCAGACCTTCAACTCCTGCACCTCTCTGCCTAGTTTCTGAGGGGCTAGAGTTCCAGGCCTTGAGCCTCTCAAAGATGTGCTCCATGTTGCGGAGACCTCCTGAAAGGAGTCGACTCACAAATAGAAGACTTTCTCGATATGGTGCCAGGGCAAGGAGCTTGATCCCCTTTGTGTGCCTTATGGTGAGCATCTTCAGCTACCTCTTATACACTCTTTCGGTTGGACCTGCAAGCAATGACCCTTAAATTACATTTGCAGCCATCTCTGCTTACCGGGCATGGGCTGGTAAGCTGACGGTGGCCTAGGAGAAGGTGGTCGGGTGCTTTTTTAAAGGCCTGGACCACTTGTTCCCTCCAGTGGGTGAGCCTTCGTCACCTTGGAACTCACTGCTGGTGTTGGCTTTGCTCATGGACAAGGCATTTGAGCCTATGTACAGGTGTGAGATATATCACACCTGTCATGGAAGACCACCTTCTTGGTGGCTATCACATCAGCCAGAAGGATTAGTGAGCTCCAGGAGCTCTTGGTTGAGTCTCCTTACCTTGTCTTCAACAAGGACAATGTCATTCTTCACCCCCACCCGAAATTCCTCTGAAAGTTGTATTGGTGTTTCACCTTAACCAGGTGATAAACCTTCCAGTATATTTTACCCAGCCCATCTTCAGGAGCCAGTCATTGTCTCCATACTTTGAACCTATTGAAGAGTGTTCACTTACTATAAGGAGTGCACAACTGGAGTTTAGGTTGAGGCTTGCCAGCTGTTTGACATACGGTGAAGCCACGCCTGGCAGACCGGCAGAAAAAGTGGATGATTGGCAGGTGGATAACATCCTGCTTCGACGTCTGCTATAGGTTAGCTGGTAGGGATCCTACCAAAGGGCTTAAGGCTCATTCCACCAAGCATACCGTTGCCCCAGTGGCTGCTTCCAGGGACTTGCCTATACAGGAGATCTTAGGGCTGCTACCTGGAGAAAAGCACACACCTTCATCTCCCATTAGTGCATTGACATTATGTCCTATTGGGATGCTGCTTTTGGGGCCTCAGTTCTCTAGTCTGTGTTCACCACATAGGGTGTGTGCCTTGCCTTCTCCTCCTAGAGAACTGTTAGGGAGTCTGCCAAAGTGTGGATACTGGACTGTATCCACACCCTTAGAAATACAGGTTACTCACCTGTAACTGTAGCTGTAGGAGTGGTATACAGTTCACATCCACACAACACACCCAGCATCCCCAGGCAATGTGGCAAATGGATTCCTGCTTCCAGTGTACAAAGATCTGATGTCATGGGGTGGAGCCGGAGGATATTCCATCCATGTGGTGGGAGGAACTTAAGCTTAGAGACATCTGATGAATCACCTTGTTGCAGGGGAACTACCAAAGTGTGGATGTGAACTGCGTACCACTCCTAGAACTACTGTTACAGGTGAAGTGTCTGTATCTCTGGCTCAGCATTTTACTCTTTTGGATGATTTTGTGCCCCCTCAAGGATGCACGCTTTCACAAGGTTTGCTTCGTTATCTGTTAGGTTGGTAGTCAGCTTATATTCAGCTGTTCATGTTCACTTCCTATATCATTTTCCTATTTTTTTTTCTCTACTGTCTATACCACAAGCCTGTACTTGTAGCCGCAGTGTTTTCACTCTTCTTTGCTAGCACAACTGAGGTAAGTTGGTGTGTCAACAACAGTTATTGGTAAGCACATAGCATCACATGGTGTCACATATGTGCTAGCAACAATAGCAGGTGTTGGTGTCCTGGCCAAAAAACACTTGCTTCTGTGGGCCCTTAGTTCCTCCAGTTAAAATGCATGGGTGATACTCTATGAAGATGATATTCTGGAATGTCTACAATTATAGTAAGTATTGTACATTCTCTTTACCAGAGAGCTGTAAATGCAATTGAAATAAGGCTGAAGAGTCTAGTAAAGAAACTAAGGACGTACTCAAATTCTGTGTAGTGTTCTTTTATAATATGAGACCAGAGAGACATGAGATGACCATCTGAGCTGCAGAAGGACTGGTTTGCTTAGGCCTGAGACTCTCTGATTCTCAATTCAGACCAGGATGCTGGTGGAATCGCCAGAAGGTATGTCCAGTTGCTCCCCCCAAACCAGATTGTAGTCAGTAAACCAAAGCAGAGAAATCCAGTTTGGATCAGTCAACTTGATTTCTAGTTGGCATTGGTCCTGCAAGGACCAGTCTACAGTTTATTTGGGGGGGGGGGCAACATCCTATCTGCAACTGTGTAGTTCAGATGACCACTCCAGTTGGAGGCAGCATGCTTAAGTCCTATACCCAGTGCATTTGTTCTCAAAGGGCCTATGCAGGCCTACTTTGAATGTTAGGGAGTTGTCCCTCCATGGGCCCTGGATGGGGAGTTACATGTACATAAGTTAGGGAGTGTGGCTGTAGGAAAATAATGAACGGTCATGTGATGTCTCTTGACCAGTAAGATTGCAGATTTGTTTATACCTAATTCAAACTACATGAAGTCTTGCTGTATTCTGACTATATGCAGTTAGCCCCAGCACTTGAACTGCTCCAGAGAGGAAAGTGTTAACTCTCTGCAGAAGCATAGAACGTTGAGCTCGAGCTCGGTTTTTAAACCTCTGTCTCTGGTACTCTGAAGTGTAACCGTCAGATTTCTTACTCCGCCTAACTGTGAAGTCGCCCCGGAGATCCCTCCTGTGCTCTGGTTTGTTAGTTCGAATCGGTCGTTTTTTTCAACCGCATCTCTTTATAATCAGTGCTTTTACCTCTGTCTTGGTAACAGTAAGTGGTAGTAGTAGGTAGTGTGCATGTTTTGTGATCATCTTGTTGGAAAATGTTTTGCCTTCATTTCTTTTCCGGTCGGTCCAGTTCAGAACTGAAATCCATTGTATCTGAGTTATTTTCCTCAGTTTATTGTGGTTTTTCAGTACTCATCCGTTCCTAAAAAAATCCAATTTTGTGTATTTATTTAACCGACCCGTGACACGGTTGGAACCAGTCAGTTTTAGTCGCCTGGCTGAAATGCTGACAATGGTAACTTTTTCGAATTTCGGCATGTCTGAGAAACCAAAAAAGAAAACCGGGCCCACTGGGATTTAGCACTGTACCGAGTGTAAGGAGGCCTTTACTAAGGCTGATCCTCACCTTGTCTGTGTTTACTGTCTGAGGTTTGACCACCTCAAAGAAGACTGCCAGATTTGCAAGAACTTTCCCAAAGCCACTCTGGAAAAACATTTGAGTAGGCTGAGGGAGAGGGAGGCCGAGAAGTCCGCTGACCCAGATGGCCAGCCTGGTTCAGTTGCGACCAAACCTGAGGAGGTGCCCACTGACCCGGGCGATACCTCCTCGGGCAAAAGGAAAGCTGACTCGGTGGAGCCGGTTCCATCTAAAAGAAGGCGCAAATCAGCCAGTTCGGATCCCGGTACCCATATAAGGCTAAATTCCACCTATACTTGATGGCATTGGATTGCGTGGGATCCCCAGACTTCCTCGTACATTTGGGGACAAATGACTTGGAAGGGAACAGTGAGCTAGAAATACAGGCTAGATTCTGAGAGCTGGCAAGGGTTTGTCACTCGATAGGAAGCAAAATTTCTTTCTCTGAGATTCTGACGGTAAAAAGGGCAACTGGTGAGACCAAACTAAAACTTAGGGGGTGAACAAGTGGCTCTGGGATTGGTGCAGGGCAGAGGGGTATGGGCTGGTAGGTGACTGGAGGGATACTTAGGAGGACAAGGGGCTATATGCCAGGGATAGGTTACACCTTAACATGGAGGGGAGGGAGATCTTGAAATTAAAACTTGCTGGATTTATAAGTGAGAGGTGGGGTTCAAACTTGTAAAGGGGGGGTCACATAATAAATTGACCCCAAGGAGGATGTTTGAGGGTCCAGATCTTGGGCATACAGGGGGTGAGAAGGAATATGATGCGGGTCCAGGTCTAGGGCATGTGAGGGGTGAGAGGGAATATGTTGAAAATTCAAGGAATACTGGGCAAAAAATGGACAGCGTAGGGTTGGGGGGCTGGAGAAAGGGGAAAAGTTGGGGTGGAGGACAGTCCTGATTAATGCCAGGAGTATGAGCAATAAAATGCCTGAGCTCCAGGCTATGTTGGCTGAGGGAACAGCGGATGTGGCAGCAATTACAGAGACATGGGCCACTCAGAGAAATGATTGGGACCTAAACTTAGAGGGCTACAAGATATTCAGGAGAGATAGGGATGTGGGAAGGGGGGGGAGTTGCACTGATTGTCAGAAATGACATAACGGTTTGTGGAGTTGAGGAGGCTGGAAGGGGTGTGGAGGCGATTTGGGTTACCCTGCAAATGAGGGGAGGGAAAAAAGTGAAGATAGGGGTGGTTTACAGGCCCCCTGCAATAGAGGAGGATCTGGATGATAAGTTGGTTGAGAACATCAAGGGTCACTGTGACTTTGGAAAGAGTAGGGTGGTGGTTATGGGTGATCTTAATATGCCGGGGGCGGACTGGAATACCAAGACATCCTCTGTAACTAGGGAACAGAGATTGATGGATGTCTTTCAGGATGCTTTCCTGGTACAACAGGTTGGGGAACCTACTAGAGAGAGGCGGATATTGGACATTGTACTTGCGGATAGTGAACAAATAAGGGGACTGGAGGTGTGCAGTCCACTGGCGGGTGGTGATCATGCTACGGTTTGGTTCCTGCTGTATCTAGGGGGGGAGGAAAACCGCACTCATACAGTAGTGGTTGATTTCAGGAGAGCGGACTTCATGGGTATGGGTAAGATCCTAAGGGAGAGGTTGGACATGAAAAAGCCGGATATGGATGCTGAAAGTTTGTGGGAGACCATTAAACAAGGGGTGCAAGAGGCTACTAGGTCCTGTACTAAAGTAAGGTGTAAGTATGGAGGAACTAGCAGGCCATGTTGGTGTACCAAGGAAGTGCAGGAAGTGGTGAGGAAAGGCTGCCTACAAACATTATAAATGCTGTAGGGAGATAAGGAGTGGGGGGGTATGAATTATTGGCCAGGAAGGGTACCAGAGTGGTGAGGAGCGCTAAGGCAGGGATGGAGAAAAATCTTCCTAGGGATATGTGGGGGGAGGGAGGGATTCTATAGATACATGAGAGAGAAGAGAAAAGTGAGGACAGATCAATAGGATTAAGATTGTGGGGGGGATGGGCTCAGGATGCAGGGCATCAGGCAGAGATGCTAAATGAGTACTTTGCCTCAGTCTTTGCAGGGAGTGACAAGGGAACCCTACAGCCTGATGGGTGTGATGAGGAGACAGCAAAAGCGAGAGGTCAGTCTCAGTCTGAGACCAGAGGATGGAAGGAGAATAGGGCACAGGCTGGGCCAGACCAAGAAGGAGTAGGAAGGTTGCATGAGGGAGTGGATTGGGGGGGGGGGAGAAATCACAGTGGATATGGTGAGGGAGGCCCTTTGGAAACTAAAAACAGATAAGGCACCAGGGCCGGATGGCTTACATCTGAGGGTTATGAAGGAATTGGCGGAGGTACTGGCAGCTCCACTGGCAGCACTCTTTAACGCCTCTTTCCAGACGGGATGGGTGCCACAGGATTGGAGGGTGGCTTATGTAGTGCCTATACATGGGGGGGTCTCGGGAGGAAATGGGGAATTATAGGCCTGTCAGTCTGACGTCTGTGGTAGGCAAAGTAATGGAGGGCTTTATCAAAGAGAGGCTTGGGAGGCAGTTGGAATGGTTAGGACACCAGGATGATGAACAATATGGCTTTGTCCCGGGGAGATTGTGTCAGACCAACCTTGTAGAGTTTTATGACTGGGTGACGGGAGCCTTGGATAGACATAGGCCAGTGGATGTCCTATACCTAGATTTCAGCAAGGCATTTGATTCGGTGCCCCATAATGGATTGATAGCAAAAATGGAGGAGGTGGGAGGACAGGAACTCAGTTGGGTAGATAATTGGCTTTCAGGGCATCTACAGAGGGTAATGGTGGGTGGGATACTTTCCTACCCCAGAAAGGTAATCAGCGGGGTCCCTCAAGGTTCAGTATCGGGGCCACTCTTGTTCAGTGCCTATGTCTCGTATATAGGGAGGGGGGTTAAAAATAGGTTGAGTCTCTTTGCGGATGATTCAAAGCTGGGAGCACTGGTGGATCGTGAAGAAGTGAGGGAGTCAGTCCAGGGGGATCTGGATACCTTGGAGGGGTGGTCAAGGAGGTGGGGACTGAAATTTAATGCCGGGAAATGTAAGGTACTTCATTTGGGGGTTAAAAACCCAGGCCATGTATACACCCTGGGGGGTTCACACTGTAAGCCACATTGGGAGAAAGGGACTTAGGAGTGGTGGTTGATGTCAAAATGAATAACTCTGAGAATTGTAGAAGAACAGTAGCCAAAGCAAACAGGATACTGGGCTGTATAGCCAGGGGGTATTACATCCAGAAGTAGGGAGGTGATCCTCCCTCTGTATAATGCCTTGGTCAGGCCGCAGCTGGAGTATTGTGTACAGTTCTGGAGACCTCATTTGAAGAAGGACATAGTGCTGCTGGAGAGGGTTCAGAGGAGAGTGACCAGGATGATTCAGGGCATGGAGAGGAGGCCTTATGAGGAAAGGCTAAAGGAGCTTGGGCTTTATTTACTGGAGGAGAGGAGGGATATAGGAGTCATGACAGAGGTTTTTCAAGTATGTAAAAGGAATAACCAGGAGTGGAATCAAGGAGCTGTTTAGGTTAAAGAAGGGGGGAGCTACCAGGGGTCATGAGTGGAAGCTGGAGGGGGGAAATTACAGGGGGGGGAGTGTAGGAGGCATTTTTTCACTGAGAGGGTGGTGAAGCCGTGGAATGCGCTGCCTGGGTGGCTGATGGAAGAGGGCACAGTGGAGGGCTTCAAGAAGGGGTGGGACAGGTACAAGGGAAATCTGAATAAAAAGAAGACTGTCTTGGGGGCTGGGGGGTGGTAAGGCGAGCATCCACCAGGTTTCTGGCTTTCAAGCAGACAAGACAGACCATTTGGCCTATTCTGCTGACTCTTTAGTATGTTTTGACCGCTGAAGAGATTGCAAAAGCGATTACTGTTGTTCAGTCGCTTTGCCCGGTTCCAACCAAACCCGACAGCAGTTCAGAGACGATCGGTTCGGTCAGACATAGTTGCTTCTGAAATTGAACCAGAAGCATTCTGTGAGGGTGATTGGGAAGAAGGAGAAGAAGAAGTTTATGATGATGAGGAAGATGAAGGCCTAGATGAGCCAGCAGAGCCTGATATCTCCCCAGACAGGCCTTCCAATGTACCTCCTCCCAGACTTTCTAAGTCCCCCTCCCATTTCTTGTTTTACAAGAAAGTGTCTGATACTCTTCAGCTTCCAGTGGCAGAGGCTGAACAGGATCAGGAGGAACCTGACTTCATGGAAATGATTGATGTCCCAGAGTCAAAGAGAGTGTCTGTCCCTTTGCATAAATCCCTGGGGGAAACAGACACAGAAAATTCTGCAGTTTCCAACATCTGTACCTCCTGTGGATAAAAGGATGGACAAGAGGTATACTTTGTCAGGTCCTGGGACAGAATTCCTCACAAATCATTGTAGCCATGTTAGGGTAGTGCAAGCTGCAGCCTGTGACAAGGCTAATATTCCCCTGGCATCTCACCCGCCATATAAGGATTCTAGGAAAGTGGATGCCATGGCCAAGAAACAGTACTTGGCATCCTCTTTGGGATTCAGGCAAGCTAATTACATATCATATACAGCCAGGTACCAGAAATCTATGTGGGATATGGTTCGGGAGCTGGCTAAGAATGCCCCTTCCCAGCTAGCCAAGGAGCTGGAGCAGGTGGCTGTGGATGGTATCGAGGCATCCAAAGTCCAATTTCATGCTGCTGTGGACTTGAATGATGTGCATTCCAGGGTCATGGCTACATCTGTCTCCATGAGGAGATTAGCTTGGCTCAGATGTACCAGTCTGTCACAGGATACCCAGACTAAGGCCGTGGATTTTCCTGTTGCTGGTAACTCTCAGTTTGGAGAACAGACAGGCTTACATGAAGAAGATGGACGAGTACAGGACCACCTACAGGAGTGCTGCAGCAAAAGAAAAGCAGGCCACTCCTCAGAAGCAGCAATTTAGGGCTGGCAGGGGCAGGCCTTTGCACAGGCCTTTTTACCAAGCGCAGGCCTCCTCTTCGTTTCAGCAGAAGGGGTTCTTTAGGGGAAAAGGCCGAAGAGGGGTGACCAGGACTCCATCCTCCACTCAGTCTAAGCCCCCTGCCAAACAGACACCCTGATGTGTCAGTCAGGGTCGCCTCCCCAGTTCCTGTAGGGGGCAGGCTGGCTCAATACTCCCAGGCCTGGGAGTCTGTTACTTCAGACAAGTGGGTCCTAGAAGTAGTGAGCCAGGGACTTGTTCTCAGTTTCAAAAGGTTCCCAAAAATGAGAGCAAGGTCCTTCAGTCCCCTCTCTCTCCCTTGGAGACAAAGGCCTTAGAGGCAGAAGTCTCCTCTCTTCTGCTCCTGCGAGCAGTAGTGAAGGTACCTCTTTGTCACAGGGGAAAAGGACTATATTCCAGATACTTCCTTACCCCGAAAAAGACAGGGGAGTGGCGACCCATCCTAGATTTAAGGTACCTGAACAAACATTTAACAAAACCGAAATTCAAAATGGTGACTCTGGGAGTAATTCTTCCCTCTCTGAGACCAGGAGACTGGCTAGCCTCCCTGGATCTCAAGGATGCCTACTTCCACATACCTATCAGACATTCCCACAGAAAGTACCTCAGTTTCGAGTTGCCCTCAGGCCATTACCAGTTCAGAGCTATGCTTTTCGGCCTAACATCTGCTCCAAGAATGTTCACCAAGTGCCTTGCAGTAGTGGTGACATTCCTCAGGAGACTAGGTATCCTTCTGTTCCCATACATGGACGACTGACTCCTAGTAGGCCAGTCCTCAGACCAAATCAAGTCAGCCTTAGAGGTCACTCAAAGGCTCCTGGAGTCCTTGGGCTTCATTCTGAGCCTAGAAAATTCAGTTCTGGAACCAGCTCAGCTTCTCACCTTCATAGGGGTAGAAATAGACACTATCCAGGCAAGAGCATTTCTCACTCTTTCAAGGGTTCAGTCACTTGTCACTCTGGCTTCCTCTTTTCATCCTCTAGTTTCTCGTCCAGCCAGACATTTTCTACAGTTACTGGGTCACATGGCAGCATCCACAGCCGTGGTCCAGGGAGCACGGTTTCAGATGAGAGATATTCAGTTTCATCTCAGATCCTGTTGGTCTCAGAAAAAGACCCTCTCTCCAAATTGGTTCCAGTGTCCCAAACTCTAGTTCAGACCCTCCAGTGGTGGCTGGAGGAGGACAATCTTCGACAAGGTGTCCCATTTGTCAGTCAGGCCCCTTCAGTGATTCTCACCACAGATGGCTCTCTTCTAGGTTGGGAGACTCACCTAGATCAGCTTACAGCTCAGGGAACCTGGTCTCACCAGGAGTCCCTTCTACACTTAAATCTTCTGGAATTGAGAGCTGTCTTTCTAGCACTTCAGACATTTTCAGCTGCTGTTCAGGGGAAAATAGTGCAGATCAGGACAGACAATGCCACAACCATGTGGTACATCAACAAGCAGGGAGGCACTCGGTCCTTGGCCTTGTGCACAGAGGCCATGAAGATGTGGTCTCTGGCTTATTCCCTTCAGGCTTCTCTGATGGCTGTGCACCTTCCATGGATGGACAACATTTTAGCAGATGCTCTCAGCAGAATTTCTGAGGGTCAGCACGAATGGACCCTGAATCTTCTGATTCTTCAGGTCATTTTCAAGAGGTGGGGTACTCCAGAGATAGATCTCTTCACAGCCCCGGACAATTATCAACGTCCTCTCTTTTATTGCAGGCCTCCTGTCCTAGGCCCTGTCCATCAGGATGTTCTAGTTTGGGATTAGACAAGCAGGTTCCTGTATGCATTTCCTCCTTTTCCTCTGATATTCAGGGTCCTGATCAAATTCAGGTCTCAACCTTGCAGGGTAATTCTAGTGGCTTCAGACTGGGCCAGACAGCCTTGGTGTCCTCTGCTATTGTCACTGTCAGTAACAATGCCTCTGTGTCTTCCCAGACAGTTCAATCTTCTTACATCCTCTCAGTGGAGAATCCTTTACCCCAATCTTCAGACTCTCTTGAAGAGCTAGAATATGCAAGCCTACACTTTTCTCGGTCAGTCTTGGACATTTTAAAAGTTAGCAGAAAACCTGCTACCAGAAAGATCTACAATTCCAAATGGAAACGATTTGGGTCTTGGTGTTCTCAGAAACAGGTTCAGCCAGCATTGGCTGATATTGCCACTGTACTTGACTATCTGGTGCATCTTAATAGTTTAGGCCTCTGGCCTACTGCTCTCAAGATACATTTGGCAGCTGTGTCTGCTTTTCTCTCTGCTGGTAAGGGTGCTTCCCTAGCCTCTCATCCAGTCTTCAAGAAGTTTTTCAAAGGCTTAGTACATGTTAATCCTCCCTTTTGGGAGCCTACCCCTTCTTGGGATCTGAATATCTATATAGCACAGCTTATGCAGCCTCCTTTTGAGCCTTCATCTTCAACAGAGTTCAAATACTTGACTTGGAAAACTGTATTCCTGATTGCCATTACCTCTGCCAGGAGAATCAGTGAGTTACAGGCTTTATCAGTGGAACCAGATTTCATGTCATTTCACAGGGATAAGGTGGTCCTTTGAACCAATAGAAAGTTTCTTCCCAAGGTAGTATCAGACTTTCATCTGAATCAGTCTATGTCATTGCCTGTATTTTTCACTGACCACTCTTCTACTGGGGAGAGAAGACTGCACAGTCTTAATGTAAAGAGGGCTCTTAGTTATTATGTGGAGCATACTAAGGCCCATAGGAATGACTGTTCTCAACTGTTTCTCACATATGGAGAAGTGGGAAAGGGCAAACCAGCCACCAAGAGAACTATTGCCAGGTGGATTGTCTCCTGTATCCAGTTCTGCTATGCGAAGCTTGGGAAGGAACCTCCCTCAGGCCTGAGGGCTCATTCTGCCAGAGGTACAGCTGCTTCGGTCGCAGCAGCTAGAGATATACCCTTACTGGAAATCTGTGAAGCAGCCACCTGGAAAACTGTTCACACATTTACCAAGCATTACTCTCTGGACATTCAGTCTAGAAGTGATGCTAGGTTTGGCACAGCTGTGCTGCAGAGCCTGTTCCCAAAATAGGTTCTGTGACTCCCTCCTCCTAGGGGGTACTGCTTGGTAGTCTGCATATAGTCCGAATACAGCAAGACTTCATGCTGTTTGAAGAAAAAATTACTCACCATAGTAATGTTGTTTCTTCTAATGGAGTCTTGCTATATTCTGACCTCCCTCCCTGCCTCCCCTCCTGGAACCTAGTAGTTTTAGGATGTGGGTGGGCAGGCGCAGTGCTGTACCCCAGAGGTGTACTTGATGTGCCCCTTATCTTATTAGTCTTTTGACCCTTAAAACCTGTTATTGCTATTTGGCTTAAATGTTTAAAAAAAAAAATGTCTACCTGTTAGTTTAGTGCTCGTGAGAATCTGGTGGTTACACTTCAGAGTACCAGAGACAGCGGTTTGAAAACCGAGCTCGAGCTCAACATTCTATGCTTCTGCATAGAGTTAACTCTTTCCTCTCCGCAGCAATTCAAGTGCTGGGGCTAACTGCATATAGTTAGAATGCAGCAAGACTCCATTAGAAGAAACAACATTACTATGGTGAGTAATTTTTTTCTTGTATAACATATGGAACTACACCCTGTCATGCATTACTGCTTGCTTCATTTTCTGCTTTAACTAAAAGCAATGCAGACACTGTTCTGTTTAACTTTGTTTTATTGTGGGTTGCTAAACATTAACAATTAAACTCCCCTACGTAGCCCTCTGTATGAGGCTTCATTGTTGGGTGTAGAGTCAAATTGTAAGTGCCCATTAAATACTCTGTGTGATTAAAATTCTTTAGATTCATTCAGAAAAACGTGTGCAGACAGGTAATTCAGAGTGCTATTGTGCTGAAATTCATTAAAAACATACTGTGCTCACAGAGAAACAGACAACAGCAGCCCTCTGAGAATTAACTGGGAGACACTAAATCTTTACTTGATAATAAAGGTGCTCTACTCTGGTTCTCTTAGAGTAGGAACACAAAACCAAATCAATTCACATCATTAATTTAACTCAAGAAGAGTCTACTAGGTTAGATTTGATTAATAAAAGTGTGTCCCAATATAAAAGTCAATGCTTATAACAAGGGTGTTTTAAAATTGATACACACATTTTTGTGTATTAATGCAGGACTATTTATATTCTCTATTTCACAATCCAGAGAAGTTACTTAAGTTTACCAATCACTTTATTTAACCTGCTGGCTATTCAAAAAAGTTTTCAACAACCCCTGAAAGGTGGGGGGGGCAACATACAGAATAGAAATGTATTCTTTGCACTTCTTTATATTGTGTCTACTAATAGCTCTACAACTCTTGGTAAGAGATACAGTGTTGGCATGGAGAATAAAACAAATAATCACAGCCAGGTTGAAATTCAGTATAAAACATTAAAGAGCTAGTGCAGCCAAAACAGACAGCCAGGAAAAGAATACATATTTTAATCAGTAATCAGTTGTAACTTTTTATTTCTGAAGTATTTTTCTTTTCCCATTTGCTCATTAGAAAGTCCTCTGTGTGATAATATTGTGCTGGATGTGTGGAACAGCTCTTAGCCCGGACGCTGACATATCTACCTCCATTTTCCCACTACATCATCAGCATTATGATTTTACATCAGAAGTGACTGACCTGGCAGCTATTACTAAGCTGCAGTGATGTCTCAGCCAGTGAGGGCACAGTGCTGATGATGTACTGGGGTGGGGATTGAGGTGGATATGTCAGCTGTGAGTCAAAATGTTGTGCCATACATCACACCAACTAACATCAGGTAAACAATCTTCTAATTAACTAAAGGAAGAAAAAAAGTACCTCAGATATAAAAGGTAATGGTTGACTGCTTTTAAAAACTAATATTAGTTTTAGGCAGTACACTAGCTCTTTAAATGTAAGTTTGCAGCCAGAAGTGAGTTAATTAGACTCTGTTGTTTAACAATTACTTCCTGTACAGCTATATATTCAGTCGTTCTTCCAAAGGAAGATACATACACTGTAATTCTTTCATTTCTCCATAGTTTAGAATATTTAAAAAGAGGGAAGAAAAACAAAAGAAAAGTGGACGGGGGGACTTTTCAACTGTGCACATCTCTGGAAACATAAAAAATTATAAGATTATAAACAAGCATTTGTCAATGCCGAATGTTGTCTCGCTGACATTGCCATTGGTAGTGCAGGAGTTAGAGATGCATAATAGGAATGGCTGTGAAGTATTGAACTGACGCCAACCCCGCCACCCCCACCCTGCAGAGACTGACAGGTGTTGGGGTGTGCCTTTGGGTCGTCCAGCTATAACGCTCATGCCATTTTACCTCACCCTACCCTGTAGACACTGATAAGTGTCGTGGTGTGCTTTGGGGTCTTTGGGCCTTGTACTTACCCCATTCCATAAGGAAATATTTTGAGATTGGTGCAGTATAGGAGAATGGGGTGAACTTTAGGGCCGAACACTCCAAGGCACATCTCAGTGCCTGTCACTGGCTGCAGGGTGCGGGTGGGATTGGGGTGGAATGGTATGAGCATTATAGCCAATGATCCCAAGTCACACCCCTGATGCCTGGCAGTCTCTACAGGGTGGGGTGTTACAGTTGGAAACCCTAACATCGTAGGCGTTTGTTGGTATTTTCACTCCAAATTTTCAACATAGGCTTTTTGTGACCCCACCTCATGAGAAGTGATACAATCAGTTTGTTAGCTGAAAGGTGGTTTTGCACAGCAGCTATGCCATTTAGCGACACAGGGACGAAAACACATTTTGGGCAGGATGTGAAAAATGACAACTGTATTTTATTTTAGTTTTAGTTGGCTGGGTAAGTGCACTAGACAAATCCTGCCTATTTTCAGGCACGACCCAGGGGAAGGGGATACAGATGAATGCCAGCTGACCTTGAACCAGATTAAGCTGTTGGTGGTATTTTTTTTTTTTCAGTGAATGAGGGAAATTTGGCCAGGACACCGGGGAAATTCCCCAACTCTTTTCGATAAGTGCCATGGGATCTTTAACATCCACCTGAACTACCACCAATCCAGGCAGATGGGACCTTGATTTAACATCTCATCTGAAAGACGGCACCTCAGAAGTGCAGCACCCCTCTCATGCTGCACTACAGTGTCAGTACTGGGATATTAACCCAAGTGCCAGATGTGAGAACTGAACCCACAGCCCTCTGATCTCCCGGCCTCAGAGGCGAGTGTACTACCTACTGAGCCACTGACACTGGTATGTTCATGAGGAGGTGTAAAAAAATGGCAACGTTGAAAATCGGGAGTAAAAATATAAAAAATCAGTGAAGTCATGAGCATGCATAGAAACTGCGCAACACTCGTCTGTAACCCAATTATTTTGGGGATTTTTTTAGCCACATTTTCAACATAGGCATTTTTGGACCTCCCCTCATGAGCAGCGGCGCTGTGATTTTGTTAATCTGTCCCAAAAGTTGATTTCTCACAGCCATGCCATTGTTGCACCACAGGTGCGGAAAATGAAAATAGCGTACCTACCGTAATTATGATCTTTCTGTATCTTCCACCATTCATCACCTATGGGTTTCATAGCTGGAGGGTCATGACCGCGGAGAACTCTTTTTTTTTGGCAGGCAGAGTCGGCGATCATCGCGCCGCCTCGAGGCCGACACATTGCGTGGCACTCACGGGTTGGCCGTTAGGCTCCGTCGACTCCACCTGCCTGCCAGTTCTGAGTCACCGGAGAGGTAAGAAGAAGGGAGTGGAGGGTGGGACAAGGAAGTCCAAGGGACAGGAAAAAGGAAAAGATATAAAACTAAAAGGAGAAATAACGACTGAGAGGACAGAAAGAGAAAGTCGGAAAACTAAAGGGTTTGGGAGGGACCCCAATCTCTGGAAATAGAGGAGGGAGGTAAGGAGGGACAAAGAAGTTAGGACAAGAAGAGATGAAATTAAATACATCTCAGACCCTGGTCCATCTCCAGATTGTATAGGAACTGCAAGGAGTAGCCAAAGGCTTCTTGCCAGAATTCAAGGCATAGAATGGCTGACAAAAACTCCATCTAAGCAGAATCGGCTTATTCTGGAAGAAGGACAAGGCACAGAGAATCAATGCCCTCTGAAGGAAAGATTTTTGGTGAAAAAGAAGAAGGAGTTTTTCTGTTTTTTGTTTTTTTTTAAAGATTGTCCAAAGGACAAGGAAATAAGAAGGACGGAAACAAGGAGGAGGAAAGAGTGAAAGGCAACTGCCAACTCCCACCCCACAGGGGTGACGCTAATGCACTAGAGATGGAGTGCCCCCCATGCTGACCAGTCTACCCAGAATATTATCCCCCTATGTGCCCCTATTTACCCCACTCCTGAAAGTAAGGAGTGGGGGCAAGGTTGGACACAGAAAGAGAGGTGGACCCAGAGACTGAGGCCCCAGGGGGGAATGGAGGATGGGGTGGTGATGAATGGTGAAGATTCACAGAAAGATCATAATTATGGTAGGTACGTAATTTTCATATCTCATCTGTGTCAATCTTCACCATTCATCACCTATGGGTGAGTGCCGAGCCCCCCGAAGGGCTTTTTCTTTTACAACCTAAGGGACAAAGTCCCTTAGCTCTCAGTGGGTGACACACTAAGAGGGAGAACCTTCAGGACCTGGAGAGGCCCGAGAGTGGGGAGGTGAGACGGAACCTCTCCGGGAGGGGAAGGAAGTTGCCCCGATAAACGCCGTCTCGCTCTACGGGAGAAGAGAGAGGTTCTCTGGTGAGCGGAGTTAATCACCCTACGCCGGGCCAAGGGTGACAACCGGGAAAGACATAGCCATGCCATCCGCCTAGTGCAGATCGCTGTCCCTACGACCCTGGTTGCTACCTCGTTGGCATCATAGGTTGTCCTCGCTTGGTGCCTTGCTAGCTCTAGGCAACGCGCAGAGAGTGCAATGGCTTGTCTGGTTTGCTCCGTATCAGGCAATGAGGCTAGGAGTTGACCTAGCCTGGACTACAAGAACCTGTCATAGGCTGCATAGTGGGCCTGATGTGCAGAAATGGAAAGCAACAACCGTGCCAAATAGAAAGCCCTCCTACCCCAGAAGTCAAAATCCGAGGAATCTTGATCTGGGGGCCGGTCACGGTGAAGGGCGCAAAGCCCATCAGGAGTGTCCAGCTGCATCAATCCAGACTGCGGATGAGGCATGGAACCTGGAGACTCCGGGGGGGGGGGGCGCAATACCGCTGGCAGAGATCCCTAGGGGCAGGAACTTCAGAGAATGACCTCTGCCAGAAGCGCAACAACACCTCCCGAAAGGGAGCAGGCCAGGGAGGCACCACAAGGGTGGCCTCGCTGAAATCGCCTAGAAAGGCGTGCGCTGAGTGCTCTGGATTGCTAACAGTGGCAGGGGTGAGGTGCAAATCCTCCAACATCCTCACAAGGAAATGCTGATACTCAGCGAGATCAGCAGCTGGAGAGATGTGGACAGAAGGTTCCTCTCCCCCAGAAGAGGGGGATGAAGAGCTGGAGGGCACCAACTGCTCAGAGGGCGGCTGCTCGGGGGGAGGTTGAAAAACCTGACTGTCCAATGCCCTAACATAAGCTGGGAACCGAGCAGCCACAGCCCTAAACCGCTCCCAGGAGACAGGCCCACTAGGACCAAGGATGCCTGGGAGCGCAGGAGAATGTGGCAGAGGGATGGGGACAGAGCCGAGAAGAGATGTCGGCTGACCTCCGCCTGGGCTAAGGAGCGGACCAGGAGCACCCGAGGAAGAAGGTGCCCCGGGAAGACTCCACAGCCGACAGCTGAACAACTATTTCAGTACTGCCTTGGCTGCGCCCAGAAGAATCCCCCCCTGTGAGGTGACCGGTGCCGTATTGGTCCAGAAGGACGGTCCCCTAACTCAAAAGAATGGGGCTCCCTCAAAGAGAGCAAGGAGAATAAGTGGAGATCCGCACTACGGCTTCTTCCAGAGCCAGGTGGGCCCCGAAAAAGGTCGCTGTGCAGACCCCATGCCCCTTGACCCCTCGGAGTCCGAAAGAGCCCTCCTCCTTGAGAGGGCCAGCCTAGGTAGCTGACAGCCCTGGCCAGCACCCAAAGGAGCTATCTGGGGCACAGTACCCCTCCCCTCCTGTAGGTGCTCTGATCGGCCCCAAAGTTGGGCGATCCAGGCACACCACAGGCAGGGGTACCACTGCTGAGGGGTCAGTGAACCCACCAAGACTGGGCTGCAGAGCATTGGTGGCCTGCATCACTGCCTGCTGGTCAGCACCCCTGACCCCGGTCTCAGCAGCCACCGACCCCACCTCAGAAGGGAGCTGACTCTGGCTTGTCAAGGATACTACAGGGCTGCCCACCCCAACAGTCAACCCCAAGGAGTCAGACTGTTTGTCTGACTCAGAGCTCGACTCCGCCTCCGAAGAGGTAGAGGCCGAGGCCCTGTGCCAGACCGTAGGAGGGCACCCGGTGCCATCCTTGCCAAAAGGGGTGCCAGAAACTGAAACCATGCCCGAGCCGGTGCCAGTGCCCCCTACAGCACCATGAGCAGAATCCACAAAGGGCATGGCCCCAGCCCGAACAGCAGCTCCAGAGTCGGGGACCAGCCACGACACCATCCAGCCCCAAGGCACCGCGAGCGGTGCTGAGGGCAGAGACAGTGCCAACGCTGGCCCCGACGGAGCCATCGGCATCAAGGATGGCGCCGCCTGGCCCCACGGCTCCACAAACCGGGCAGAGGCGGTGCCAATGATGGTGCCAACAGCGGAATCCGACGCCCCCACAGCGCCGAGTCCCGAGGACACGGTGCCATGCTCAACCTCAGCACCGCGGATGGTGCCAAGGCGAGACACAGACAAAGACGGCACCGTAGAAACTCCCATGGTGCTGCTAGCAGCATCAGCGCCGCGAACCGCGCCGACATCAGCCAAGGCACCGAGCGACAAACTGGTGCCAACGATGGCTCTGTCTGGGCCCGCGGCACCACGCAACGGCGCTGACCGGGTTTTGCAAACGCGGGTGCGACACTGGGAGCCTTCACCGAAGGGGCAATTGCTGCAGGCGCCTCCCGCTACCAAAGGAGGACGGGCCTCCCACCACGGAAGGAGCCTTGGCAACGGCCAGGCTACTATTAGCCGAGGCTCCCTCCTCCTCGGTCCATGTAGAACCAGGAGGGGACCCGGAGGAAAGGCTGAGAGTACGTGGCTTGGCCCGACGAGTGCGCACCCAACCCGCGAAAGTTGGTGGAGCTTGCCCCACTTTCCATGCGCATTGTTCGATGACCTGGCGGTCCATGGAGAAACAGGCGTCACATGAATCCATGTCGTGAATCAGGCCAAGACACATAAAACAACGGTCATGCTGGTCAGTGACGGAAAATGTACGGCCACAAGGGCAGCGTCGCATGGGGAGCTATTCTGTCTTCGAAGTCTTCTTGCCCGCTGACCCAGACATGACCTACGAAGAAAAAAAAACACCAAAAACAGACTCGACGTCGCCAAGAATAAACTATATGGAAAGATCTTACCAGCAACATCGAGTAAGGCAACTAGAACCAGCAGGACACAGCACCGACAGACTGTGGCACAAGAAATAGCTGGAGAATGAACTGCGTAGGCGGTAGGCCTCAAATTGGATCTGGCTTCCCACGAGGTGACCTCTACGGCGGGAGCCAAAGAACTAGCAGGCAGGCGGAGTCAACAGAGCCTAACAGCCAACCCGTGAGTGCCACGCAGTGCGTCAGCATTGAGGGCGGCGCCGATGATGCGTCGACTCCACCTACCAAAAAAAAAAAAAAGAGCTCCCGGGGTCATGACCTCCGGCTATGAACCCATAGGTGATGAATGGTGAAGATTGACACAGATAAGATCACATTTTGGGCAGGCTGTGAAAAATGACAGCTGTACTATTCATAAGGAGGTGTGAAAAAATGCCAGTGTTGAAAATCTGGCATGCAAATATTGCAAATTTGCGAAGTTACAAGGGTGTGTGGAAACTGCACAATGCACGCTTGTAACACAGTCATTTTATGGACTTTCATCACCAAATTTTCAACATAGGCATTTTAGGACCTCTGTTCGTGAACAGCATCACCGTCATTTTCTCAAACTGTCCCGAAAAGTGATTTCACACAGCGACCGCACAATTCTGCACTGGATGTGCAAAGACACATTTCGGCCAGGATATGTAAAATGACAGCTGCACTGTTCATAAGGAGGTGTGGAAAAATGCCAATTTTGAAAATCCGGAGTGAATATATTACAAATTCACAAAGTTACGAGCGTGCGAGGAAACTGCACAACACACACTCGTAAAACAGCCATTTTTTGGATTTTTTTCACCAAATTTGCAACATCGGCTTTTTGAGAGCCCCCCTCATGAACAGTGGCACTGTCGTTTCGTTAATAAGTCCCGAAAGATGATTCCGTGCAGTGACTACAAAATCACATTTCGGTACCGAATATCGCCATGGCAGTGACTGAATTCATGAGGAGTGGTCCCAATAACCTCATGTAGAAAATGTGGTGCAAAACTTCCCCATAATGCCCGAGATATGCACCAAAGTTGGAAAAACCCTATTTATGCCATTATACAGCTTACCGGCATTCCTTCAGTTCACAGTCAGCTTTCAAGAGTGCAAACGTGTTCCCGGTCCACCGAAGATCGTTGCGCTATGCTCCGGAGGTAAGTATGGGGTGAGGGGAGTATGGGGAGGCAGGGTGCGCAGAGGGTGGGCACGGTTTGGGGGAAGGAGCAGGACAGACTGCAAGGGACCGTGTCTTTCTTTTAAAGTAACAAAAAAAAATCACTGAATTTTTTTTTTATGAGAACATTGTATGGGGTAAACTCAGCGTGCACCTGATGTTTGAGAGCTAGCCGACAGGAGTTTGACACCCCTGTAGGCACATACAAGGGGGGCAAGAGCAGAGGAGGACTGGGCACCCCTTGGTACATAACAAATGGGGGTGCATTGTGCTGACAGGGAGGGCTCCCTCAGCACATAATCTGGGTAGGCATGCCGACAGAGGGATTGGGCACCTCGAAGTTGGCATTGTGGCAGGCAGTGGCGGCAGTCACTGCCGCCATGTTTACTGTAATGCTTCACCAGGGAAGGCACATCGGGAGGTGCTGCTGTGTGACGAGCTTTGGTCTCATTGCAGCGGACCTTTCCTTAGATGTGCTCACCACATTATATATTCCTGATGTGGCGCCTGCATGCTGGCTTATTGGGGAATAAGGGAAGCACCAACTGATGTGTGCCCTACATTTGCCCAACAGTAACCGCGCCTCCAAATCTGCTACTAGTGCAAGATACTGGCCGCGCAAGTGTGAGCCAACATAAAAAGGGTTTCTAGTCTGTCAGTTCATTTAACTTGCTGGTGCCAAAGCATTCAATTTGTATATCCATTCTGATTCTTTTTTAAACAAAATGTTTAATCTATTTCCTTCACATGGAGGTATATCTACATACTTCAGACCTTTAGGTTTAAAAGATCTAGTGGTGCAGTTGTGGTATAAGCTAGAATTGTCTCCTGAGGCATTTCCTCTGTTCCGTTTAACCATAGAGGACCCTTGTTCCTGTATCCTTTCTTTACCAGGTCTTGTAGTACGTCGCACAGATTGTGCTGCAACTGCACCACCCACAGTAAACAACAAATGACATCTTACATGTCATAGTGCGTCTAATGTTAAATTCCTTTTGATCCTAGTAAAGGAGAAAGATTTTTTATTGTTTAACAAAAGTCTTAACAATTTTTAAAACAGTTAAAATAATCAGATAAAATACTCTGATTTAGATTCCATCACTGTTAAAATAATTTTAGTACAAACTTATGTAATGTGCAACAGATTCAGTTTATCAAGAAAAATCTATATAAACTCTTAAACACCATTTAGAACATTTCTGTATAATAGTTTAGCCTTTGTGAGATAGGTTCATCAATATAAAAACTGGCTAAATGGAATTTTACAGATGCAAGGTTTTTAAGTAACCAGTTAATCTATGTAAGACTCCATAATCTGTGGCTGAGAATAAGGCTATCACTAACTGGTCAATAGGCAAACTTAGTGCCTGTCCACATTAATGGAGCATGTTTGACAAAATGTTTTAAATCGTTTCAATCCTTCTGTGCTAGTGTGTCCGTATTCAAATTATTCAATCCATGTTTTGGCTTTAAAAATGTTTTATAGCATGGTATTCCGTCCATACTTGGCTAGCTAACCTGCGTGGTTTGTAGTCCGTATCACAGTGCAGCAGCTGATGTATCCCATAGTTCATAGCCGTCCCATCATCCTTTGCATTGTTTACAAACACTGAGGATAAGGTCAGAGCTGTCATCTTAGCAGTGAGAGAGTACCAGCTTTATGTCGCTTGTTATCCTGTTGTATGTAAGTGATATTAGGTCATTTTAAGTGTAGTTTTAAAAAAATAAAATGTTTTTGGTTTTCAGTTCTTTGATGGTAACTGTGATTCTGTTGCCATGGCCAGTTTCATGGGCATTTTCCTGTTCAGGCCTGTCTGTGAAGTAAATGAAAAGCACTGAACTCAGATTAGTAATAAAACTGTATGAAAAATTGTTAGTATTTGTGTATTAAATGGTGGTGAAACAGCAGTAATGTATGAGAGAAATGTCTACGTCGGAAGTAGCTATTTTCCCAGATATAGAGCAGCTTAATTTCCTTTATTGAGTTTTGAAAAGCCTTCTTTTAAGATTGGCCCCGAGTGTCTCAAAATGAGTTGTTAAGATAATTTCGATGTGCTTATGCAACTGGATGAGATATGAGATGATGCTTGTATAACTTGGTTTGCTTTGTGGCTTTCCGCCTCTCTATCCATGGGATATACCACCCTGTAGGGGTACGATGCAAGGAACCCTAGAAGAGGGTCCCCCCCCCACAGGTGCTGCGGGAATGAAAGTGTCAGCTAAAGGTAGATTAGGAAGAAGCCCACAGGTAAGAGAGATGAGCCGCTGGAGGAAGAGGGGTGGATGGTGGGCAACGAAAAAGAAATCCTGGTGAAGCCCAGGATGTGTGACTTTTTAAGCTCAATGGGGGAGTGATGTTGTTGCTCCACCCATCGAACCTCGGGCTTAAAGCCCTCCCATTCGATGTGCTTACGCAACTGGATGAGATATGAGATAATGGTTGTGTAACTTGATTTAGTTTGTGGCTTTCTGCCTCTCTATCCATGGGATATACCACCCTGTAGGGTTTCCCCCCTATAGGTGCTGCAGGAATGAAAGTGTCGGCTAAAGGTAGGTTAGGAAGAAGCCCAAAAAGAATACCCAAAGATGTTGAGCTTCGAAGAGGTGAGGATGATGAATGACTTCTGTGAAGAGAAGGGTTAACTCCCTAAGGAGAGAGGGGAACTCCGGGGCCACCATCCACCTCCATCCAACAGCAGAACCTAACTAACTAACCAAAGAAAGCACCAACTTTAACTAATATTATGACCATTGGCACGGAGCAGAGGAAAAACCCCCTTTGAGGAGGAAACCTCTGGGGATCCAAGGCCTAGGTCGCCTTCCCTCAGGCTGACAACGTTTGATTTGAGGATGTATGTCAGTAAAAAGAATGGTTCATTAACGAGGGATATGAGTAAGGAGGAGGATGATGAGATAGGGAAAACTCTAAAGAAGCACGGATTAAAGAAGGAACATGAGGCAGCAGGGACCCGAGAAGGGTATGTTCGAGTAGTCAATGGGAGGGAGTAAATCCATGTAGAAGTCATAGGAGCAAGGGGTATCCAGATGTGCTCTCAAGGAGATTCCAGATGTGCTGATGAGGAGACAGAGGATAATGCAGACTGGCTTGATTGAGCGATGCGAGCGAGCAGACACTGAGGTTAAAGAGGCATGCTTGATTATGCGATGTGAACGATTAGATCCTGAGGTTGTAGTCAATGAGGTAGCATAGGATTCAATGAGAGGAATGTTCGAGTAGCGATGGAAATAGATAAACTTTGAGGTAATGCTAAGTGAATGATGACTGGAGTTATGAACTCGATACATGCGGCAAGATAGCCGCAGGTTGATAAGGTGGCATAGGAGTCATGATGGGTACATCCAAAAAGAATATCGAAAGCAGGCCACGAGTGGAGTGAATGCTGGATGGCCAGTACGGAATTGGAAGAGGAGTAGACAGGAACGATTCAATGATGATGATGATTACCGCAGGAGTGCAGCGGTGCAACAGGAGCAGATTGGGGAAAAGGAGACTGTAAATGAACTGGAAATGGAACTTGAATGATGGTGGAGAGCAGCTAGCTGGCCCATAGCAAAGGGCGACAGGCAGGAAGGCATGGCCAGGAGCAGAGAGACAGCTGAATCGAGGTGACTGAGGAAGATGAATATGGACGATGATGGAATAGTAAGTAGGCTCCTCGAAAGGAGGCAGACTCCGAAGCCAAGAAAGCATGTCTGGAACCAGAGGCAATTCAGGGTGAACAATTGAGGAGCAAAAGTGGATGATGTATGAGGAGGGCAAAAGTTGATGATGTATGATGAGGAATGAAAGTAAGAGTGGAGTGAAGCCATGATGGCTGGTACTAGAAAAGGCGCTAGGACAAGGAAGGTAAATCTTTATTTTTGGGGGGGAAATGGAGGAGGTGCGATGATGTATTGAAGCTATGGAGGCAGGTACATGAAAACGAGGTATGAAAGGACAAAGGACGGTAGAGAGGTCAATGGGGTAGCATAGGACCCAACTGATACGGGATGAGAACTGCAGCAAGGCAAGCTTGCCAGAGGTTATGCGAACCAGAGGGTACACTCAGGAGGAGCATCAGAGGAGCAACTCAGGTTGAGTGATCACGGAGCAAAATTGGATGATGTATGATGAGGAGTGAAGCTACGAGTGGAGTGAATCCATGGTGTCTGGCACCATGGAGGCTGGCACAGTGAAAGCTAGGTAGGATGAGGAAGCTATCTGGTAGTGGTAACTATGGGAGACCAGACGTAGGCACCAGGACACCAGAAGTACTAGGGTAGGAGAATACGAGTAGGGAAGGTGATGGCAGGATAGGGAAAACCCCAAAAGAAAGCAAAGGTCAGGGAAAGAGAGGAATGGAGGGTGGATGCAACAGGAGGAGGAAGGCAACAGTGGATTGAGCAATTGAAATAGAGGAGCAGGTTGACACGAGGTAATGGGGACCGGGGACCGGAGAATGCAAAGCTAGAGACAGCCAAATGAAATAGAAGGCAGAGTAAGCTCCAAAAGGGATGCACAGGTCAGAGTCGAGGAGGCAAGGAGAAGGACACAGGTCGAGGAGATGGGTAAAGGAGCTAGAGAACCGAGCGGGCACACTACTGCAGGCCATAGTGGGACACACTGAAATGCAGACATAGGTAACACAGAGCAGTACTAGGGCACTCTGCAAGGCACAGTAATGAGAAATCAGGGCAGGACAAATTGACACAGTAATATGCAGAAAATCACATGAAATGCAGTGCTGGCTGCAGGTTAATTCAAAAGCAAAGGAACTCACTGGTGCAAGAAGCCCCAGTTACAGGGGTGGAGCCAGGCGGGTCCCGCCATGTGGTGGCATGGAAGATCAGGCTGTTCGGCACAGTCCACAGCCAAGCTCCCAGGAAGCTACAACATGAACCAGAGGGAAGCCCCTGTGGATCTGGAGGTTCCATTGCCCTGAAAAGACACTGCAATGGGCAAAACGACAGGACCACTACCACCAGGAGAATCAGTGGGCAAGCGAGGCTGGACAGATCCACTACAAGGACCAGAGCAGAGGAGGCAGCTGGAAGGAGGGAGCGAGCGAGGAACCAGGTGCAGCGCTCTGCCAAAACAAGCTGCAGCATGACAGGGAGGCACACAGAGCACAGTCAAAGCCAGAGAAGGATGCCTCCAAGCGCTGGCAGTGGAAGCCAGGCATGACAGAGCATCGGAACATGGTTGTGTGGATGTGACAGTTGGCAGCACCGAAGGTACATGGAGGGAGGGGGCAGAGGCAGCCAATGGAATGGGAAAAGCCAGCCACCAAAGTGGTAGACTGGGGAGATGAGTGACACGACTGGGCAGCCGGAGCAGTGGCAGGAAGAGGAATGGAGATGCAGGGGAGAGCAATGGGAGGAGAGCTCGAGTGACAGCAGCAAAGCCAGTGGCCACAGGAAAGAAGAGCCACTGGACAGGCAGCAGGGGGTGTAGAGAACCACAGAGCGAGAAGCTGTAGGAAGGAGCGAGCCATATGAAAGGCATCTTGGAAGGGAGATGAGCGGGTGGCCAGAGGTGCTGCAAAAGACGAAAATGAGGAAGAAATGAAATGCAGGAATGAGGAGCAGCGCCTCCAGCCTCAATGAGAAAGAAATCCTTGCGAATCCCAGGATGTGTGACCTTTTAAGCTCAATGGGGGAGTAACGTTGCTCCACCCATCGAAACTCGGGCTTAAAGCCCTCCCATGATAATGAGGGTTTATTTATGAAAATAATAAAATTCTTAAATGAAAATTCATGACTGTGCAACTGATGGACCCCCTGTAAAACAAGGCTGGTGCAGCCAGAATCAGGTTATCTTCCCTGCTCCCAGCTCACTGACCAAACTGTCCCTGCGCAATACAACTACAATATTCTCCACATTCCCAGCTCTCCAAAACCCTCACTGACAAATTCAATTACCCTCCATGCTCCTGTCCACCAAACCCTCCCTGCCCCCCTGCATTTATTTTTGTTAGCTAACTCTGGTGCCTTGCCCTAGGCTAGACGAGATGGGTCCATTAGCCTCAGAGTATTCCGATGTTTGGCTGTGGGTTTTTTTTTTGGGGTGCGTTGTTTGCATGGTTATTGTTAGTTTTGGGATAGACTAAAAGTCTGAAGGCGCTTCCAGTGTATCCCAATGCTATTTCAGCAGATCATAAAATCTGGATTTTGTTTCCAAACCCAGAAGGCAATTTTTCTTCTCAACCAAAAGGGCTCTGATTAATAAATGTCAGGGCCTTTATTTGTGATGAATATCAAATGTGCAGCTACTGTTCAAAAATCTACCCTCGGGTCCTGCCCAGTCACCTCTGTGCCTCGCAACTAGAAGAGCTGCCTCCACCTACCTCTTTCTTATCCAGTTTTTAGTGAAAAATAAGAAATAGACTTTGGCATACAATGCCTTCACTTCCCTTTCACTGTCCTAACATGTGCTGCTCCCATTAGAAATATCCCTCAGCTATCTTGCATTTTGGGCATCACAGTAAGCATATGAAGTGTTTCCCTGCTGTAAATGAAGCTGTAACCTGCTTTGACCACCGGGTGAAAAATGCTGAGCTTACTAAGGTCGTTTTGTGAAAAAATTAAAATGTTGTACTTTATTTTCTGTTCCTAGATAGGAACGGTGATTCTGTTGTTCGGCTAGTCTAATCCCCCTACAAATGGGGGTTCCCAAAAAGTCTTCCTTAAGCTTGCCTAAATGCTCACTGCCAGGCTGGTGTCCTGAGTTTTAGCAGTTTAAATGTGATTACCAGAGCTTGTATAGCCTCTGTGTACTGTCTCTTTAAGAGCTGCCTAATTGCGGTTTAAGTAATCTGAGAGGGAGCTCTGTTGAAAGATGTAACTATTTACTGAAAACCATTTAGAATGATAATGATAATGTAGTTTGTCAAACCTGCTTTCTTTGTAGCAAGGACTGTTTTGTTTGTCTCCATTGTCTTGGTCCTGGACTGCAAATTGGACCAATCAGTTCTGGTGGGACTTAAAATGTAGCCGGACTGCAGGTGCTGTCTGAATTCAAAATCTATAGGAACTGCAGTTTGAACTTTTTGTGCCTTTTTTGCAACTGAAGGGGGAGCTCTCACTTTGACTGACAGCCAAATCAGCCAACCAAATCTTTTGGATCTTGGGAAAGTCCCGGGCTGCTTGCAGTTTTTCAGTTAGAACTAAGCTGGCAGCTGAGCAAGAAGGAGCTGAAGTGCTTCTGAGCAGCTATCCTGAGTGGATTTGCATGGGAGAACTCTGAAAAGGCTAAGTTTTTGGCCTGCATGCCGGTGTGCTGCTCCTGAGAGGGCAAGAAGAGAATTAGTCTGGGCTAAATCCAAGTTTGTTTGACTAAAGTAAGCTACTGAAGGGGGCCAGGCTCAACCTGAAGAAGACCGAATATTTTTGCTGAATGCGATCAGCCTGTCAGGAGTTCCAGCTACCCTTAAGCTCCCGGTGTGCAGAGACATTGCGATTGTGCCCAAGGAACACTTTGCCTGGTACAGTAGAATTCCCATACATGTAAACATGCTATGAGCTGCTAGTGGGTTGTGAGTTATTTTCCCACTGTGTGAACTGTATTCTGCTTGCTGGAAGCTGTATCCAGCCCAAAACGGACTGCTTCCGACCTTGTCTCCATGCGGTCTGGGCTTTGCCAGACTGGCCCAGCCAGACTACCCACTGCACAGATAACCCATCGTCGAGAGACCTGCCTGGGGATCAGCCCCCTGCTCCACGCTTGAACAGGAACGACGCCTCTGCAACTTGTGTGGGCCCTGGTTCTCCTGGCATTTCAGATCAACCACCTGCAGTCTCGATTTTCGTCCAGCCTGTGTCCAGTCTTGGGTATCGTGAGTAAATACCAGGGTAGCTCCCTACAACAATAGCTTAATCTGAGTATGTCATCTGATTGTCTTCTTGTTTCATTTCCTTTACAAACTGAGCCCTCTGGCTCCAGATTACAAATATTGTGTACTGTGCATGTTGTGTTTTTCCATCAGAGGGCCCCAACCAGCTGCAACCCAGACGCTGTCCTGGCTAGCCCATCTCTTCTCTACCTGGGTACCCAGAGGTGGACTGTGTGGGGGGACTCAAAGTGCATGCATGACTGCTTGATTGATATAACCTTTAAGTTAATTAACCTGATTTTGCCCCTCCCTTGTTCAGGTCCCCTGAATAAATCAGATCTAACTTTTTCTGCATGTAATCTGACTGTGGTTCCAGTTTGTGCTCAAAGTACTGTACTGTTGCTATTTGCTGTGCTTAACCTTGTTTTACAGGGGTCCCCAGGGTCGAGCCAGAGGAACCAGCCCTGGTGGTAAGTGCAAACAGTGTGGGTACTTGTGTGGTGTACCAGGGGTATTATGAAAGTGATTATTGTACAGTGTTCAGGCCACTAGAAGGGAAAGAGGGGGGTTACAGTGTCCCGGAGGGCTGTGCCCAGGTTAGCTTGACCACTACCAACTCTGACCTCCGGGTGGAGGCACCTGTTTCAGAACTCAGGCCGCTTAACCTGCTACTAGCCAAGCAGACAGGGGTAGTAGCCCTTGGGATAGCACCACCTAGGGGTTACACTAGTTTTACCTGCATTTTTCTGTGCAGGTCGCAAGTAGCTATTTTCCCAGATATGGAGCAGCTTCATTTCCTTTATTCAGTTTTGAAAAGCCTTCTTTTAAGATTGGCCTTGAGGGTCTCAAAATGAGTTGTTAAGATAATTTGTAATGAGGGTTTATTTATTAAATTAAAAAAGTTCTTAAATGAAAGTTCGTGACTGTGCAACTGTTGGTGGTGCAGCCAGAATCAGGTCATCTTCCCTGCTCCCAGCTCACTGACCAAACTGTCCCTGTGCAATACAACTACAGTACTCTCCACGCTCCCAGCTCTCAAAAACCCTCACTGACAAATTCAGTTACCCTCCACGCTCCTTTCCAGCAAACCCTCCCTGACCCCTGCAATTATTCCTGTTAGCTTACTCTGGTGCCTTGCACTAAGCTAGACGAGATGGGTCCACTAGCCTCAGAATATTCCGATGTTTGGTTGTGTTTTTTTTGGGGGGGGTTGTTTACATGGTTATTGTTAGTTTTGGGATAGGCTAGAATCTGAAGGTGCTTCCAGTGTATCCCAATGCTATTTCAGCAGATCATAAAATCTGGATTTTGTTTCCAAACCCAGAAGGCAATTTTCCTTCTTAACCAAATGGGCTCCGATTAATAAATGTCAGGGCCTTTTTTGTGATGAACATCAAATGTGCAGCTTCCGTTCCAAAACCTACCCTCTGGTCCTGCCCAATCACCTCTGTGAATAGCAAATAGAGGAGCTGCCTTCACCTCTTTCTTAGCTAGTATTTAGTGAAAAATAAGAAATAGACTCTGGCACACAGTGCCTTCACTTCCCTTTCACTGTCCTAACATGTCCTGCTCCCATTAGAAATAGCCCTCAGCTATCTAGTATTTAGGGCATCACAGTACGCATCTGAAGACATTGAACAACATCGACCCCAGCACGGAGCCCTGTGGGACCCCACTGGTTACCTCTCTGTGATGCCGGATAACTCTCCTCCCACCACCACTCTCTCGGTTCTGTCCTTCAGACAGTTTTCCACCCATGTGGCCATCTTTTCCCCAACTCCAAGATCCACCAACTTCCTGATCAACCTTTTGTGGGGCCACAGAGTCAAAGGCCTTGTTGAAATCAAGATAGAGGATGTCTACTGCTTGGTCCCTGTCTACTGTCTTACTGACACAGTCAAAGAAGCCAATCAGATTTGTTTGACACAGTCTCCCATGAAACCAGACTGCCTCACATCCTGTATACCATGCTCCTCTAGATATTCCACCAGACATTCTTTTTTTTGAAATTACTATTTATTCCTCCTCCCCAGCCTGCCACCTCCAACCCTTCAGGGGGGACAATTGGACATCCCACTGCCTGGAACCCTACCCAAGCAGACCCCTAGGCCCCATAGAGCCGTGGATTACCCCCCGGGCGGGGACGAGGCGGGGGGCTCAGACCCCGTAACTTACATTTCGTCGGTCTGAGGTCTGCTGGGCGAGGCACAGGCAAATCGAGGGCACGGCCATGGTCCTCCCATCTTCCGAGCTGAGGCAGGCTTGTTTCAGTTTTCTCCTCCCGAGCAGCAAGTAACCTCCCCGGCGTCATGGCTGTGCGCCGGCGTCCATGCTGTAATGGCGCCCATCCCCAAATGGAGCTGCAGTTCCTCGAGCCTCCGCTACAGGGGTCATGCAAAGTGTTGAGCATCAGCCGAATCCCTCCCCGGAGAAGGCGAGCTGTCGTTGGACGCTCCAGCCTATCTCCCCCCCAGCCGACCCACTGACGACCCGAGTCCGCTCCTGAACCCGGGTCTCCGGCGTGGTGCGAGGTGTGGCGTCCAGCGCCTCAACCCTCAGCGCCACCGGGCCAGCCCACCAACCTTTCTTTTATGTGTTAATACGTCCCTCGGAGCCACTCGTTGCTGAATCGAGTGGTTTCACATGCCTTCCGCTGGAGTGAGAACAGCGATGCGAAGCTGATCTGTTCTGGCTGAAGCTGATGGCAAGTGAAACTACTCATTTTCAGCAATGAGTGGCGACGGGGGACGTATTAATATATTATTGATCAAGAGCAATCAATAATATATTTAAAATAAAAAGATGACTTCCCAGAATGTGCCGATTTCCAGGGCATCTGCACGTAAGACACTCTTCACAGAATAAGAGTGCCTCATGCGCAGGGGAAAGGAGCGCTCTGATTGACCGGGAGCGCTCGCTCACTTTATAATACAATACATTAGAATAGCAATCACCAGGAAATTGCAGCAGAGGGTAGACAACACTTATTTAAAAAAAAGAACAAATAATTGCAACACTGTTATACATATATGTGCTACATTCTGTTTACAAATCTGAATATCGCAGCAAACAAAAATCCTATGCAATTCAGAGTGGCGGAGGAACTATTTTATGTCACTTTACAAGAAACAAAATTAGCAAAAAAATATTTATATTGAGAATACTGTATGAGCAACTATGCACAACCAGTGTATAGTGGAATGTTGTTATGCATGGAATTCCGTGCCTGGAGTATGCTTGTTCTGCTGCACCAGTGACATCATTATGTTGTTCTGCTGCAGTAGTGATGTCACCAGTGCAGCAGAACCCTTGGAATGCTGGCACATTGTTGCTTTCCTCTATTTAATTCTGTGGTAAGACAGTATTCTACAGCTCTAGAGACTGCACAAGTCAGTTTCATTGTGAAAAAGAGAAAACAAACCCCACAATGCGCACATTTCACATAATACACTATAAAAAATACCGGATGAGCAACTTCATGCACAACCAGTGTGTTCTGTCACCTCAGGGTTCTGATTCCCATGGGCCTCTATAGCTTCGCTCTCGAGGTCAAAGGGAATCAAAACCCCTCTGTGGCAGAACACACTGGTTGTTCATAGTTGCCCATCCAGTATTCTCTGTGCTGTGCTTATAATAATAAAGTTGATTTGTTTCTTATATCTATTGCTTAATCATTAAAGTCTTGTCAAATTGTTTTACCATATTATAATCACAATAAGGCACTCCAAGGTGTGCATCATCCCTGAATAACATCACACCTAGGGTGGCAGAAGCACTCAGCCTGTGGCCTCGTACTTCGTTCCACCACAGGTGTGACATTATTCAACAATGATGCCCTGGAGTGCCTTACTGCTTAACCGACATATTTTGCACTCCTGTTTCTTAAATTAAGACATAAAAAAGTAGTATTGTACTTGCTGATTGTATTGTATGAAGTCAACTTAATTTTAGTAAATAAAATATTGATAATTACATTTGAAATTGTTTACCTGCAGATCACCACTACTAGCAATGCTGAGTAATTCAGTCTGGTTGAGTGTAATCCTGGCGGCATTTAGATTTCTTATACACCAAATGATGTTTAGACAGAAAATTAACGTGCTTCGTAGAGCTAGGATCGACAAAGAACCCTTTCCAAACTCATAGTCACATTGTTTCAGAATTTGTGCTACACATAGAATCTTTTGGCATATTACTACATGGCTGGTACCGTGAATCACACAGTTTGGATCGTGGATCATAGTGACAGGTGGTGGGAGGAGATTGTTCTTATGACATGGGGCCAGGATCAACAGGTTGCAAATTTTAGCATGTTGAAAGACACCTTCAATTGGATTTGTACAGAAATCGGGCCACAAATACAACGGCAAAACACCAGACTACAGCAAGCAATTAAGGCTGAAAAGAGAGTGGCTATTGCCTTGTGGCGATTGGCCACCAACATAGAGTACCATACTCTCAGCCATGTATTTGGAGTTGGTAGATCAACTGTTGGGCAGATAGTGTTGGATGTGTGTACGGTACTAGTTAAGGTTCTTTTGCCATGTGTCATAGCTATACAAAATGTGGAAGATGTGGTATCTGGCTTTGAGAAAGAATGGGGGTTCCCTAATTGTGGAGGTGCAGTGGACACCACACATTTTCCTGTTATCTGTCCTCCATTTAATGCAACAGAGTATTATAATCGCAGATGTTTCTATTCGATCATCAAGCAGGCATTGGTGAACCACAGATATCAATTTATGGATATAAATGTTGGGTGGCCTGGAAAGGTGCATGATGCACGAGTTTTCAAAAACAATGCATTGTTTGACAAGGGGCAGAATGGTACTCTGTTTCCACTTATTCTATGGGTAATTCAAAATGTGCAGGTACCTGTGCTAATTATTGGTCACCCTGCTTATCCACTATTACTGTGGCTGTTAAAGCTGTACCCTGATTATTACAATACAGTAAAAAGGAACTTTAACTACAGGCTTAGTAAGGTGCGCATGGTCGTGGAATGTGCATTTGGAAGACTAAAGGGGAGATGGCGTTGTCTTCTCAAACGCAACAGTTTTCACATTGACAACGTACCTGTTGTAATATCTGCTTGCTGTGTTCTTCACAATATATGCGAGAGAAAGGGTGAACAGTTCAGTTCGGCATGGATGGTGTTGGATGAGCATGACAACACGCAGCAGTTGGATCACGAAGGCCCATTACTTGATGACATGACTGTAACTGCACAGACAAAGCAAGCAATGACCATACGAGATGCACGTGCTCAGCAGTTCGCCACTGAAAATGGACCGTTACACTAATTTACTCAACAAATGCACTTCCATTGGTCATTGCTGATCTGCTCTGATCCTATGTACAGTGTACCACAATTTGATATCCGGACTGCTTAATTGGTACAAGGATAATTTGCAGCTAGACTTCATTTTTGGGAGAATGAAGTAATGCATAGTAAATAAATCCGCTGCATATGAAATGTGGAGCTAAATAAGTAATTTCTCAAAATCAAGCATAGTAAGCAAGTAATGTGACATACGTGACCCTGCACACATACCACTCACCTCACTTGCATATGGCTAGAAAAAATGACAGTCAAGTGATTTAAAGTATCACATTTTATTGTGTGACAAAAATTTTGTTCAAACAGATTTTCTGATTGTAACTTTGTTCATAGAAGTAACATTTTCTTCAATATCAGACAATAAAGTTGTGTTTTTCGTAACTAGGCATGCCATTTAAGGTATTCACAAGTTTAAAATGTCATTGCATTTTAAGAAAATGTTGAAAAAAGAATGCCAGTACCACTTGCAAAACTGTAAGACATCATAACTAACAAAACAGACTATTTTGCAACTCATTTAAAAGTTAATATGTACACATAACCTATTGTGTCACAAATAAAGTTTTCATTTGACATCAATAATTGTCTACATTTTATTTATTTGAAGATGGTCTCCAGCTCTTATTTTTTTTTGTTTTCTTTTTGTAGTGTAATACAACAGTATTGAACAACTAACTGAACAAATAATAGAGCAATCTACCCCCAATCAATGGTAATCGATTAATGGGAAACATCACAAATGGGCCAGAGAATGTAAATAGTTTTTATAGCTCTGTCCAAGTCATTGTTTCTGAAAAAAAGCTCTTCAAGTCAAGCTTCTTGCTTGCCCAAGCACCATGTGCCCACTGTACTGGCCCGAGTTGGGAGTTGTCAGCTGGTAATTCGGTTGATGCTGAATGGCAACAACTGTCGGCTGCTGCTGTACATTTTGCTGCTGATGTTGAGTAGGCAGATTAGATTGAGTTCATGTCATTGCATGGGAAAGTGGAGGAACTGACTGCTGAAGATTGCCTTGTGGACACATTATTTGCAGTAAGGTTTGTAAGAATGAAGCATTTTGCTCTGCCTCGTGCTTCCGCATTCTTTCCTCCATTTCCCTGTCAGCGGCGGCTCTTTCACGCTCCAGCTACAGCATCTTGTCATATTGCTCCACAATCAGTTTTCTGGTGGGTTTAAGGCACAATTATTTCTTGTATCTTGGACATCTTTTTCTTTCTTAGGTTAGTCAAGGGTTCATTTCCGCTTCTTTTGTTTGAACGTTGTGGATCTGCCATTGAAGTAGTTGATCTGGAGGTCCCTGGTTCCTCTTTGTCTAAATGGTTGATTGTTGATAAATTGGGGGATCCATTTAGCTGATATTCAGTGCTGGTGCTAGTATTTGACACATCATTGTCTGAAACAGCAGCAGAATTATTACCTATACATTTTTATTACATTATTTATACGGATTTTCATTGTTACTTAGAAAAATAGAATCTAACAGCGGATAAGGACCGCTTGGCCCACCTAGTCTGCCCCTTTCCTTACCTAATGGATAAGCTGCAGATCTTAGTGTACCAACAGCCTATTTCTTCCTACTACTCACTAGAATTGCCTTATGACTGATCCATGCATTCCTGTATTCCCCCACTGTTATTGACTCCACTACCTCCTCTCACCAACTGTCTGTACAGAGGTATAACAACGTCCTGTTTTCTTTTGGTGATGCCTCTCCCTGTGCTTTCCAGTATCCCGCCAGCCCTCCTTACTGCCTTCTTACATTGCTTGTCCACCTTAAGGCCATCTAATATAACCACCCCAGGTCCCTTTCCATTTCTGTTGTTGTTAATATCTCACCCCACATTGTGTATTCTTCCCCTGGGTTGTTGTTTCACAGGTGCATTACTTTGCACTTCTTTGCACTGAATCTAAGCTGCCATACATCTGACCATTCCTCCAACCTTGCCAAGTCCCTTTGCATCCTTTCCACCCCACCTTTTGTATCGACCCTGTTGCAGATCTTTCTGTCATCTGCAAAGAGACATACTTTTCCTGCCAGTCCCTCTGCAATGTCACTTATAAAGACATTAAAGAGGACCAGTCCCAATACTGAACCCTGCGGTACCTCACTATTAACCCCCCTTTCTTCAGTGTGGTCTCCGTTTACTATTACTCTCTGTGTCCTGTTTCCCAGCCAATGTTTTACCCAAGCTACCACTTTGGGGGCACACTCCAAGGCTGGCTAACTTGTATATTAATCTTTTGTGTGGGACTGTGTCAGTTGCCTTGCTAAAGTCTAGGTAGGCCATGTCCACAGCCCCTCCCTGGTCTACTACTTTGGTCACCCAGTCAAAAAAAATCTATTACATTTGTCTGACATGACCTTCCTGCTGTGAATCCATGCTGTCTTGGGTCCTGTGCCCCACTGGCCTCTAGGAACTCAACAGTTATTTCCTTCAGAAATGATTCCATCATTTTCCCTACCACTGAGGTCAAACTAACAGGTCTGTAGTTTCCTGCCTCTGTCTTGCTCCCACTTTTGTGAAGGGGAGTCACATCCACCCTTCTCCGGTCCTCCGGTACCACCCCATCCTCTCATGATTTGTTAAGAAGGGTAGTTAGTGGTGTCATGAGTTCTACCCTTAGGTCTTTTAAAATTCTTGGGGTGAATCTCATCAGTTACATTTATGAAAGCATGATGGCACTTATCCAGAAACTCATTACATCCACTGCTAGTTTGGTAAATTGATTAACAGTGCATGCCACTAACATGACCCACACTAACATCTGTTTATCAACCTGTAAATATTAAAATAAAGTAAAAGAATAAGATAAGAACTACTACTTCAAAATACATTGCCTTGCTAATGTGTATTCTCATACAAAACACAATGCAGTACTCACCCCAACAACACTCCCCCCTCCCACACACTCACTATAACTATATTAACTGCCGGTGGATTTCAGTACAGGTTGTAATATATACTACTGTTTATGTTCAGAGGTGAAATGGAAGCATATTCCAGTAAAATGACCAATTGTTATCACTTAATAAAATTTCCTTGCTTTCATTCATTTTTACTAATATATTTAAAGGCCATTTCATAAGAGCATTAAGACAGTCCCAGTGTTGGCCATTATGGTGAGATACAGTATTCTCACTTATCATGTGCATTGCAAGGCACTCAGCTGTGCATCGAGTCTAACAATGCACTATATGTGTGCAAGCACTTCACCATAATGCAGTCTCTGTCATGAATTAATGCTTACATGAAGTGTCATTTTAACAAATAACATATTTAATGAAAATAAGATGTAATTATTTTAAAAAGAAAAAAGAATTAAACTTTTCAATGAAATATGTTTGCATGGTAAATACTAAGAGTAGTATTGTGGTAACTGTGAGGTTAGCAAAAAACATTTGTTTTATGTGTGTACTTTTTTTGAACTTACAGTAATTCATCACCGTTACACACTGATGTAATGGGTGAGATGTAAAAGACTGCAAATGGGCACCTGAATAATAAACTGTAACAGTTTGATGTGGTGAGGCACTGGGGACAACAACTAGTCATTATTGTAAGGTTACATATTTAATATGCTGCCAGCAGTTCAGCAATAATTGATGATTTTCAGGGCTCAAAATTGTACATACTATCATGCATACAACAGGTTAGCCACATGCCCCGAAATGCACAGGGAGGGGTTGGGTTGTTGGTAGAGTATTTGCTGTACATTTGAAGTCATGAACAAACAACACAGGAAAGATTGCACGTGAACCCACAGAGTAAATTTTTTTAAACACTACTGAGAAATTATGAAGCCATGATTCATATTATCTATTCACTTCGCCACATCTACTGTGGTGCAATCCTTTTTCGTCCTGAAATACTTTCATTCTCTGGAAAGACCAGAGCGGTTAAATAGAGGAAATAAACAACAATATTTTACAGTGTTGTCCATAATAATACTTCGATATTTTTTTTTCAATGTAGGACGACTCCAACTTCTTTGAGAGCATTTACAATAGGAGCATTTTTGTGACTGGCTGTCTGGTGTATGTACGTGTGTGTGTGTATGTGTGTGTGTTGGGGGGGAGGGATGTCCTACAGTGAACCTCCATAGAACATAGTGTGAACAAGCAGGGAGTTTATTACATGTAGAGCTAAATGTTGGATAAATAAATAGGTAATAAATATAGCAAAACACACTGTTTCATTTTGGGTGCAGATGAAAACACTATATTCTCTCCCTCTTAAAAATTCTAAGTTGAATTTCTGTTTTTATTACGTGATTACTCATATCAGTGCACAACCTATGTTCAGTTGTTGCATTACCATACACATCATCATTGGTTGCACATGTTGAATTAAACAATAGTGTAGGACCAAAATGTGTCAAAGTGGATAAATTATATCTTGCCGAGATGCAGCCTGTTTAACGTAATAGCCAGCAAACGTATTTTCATGGATAGACCGCTCTCGCACACTCTGTCCTCATACAAAAAGACACGTTATGGCATGATAGGAGGACGTCTTCGTTTATATGGCTATGAGTTGGTGTGGTAGACACCACATTTGAAATGCATAGTTTGCCTACAGTAGCAATACAATACATTAATATAGCTATACGTTGCAGTAGTCACAGGGATCCAGTGCAGAGCACCACTTTGTACAACAGACCAACAAGTTGCTGGAATGAACTGGATGACTAATTTTCCCTAGGGGCTCACTGTTAAAGCAGTAGCAGCAGTAAATTAATGCAGTACATGAACAATAACAATAAGCAAGAGGCTATTAAAGGGCCAAGTACTTAAATGACACCAACACATTTGATCTACCTACTGACTTTACTCTTGTTTGTTTTCAAGAATCAGTAGTTACAGGAATGCATATCTGTAATTTTAAATCATTGCAAAACAGTCGGGCCAAGCCAAGGGAATTCTTGTTGATTAAGCAATAGAACAACCAGATATAACTATCTGTGGATGATTAAGGAAGGAAAGCAGTTGAGGAAATGTGAGACATGTGAGAAGTTTAGAAAAAATATAAGTTGCCTTGTCAACTGACCATTCTTGTATTCTAATTTTTATGTTGCTTGCATGCATGCATGTGCAAGAAACATAGTGCCATCATCGGAGATTTCGGAGGTGTGTCACCTCCTCCTCCAATTCAGTCAGTGTGCTGGCAGGCGCGGCCCCTGTAAGCCAATGCATTTTGGAGCTGTCTATGACACGCTCAAAAATGCAGTGGCATACAGTTGAAAGGGGGAACTACGCTTCGGTGAGCACCGATAAATATCGGCTGCTCACGCGCAGCTCCCCACAGACCTGCGCGAGCGTGCGTGCCCCATACGCACTGTATAGCTGACGGGGTGCCCAATCCCGTCGGCTGAGCTGCCCTCAGTAGTGGGGGTGCCACGCTGGGAGCCCACCCCAGCGCGGGTAAGTGGTCTGCACGACGGGGTGCCGAATCCCTCGGCTGAACGCCTGGCCCTTGTGCCACGCTGGAAGCCCACTGCAGCGTGGCAACAATGCCATGGCCGACGGGGTGCCCATCCCCGCCGGCTGAACGCCTCAACGCCTTGTGCCACGCCAAGCCCACCCCAGCGTGGCAAACGCCCACATAGTCATTTTTTTTTTTCAACCTGTAAACGAAACGGCTCCCGCGCGCTGCCTCCCAAACCCCTCCCACAACCCGCACCCACCCACTGCGCACTCCAGCCTCCCCACACCCCCGCACCGCATACTTACTCCGACTCCAGCGTGACGATCTTCGTGGACCGGAACACGCCTGCACTCTTTCAAAGCCGAACGTGAACTGAGGAAATGCCGTAAGCTGTATAATGGGCTAGATAGGGGGTTTCAACTTGTTACATATCTCAGATGCTTTTTGAGTTTTATATCACCAACATGGGTTTTGGATTTCTCACGAATGATTAACAGTCATGAGCGGATTTAGTCTGGAGGGTGATTTCGCAGTGACTGTGCAGTGACTGTGAAATCACCTTCGGCCCAAATACCGCCATGACAGTGACATCATTCATGAGAAGGGGTCTCAAAACCCCATGTTGAAAATTTGTGCCAAAATTCCAAATGACTGTTTTAATAGCTGCCGCAGTCTTACGCAGGGCTCGTAAGTCTGCCAAATTTCAATATTTTCACTTCAGATTTTCAACATTGCCATTTTACCACACCTTCTTATGAGCAGTACAGCTGTCATTTTTCACATCTCACCCAGAATGTGTTTCCGCCCATGTAGTGCAGAGTGGCGCAGTCGGTGTGCGAAATCAATGTACGGGACAAATTAAGAAAATCACAGTGACACTGTTCATGAGCAGAGGTCTTAAAATGGCTATGTTGAGAATTTGGTGAAAAAATTCCAAAAAATGACTGTTTTACGAGCGTGCGTTGTACAGTTCCTATGCACGCTCGTAAGTTCGCGAATTTTCAATATTTTCACTCCAGATTTCCAACATTGCCATTTTGCCACACCTTCTTATAAATAGTACAGCTGTCATTTTTCACATCTCACCCAAAACGTGTTTCCGCCCATAGCGCACAATAGGCGCTGTGGGGTGTCTGAGAAATCAATACGGGACAAATTAAGAAAATCATAGTGGCACTGTTCATGAGCAAAGGTCTTAAAATGACTATGTTGAAAATTTGGTGAAAAAATTCAAAAAATGACTTTTCTGGCGTGCATTGTCACAGTTCTCACACACGCTGAAGTTCAATGACTTTCAATATTTTCACTCCAGATTTTCAACATTGCCATTTTACCACACCTTCTTATGAGTAGTACAGCTGTCATTTTTCACATCTCACCCAAACCATGTTTCTGCCCATGTAGTTCACAATGGCGCAGTCGGTGTGCGAAATCAATGTACGGGACAAATTAAGAAAATCACAGTGACACTGTTAATGAGGTCTTAAAATGGCTATGTTGAAAATTTGGTGAAAAAATTCCCTTCAGATGTTCTGCAATATTACTAATGAAGACATTGAACAGAACTGGCCCCAGGACCGATCCCTGCAGCACCCCACTGGTCGCCCCCTCTCCCTAGACTGCATACCATTTACCACCACTCTCTGCCTCCTGTCTGTTAGTCAGTTTCTAACCCAGTTTACCACCCTTTCCCCCATGTCCAGCCTACCCAGCTAGTTTATCAGCCTCTTATATGGGATGGTGTCAAAGGCTTTGCTGAAATCAAGGTAAGTGTTGTCCGCTGCCCCACCCTGATTCACTTCCTTTGTCACCCAGTCAAATAAATCAACCAGATTTATCTGACATGATGTCCCCACTGTGAATCCATGTTGTCTATGGTCCTGGGTTCCGATGGCATCTAGATGCCCCACTATCCTTTCTTTAAGCAATGTCTCCATGATCTTCCCCACTACTGAGGTGAGGCTGAATGACCTATTGTTCCCTGCCTCCTCTCTGCTGCGGACTTGTGTAGAGGGACCACATGTGCCCTCCTCCAATTCACTCATGTTGAATGACTCAGTGAACATGGCTGCCAGAGGTACTGCTATCTCCTTCGCAGTTCTGTTAATATCCTTGGGCGTATGCCATCTGGTTCCATCGCTTTGTCTACCTTCAATTTAGTGAGCTCCTGCAGGACTCTTTTGTCCACCTCTTCACCCCCTTGGCAACTGCTGTACTGCTGTGGCCATTGCCCCTCCCACTCTTCTGTGAATACTGAACGGAAAGACACAGTGGATATCTTGGGAGGAAGGCATGAAACTGTCACTTCCAAATACCTAAACAGCACATACAAGCAAGCAACATTCGGCATTGACAAATGCTTGTTTTATATTCTTGTCACATTAGAAAGTGCTAGTTCTCTGAGCTCTGAACTGTTCACGTCAGATTTGTTCCAGTCATAGACTAGCAGTGACTGATGCAGATGGTGTGGGGGGGGGGATGTAATAATTCTCCCCAACTGCAATGAGATGTCCACTACTAGTTTAAATAAATGTTGCATTCCTCCATTCAAACTTTTACTTTGTTTCTTGATGTTACTGTTTCTCGCATAGGAAGTCATTTACACATTAACCCCTACATCTGTATGTATAAATGTCACTATGTGCTTCTGAAGGGCACTTTTTTTTTTTTAAGTTTTTCTGCCTAAAAATAAGTGTAAGCTTACAGACTGTTAAAACTTCATGCTGTGCAGTCTGTGACAGAGGGGATCTGACAATAAACTGTCACTTTAAAATTTATAAATTAAAATGCAGTTACTTTATGGCCACCGAACACAGAATGAACTGACACAGGGCTGCAGATACCAGTTTCACTTCAAGTAAAAGCAACACATGCACAAGTAAAATATTCGAGGTAGTGCATCTTTCCAGAGGCACAGTGCCTGTGAAAAGCCGCTAGTGGCTCCACCTGTTTTGTTATAAGCTTTAGAATAGTTAACTTGTCAATGAGTGTTTCTTTTACTTTTTTAGCTGCAATAACATTACTGTTTGGCAGCACAGTGCTGTAACATGCCAAACTTACACTTTGGATGACAATATGATGCCTGCAGTTCACAGTCATCACCACCCCCACCCCCCTTCGGCAGCGGCGTGACCTGTGCAGGGAACTTTGTCACTGATTTGTAAAGTGCTGCAACAAAACAAAAATCACTGTTGAATTCTAGTTAGTGGAGGAACTTTTTTATTCATCCAAGCAGTTCCATTTCTGTGACAGTTTGTTACACTACTTTGGGTTTACTTGTTACTAAAGAATGCAGTAGTTTGTGCCTTAGCACACCCCTGGGGTGTGCATTAAAATCCTTTAATGCACACCCTGGAGTGGCTTATCACACTTATAAAATGGGCCACCATCATAAAAGAATTAGTTTGATGTACTCCGATAGGGATTAAAACATTTACTATTTTCAACAAAAGCTAAATAAAATAAAAATAAAATAATTTTCAAAAGAGTGTACAACACATTACCTCTAAAACATCTAAAAACTGAAAAAAGTGGTCCCTATTAATGCATAAAATGGGATATGTCAGCAATAGGTTAACTAGTACAGTACTTTGCAGTAAAAGTATTTATTAGTAGCGTTGGTTGAAAATAAATACTTTCTCTGTCACATGTAAATTTTATCATATAAATGCATTGTAACATTTGTAAATTTGTAAGACATAAGCAGTGTTTAAAATTTAATTTTCATTACACTGTAGTTATATACTGTCATTGAAGGCAACCTTCTCTTTATTTTTGTTTTTTACTTATGTGCCGTAGTCTAGTACATAAAAGGAAAACTGCTATAGGATTGAGGTGAAAGGTTAGTAAGAAAAAAAACTTTAAACCTACCAGGATTCCCTTTTTTGGTGGGCAAGGAGGGTTGATTTCATTTGAAAACTCCTATATAAGATTCAAATGTACATGCTTTTATAACATTAGCAATGTATTTGGGCACTTTGGGTCTGCTTCTGCCTATTTAACTGTGGTTTCCCACTTTTTCTTTTTGTTTATAAAGTATTACTGTATTGCCTACTTTCTTCATCCTGTTTTTTGTTTTCTGTTTTTCCCCACATTCAAGACATAGAATGTTTACCATGGAATGTTTACAATGGAATACAGGGATTCGAAATTCTGCTCTATTCCACTTATAGAATGTTACTCTCCTGTCATTCTGTACACACAGACAACAAAAGCCTGTTTTAGAGCCAGAGACTCAATTATATCATTGTCAGGGCAAGCATAAGAGATTTCCTGATGAGCAGGTAAAGACGGGGGGTCACTGTTTGTAAACAAACAGTTGTAATGAAAACTATAAACAATACTTAATGTTTTGAATTTGTTTATGTGTGTAAGGAGAGTGTGATGATCAGGGAAACAACATTTAATTAATTTATTTTATTTTTTATTTAAGGTAGTTTTATTTTAGGGCCCAGTTGAAGGTTTTTTTTACAGTGTAAAGGCAACAGCCATGTTTATAATGGAAGGTCAGTTCTGATTGAAGGGAGATTGATGGAATATAGTTCTGGTTGTATGAGGACTGATTTGCTCATTGTGTGATGTGGTTAAGGACCAGGATGACTGTGCGTATAAAGAGATTTAATGTACAGTCAACTGATGTCTCTTGGCCAATGAGATTTCTAGATTTTTTCTTGCCAATTTATAAATCATTTTTTTTCATTTATTTATTGTACTGTTGTTTTGCAATGCTGTCCAGAAGTGTATGATTTCAGCTGATTCACAGTTACATTATGATATTGGGAGCTGAATCCTCCGGTGGCGGAGATGGTGACAGACATTTTTTTTATTTTATTTACAATTGCGGGTCTCTGGAAGATTGCTGGCACTTGTTTGTTTCAAATTCAAAATCCAAGGCCACTACTACACAGGCTGGAGAAGGTAGGCTGGCATGGGTTAATGTAACCCTGTTAGAAGCATTGCAGCCAATCAGATTAGTTTACATTTCCCTACCTTATAATGGGACTCTAAGGGAATTGCAGAGATTGGGGTGTAGGTTAGAGCGTCATTGGAGGAAGACTGCCTCTGATGCCGACCACCTTATTTTGTTAGAACATTATTAACTCTACCAAACAGAAATTTCCCATAAGAAGGCAGAATTCCTGTCCAGGGAAATTTCTGTCGCACGGATTTGACTGGCTCAACTCTTCAGAACTGTTGATAAGCTGTGCAACCCAGCCTGTCAGCAGTTCCGTCGAGTCTTTTCACAAATTGATTGTGATGAGATCGCTCACTTCTTTGTGAATAAGGTGGCTGACATCAGGCGGGAGTGCCACCAGCTTCACTTTAAGGGGGTTGCTGTTGATCAGTGCCTTGTCGCAGAGCCCGGAGTTTCCTGGAGTACCTTTGACCTGCCAGATTTCGTAGATATTATGCGGATTGTCCAGGAGATGTGTCCCACGTGCTGTAGTTTAGACCCAGGCCCTACTTCCCTGATCTTGGGTTGTAGTGATATTATCGGCCCGGTCTTAGCTCGGATTGTCTGGTGCTCTCTGGATTCGGGTGAGTTCCCTAGCTCCCTGAAGGAGGGGGTGGTGACCCCCCTTCTGAAGAAAGCTTCTTTAGACCCGGAGAACCTAGCAAACTACAGGCCTATCTTTAACCTCCCTTTTGTGGGGAAGGTTATTGAGAAAGTTGTGGCTGCTCAACTGGATAACCATTTAACCATTCATAATTTATACGAACCCCTCCAATCGGGTTTTCGTAAGAGGCATAGTACTGAGACTGCTCTGGTTCAGGTCTTCAGTGTTCTCCTGATGGCGAGAGATCAGAGACACCATTCTATCTTGGTTCTCCTGGATTTATCATCAGCTTTTGATACTGTGGATCATAGGGTTCTGCTCGAACGTCTGAGGTTTATCTGTGGGCTGTCTGGTACAGTCCTCAGATGGTTTTCATCTTTCCTGTCTGGTAGAATGCGAGAGTTCTCTCGGGTTTATTTTCATCTGGGGCTTTCTCACTGCCCTGCGGGGTACCTCAGGGTTCGGTGCTGTCTCCCATGTTATTCACAGTATATATGCTACCCCTCAGAGACATTGTAAGACGGTATAGGCTGAGGTTTCATTGCTATGCTGATGATACCCAGCTGTACCTGTCTTTTGCTCCCGACCAGGTTAGTACTATCTCAGTACTGAACAGCTGCCTCGTAGAAATCCAAGATTGGATGAATACCAGTGGTCTAAAGTTGAACCCAGGAAAGACTGAGGTTTTGGTTGTGGACCTGGGTCATAGGGTAGAGGGGTTGAAGACTGGACTCCCTTCCAGTTTAGTCCTGGGGGAGGCCCAGATTCTCACCTCTGAATGGGTGCGTAATCTAGGAGTGGTGCTTGACGATGGTCTGACTCTTTGTTATCAGGTATCGGCAGTCGTCCAGCTGGCCTTTTACAATCTTAGGAACATTGCTAGGATTAGGCACCTTGTTCCGTCCAGCAACCTACCTGTCTTGGTCTATTCCTTTGTGACATTGCACTTTGACTACTGCAACTCCCTTTACCTAGGGCTTTCTGGGGTTGATATCTGCCGCTTGCAGCTAGTGCAGAACGCGGCAGCACGTTTGTTGACTGGGGCATCTAGAAGATCTCATATTACCCCTGTGCCACACGATCTGCACTGGCTGCCTATACAGTGGCAGATCACCTTTAAAGTAGGTCTTTTGACTTACAAAGCCCTACACGATCGGGTCCCCGATTACTTGAAAGAGCTCCTGGTTCCTTACACCCCTTCGCGACAGCTCCGCTCGGCTGATGAGGGGTTGCTGGAGATTCTGAGGGTTGACCTAAAGTCATCTGATGCATGTACCTTTGGGTTGTGGCACCTACCCTCTGGAATTCTCTGCCCCGTCAGCTTCAGGAGTGCAGGATGATGGGGAGTTTTAAGTAGGCACTTAACACTTTTTTATGGAGGAAAGCATGTTCGGTACTTTCTTGATTTTATATTATATGTATTGTGTTTTGTTTTTATGTGAATTGTACAGCGCCTTGAAATTTGGAAGGTGCTTAAAAAATAAATTTTATTATTATTATTATTTATAATAAGATATCTTTATTCTGTTCAGACACCCTAATTTTTAGATATCATATAATCTATGCCAGGGTCTTGAGGTTGTTAAATAATGGCCAGTATTACTGAATGTTAACATAACTGTATATTTACAGGACATAGGTAGATGTTACCTGTTTCTACGCCTCCCAAAAATTGGTTTCTGATATTTGTGCCGCATATCCCTCCAAAGCTCTGTGCCCAAAATCTCCTCTCCAAAGTGGCTCCCTGCATGCACCTTAAATAGGTTTTCCAAATGTTTGTGAAAGTAGAGGTCTATGTACCATCAACTCGGTTAACTAGAATCTGCAGCTTATCTGTTAGGTAGGAAAATGGGCAGACTAGGTGGGCCAAGCGGTCCTTATCTGTTGTCAAATTCTATGTTTCTATGTTTCATAACATTTCAAATTGATTTCTGCAGTGGTTAAATCTGAAATCTGAATCCTTTACATCTGAAATGTGTATGGATGCTGAGATAGGTACATGCATGTTTTTACAGTGACACAAACTATTGCCTGGACTATCTGCTGCCTCAAAACTACCTTGTACCTGATCCTACGGGTTATACCAATATCGTTACATGCAATTAGCAGCAGAGCATAAACAGATGGAAACTAAAAGCTGGGGATATGGTTGCACCATTGCAGGTTTCTGTACACAGCAGGTGAATAATGTGAGAGAGCTAGGTGGGGGGGATAACAAAGGTCGCCCTGTCCTAGTATATCTGATCTAGGCAGCTTGTTAACAGATGGATATGGGTTAAAAAATATACAGGAAGGAGACAGAAAATAGAGTGAATGAGACACCAGCTAAAACCATACCTCAAGAGACTATTCATATTGCTGGTTGTCATTTGTTTTACACGTCTCCATGTACGGGGCATCAGTGCGAGACAGTACCACTGTGGCGGCATAGTGACAACACATGCCATTAGATTTGTGAATAGAGGCGCTGAGATAAAAAGCTGCTAAATTTATGTTTATCTTCACTGTACAAAACCTCATGTGTAATGTCTTCATTGTTGACGTCAATATCTTCTTCTTCATCAGCTGCTCCACTTTGTATTACAATGGGGGGTACTGAGGTGGGTCGAATCCCTAGAATTCGATCTAATTCATCGAAAAATGGGCATGTCACTCTGCCAGCACCAGACTTATGATTGGAGTCTTTCATTTTATGATATCTAACTTTTAATTGCTTGATCTTCTCCCTACACTGTTTTGCCAATCGATCGTGATCCCTGGCCATGAGATGAGCAGATATTTGCTCATAAATTTCATTGTTACGGTGGTAGCTATTTAATTCATCTTGGACTGACTCCATTGACCAGTAGTCAATACGTATTTTTGGCGCATCCTTGGACCAGCTTGCAGCACAATCGGTCATATTGCCTCTTGTTGTCAGCCACACAAATTTGCCACTCTTTCACTTTCGCATTAGCCCCAAAGATCTGAGTCAGAATTGTGGGATACTGGATGATTCAGGTTACTAGGCTACAAACCACTTTGTGTACACACTCAACTAAACAACCGTGCTTACTGTAAAATGATTTAAAAACCGTGCTCAAGACTACCTTTCAAGCTGGGTTAAAGAACGTTTTTTAAAATCGTTTCAATATCATAATAAGTGTGTACGCAAAGCGTGTTAAGTAACTTTAAAACGTTTTAAGACACTTAAAACATTTTAAAACCACAAGTGTGTACAGGACCTTAGAGTCCCAAAAATTTCTCCTAACCATTTCCTTCTTTTTTTCCACATATTTTGGACATACAGTAATAGGGTAACGTGTTTTAAATCATCCTCACACTATAAATTACATTGATAGCAGGGGTCTGAAATGCCTTCTCTGGATTGCTGAAAAAGAATATAACTGTCAGCATACAATTTAAATTGATATCTAGTTATCAAACGTCTTGACTCTGGGTTGGAAAGAGATATCAAATAGGATTCTAAACCATGTATTGATTTAATTTTCTTATATCATCCATAATGTTTAGGTGTGATCAGTCTGTTAAGATCGTTAGCTGTAGCTATATCCCTGATTCACCTTTTAATCTGTATTTTCATATCTTTCATGGGTTGAATATAAATCTCACACAGCAAGTTCCCCAGTCCACATGGAAAGAATGTATTTTTACTAGTGGCAGCAATGGAAAGGATAGGCCTTTATCAGAATACTTTATTTGTTCTTCCAGACACCATCTAGGGGTATTTGAGTCAGGCATTAAAAAAGATGTAGAGGAAATTGTAACTGCCTTTCCAGAGCCAGAATCGGAATGGAAAGTTGCCTGAGTTTTAATCTCAAAATTTCTGCTGGTACTGATTGAGGAACCATCAATAGATAATGATAAATTTTATTCATCTTGACTTCTAAAGGATTTACATTATATGTTGCCCAAATTTCAGCCGTGTAAAGAACACTAGTTTTTCATTTTTGCATTTATCACTCTTAAAGGGCCCATTATTGATCCCTTACCCAATTTGGTATTAAATATCATGACGGCATTAAAGGCATTTTTAAGTCTCATTTGAAGAAGTGTTAAATAATTATTCCATTAAAGGTTCTGTGCAATTCGTATACCCAGATAATCATACTATTTCTCAGTATCGATCTTTTTATGATTACTATAAAGACATAATGGTCTCCTTGATCTATTACCAAAAATGACAGTTTTCGTCTTCTGTAAATTCATAGACAATTTGTTGGTATTACAGAAGTCTCTGAACAAGTTTAATTTCCTCTGAAGACCCAAAAGAGAAGTTGATAGCAACACTGAGTTGTCAGCGTAGGCCAGACATGATATCTTTTTATTTAAGGTTTTTGGAGAACGAAAATCTGTCTGCTCTAATTGTACTATAATTGAATTAATGTAAAGATTAAACAAAGTGGGGGCCAAGAGACAACCCTGCCTAACCCCCCCATTAGTAAAAATAGTGGAAGTTAAGGCTCCTTTATAATTGAATTGTACTTGAGTCCAAGTATCTTGATGTAATCTTATCAGGACATCCAACAATGAGGGATCAATATTGTACTCCATTAATTTATGCCACAACAGATTTCTACTTATACTATCGAAAGCTGCCAGTAAATCTACAAAGCAGCAAAATAATTTAGCTTTCCTAACTCTGACATATTTATGTGTCAGGTGTGAGAGTACAAAACAATGTTGAATAGTGGATCGACCACGTCTGAATCCATTTTGAGTTCACTAAGCAGTTGTTTCTCATCGATCCATTTCTGAAGTTTCTGCAATATTACCCTGGCAAAAAGTTTTTGAGATGAATCTATAAGACTATTTGGCCTATATATCTTTGAATCCAAGGGATCACACTTTTTTTCCTTTTGATTCAGTGAATGTTTAAACACTGCTCCTTCATCTACAAATTGACATACATTATAGCTGGAGTAGGGGAAGAAACCCCATCTTCCCTGTGGCTTTCTCTCATCCAGACAATGATTATCAGTCAATTTATCACCAAGACTCACCCCCTCCGAGAGGTTACATGGGACCTGCTGGCCTTTCTACCATTAATGGGGGGATCGGGGCATGGGGGGGTTGGGGCACTTGCGCCCTTCACATCCAGGGCTACAGGCTTGTGACACACCCTTCAGGTACGCCCTTCATTTGGCATACCAGTCGGATTGTCACAATTCGCAGGACTTGGCCACGGGGACCCTGCCCTTTACAGAATCGGGTGCAGGGTCCTTGGCGCAACTGCATCCCTCGCATGTTGCAGCTTGCAACATGTGTAAGGGTGCTTCTAGAATCGGGCCCTTCACCTTCATTTTGAAGGATCTCCACTGCTGTAGCCCAATTTGTTTCCAGGTCTCTCCAAAATATGTACACTCTTCATTAGTGACTTGAATACCCATCTCTGTGTTCGGATGTTATTCCAAATTTAAAGAACCATTTGGCGAATGCAGATTGTCCTTAAAATACAATTTTAAGTCAAGTTTATGCAGAAATACACAAAGGTCCACCTGTAATTGAATTTCATTTAAGCCGTTACTGGGTAGAAATGACAAACCCTTTGTCAAGACTGATGTTTTTGAGCCAGTTAAAGAATAGGATGTGATATTTAATACTGGAAGTTCTGTCTCGGGTTGTTCATCATGCCTCGTGTCACTATGTGAGACTTCCTGCCATTTCCTCTTCCCCCTTTTTGTTTTCCTTCTCTTCTTTGCATTTTTTGGCTATTTATTTGAAATTGTTACTGGCTGGAAGATTGTTCTAAAGAAAGTCATTATGTATCTGGTATTAGAGTCAATCACTATTTTTTGTGGTACTCTTATTTGAATTGCACGTTTTATCATTTATTGGTCTCCTTTGGTTTGATCTTCCCCAACTACGAGAACGGGTGGGCTTCTGAAGACACCACCTTCCTCATAGTCTCTTCTGTCCCTTTCAGATCTGCTCTTTTTGACCGGCCCGGTGGCGCTGAGGGTTGAGGCGCTGGTCGCCACACCTCGTGCCACGCCGGCGACCTGTGTTTGGGAACGGGCATGGGTTGCCGTGGGTCGGCGGGGAGGAGATGGATTGAGCATCCAAGGGACTGCTCTCCATCTCCATGGAGGAGGGATTTGGGCAGCCGTGGCTTGCCTGACCCCTAGCGGAGGCTAGGGGGTCAACAGCACGTAGCTGCAAGCTTGGGGGCGGGTCGTGGCAGACGCTGATTGGGGCACGCACGGGAGCTGCAAGGCAGTACCCAGTCGCTGGCGCCATTGCACGCCATGACCCGCCAGGAGGAAAACAGCAAAAAAGCGAGCCCGGAGCACGGTTGTTCCCGCGCGCCATTCCTGGAAGGGCACCTCCTGGCATGGATCCGCTGGGTGGGTTGAGTCGCCCCACCACCCTGCCGTGAAGGGTAAGTCGCGGGTGCACAAGGGAAGGGGTCTGATGTCCGGGGATGGCGCTGGGGGGAACAACGGAGGGCGGGGGTTGTAGCCGGAGCTCTGGAGGAGAGAAAATAATACCCCCCCCAAAAAAAAAAAAATCTGCTCTTTTTTGAAGCCTCCATATCTTTTTCATGTGTCAAGTTTTTATCTTTGAAACTTTTGTCTAGTAGCTGATATTCACAGGTATTTCTATGTATACTAAGGTCTCTATTGAAGTCTTTAAAGGCTTCTTTTTCTTACTATAAGGCTTCTTGTCTTGTTCCACCAGGATTTCAACTAATTCAGTGAAACAGCGTGATAGTTAATTTTCCCAACGTTCTTTCAAATTTTCATTGAGGGTGCCTGATGAAGGGGTTTTATACACCCACAGCCCTTTTGGAGTTCTTTTGTTTTTCTAGGTATTTTTTGAATGCTGTAGAGTCAAACTAACTTCTTGCAGAGACAGTTTTTCTAACTGATGGAAATGTTGTTTGAACTCACTGTTGGCTGTGTGATTTTGTGGATCGTCTCTTGTCAAATCCTGCAGGAATTCTGCCTTTCTGCACTCCTTCCTTGATCACTGAGCTGTTTAACCTCTAATTCGTCTCCTGAATTACTTTAATCTTTGCAATCTTCCCTTTACCCTACTTGTGCTGCTGACACTGTTCTAGCTGTGACCATTGGGACTCCTGGATCCATGGATGACTGTATTAATACAGAGTTTCTTTTAGAATATTGTTCCATGATTACCATGACGTTGTCCTCTGAGCACTGGCAAAAAAAGAAGGGGGGAGGGCTCTACTAAAAAATCCAAACTGTAAAGATTACTAGCAAACCGTACTAACAGGGTGTCTCTGTACTATACGAGATGAAGTGCCAAGGTGTAGTTAGGAGCCGTGGTCAGTCCTATACATATGTACTAAAAAAAAGAAAGCAAATTCACACTCCACTTTTGACACCCGAAGGTGCTATATTGCCAAAAAAGAACAAACTCAAAAAGCAATAAAGGCACACCATTCTGCTTAGCTTTGTTTTATTGAGGTTGGCTAAATATTAACAATTAAACTTCTCTACTTAGTGCCTCTGTATGAGGCTTTATTGGGGAGGGGTGTAGAGTCAAATTGTACATGCCCATTAAATACCCTATGTGATTAACATTTTTTAGGTTCATTCACAAAAACATGTGCAAAGGGTAATTTAAAGTGCATTTGTGCTCTTTCTGACCATGGTCTCCACTGCTGGCTGCTTAGCTCTGTTGATCTGGTTAGAACTGGTCATGTCTAGGCCTTTCCCAGTTGTTCCAACTGTCTCTGAATGCCAAGGCTGAATTTTTGCTACAGCCCAGCCCCCCATTTCCATGGGGCTTGTCATTTCCTTAGACTCCAATGCTTGGCTTTGCTTTGGCGAATGTTTTCTTCTGTTTGGGATGGGGTCACCTCTTCTTCTAGCATTCCCCTTGCCTTGCTCTGCCTTGTCAATGCTATGGCTCTGTGTCCAGTTCCCTTCCATGTGCAGGGCTGCATTCACATTTTCTGTTGTCAGTTCTGCCTTCGACTTTGCTTGGTCTGGCTGTCTTTCAGGGCATCTCAGTCGCTTCCATGCTGCCTGCCAAGTTCACTGGTCTAATGGTTTTGTGGCTCCCTTCATACTGTTGCCATCTGTCTTCACACAGTTGACAGTTTGCTGTTGGGTTGGGTTGGGTTGCCTTTTTCTTCTGATATTCCCTTGGTATTGGGTGTCGCCTGGCTGTGCCTCATCAATACTGTGGCTCTGAGTCCAGTTCCTTGCCATGTGCTGGACTATGTTCACGTGTTCGTCATTAGCTCAGCCTTTGACTATGCTTGGTCTGACCTTCAGGGTGTCCTGATCAGTTCCTCACTGTCTGCACAGCTCCCTGGTTCCTTGGGGTCAATGGCTGCTATCACTATCTGTCTTACTTGGTAGACGTTTTTCTGCTGTTGGGTTTTGTCACCTTTGCCTTCAGTTTGGTTTGTCTCCTGCTGGTATGGCTGCTCCTTTTGGGGTACCACAGTTGGTGCATGACTTGCTTCCTGCCCTGTAGAGCTTGTGGCTCCCTTTGACTATGACTCCTGACTTTGCCTTGGTAACTGGTTTGTTGTCTGTGTTGAACTGCGCTGTGTTTTCCTTCAACATCATTCCTTCTCTGGTGCCATCACTTGACTTTGCTTTGTCGATGTTTCTACTCTCAGCTGCTTGGTCCCCCACTGTGTGCTGGGACACTTGCTTCATGTTGCTGTCATTATCTTTGCCTTCAACTTGTTTTCTTCTGTCCTCTTGAGACACCTCATTCGAAACCTGCCCCTTGCAACTCGTGGCTGCTTGTTGTACCACCCAGCTGTTGCCTTAGTGGTCTTCTTTGTCTTTGGGTTTTCCTTTTTCCTTTCAACGTGGTACATTCGAAGAGCCTGGCCCCATTGATAACAGTTGTTTCTGTGCAGTCTCAGTGCCTACTGACCATTGTCTATATTTGCTGTCAATGACCCCTATGCATGAACGGGCAGGAAATAAGCGCCGGAGGCACGTATCCCACCCACATAGGTCCTCACCTGCAGACAGGTGCGCACATGTTGGTATTCATGACTGACAGCCACCTGTCCACATCTCTTCCCCCCCCCCGGTGTGCAGGACTCCGCAGGGCAGCCAGGGGCAGAGCTGTGGACCCAGGCAGGCATCCAATGGGATGCCTGGCCTGGGTCACAGAGTAGACCACTTGCACCCGATGGTGAGGGTCCATTTGCGTGAATAGCACCCCATGTGCACCTGGACCCATGCTGCCATGCCCCGACATCCACTGTGCCCCCCCTGGCCCAGCGTAAGGTACAAGGCACCCTCAAGGCACACAGACGGACACCTGCAGTGGGTCCCCACCCCTTCCCACCAGACAGCTGAGCCCTGTCCACCTGGTGGCATGTGGCAGCCTGCCCCCCACACACACACACCTTCATACCCCATCTCCGGCATAGGCCTCCCCAATGTGAGCCCCGTCATGAGCGGCCAGCCAGGCACAGAACATCCTGAACACTCCCCCACCGCCGAGTCCAGTACCTCTTCTTGTGGTCAATGTAACCTCTCCCCTCGTGGCACCGACATTACCACCCCGTACCTGCTAGCTGGTGCCGGGAGCTGGACTGCCAGTGGCACAACCCTCCTCACACCTCCATGGCTGTGGGCAATCCAAGCAATGCTGGGAGCACGCTGCCTATTAGAGGGGTGCGCTCCCAGCAGCACTTGGATGGCCGGTGGCTGAGGATGTGTGAGGAGGATTGTGCCGCTGGCTCTCCAGCACCCATCACAGGCTAGCAGGTATGGTGGGGGGGGCGGTGCCATGGGGGGGTGGGGCTACACTGACCACCAATGTAGGGTGGGGTACTGGGGTTAGCAATCTGCCCAATGTGGACCAGGAACCTGTGTGTGTGTTGGCAGGGGGATCCTTCTACACCTCCAGGACAGGGGCACATGTGCATGCGGGAGGGTATGCATCAGTCCTGCAGGGCCCGGGGCAGACTTATGTTGGAGCGGGGTATGCTATTGTACTGCAGGTCTGGGCTGGATCTCTGGGCATGTCGGGGAGCTACACTGTCCTGCCGGGACCGGGTGGTCATGTGTGTGTGTGGGGGGGGGTCCCATCCTGCTGCTGGAACCATGCCAGGGTCCTGTGTGCAGTGGGGCAGTGCACGTAGGTGGTTTCAGCAAGGTCCCCCCCGGCGTAACGGCACCCTCTTCCACACACACTGGTGGCCAGCACTTCCTGGCTTGGTGAATGCCGCATACTGCTGGCATGCCCTCAGTACACACCCCGCCAGCCCCTAGCGCATTGCTGTCTGCACGACCAGGGGATCAGGTGCATAACTGTTGCGTGCCCCCTTGATGAATGCCGTGCGGACATTGCTCCATGGCATGTATGCATAGTGATGACAATGCTCCTGGTGTATGCAGCATGTTAGGATCGTGCATAGGGCCCAGGTTTTTGTATGTGTCGTCAGCTGGGGCTCCCAGGTGTCTTCATCCTGTTCCCCTTCTGTTTGTTTGGGTTCGCCATCTTGTGGCTCCCTTCTTCCTGGACTGTGAGCCCTCCACCCCTTTTTATTTGGGGTACTGCTTGGGAATCATTCCATATGAGTGACTCACTGGAGCGCAATATCATTGAAGAAGATAGGACAGTTACTGACCAATAACAGTAGATCTTTGAAGGAATCTCCACTAGTGATCCATGGCATCCACCCTCCTTCCCCCATGGTTTGTTAGGCCATACTGTGGTATGTGGGCATCATCATTTCTGCCATGTCTACCTTTTACTGGGTGTTATTTGCTGTCCTGTCATAGCTCTTTTTTGGGAGGGGGGTCATCAATGGGCTTGTCTCTGCCAGTCACTGGTATAACACAATGTTGTTATTTGTCTCTGGTGGACAGGTAGAACTGAGGAGGTTTGGGGCTACCCGTCCTAAATAGGCACTGATAATGTGTATCATCATGGGCGGCCCACTTGGCAAAGGTTTCTGATGGATTTGACGTTGATGGTGTCTATATTCCATAGATGTAACTTACTGGAGGATACTCCCTCAAAGATCTACTTTTCCAGGTAAATAACTGCTCTTTCTGGCCGGTTGACCTCCAACCCCTTCTGGGTGCACCACTTCAGTGTCTCCCATGGCTTCCCCTCCATGATACGGGCTCCAGTGGAAAGGGGCATCTTCTCACCTGAAGCAGTCCACTATGTGGACTAGGGTCCAGTGTCAGTGGCACTAGAATCCAGTGGAGTCCAGGATCCCAAGCTGTGATATAGATGGCACATGTTCTTTTCTCCCCTTTCTTCCTCCTCCTCCCTTTGATGTGGGCAGTGTTCTGCAGTGCATTTGCTGTATGCAGTGATGTCCTGCAGAGGGAGCAAGCTCCCTAGGCCCACCACAGGGGTGCTGCAGCATCAGCAGCCCCACGCTATCTCTCCCAACCATAGCATATGACTGAGTGACTGCTGTTGCAGTCTGGCCTGCCTCCCAACATGGCATCCTAATCTTGGTCCCAAATTCGGGTTACCTGCACAGCAGCTTGACCAACTGCAACTGGGCCACCAGGGCTGCCAGTGGTCCAGATCTTTCTAAAGTGCCACATTTGGATACATCTACAGCTGCAGCTGCGACTGTGTCCACATTTGCAACCTAAATTGCATCCAAAATTGCACATAATTTTCAAAATGTGCATCAGCATCTAAATCTGTGCCAAAAGTTCCATTCAAATTATACAAAAAGCAGTATTTGCCTTCCAAAATAGGCACAAATTTCATTTGCTTTTTAAATTTTTGCTATACATTCAGTTGGACAAATGGAAATTGCAGAACACTGAGATAGATGCAATCATAAGGCTGCTTTTGAAAATAGGGTCAGACAGATCCTGTATGGATCCCTTTGAAAAACAGGCATTATATTTTCTGTTTGGAAACCTGTGCTGTTGTTTTTGTTCCACAAAGATTTTTATTCTTCTCTAGTGGACCTGGGTGGCTTATTCGACGTGTCCCCATCTTTGACAACTGTCTCTGCCGCCCTCCAACCTGAGAGCTCAATTCTCCCATGGATTCCCCCTGTGGTCGAAGTGGGGGGGAGGTCCATCCTCACCCTTGGAGCACACACATCCATATTCACCCAGGGACCAGAGTGGCAGAGTGGGTCGCAGAGATGTGGGCAGTGCTTCAGAAAGCCCTGGTCCCTAGTTTTTCCTCTCTTTCTGATCCCTCCCCTTGCTCCCTCGCTGTGGCTCCAGGATGTATACGTAGAGGTGCACATGTCCTATGCTGCTGAGCCCCATCCGTTTGAGTCACCCATGCCTGCACTACACAGGGTTTCCACCTAGTGGCAGTTATGTGCCAAGATGGCTTGACCCCCCCCCCACAAAGTGAGGACAGCAGTCCCTGGGATGCTCCAACCCCCAGCAACCAGTGCTCTTTTCCGAACGTAGGTCGCTGGTGTATCAGGAGGTAAGGTATTCAACACCTTAGCCTTCCGGGCAACCTGTCTGGCTTCTGTTGCTTTTTTCCATATTGTATTTATGCTCCTGTCCTCCGGTGCCCCCTTAGACCGACCCTCCCCAGCCCTGACATCCCGGAATTACCGGGGCTTACCTTTCCTGCCTGGCCCGGGAGCAGAGCCTGCAGAGGGTCGGGCTTCATCCTGTAGCCGGAGGATTCATTTTTCCTCCATTTTTCTCCCTGATCCCTGTTGCTGGGGTGCACACCCCAACACATGCATGCCTTCCACTTTTTGTATGTGGCTCCTGCGAAACATAAGATATTTTCCTTTTATTTAAGAAATTATTTGCATCTTAGTCCCCCTCTGTGTTGCTCCAGGTTATCAATCAGTTCTCTGCTCCATTCTCAGTTTTAACTCCATTTTAGTAATGGTTTTATTCCTGCACTGCCTCTGAAGTGTTCTAATTTTTATGGGTTTTACCTGCATCTTTTCTCTGAGGCATTATGCTGTACTATGAAGGTTCTCTTCTCTTCCATGGCTTCCCCATGGATGAATCCTTTAGGTGGGTATAAGTGCCATAAAACAATATAATTAGCTCATGGCCACAGGGAGTGACAGGAGTGTTTGTAACTAGACCAGGCAAAGAACTTTACAGATTGCCATAATTTCTCCAATGTGTTCATGAAACTGAAAGAGTTAGGCCAAGAAGTTAGTGGACTCACCAGCCATCCCCCCCCCGCCAGGTTTGCAATAAATAAAAAAGAGGGGCGTGTCATTTCTGATTGGTTAACTCCTAGTTGCCTTTGATCCCGCAAGGACCAGTTCCCCTCAATTAGATTGTGTTGAAAACACGATGATTCCAGTGCTGAGGAGCAGCCTTGGTGCCAAGACCCTTCCAGTTCTTGTTCCAGATCTATGTGACCCAGTGGCTTCAGTTCCAGGTCTTCGCTGGTGGCAGATACCAAACCAGTGTTGGATACCGAGACTGACACTGGGTCCTGGTGCTGGGCCCAGTCTGGCATGATCTTGCATAATGCAGTTCAGACTTGGAGAACATCTCAATTTCTGAATTAGACACTACCCCTGATGTGTCCCAGGATGATAACATACTGTAGAATATTTCCCAAGGCTATCTCCGTATATCAATCCTTTGTGAGTGGTATGAGCAAAACTCTTGAAATCACTGTTCAACATTCAAAACCTGAAGGATAATTTCAAGTTTTGGATTTCCTGGGCAAAATCTCCTATGGTAAGCTCCAGGTGCCTGCTACCTCAGCTTTCTAGTCCCTAGCAGAAAAGGTATGGAAAGAACCACTTCAGATTGCTTCTGTGAACAAGAATGTTGACAGGAGGTATACTAATAGAGCTGATAACACCCGTTACTATTTAGATGTTAACCCTCAAGCTGCTGACACAATTAGAACGCATAGTAATTCCGGACTGATATATCAGTCTGCGGTACAGCAAGGGTTAAATGAACTTCTGTCTCAACAGAACAGAGCCCATCAGAGGTTCAGTTAAGCAGTTTTTGTTCACCTAGGAACATAGGTGTGGTGTTTGGGGGTGTATGTAGAGTTTGGGGGGCTTCCAGGCTCGAGCCCCCCTAGGGAAAGCTGAGCCCCCCCCCCCCGGATAGGGTAGTCTAAAAATAGGTTAACTGTTTAGGACAATAGTTTTGATAGGGCAATAGAGAAAACCTAAACTCTACACCCATGCCTCAGGAGGCGCCTCTCAGGGCATCTCTGTTGCCCAAAAGACCCTATTTTGCTGGACAGTTTCCTGTATCAATGATTGCTACATGCTTTTCTTATCCCTGTTCCTGCAGAACGATACATACCCACTCCACCAGAGGTGCAGCCATATCTGTGGCAACATCTATGTCAGTTCCTTCTGCCAGACTGTGCAGTGCAGCCACTTGGTCATCTACCCATACTATGCATTTACTGACCACTACGGTGTGTACCTATATACGGGAATAGACGAGGAACTATGACTACTGTATTGAAAAGCTTGCTTCCTGAATAGTTTCTTCTAGAGGTAATCACCCATAGCCTTACACCTCCCATCCATCCTCATCTCACTGGGCTGTTTTGGTATGGTATGGTATACGAGACTGCACTATTACAAACTACTTGCAAGTGCGTCTTCTTTCAGCAGAAAAGATTTGATGGTTACAGGTAATGGCAAGTTTGTTTATGTGGTTGCGGTTTGAATCTGAATGGATGTTTTTTCTGGGGGGTCAGCTTCTCTTGCTGGGAATGATGCTGTGTACGTGGCTATGGACAAATACCTCTAGAAGAAAAATTGCAACAGATAATTAACAATTTCATGCAGGACATGCAGTTGGATATTGTGCTGAATTTATATTGATTAGTAAGCTGGAGATATAGACTTGTTTTCTCAACTTCTTCAGAAAACAAATTGATCCTAAAATGTTTTAAGGAGAAAACATGTGCACTCTCTGACCATAAGGTAGTTAGATGTACTGCAGACTGTAATAACCCATTTTCCTTCTGTGCCTCAACAGAGATTTGCACCTGTAAAATCAATCACCCCCGCTCCTGACTCGTATAATGATCCACGCACAGCTTTGCAGACCGTGAAGAAAACATCAGGGCTGAAAAAGACACCTTTTGGTCAGACTGCTGTTCGATTCAGTGCAGACTCCAGGCTAGAAAAAACACCAGGTCTGCAATTAAGCTAGTAACTGCTATAAATATGTTCCCTCTGTATGACTTCATATCAACAAGATTAATATTCTACAAAGTTGGTGCTTAATCTTAAACTGCAATAGTGAAAAAAAGGAGTCAAAGTCAAGTATGTACCCTATAATATACAAAGATTGCAGATGCAGAGGGAAAAAAACTCTTCATACATTAAGCAGAAAATGTAGTCCATTGCTAGGGACTTAATATATTGTACTGAATGTATAGTAGGTGTTTCAGTCTGACATATGCTTAGTATAGTTGGAAGAGCTACATAAAATATTTTGTAATAATAATCATAACATTTTCATCCACACTAAAAGGGAAAACATTAGGGCAATATCTATATACTGCACAATATATATTCCTCTGTATATCCATAGATTTCATAACATTTCACGCTTGTAAGTCTCCTGTATTTAGTTGGCAACACACAGTGTTTTTTAACACAGGTTAAAGTAAGGAGCAATTTTTGTCAGAAAATAATTTTAAAAATGTCAGCAATAATCCCATAAGCTTTCACGTATTGTGTTCACCAATATACATGCAAGTACAGATGTGGACACAGAGCTAGCTGTGTTAGAAGATGTGAAGAAAGACACTTGAGAATTTATTTAAACAGTAACCTAATGGTGGTATTCTGGTGGGAAAAGCTTACTGTATGTTAACATTGTACCACTAAAATAATTCATTTATTTGTTTTACTGGGTAATTTTAAATACATAAAATAGAACAAAACCTTTTACTGCCTGAAAGTCAAGACTTTATTTCTCTACTTAACACAAGTATGCCTTTCACATAGGTCCCGGAGCTTACAACATCTTCAGCTATGGTATTGCTCAAGAAAGCTGGAAGAAGGCTTACCTAGAAAGCACTAGGAAAGGAGCTTTTGGATCTTCAGCTCCCCGAATCCAGCCCATTGTTAAGAGGGAGGATACAGTAAATCCTGGGCCAGCTGATTATCAGGTATTCAGAATAAGACATAAAGATGCACAAAACCCCACTTAAATGTTAGCGGTAAAACAATCTGCTTTGGCAAGGCATGGTAATTTTATTTTTTGGTGACCTATCTGTGAGCTTCAGGGCACTTTACAACAGAACAAATAATAAGAACAGTTAAACATGAAAGTCAGGAAACAAACCATACAACAAGATTTTAGCAAACTGCTGTAGGCAGGCATTCTTGAGCTCCAGACAGAAACATACATACTTCAGGGCTGAATGGACAAGCGTGTCTACACAGGTAGCCAGGGCCCAAACAGTGCAAGTTAGCAAGCCTGTCTTGAAGTTGTTTGCCACCAAATAGCCAGCCAATCTGGATACTGAACAACTGGTATGATACGCTGCAACCGCAAAGGCCCAGCAATCAACTGAACTGCTGTTTTCTGAACCAGCTGCAGGCAGCACATCAGACCTCCAGATAACTCTAGGAAGATAGCAATGCAGTACTCCAATCAGGATGCAACAGAGACATGTACTTTCTGTATCACTCAGTGTTATCACTGGGGACTCTGTAGATACATATGGGTAAAGGACATCTCTACTGGGGTAGTGGCACATCCCAAAGCTGTGAATCAGTATAGAATCTTAGGCATATGAACATTTCGAGATCCTCAGTAACTCAGTCTTTGGTGTGCCACTAGTGGGGTAAACAGCATAGAAGAACTCTGTTAAAGAAACAACTAATTTTATTATTTACTGATAAGGATTGTGCAACTGAGAGGCAGGTTGGGGATACTTGGTGGCAGGGAGCACCCTCAAAATTTAGAAATCGTGCTTGTTAAGTTGTAGCTTTCAAATTGGCTGAATCTGCTACTTATTTCCCCCTTTTAGTGCATTTTGTGCCTGAGTTGGGGCCATATGCCACTTATTTAACAAACTCTAGCAAGAGCCAATTAGGCTGTGAAATAATGGTATTGTGGGCAATGAGAAATGTGTAAAGTAGCAATTTTTGCACTAACCACTGAGCCACTTAACTACACTTTCTAATTGTGATACATACACACTGACTAATATATATACACACATATGCATATATATATATATATATATATATATGTATATAAATATATATATTCCAGTGTAACATAGCAGTGCACTGTCTACACACATTTTTACAGACAAAAAAAAAGACATCGAGCAACTGTTTTCTTCTTTTCAAACTCCGAGGGACATTGGAGGGTGGGGGTTGTCACTACACACCTTATTTAAATCAGCAATGGCATGCATAAGCCTGAAACTGACCTAGATAGTGGGGGAATATAGACTAGCAATTTTTGCACTAACCACTCAGCCACCTAGCTGCACTTTCCAATTGTTGTGATACTCACACACTGACTACTACATATACACATATATATTCCAGTATAACATAACAGTGTACTGTCTACACACAATTTTACATCTTAAAACTAGAGTTAGCACAGACCCTAGTGCAGAGCTTGAACCCACAATCTGCTAGCATGAGACCAAAGGCTAAGGTGCTACAACTGAGCTACGAAGAAAGAATGGAAATATAGTGTATGGTGAGGGCTTGCTGTGCATGGAAATCTGAGCCTTTCAAAATATTGTTGTACCACAGTTCAAAAGGTTATGGAATGTGACTGTACCCTGCTGCCATACAACATTTTGAAAACTTCTTGAGGGTTCATGCAGAACGCACAAGCCACAGAAATGGCAGGCTCAACCAAAAAAACAGTAATGGCGGTATGTTCACCCAGACCCATGACTCAAAAACGATCAATCAAATAAGAAAAAATAATGCTGGGTCAACTATAGATGCAACTTTAAAGTTGATTGGAAACAGTTTTTGGACTTCTACAGTAGATGCCCTCTAGTTGTTCTCTTATTGGCTACCCAATATTCTGATATGTTTTTGACCTTTTTTGTTAAATCAATAATCTAATTTTGGTACATTTGTAACTACCCTGAATCCCTCCGTGCTCAGCAGTTGCTGGTCTCTGTTTTCATACTGCCTGAACATTCTGTGATGCCAATAACACCATTCCAGGCCATTCAGATGAATAGCATGGAATGAGAGTTTCTGATGTCAAAAAATGTCTTAGAAATATGAAGATCAAGAGCAGTAGCTGGTAAGGAGAGTGGAACTCAATGTAGATCTGAAGGCACCCCAAAGCTAGATTATTTATTTATCCACAAATCATCAAAGCATATCAGAATACATAACTGGCATGAAAAGGAAGATGGAAGGGCAGTTAACTATGTAAAAATTATTTGCTATTTCCTTTAAAAAATTAAAACGGGATCAACCAGATATTTAACTTCGCTCACTGAAAAGAAGTCATCCTCATACCCACGTCCTCTAGCTAAGTGAGAGATACAGCCATCATTTTCTTTTTTTGAAAATTCCTCACACACTTGATTAACAGCCAATATAAGGCTACGCTGCAAAAGTAGGGACATCTGCTGCCCACCAACGACACATCACACCCTAGCAACTAGCCCTAACTCCTAGAATACGAGGTGGTGAAGAACTTTTTTTTTTACTGTAAAAATAAAAATCTCTTAATACCTCACTCATTTTATTTAGGGGACACCGTACACTATAATAAATAATGGATGGGCAACGTTATGCCCAACCAATGTGTTGTGCCAGCTCGGGGTTCCGATTCACATGTGAACTTCACTCTTGAGGTCAGAGGGAATCAGAACCTCTCAGTGGCACAACACACTGGTTGTGCGTAGTTGCCCATCCACTATTCTATATATATAGGGTGGGATATTCAGACATGCGCCAAGCATGGGTGCAAGCCTGACGCAGTGCAACTGGGATGCGCCAGGGCATGGCCCGGGCAATATTCAATGGTGCTGTGCCATAGCTCATCACCATTGAATAACACTAGAGACGCCGCACTGCGTAAGCGCGGTGGCACTCACTAGCACAAGTGGCAGGAGAGGAGCAGGGCTGTGCCAGCTAAGTGCACCTGCGCTAGGTGCAGAAAGAAGCGATATTCAGGCATGAGCATGCAAATGAGGCCATTATGAATACAAGGCACAGATAGGGCCATTTGCATGTCATTAGGGCCCCCATTGCATGCACGTGCACCGATCCCCGGCGACTTGTACCTGGCACCGTGCCAGGCTGCAGCCGACAGGGACCGACTCCCCCTTCTCCTCAGTGGGCAACGCGCCCCAATGCCCGATCACGGGCTTCAGTAAAATAAAATATACCCTGGTGGTCCAGTGAACATGCTCCCCAGCCCGATCGCGGGCTTCAGTCAAATAAAATATACCCTGGTGGTCCAGTGGACCCCCTCCCCAGCCCGATCGCGGGCTTCAGTATAATAAATTATTCCCTGGTGGTCCAGTGGACTCGATCCCCAGCCCGATCGCGGGCTTCTTGTAAATAAATGCCCCAGTGGGCCATCGGCATCCCCCTTCATCACCACTCAGACTCGCCACCCTGCCCCCCAGTCAGTGGCGGGCGGCGGCTCCCCACCGCAAGCCGTCCGCTGCCTGCCGACTGACAGTGTACAGTGCCCGTTGGTCCACTGTGTGCACAATGGGCTGCAGACAGTACTACACAGTCCCGAAATGTGAATGAACCATGAAGCTATGGGTTGGGAGCCGTCATTGCTGCTGACGGAGGGGGCGGGTGGCGGGTTCTGAGTGGAATGGTGCTGATGGCCCACCGGGCATTTATTTACAAATAGAAACCCACATGATTGGTTGGGGAGGGTCCAGTGGACCACCAGGGAATAATTTATTATACTGAAGCTCACATCGGGTTGGGGAGCGGTCCACTGGACCACCAGGGAATAATTTATTATACTGAAGCCCGCTGACACGGGAAGGGTCCACTGACCACCAGGATATTGAGACTTCATGCCCCGCTTATGGGGTGGGTCCACTGGACCACCAGGGATATCGAGACATTACCACGTTTGGGCGAGGGGGGGGCACGATGCCTGGCCTGTGGCTGGAGTGGTCAGGTGGCCTAAGTTTATAACTGAAAATCTCATCGTTCAGCACTCCCTGCTACCTGTGCACTTAGGTTTGGCCTACATTTCTAGAGCCATTGGAAAGAGTTGAGTTTGATTCTGACCTAAAATAATTTTGTATTCTCAGCTCCTGTAACTGTTTTTTTTTCTATATAGATTCTTAACTTGTCTTTAAAAAGATACTTCTTTTAAAGCAAATGATCTTAAGTGCTCAACCTCAGGCTGTGTTGCTGGTAGTCACAGTACTTCTCTACACACAACCAAAACAACAGCTTGGACTTGGAGTAAACCTATTATATGACCATGCTGAAAAATGCAGCATCGGAAGAAGCAAGTTTGTGTGCTCCGTTTGTGGGGAGAGGGTGGATGTATCCCTTAGTTTAGGCTCAGTAAGCTAAGCACTCAGTTTGGGAGCATGTAGTCAGGCATAGCAGAAAGGATTGCTGACTGCAGTATAGCTTTACTACCTTATTTTGTGAACAAAGAAAGGGACTATGGGCTATAGAAGAAACCTCAGTCTGCTTTTGTACACAGTTGGTTGGATATTAGGCAGTGGCACTATGGCTTATCAGAGGCTAGTTGTGTTTAAGAGATGTAAGACCTACGGAAGAAGATGAGGCCATCTCCTTTAGGGTCTTACTGCACTAACTGTGTAATGTAATATAAAATGTCAATTCCCTACAGCCGAAACCCCGAGCTGAGGGGAGGGGGTGCACCTGGGGTACCAACTAGCTGTGACAAGGCTGAGCTGCACAAAATCTTTTTAGATGCTCTTCAATGAGCTGCTGAGTTGTGATGCCCTGCAGGAATTCCACTAACACACACAAACCCAAGGCCAGACCCTTAGGTTGGGGGGGGGGCCCATACGGGCATGTCCAGGTATGCTTGAGTAAGCACTCACATTTGCAGGTGACTCTAGCTATTAACAACAGGTCAAGATGAGGATGCAAGGGGCCATGGAGAATATGCTGACCCGACAGTGTAGTCTGATGAGAGAGAAGATCCCTCAGAGGAGGGGGAGGAGGCACAGCCTAAGAAAAAATTTCAATCCCTCTATTGCCTGATCAAAGACTTTGTCTTATAAAGGAAGATTCTTGGCCCTGCAACTGCAGGAGTGGCACTTCCTGAATACTTAGATGTTAATCCTATCTTGTCTGCCTGTTTTCCTGCACCAAAGTGTTGTCCAAACTTTGTGCACTGTAGCCAGATTATTGAACAGGAATTGGCCAGGATGGATAAATGTATACAGCTCCATAGGCTGAGAGTGAGTCGTTACCCCACCCTGGAGGAGAGCTTCAGAAGTGAGAGGTTCCTTCACTGCCAGAAAAGGCTGTGCATAATTCTGTCAAGCATGTGGCCATACCTTTTGCAGGTGAACCTGTTATTAATGATACCAGGGTGGAAACATCATGCAGAAGGGTGTTTACCTCGAATAGGATAACTCTTTAAACATCACATGCATTTTTATTATTCCCATAGCATTAAACTCATGGATTACTGCTTGGGGGTATCTATGCCCTCCCAGTTCCTCAAATCAAGTGAAAGGGCAGGTGATGAGTCAGATGTTGGATCCCACGATACAGGTTGAAGTAGAAGTTCCAGTTCCCTATGTCGAGGAAGTCCAGGAATTCTATTTCATTTATTTTGTGCTTCCTATAAGTCTTGGGGGATTCTGACAAAGTTTGGAGCTGAAACATTTATAAAAGTTTGTCCTACACACAGTCTTTGAGATGAAAACCTTGTGATCCATTATATGGGCAGTCCAACCAGGAGATTATTCGGCACCCACAGATCAGAAGGGTTCCTATCTCTGCATCCCCATTTGTCAGTTGCATCAGTAGTGTTTGAGATTTGCAATCCAGGAACAGCATTTACAGTATTGAGCTCCTCCCTTCAGCCTGACACCCTGTCCGGGTTTTTCTTTAAGATTCTGATCATCCTAGTGGCATATTTGAGACAGGAAGGGCATCAGAACTACTCCTACCTGGTCGACTTGTTCATCTAAGCTCCGCCTATGTGTCTGTTGGAAAGGTAGGTGTCAAGGACTTTGAACATTCTGGAGATACCTGGTTGGATCATCAATTGGGAGTCAAGTTCCCTGGTACTGTCTTAGAGGCTGGAGCATCTGGGGTGGTATTCCAGATGGATGAGGGAAAGTAGCCTTCAGTGGCTGAGAAGTCAGTCTGTGGTATTGGCTCACAGACTTCTTCAGATTATAGATCTGATGAGTGCAGCAATAAAGCTAGTTCTGTGGGCTCAGTTGCATATGTGGACTCTCCCGAATAGGATGGTGGAGGCATGGTTCCCAGCCTTGGATGTCTACCAGTCTCTGAGCCCACTGTCTCTACTGGTACTACAGTCACTGGCATGATAGAGAACCATGAGAACCTCAGCAAGGGGTTCCTCTGATTTGGATGACCGACAGCAGTCTCTTGGGCTGGGGAGTGGTCCTGAACCAAGTTATGGTTTAGGGGGTCAGGAACCCCCAGGAACAACAGCTTTGGATACATTTGTTGGAAATGAGGGCATTGTTCCTCACCTTTTCTTCATTTCTAAAATCAGGTGCAATCCAGGGCCATGAAGTTAAGGTCAGACGGTACCAACACCTTTGGCATAAATACAAAAGGAGGCACGATTTGCCAGGCCATGCTAGTGGGAGCAACTGTGGTGCTACTGTAGGTAGAGAAAGTCCTTCTGTCCCTCCGAATGTGCAGACCAATTGGGAAGCTAAGTTGAGAGACAGTTCATCCAGGGGAATAGACTTGGACCTTGGAGGTGTTTAGGCTTCTCTGCAGACCATTTGGTCAACCTCAGGTTGATCTCTTCAAATCAAAGGAAAAGGCTTAGGTACCAAGTTTCTTCAGCTGGTACCAGCACCCTCAGGCAGAGGCAGTAGATGCTCTGCCTCAGATATGGGATCATCCCAGTGTTTACTTCTGCCCTCTTCTACTGCGATTTATTTATTAGGGAAAATTACCTAAGATTGGCTAGTAAGGCAAGTAAGGAAGACCGGTGAGCAAAGGCACAGAATGAGCTGCAGATAGCTGGAGGAATTAAGAAGGGGGAGAAGGCTTTCTTTCAATACATAAGTGAGAAAAGGGACAAGAAGGAAGGGATTGTGAGGCTTAAGAAAGGGGTGGAGTGGGTGGAGAATAATGGGGGAAAAGCAGAGATACTAAATTAATACTTCGGTTCCATCTTCACCAGGGAGAAGGGTGGACCAGGGCCTTCAGGAGGGAAAAGAGGAGCAGGGAGGAGGGGAACACAGATGTAATAATAGAGGAGGATAGAGTGAGGGAGGGGCTGCTGGCATTGAAGATGGACAGATCACCAGGCCTGGACAGAGTACATCCAAGGTTACTAAAGAAACTGGCTGAGGAGCTGGCAGGGCCACTGGCAGACCTATTTAATAGTTCACTAGAGTCAGGCATGGTAATGCAGGACTGGAGAACAGCACATGTAGTGCCCCACCACAAAAGCGGTCCCAAGAATGACCCAGGGAATTACAGACCAGTTAGTCTGACCTCCATTGTGGACAAGCTCACGGAGACCATACTAAAGGAAAGGTTGGTGGAATATCTAGAGGAGCATAGTCTCCAGGATGAGAGGCAGCATGGATTCATGGGAGGGGAGATTGTGTCAAACAAATCTGATTGACTTCTTTGACTCTGTCACTAAGGCAATAGACAGGGACCAAGCGGTAGACATCCTCCATCTTGATTCCAGCAAGGCCTTTAACTCTGTGCCCCACAAAAGGTTGATCAGGAAGTTGGTGGATCTTGGGGTTCAGGAAAAGATGGCCAGATGGGTGGAAAACTGGCTGAGGGACAGAACCCAGAGGGTGGTTGTGGGGGGAGAGTTATCTGGCACCGGAGAGGTAACCAGTGGGGTCCTGCAGGGCTCAGTGCTGGGGCCAATGTTGTTCAATGTCTTCATCAATGACATTGGAGATGGCAGTAAGGGCAAAATATGTCTATTCGCGGATGACACCAAGCTCTGTGGGAGAGTGGACACAGCTGAAAGGATACAAGACCTACTGGAAGATCTGGAAAAGCTGGGGAGGTGGTCTAGGATCTGGCAGCTTGGCTTCAATGCCAAGAAAAGCAAAGTTATGCATATTGGAGCCAAGAATCCCAGGACAGAGTACTACCTGAGTGGAGTCTGAATATCTGCATCAGAGGAGGAGAAGGACCTGGGAGTGATGATCACTACTGACCTGAAGCACTCCACACGGTGCAAGAAAGCAGCAGCAAAGGCAGACAAGATGCTGGGATGCATATCTAGGGGATCAGTAGTAGGAGAGAGGAGGTTATACTGCCCTTGTACAGGTCACTAGTAAGGTTGCATCTAGAGTATGAAGTTCAGTATTGGTGCCCACACCTCAAAAAGGACATTAACCTGTGTCATCGAGGCACTTATGCAGTGTCAGTGGCTCAGTAGGTAGCACACTCGCCTCTGAGGCCGGGAGATCAGAGAGCTGTGGGTTCAGTTCCCACATCTGGCACTTGGGTTAATATCCCAGTACTGACACTGCAGTGCAGCATGAGAGGGGTGCTGCACTTCTGAGGTGCCATCTTTTGGATGAGACGTTAAACCGAGGTCCCATCTGCTTGGATTGGTGGTAGTTCAGGTGGATGTTAAAGATCCCATGGAACTTCTCGAAAAGAGTAGGGGAATTTCCCCAGTGTCCTGGCCAAATTTCCCTCATTCACTAAAAATACCACCAACAGCTTAATCTGGTTCAAGGTCAGTTGGCATTCATCTGTATCCCCCTTCCCCAGGTCGTGCCTGAAAATAGGCAGGATTTGTCTAGTGCACTTACCCGGTCAACAAAAACTAAATAAATAAACATATTAGGAAGCATAGGAAAACTAGGAGCAGCTGTAGAATTCACAAAAAAAATATTTATTTACACTAGCAGTATCATAAAATAAACTTGTTCAGTATAACTATTTACAAAGGCAAAATAAAATAAAGATTTTTTTCAGTCTCTGTGTCCCTTGTTCTCCTAATCTCAGCAGTTGCAGCTTAGATCCTTTATATGTCCTTCCATCCTCCACTCTTAGCAAGCATTCTGTTTTTATAAATGTCAGGCAGGAGGTGCTAGAACACACTGTGCCTGAACTGAGAGGCCCCATTTCCACAGCTTTTGCAAAAAGGCCTAAAATCTGAATTCCGGTAACCTCTAGTTTACAATAGCTTTCTGCAGTTATCTCAAAATATAATTACATATATTTCAACAGTAACACTATATATTTTCTTAACAAAAGTGATCCCAATATCAGATACATGTCCATACAATAATTTGCACATATTTTTATATTAGCGGATATACTGTAGCAATGCAAAGGAGGGCTGAAAGACAGTAAGAGGCAAAGAATTGCGAGATTGTCGGGTGATCAAATCCAAAGTCTCACAGTAAAATTGGGTTGCGGAACTGGACAGAGAAGAGACAGAAACGGAAAGATCCTTGCATTTTAAACACTTTCTCAAACAACTGGGACAGGGTCCTATTCTACCCTGTCCCTCCTTAAGAGGGAACCTGTTTTATTAAATAGGTTTCTAAAACTTTTTATTCTCTAATAACATTTGCTGCTTTCAGCAATTAAGCACATGTACATGATCTGTTTTTTTTCTAACAGTACAACAGGCAGTAAAGTTTAAACTCGTACATTTGTTTTTAACATTCAGAACTCTCAATTCCTGGTCCATATCTTGACAGAAAATCAGCATTGCTATTCTCTTTACCAGATTTGTGTATCACAGTGAATTTAAATGGCTGAAGTGCCAGATACCACCTTATGATTCTGGAATTTTTATGTTTTATCTGGTTAAACCAACAGAGAGGATTGTGATCAGTTACAAGAACAAAGTCAGTTCCTAGCAAATAAAACTTAAGGGACTCCATGGTCCACTTTGCTGCTAAACATTCTTTTTTCGATAGTGCAGTGCCTTTTCTCTCTGTCATGCAGCTTCCTACTTATGTACAGAATAGGTTGTTCTGTCCCATCTATATTTTGACTCAGTACTGCACCTAGGCCCACCTCTGATGCATCTGTTTGTAACAAAAATGGTTTCTCAAAATCTGGGCTTCTTAAAACTGGGGCTGAACATAATGCAGCCTTTATGGCTTGAAAAGCTTCATCACACCCTGGGGTCCATTTCACGTTACTTGGGTACTTTTTTTTTTGTGAGCTCAGTGAGGGGAGTAGCTAACTCTGCAAAGTTGGGAACAAATCTCCAATAATAATCAGCTAGCCCTAAAAATGACCTGACATGTTTCTTTGTTTTAGGGACAGGGCTGTTGGCTACAGCTTCTATTTTAGAAACATCTGGCTTAATTTCTCCATTTCCCAACACATAGCCCAGATATCTGGTTTTCTGCATGCCCAATGCACATTTGCTAGGATTAATTGTCAGACCTGCATTTTTGATAGCTTGGATAACTGCTCGTAGGTGTTCCAGGTGGCTTTTCCAGTCTGGACTGTACACCACAACATCATCCAGGTATGCAGCACAATAACCAGTGTGAGGGGATAAAATGACATCCATATACCATTGGACTGTAGCTGGCGCACCATGTAAACCAAATGGCATGGTGGTGAATTGATAAAATCCTGTAGGGCTGGCAAGTGCGGTTTTGTCTCTGGATTCTTTAGCTAACGGTATTTACCAGTAACCCTTGGTGAGATCGAGGGTACTGATATACTTTGCACTCTCCAGACTGTCCACCAAATCACCTATTCTGGGCATAGGATAACTGTCAAATTCTAACACTTGATTCAAGTTTCATAAAATCAAGGCAGATTCTAACACCCCCTTCTTTTTTGTTTACAATTACCCTTGAAGATGACCAAGCACTCCTCGACTCCTCTATGATACCTAATTCTTTAATTTTTTTGTATTTCCTTAACCACATCATCTCTTAACTGCTCTGGCAACCTGTATGTCTTTTGCCTAATAGAACGAGCATTCCTTGTCACTATTACATGCTCGACCCCTTTTGCTCGGCCTGGTACCGTGGTAAAAGTACTGTTAAATATCTTTAGCACATTACGAATGTAATGTCTACAGTTTGTTCTGAGGTTAAGGAAACATTCACCTTTACAGCATCAGCATTTACAGTTTGTTCCAGTCTGTCATAAGCTTCATCAATATCTTCTTTATCAGTTTCTGGTAAAACGAGCAAAGCAGCTTTTGGCATTTTTTCAACCCATTTCTTGAAAAGGTTAGTATGGTACATCTTAGGAGGATTTTTCCTGTCTGGGGTCTCAATCTCGTAGTTAACAGTGCCAATGCATCTAAGAACCTTATATGGCCCTTGCCATAGCAGTTTATTTTCTGTTGTGAGCAACAGTAGCAAGACCTTTTCACCTGGCTCGAAAACTTTTTCTTTTACCACATGGTCATAATATATCTTCTGCTGATTTGGGGCCTCTTCCTGATTACTATGGGCAATTTCAACATATTTTGCAGGCTTTTTTCTTAGGGCACACATATAAGAAGTTATAGATTGTTTCTGAGTGGGGTTATCTTCCCACATTTCTTTTATCACATCCAGAGGCCCTCTTGGCTGCCTACCATACAGCATTTCAAATGGTGAAGACCTTGTTGATGCCTGTGGCACTTCTCTATAGGCAAAAAGTAGGTAAGGCAAGTATTGGTCCCAGTCTTTATCTTTCCCTTTTACAAACCTTTTTAACGTGTGTTTTAGGGTTTGGTTAAAACGTTCAACAAGACCGTCTGTCTGAGGGTGATGTGGGAGGTTCTTATGGCAGTGATACCTAACAGTCTGCACAGCTCCTTAAGCAATGCAGCACCAAAATTACTACCCTGATCAGTAATAATTTCTTTAAGTATGCCCACTCTGCTGAAAATTTTGGCAAGCTCTGCTGCAACTTTTGGGGCTGTAACAGTACACATTAGAACTGCTTCTGGGTATCGAGTAGCATAGTCACATACTACCAGGATCAATCTATTACCCTTTTTACTTTTGTCTAAAGGACCAACCACATCCATTGCAATTTTCTCAAAAGGCATGTCTGTCAAGGGTAGGGGAACTAGGGGCACCTTGTCTTTTCTAGTGACTGGGGCTACTTTTTGACACTTAGCACAGGAATTACAATAGGTAGCAAGATCTTCATGAATTCCAGGTCAGTAAACTCTATACAGCAATCAGGCAAGGGTGCGATCCCTTCCTGAGTGACCAGCCGTAGGACTGTCATGTGCTATCTGTAACAACTCTGTTCTATACTTCTGTGGTATAACCAGTTGTTCTGTCTGTTCCTGTGTCTGAGGTTTAACCCAAACTCAGTACATTAACCCATTACATTTTTTAAACATTAGTCCACCCTGTTTTGGTTTCACCCACAGCTGCTTGAAATAATCCTGGAGAGAAACATTGTTAGATTGCTCTCAAAGAAAATCACAATCAGTTAACAATTTAGTTTCAGCATTTTCATATGCTGACCCTTCATGTCCATCAGCCATTTGCTGCCACAGTTTCTTCAGGCATCGTCTTTCTTTCTTGGATTTCTGGATCTTGGAGGTGTGCTCAAACAAGTCCGAATCACAATCACTGAAAGTAAAAGTGTCCCCACCATTTGAGATTTTCTTTGCTTGAGCTCTTGTCACCACAGTTGCCGAAACATCAGGGTTTACTCCTTTGATCAACTCAGTAAATCCTGGGAAGTCATTTCCAAAAATCACAGGCACAGGTAACTTAGGTACTCCCCTCACTTTCATTTGGTGTGACACACTCTTAATTGTCAGAGTCACTTGGGTGGTGGGATAGTATTGAGTGTTCCCGTGGATGCAGATGACACCAGTACCTGGTCCCTTTGCACAGCGTTTTCCCACCACTGTAACATGCACTAGGGTCTGTCTGCTTCCCGAATCAATGAATCCCTTCACAGTCTTATCCCCCACCTTCACATCTGTTATGTACTTGCCCCAATTTGCCAAGGACAAATCTGCTCCAGTGCCACTCTCCTTACTACGGCAGTGTCTTGCAAAATGGCCTGACTTATTACAGTTATAGCAGATAACGTCTTTGGTCCTAGATTTGTTTCCCCCACCAGAGTTCTTATCAGGCTTGGAGTTTAAATGGGAAAAAGAGTGTCTTACCGGTGCCTGGCTGTTACCTCACTGTTGTGGCATCTGTCTGGCCATTTGGTAGTCCTCAGCCAAAGAAACAGCCTTTTCCCCACTCTCTGGTCAGTGTTTCTTCACCCACAGCTGCACATCTGTAGGCAAGATGTTAATGAATTGCTCCATGGCAAATGTGTCGATGATCTGCAGGCCTTACACTAGGGTCAGAAATCAGGGGGTCAGTTTGACTCCCTTCTCCCAAAGTAGGGGGTCAGAAGCCAAAAGTTGGGGGTGACTGCACCAAATTTATATGTTCATGAAAAAACCAAAAATTGCCTTTTTTTTTTAATGATATGTCAGCTAGGAGGCAGTATGGCGCAGTGGTTTAAGGCTTTGAGCTGTAAACCTGGAGACCTGGGTTTGAGTCCCACAGCCCACACTTACATACTGTGTGACCCTGAGCAAGTCACTTAACTTCCGTGTGCTCCCAGGTCGCACCTTGAATCAAGCTTTGGCTTAGTGTGCCTCTCCTGGTTAAAAATGTTTCCCTAACCCTTGCCGGAAGGTATAGTACATACAAGTTACTGCTATGCCTCATCAGCACAGTAGTACTCTGCTCTGCATGACATGTAAAAGTGAAACCCTCCCTGCCTTTTTTTATTGTGTGTCAGGCTGTCGAGGAATAAAAAAAATAAAATACCCGCAGATAATAAGTAGTTACAGTGAAGAAAGGAAATATGCCGCTACATCAATAGCAAAGCGGTGGTGCAATCTCTGCCTGGTTCGGGTTATCGGACTGCTCCACAGACTGAATCGGATTCAGTGCAAGGCAGTCTGTGGATCAGAAGTCACCAAATAAAATGCTGTTTTCAGGTGCCAGGGAAAACAGAGAAAATACCCCCACTTTCCCTAATTATGATGGGGCAGCCACAGGCGTTCATCTAGCAGCTGGTAACTTTTTTCATTCCTCAGCCAGCCCATAGAAAATGCAGGAAGCCAGTCTGCAAGTCGAACTTCACTTCACTGCAGCAGAGGAGGGCAGTGCTACTCAAAGGCACTGACTAGACTGACAAGAAAATACTTGGCTTTACCCCCCCAATAACAGTAACTTTTACAGTCTCTCTCCCTCTGAATTGATGTCGGCCTGAATGAACGTCACCCAGTCTCCAGTGCGGCACTATTCTGGATTCCTGACACACTCAGAGGACCCACACAAAGAAGGAAGGAGGAACACATGTTCCTTTGCTCCACCTGACATCATTACCTTGTAGGTGGAACTGCCAAGCCGGACACAGTCTTCTGCCGCTGCCACTGTCACGCCCATCTCTCCAGGCTCCTCCGTGCTCAGTTCTCCAGATTCGCCGGCTCTTCCAGACCCAAACAGACAGGGAATACCACTCCTTAAGTTGCTTGTCTTTGCCACGCCAATTCAACTGCCGCAGATCAGGTATACAAACTGAAGAAGACTGCCAGCCCACATAATCCTCCCGCCAGATTTACTGTCAAATCGCTGCCCACGCTGATAACTTGGCAATGCCTACTTATCTGGGTCCCCTGCCCCCTTACAGTCACATCACCAATCGCAGCTTGCCTCCAATATGTAAAGACAAAAAAATACAGGACCAGTCATCACCACCCTTCTCACTGTCCCATGGAGAAGCAGTGCATTTAAAGTGACAGCAGCACCAATTAAGCAGAGAAGGGCTGCATCAAAGCAGATGCAGTGCTTTCAAAGTAATGCATCAAAATTAGGATTTTTGCCTGAGGGGGATGTCAGTAGTGCGTTAACGCAAGCCCTGATCTGTGGGATTGTTTTGCTCTCTGGTTGGATCCATTTTATCAGGAGTTCTCTAAGTCGGGTGATGGCTTCTTGAGGATTGTCGACTGAGTTGTACCTCAGAGATCGAAATCTTTGCCTGTAGGTCTCTCCAGAGATGACATACCTTTTCAGGATTTCACTTTTCACCAGATCATAGTTTTCTGACTGTGCAGTGTCCATATTGCTGTACGCAAGTTGGTCTTTCCCTTTCAGGTGGGTACCACTCTGATTGTCCATTGCTGCTTTGGCCATTGGCAGGCTGTGGCAGCTCTTTCAAAAGTTGTCAGGTATGCCTCAATATCATCTGAGGGGCACAACTTTGTAAGTTTAATGGCGTTTAAATTGCTTGCATTTTGTTGCTTATCTGGGTCTCTGCCAGATCCTTTGCCTTTGATAGCTTGCAAGGCATCCAGCCATCGCTGTTCCCATCACTGCATCTCTTCTCTAATCTGCTGCTCTTATCACTGCATCTCTTCTCTCCTCTGCACTTCTAAATGTTGCATCTCTTTTCTCTCCCCTACCGGTCTGTATCATCAAACCAATACGCGTGCGGCATTATCATGAAACCCCAGACCTGGCGGCTGTCCGGGTGTTGGACCCACCCCCAGAGTTAGGAATCAAGTGGGGATCCAGGCACAGCCTCCATAGGTGTGTGGGGGCGGGGCCCCCCACAGATCAATAGTTATAAATAAATTGCGTAACGCGATTAAGTTGCTGTGTGACATTTTGACCCCATGCCTTTTCTCTCTGCTTCTCAGTCTCATTTTGTTGTATAGCCCACCATTTGAAAAAGTCCATCATGCTTTTAGGTTCTGTCACTGCCTGTTTTTTTCCCATAACTTGTGCTGGCTGTACAATCTCAGACTGGACTTCCGTTTCTGCTAGTTTGGCTGCCATTCTCCTGGTAACCACTCCTGGACTTGCTGCTGCAGAATCCATACCTTTCTCTGTGCTTCCCTGGTACTAGGTCCGGTACCCATGCACAAAACTCCTGTTTTAGGGTATGCACGGTGTAAATCACACTTAGGCTGACACCATCTGTCGTCGAGGCCCAGGTCAGGAAGCATATGAAAACCAGGAGCAGTTGTAGAATTTACCCAAAATTATTTATTTACACTAGCAGTATCATAAAATAAATGTGTTCAGTATAACTATTTACAAAGGCAAAATAAAATAAAGATTTATTTCAGTCTCTGTGGCCCTTGTTCTCCTAATCTCAGCAGTTGCAGCTTAGCTCCTTTATATGTCCTTCCATCCCCCACTCTTAGCAAGCAGCTTGGTTTCGTAAATATCAGGCAGGAGCTGCTAGAGCACATTGTGCCTGAGCTGAGAGGCCCCATTTCCACAGCTTTTGCAAAAAGGTCTAAAATCTGAACTCCGGTAACCTCTAGTTTACAATAGCTTTCTGAGGTCATCTCAAAATATAATTACATATATTTTAACAGTAACACTATATGTTTTCTAAACAAAAGTGATCCCGATATCAGTTATATGTGCATACAGTGATTTGCACATATTTTTATATTAGCAGATATAGATATGCAAGGGAGGGCTAAGAGACAGTAAGAGGCAAAGAAATGCAAGATTGTCAGGGTGATCAAATCCAAAGTCTCACAGGAAAACTGGGTTGCAGAACCAGACAGAGAAGAGACAGAAAAGGAAAGCTGCTTACATTTTATTTTTTTAAAATTTAAACTTTATTAGTTTAATCCATATATAACACCAAACAGTCAGTACATACAGTGATAATCAGTACATGAAAATGATCCCCTCTCTTACCTCCCATCTTCCCTATATCCCCTATATCAACCCTCCCCCACCCCACCTATCCCTACCCCAGTGGTATCCAAGTTACATGTAAACCTCATTCTTCTCATTACCTGGGCATTAGTCAAGGTCCCCTTTCAATGGCATAAAGTGTGTAAAGTGCACTCCAGATTGTATCTAACTTAGCCATTTTATTGTTGAGACTGGCTATCATTTTCTCAACATGGAGATTATGTAGCAATTCTTGCAGCCATTCATTATAGCAGATGGGTTCACTGTCTCTCCAGTGTCGTAGTATCAGCTGTTTAGTCGACATAGAGATAAGAGCCATATAATATTTCTCGGTAGAGATAGCGATACTGGAATAGTCTTCTTATATGCAAATGCTGAGAGTGAATAGGTCTTCCAGGCTCAGTAATGGATCTGCTCTATCTCTAATAAGGGACCAGAGCGGAAAGATCCTTGCATTTTAAACACTTTCTCTAATGACTGGGACAGGGTCCTTTTCTACCCTGTCACAACCTGCTAGAGAAGGTCCAGAGGAGGGCTACAAAGATGATAGCTAGTCAGCAGGGTGAAGCATACGAGGAGAGATTGAGGGCACTGAACATGTACTTCCTGGAAGACAGGAGAGAGAGAGAGAGAGAGAGAGAGAGGGGGGACATGATTGGGACCTTCAAGTACTTGAAAGGCATAAATAAGGTTGATAAGGAGAGTCTCTTTAAACTGAGTAGCAACCATAGCACGAGGGGGCAAAGTCTTAAGCTGGAGGGTGGGAGGTTTAGGTGGGAGGCCAGGAAGCACTTCTTCACAGAGAGGGTGGTGGACACTTGGAATGTGCTGCAGGAAGTGGTCATCTCATTGAAGACAGTGGGCAGCTTTAAGAGAGGATGGGACAGGCATGGGGGAAAGTAAGGATCATGAGTAGGGAGGATAGGAGGAGTGGGGAAGGACATTAGCTTCAAGCTGTGGACCCTGCAATACAAGCAGACTTGATAGAACAAATGGCCTTTTTCTGCTGGCTTCTTCGTATGTTCATATTTCCCAAGGTAGGTTAACAATGATAATGTGGTCAAGAGGAAGCTTCCGTATGATACAGCCAGAGTGGCCAAGGACCAAGGATGCCATGGTTCTGAGTCCTAGTGTATCTAGCCCAGTAACCTCCATTTCGACTCCTGCTCCATTGCGGATCAGTTCACTCAAGTTCCAATTCTGTATCCAAATCCAGAGGCAGTGCAGTTAGCAGCATGGCTCCAGAGAGGAGGACACTATTGAAACAGGGTTTTTCTTTCCGAGAGAGGTATCAGACTGTCTAAGACTACAGTTCTGCAGATATTGGATTTCTTAGTGACAGGGATAGACAAGGGTCGAGCATTGAGTACCCTGTGAGGCCAGGTGCCTACTGTTGGGGCAGTGCTGGGATCATCCTTAGGAACCAGTCTGGAGGTTGTTAATTTCCCCAGGGTAGTCAGCAGAAGCCATCCGTCTTTCTGATCACCGATGACACTATGAGAATGGAATCTGGCATTATGTGCTCTGTTTAGGTCACCTCTCAACTTCTTTCATCGGTGCCTCTGGACATCTTGTCCACAAAATATGTTTCTTACTTGCAATCTGTTGAGCCAGAAGGAATGGAGAACTTCAGGCACTGTCCCAAAAAGAGCTTTATCTTATAATGCCTTAAGAGAAAATGGCATTGAGGACGGGTCTGTCTTTTGTGACTAAGGTTCCTACAGCCTTCCATACAAATCAGGAAGTCTGTTTGCTGTACCTCTGTCCTAAACTAGCAAATCCAAAAGGGAACACTGGATTCATATGGGCAATTAAGTCTTATTTAAAATTAACCAAAAAGTTTAGAAATTCAGAAAATTTGTTTTTTTTTTCTGTTTAAAGCAGTGAAGAAGGGATAGAAAGCTTCTAAGGCCACTTTAGCTAGGTGGATAAAAGCTTGCATCACCATGGTGTAGGTGGCTGAGAAGAAGAAAACTCCTGTTCTCATTACGCCCACTCTACCAGGGCCTTTTCTACATCCCAGGCTGAGAGAGGGGAAGGCGTCTGTGCTGAGGCTGCATAAGGTGGTAATGTGATCCTCTAGTCACGCATTTACTAAACACTACAGATTGAATGTACAAAGCACTGCCAATTCGACCTTCAGATGCAGAGTTTTGCAGGCAGTAGTTAGCAGATTAATTGTATATGTGGCCCATATGGTTAATAAATGGGACAATATTCTCCCTGCCCTAAGTAGGAATGGTTACTTATTTTGAGAACTCATACAGTATGTATAGACTCTCCAGTGACAACGTGGAGCAATACAGAAAGGAGAAATCCCCGTATACTTACCATAATTTCCTTTTCTGTTAGTTCCAACATTATCAATGGGGCCTGTCTCTGGAGCTCCTGGTTCCTCTTGGAGAATATTTAAGCAATAAGCCACGAGGTGGTGTAGGTTATCAGGGGGATTTACCACGGCTGGAGTGGTTTGCCCACGAGGTGCAGCTGAGTGAGTAAATCCTCGTAAGCCGTGGTAAATCCCCTGATAACCCTCATCCTCCAAGTGGCTTATTGCGATTATACCAAGGTTCATTTTTTTACTATAATAAAATACAAATATTAAAGAGGTTGCTTTGTTTTTTTTTAATTTTTATTCTATTTATTCCTGTGCTGCAGATGATTTATTGGCATCTTTAATCATCAGCCAGTGATTATCAGAGGATTTACACCGGTGGTAAACTGCCAGTCTGATAATTTCATTGACTGTTCACTTATGTCCATGGTATAATGTCCGATATATCTGAGGACTTTGGATTTCAGCAAAGATTTTTTATATATGGTTATCACTAGTTATCCAGAATTGCATGCTAACAATGGATATGTTTATATATTTTATTGTATTTACCAGGCTTGCAGGTAACAGGGTGAGCATTTTGAGTATTGTTCAGTGCTTCACCATTACAGGTTAGTGCTTCACTTGTTCTGTTCAGTACTGTCTCATGTTATTACTGTTTTAACCCTGTTATGTTACAAGTGTTGTTAACAGCTTAGTAACACTATGAAATATCTGTGGCCTGACACTCAAGAAGCATAATAGAGGAATTGGTCAGTGAGACACTCAGCCAGCTCTTAAACATGGTGTAGGTCATCCATTTCTTGTTTTGTACTGTCATGAATTATTTACACGTCAAATTGTTTGATGCTAGGCTACAGAGAGTTCAGTGATCTTGACATGGAGATTATTTGTTACATAGACATATAGCTTTACTGCATGGACAAGGGTGGCTGAGTTGATGAGGATCTCAGAATATTCATGTGCCCAAGGTTCCATGCTGATTCACTGCTTTGGGCTGTGCCGCTACCCCAGTAGGGGTCTTCATTACGCATATATATATAGACTCCCCATTTGCAACATTTGAACTAACAGAAAAGGAAATTACAGAAAGTATGAAGGAATTTCTCCTGTCTTGGTTGGGTCCCCTGGCACTAGAAATGACTTATTCTGGGCAGTGTTCCATAAGTGAAAAAAGCCAATGTAGGCTACTGCAGACAGATGATATTCCAGAGACTGCTTGCAGTCCACAATGAACCCTCAGATTTGTCACCTAATCTACAGCTCAGAGTGTAATGCTTTTTAAAGATGGTAAAATGGCACTTGCTGAACCATATATTAAACAGTATGAGTCCGTGTTGGGACCCATACTTTTTAACATATACATTGGGGACATTTCAGAGGGTCTGAATGGGAAGGTGTGTCTGTTCGCAGATGACACGTAGGTCTGTAACAGGGTCGACACACTGGGGGTGTGGAAAAAATGAGCGAGGATCTGGCAGGCTGGAGGAGTGGTCCAGGAAGTGGCAACTACAATTGAACGAAAAAAGTAAAATTACGTATATGGGTCAGAAACCCAAGGGCAAGATACTGGCTGGGGGGGGGGGGGAGCTGGAGGTTACAGAGCAGGAATGGGACCTTGGGATCACAATTTTGGATAACCTGAAGGTTAGGAATCAATGCAATAGGGCGGTGAGGAAGGCAACCAGAATGTTGGCATGCATAGGAAGGGGCTTTACAAGCAGGAAAAAGGAGGTGATCGTGCCACTATGCAAAACTATTGTCAGATCACAGCTCAAATACAGGTACCAGTTCTGGAGACCACACTTAAAAGGTGACAGGGACAGGCTGGAGAGGATCCAGAGGAGAGCAACCAAGATGGTTCATGGGTTACACGAGAGGCCATACGAGGAATGGCTGGAGGAACTAAACTTGTACACACTGGAGAAGAAGAGGTAAAGGGGGGGGGGATATGGTAGAAACCTTCAAATATCTGAAGGGAATAAACACAGTAAGGGAAGGTAGCACTTTCAGGATGAGTGAGAACAAATCCACTAGGGAACATGCTTTCAAGCTGGAGGGGGGAGATGTAAAGTTGCAGTTATTCACAGAGAGGGTTGTTGGTCCATGGAATAGGCTGCCAGAATGGGTGGTGGGGGTAGATTCAGTGGACAAATTCAAAAGGGCTTGAGACAACTAACTCGGGCTAAATAAAAAGGTATGGAACAATGGGGGTAAGATGAAATAGATGGGGGGGGTCGGGCATACTGGATGGGCCAAGGGGTCCTTTTCTGCTGGCAAATTTCTGTGTTTCTATGAAGACCTGACTCGATCAGCTGCATCTGTGTCTTACCAGGGTTGAGGCTAAGTCTGCTGGATGGCGTCCAGTCATTGATTTCACTCAGACAACTGCTCGGTACAGGGACCGCATCAGTTCCGTTTGGTGCACAAGACAAGTACAGCTGGGTATCATTGATATGGTATTGAAACCCCAGACTGTACTATTTAATTAGCTTGCCAAAGACAGCATGCACACAGCAAACAGTTTGGGGGAAAGGCTTTAGCCCTGTAGTACTGCATAGTTCAGTACAGTTACATCAGAGACAAAATTACCAAAGACTACCTGCTGTGCCTTGCCAGTGAGGTAGGACTCAAACACCACAACACTGTATCAGGGAGTCCTACATAGTGCCTCAGGCAATCCAGTAGCTTCCCATGGTCCACAGTATCAAATGCCAACAAGAGAGCAAGAAGCACCAAGATGGACTCTTGTCCTCTGTCTCTCACGTGGAGGAGATAATTAAACACCTTGATGAGTGCTGCCTTCATGATATGTCGAGATCTCAGTCCTGACTGGAGAGGCTCCTAGTTGTCATATTTCTCTAAGTGCATCTCTAGATGCATCCTCATCACCTTCCCGACTACCTCCCCCAAAACGGGAAGGTTTGAGACTGTTCTGTAATTTGCAAGACCATCAGGACCCAAAGATGGCTTCTTTAGGAGGAGTTTCACCACTGCCCTTTTCAGTCTAATTGAAAATGCTCCCTTCTTCAAGAATCAACTGATGATCTGTGTGATAACTGGATTGAGGGCCTCCTGGTAGATCATAAGCAGCCAGGTGGGACTTGTGCCAAGGTAGCGGTGTGAGGGGTGCAGGTGAAGCACTTCAATCACTTGAATACCACTTCCACCATAACTGGCGCAAACTCCCCCAGGATAACAGGTCACCTTTTTCACCCCCGAAGCCACATGAGGGAGATCCTAGTCCTACTGGAGGATGTGTTTCCAAGGAAGAACAAATTGAACTCCTCATACTTTTTTGTAGAAACACTGTTCTAGACTGAAGGCAGCAATCACCCTTGACAGAAATGCTGCCTTTTTGTTCTTTTTTACTTTATTTTATTTATTGAAAACTTTGGAAATTGCCTTTGAGCACAGGTGTTCATTTACAAAGGTTCCACATCAAATACATAGTCACAAAAACATTACAAGTACAATAAGCAGCTCCAGAGGAACAATTACACACAGTTTTGAAATGAAATGCATACAGATTGTTGTGTAAAAAGTCACAGGTTATGCATGGAAAGAAACTGAATTAAACAGTTTAATGGCTACAGTTGCATTGGATTCCAAATGCAGACAGTGGAAATCTCTTAAACTGATTAAACTTGGGGGGGGAGGGGTTGATGAGCAGCTAGCTAGACAGACACGTCTTTTTGTCGCTCCATTCCAACAGCCGAAAATTAAAAGAAATGTTAAATAAAAATACCTCAAAATGGTCTAATTGCAGCAGCAGTCAGTGTTGGAGGGCACTGTGGATGAATATCTGACCTCCAACCCAGCTAAAAGTCTGCGGTTGGCAGGTAAAGGTGCCAAAAAGTCTGTGGCGAGTACCTCGGGAGACAATGCGGGCCTGGTGTCACTATCCACTGCAGAGGTTGCCGAGCTTGGTCAGGAGCTCACTGGCCAAGTGATAGCGGCGCTGGAACCACGGCTGATAAAGTTGGAGGATAATTTGGATTCTCGGCTGCAGGAGGTGCTCGAACAGCAAACCCAGCAAGGCAATCGATTAATGAAGGCTGAAGAGCGTATTTCGAGAGTGGAGGATGAGCTGATGCCGGTTCCCCGGCAAGTTCTAGCATTACAAAAAGAACTTGAATTTGTCCTGTATTAGTCAATGTATTCCAAGAAGCAACCTTAATAAAGAAACTCCCATGCACAATGACCGAAGCCATCATAACAGTCTTACCAAAAAAAGACAAAGACCCTTTACTTCCTTCAAACTATAGACCGATCTCACTTCTTAGTACTGATGGAAAAATCTTTGCCAAATTATTAACTCTCCGCTTAGAATCTTTAATGACTAAACTCATCCATACTTCTCAATCAGGATTTATCAAAATAGAAACAGTTCCGATCATCTTCGCTCATTACTCAATTTAATTCACAAAGCAAAACTCTTAAACCCCTGCAGCTGCACTAGCTTATTGACTTTGAGAAAGCATTTGACTCTCTCAATTGGGAATATCTATATCAGGTGCTATCTCATTTTGGCTTTACAAATAATTTTTGTGCTTGGATTCAGTTATTGTATACCTCCCTTCAGCTCCGAGTTCTCACAAACTCTGTTTTGTCCCTCCTTTTACTTAGCAAGAGGCACCAGACAAGGATGCCTCTTATCGCCTTCATTGTTTATACTTGCCATGAACCTCTTTCAAGCCCCTATGTCAATCCGGCACAATTAAAGGCATTACTATTGGTAACTCTCACTATACTTCACTCTCATATGCAGATGATATCCTTATTTTACTTGAAAACCTCGAAAGTTCTGGGCAGCCTTTTGTTGAACTACTGAATGACTTCACCTCCCACTCCGGACTAGCTCTCTAAACCTTGCAACAACCAAACGCTACCACTGAATACCCTTTGTAGTCCCCTCATGAACAACTCATTAGGCTTTTGTTGGGCCCCCCAAGGTATATCTTATCTTGGCATTCGGATCACCCCGACATTGAATAAATTATGGGATGCTAATCTTTCCCCTCTGTTAACCAGTATCCAAACAACACTTGACAGATGGAAGCTACCTAAACTTTCTTTTAATGGTAACATTTCCGCCATTAAAATGTCAATAACTCCTAAAATATTATACCTATTTTCCAATATCCCTTTGATACTTCCTCTAGTTTTCTTACCAAAATAGACAAAATTATCGCAGCTTCATTTGGAAGGCAAAATACCTAGATTTAGTCAGAATAAACTTAGATCCCATTGGTCAAAAGGTGGCTTTGGCTTCCTTGGTTCCAAGCCTACTTATGGGCTTCTCCAGACATCTCAAACAATTAAATGGTTTAACAAACCCAACATCCAGTCTCCTTTATGGGTCAATATGGAAACATCTTTATGTCCTGGTAATGTGGCGACTTCTTTCCTTTATAACACCCTTACCTCTTCTTTAAAGTCTCACCCTACCATAGCTGCTTCTATATTCTATTGGAAAATCATTCACAAGCATATTAAATCTAACCCCAAACCCTTAGCTTAAACCCCCATCTGGGGTAACCACCATATATCTCTTGATAATCACCCCATTTTTTGTCGTACCTGGAAAAATAAGGGTATTCTCTTTTTGCATGATATACTTGAACCCAAGTCATTAAAGTTAAAATCTTACACCGACCTATGAGGCATATGGAATCTTCCCTATCAGGATTTTTGGAAATATCTACAGCTTCGTACCGCATGCAACTCTTACCTCACACCCTTCTCTATCAATTCTCTGTATGATAAGCACATCTCTAAATGGATAAAAACAACATCCAATTTAAATAGCACTGTTTACAAAGATATTTGTGATATCCTTCCTGACTACTCTGTCAATGCTAAAAACAGATGGAGTACTTTGCTACAATATAATATCACCAATGCACAATGGTCCAGATGTTGGCTCTCCTGTCACAAATCTTTTAATGATAAACGCAGTTCCTTCATTCAAACCAAGATCCTTCATTTGTGGTACAGAACTCCTGTTGTATTACAAAAAATGGGTTTATTGAACAATAACAATTGCTGTGGAGTTCCCCCAATGGGGATTTATTGCATATCTTATGGCACTGTCCCCTCATACAAAAGATTTGGCACTGTACTCACAGATTTGCAATGAAAGTGGTAGGTCAACCTTTTCCACTAGACCCTAAACATTGCATTCTTGGTATTTTAATCACCGTTCTTATAAAATTTCATATTCATAGAGCAGATGGTTAAATATACTCTTCCTTCAAGTTAAACGCACAATCTCATGCATTGGAGATCCAACATAATCCCTACCCTTCCAGGTATCATTAACCAACTATTGCAATATGCCTCTCTGGACCGCATGATATATATCTTGTCTGACCGACTCATGTTATATAACAATTGTTGGCAGGCTTTTTAATTTTTGAATCAACTAAATCTTCCAACACCAATGTATGGACTTAATATATGGATTTTCCCTTTACTGATACATCATTGTAGTCTCGCTTTTCCCTTTTTATAGTTTCTCTCTCTCTCTTCTTAACTTTCTTATATATCTTTTCTTTCCTATACTCTGTTCTCAATCGTTTCTTTATTACTCCACAACTTTTTACTTAATGTACTTTTTTCCCTTTTGCAGCATCATGTATAATTATGTAACATTTTAATATAAACCGTATCTAATCATACTATCCGCTTTAAGTTCACTGCAAATGTCAAGTATATGCTAATTACATGACCTGTATTGTTTACTATATTTTAAACCAAAAGCTCCTTGTATTATTGTAGCAATGTTCTTATTACATGCTGCCTCAATTTAAAAAAAAAAAAAAAATCCTCAAATTGTACTGTACTGTAAGAGGTTTGTCTGTATATGTTATGAAAAATTAATAAAAAAGTTTAACTGTAAAAAAAAAAGAACTTGAAGAATTCAAGGAAGCATACGACTACCAGGAAAACTGTCATAGGCAACTAAATCTGTGCCTTCGGGGACTGCCAGAAGGTTGGGAAGGAGAGGATGCCCTTGATTTCTGTGGCCGAGTGCTGCTGGAGTTGCTGGGGCTGCAGCCCAAGAATGGCAGAGTGAAGCTGGAACGAGCTCATCGAGCAGTAATGCTGCGGTCGCCGGCGGACCAGCTGCCGAGGCAGATAATAATGAGATTCCACCATTTCTAGGACCAGGAGGCGATACTGAGGGCATATCGTGAGAAGGGTACACTCAGCTACGAGGGCAACCACCTGTTTATCTCGCAGGACTACTCGACTCGATTGTTGAAACGCAGGAAGATGTTTAATGCTATTATGGCACACCTGAGGGGACTGAAAATAGAGAATGTTTTAGAGTACCCAGTCACATTGAAGATTCAGCATGAAGGTGCAACCTTTTTTTGGGGGGAATTAGGGAAGGCTGAGGAATTTGTGAAGGCCCTACAGAAGAAAGTGGGGTGAGGTGCAGGCTGTAGGGGTGGCCCTGCTGCTCTTTTGCTGTGACTTGCTGTAAGTCGTTTTCGCTTTATTGTTGTGCTGGGTTTGGAGAGCTGGTATGTTCTCTGCTTGCCACTTTGTTGAAATTTCCCAGAAGATGAGGGCCCGCTACTACGAACATACGAAATTTGCCAGCAGATAAAGACCTAGAGGTCTATCAAGTCTGCTCGAATGTGCAGCTAGCACCCCTTATTCTGCAGCTGCCCCTCCCTTCCACTTCATTAACCCTCCCCCTTGTCCTGTCCCATCCTCGTTTGAAGCAGTCCACTGTTCTACTGCATACCACTTCAGCAGGTAACGCATTACACCCAGCCACCACCCTCTCTGTAAAAAAGTGTCTCCTCATCTCCCTCCTGAACCTTCCTCGCTCCAGTCTCATATCATGGCCCCAGGTGGCCCTTCCCTCCCTTACTTTGAATAGCACCTCTGTACCCATCTTGTTTAGTCCTTTCATGTATTTAAAGGTTTCAATCATGTCACCCCGTCTCTCCTCTCCTCCAGTGGGTACATGTTCAACTCTTTCAACCTCCTCTTGTATGTCAAGTCCCCCAGCCCCTTGATCATCTTTGTCGCTCTGTGCTGCACCCCCTCCAGTAACTTAATGTCCCTCTTCAGATACGGACGCCAGTACTGCACGCAGTACTCCAGGTGTGGTCTAATTAATGACCTATACAGTGGCAGAATCACCTCCTCCCTCCTTGAGGATATACCCCTTGCAATACAACCCAGCATTTTGTTGGCCTTTGCAGCTGCCTTCCTACATTGTGCCGAGTTGTTCATTGACCCTGTAATGAGCACACCCAGATCCTTCTCCTCCTCTGTCTGGGCTAGCTGCACTCCACCTATCTGGTAACTCCTCCTTGTGTTCTTCATCCCAAAATGCAGCACCTTGCATTTTTTGGCATTAAAGCCCAGTTGCCAGGTGTCTGACCAGGTTTCAAGCTTTGCCAGATCATCCTGCAACCCCTGCCATCCCCCTAGGTCATCCACCACCGCGCCTACCTTGGTATCATCAGCAGACAGACTGGTGGATGGGCCTGGGACACATTAGACTAAAATATTTAATTAAGGGCAGCCACGTCTTTTTGAGATCGAAGAATTACAGAATGGATCTTGGCTAGGTGTGAGGGAGAGACTGTAGACATAACAGGTCTCAAAGGGACATCTTTCCCTGGACTGGACACTGTCTTACTGGGTCCCATTCGCTGTGACGCAGCTGTCTTTCAGACCATTCAGTCTCTCTCCCCTCTCGGCATGTGGCAATGGGAGAATGGGCGCTGCATGTATGTTTGATGGCATGGCCTGGTCTCTCCTTCGTTCACTGCTGCTGGGATATTTAGCACATAAATTTGAAGTATGGAGATGTGTCTGTTTGACTGATTTAAAGTTTAAGTGTTTTTTATATGTTGGTTGGCTTTTGGATGGGGTAAAATGGAAGGTGGTTGGTTGAGGATCAGAGGCGGGAAGCGAGGAAGGGGTAAGAACAATGATGGGTGAATGCCTGCGAGCTGCAGGGGTGCTGTGGTGGATGACCCGCCTTGAGGAGCAATCACTTGGTTCTGGGAGTGGCGATGAGGCTGGGACCCAATGGGAGGGGGGCATATCCGAGGCTGGAATGGGATACTTCTCCCAGATATGAAAAGGCTATGAGGAAAGTACCTGTGGGGCCTCAGCTGTTGGGGCGACGGGCTTAAAATGTCATGTGAAGGAGTTATCTTGACACTTGTGCTAGACTGGCAATTAGTGTCATGGTGGAGGGAGAGAGAAAGGAAAATGACTGCAGATGTGGGACTACCTAGCGGAGAACTCAGTAGTGCTAGTGGGGGGATGGGGGATACCTGGTGTCAGAGGTGATATGAGACGGAGGGTAGAGGGTGTGTGTGGAGGGTATGGGGCTCCTTGAGAGGACTAGTAATTATTTTTTAGAAGAAATCCTGGAGGTCTCATGTAGGGATGGGGGGGGGTTTGGGAGGCTTCACTTTCCATATGGTTCATACGAACATACGAACATATGAATATGCCAGCAGAAACAGACCACCCGGTCTATCTAAGTCTGCTCAAGTGTGCAGCCAACACCCCTAGTTTGCAGCTGCCACAACCCTCCCCTTTGTCATCCCACTGCCTCCCCCAACCTCACTCTACCCGTTCCCTGTCCCACGCCCTTTTGAAGCCGTTCACAGATTTACATGATACCACCCATTCTGGTAGGGCATTCCAGTTTGCTACCACCCTCTCTATGAAATAGTGTCTCCTCATTTCCTTCCTAAATCTTCACCATCTATTCTTAGCCCCTGCCCCCTGGTGACCCTCCCCCTCCTTAACTTAAAGACCCCATCTGCCCCATCCGTTTTGATTTCCCTCAGATACTTGAATGTTTCTATCATGTCCCCCTCGTCCCTTCTATTCTCCAGGGTGTACATTTATTTATTAGCTTTTGGTAACCGGGTACATATTCAGGTCTCCCAGCCTACTGTCATAGTATCTCCCCTCCATTCCACATATCATATTTGTTGCCCTCCTCTGCAGCCCCTCCAGTAGCCTGATATAATGATAAAGGGAGGACACTTGAGGGAAGAGAAGGGGAAGGGCTTCTTGGGACTTGATGTTGGGGTGGGAGGGAAGAAGGAGAGGGGTAGTTCATGCTATTGTTCAAATAGTTATTTTCTTGTTTATGGATGCAATTGATGTGAACAATGTTAGAACTGTACAGTATAGTTGGGGTCTGGCAGACTGGGATGACCACCCCTATATGCTGAGAGGGGGTGCCTGGCTGCTAAAGGGAGGGTGGCGCAGGGAAACATACTATAAAGGTCATGGCTAATGTACAAACTGTTATTGTTATATCATGGAATGATACGGGGATAGCAAGTCCGGTAAAGAGAATATCGCTCTTGACCACCTGAAAAGGGAAGAGGAGCACAGGTGGATTTATTACAAGAAAACCCACCTGACTTGATGTGGAGCACGCTGTTGGCTCGAACTTGGGGGGAAGGGGAGATGTTATGCCGCTTCCTTTTCATCCCATAAGCATGGGGTTGCAATACTCCTACATAAAAATCTCCCCTTTGAAGTCAAACGGGTAGTTAAAGACCCAGAGGGGGGTAGGTATATTTTTATTTCTGGAGTGCTAAACAGGGAAAAGATTACATTTGGATGTATCTACGCCCCTGCGGTTTACGAACCTCAGTTCTACGTGTCTTTGCTGGACTTGCTAATTACGGAACAATTCTCAGGACTAATTTGGGGGGGGGTTTTAATTGGACTATGGATACTCGAATGGACCATTCAGAGGGAAAGGGGAGGACATCCGAAACTATGTGTCAGTGGCAAACTGGGATGGCAGACCTGGATCTAGTGGATGGGTGGCGTACGGCCAACCCAGGAGCGAGAGAGTACACGTTCTATTCTAATCCACACAACACTTGGTCCCGAATTGATTGTATATATGTGCCCAGAAGTTGGTGTGGACAGATCCAAAATATCTCTCATAGCCCTATCCATGTCTCCGACCACACTATGGTGATTTTGAAGCTATTTGGTGGGAATAGTAGGGAGGGACCTCCACAGTGGAAATTTTCTACGTATATGGTTAAAAATAAAGTCTTCAGAGAATATCTAGTGGAACAGTGGCAATATTATGTGGAGACTAATTCTAGTCCAGATATATCTAAGGTTACCTTCTGGGAGGCCGGGAAGGCTTTCATGAGGGGAGCTGTAATGTCTTATATGGCCAGGGTGAAGAGGCAGAAAAAAGAAAATAGGGTGGAATTAGAGCAGCACCTAAAAAACCTGGAGAAACGGGTGGCAAGTGGGGAGCAGGGAGAAACATGTTAAACTGTTGGTAACAGCAAGAGAAGCTCTGAACGCATTACTTAGGGAGGAAGCTGGCAGAACTTGGTTTTATTGTCAGCATCAGGTCTTTGAATGGGGAAACAAGCCAGGCCCTCTTTTGGTTAGAGTAATGAAGGGAGGCAGGTGCCCAACTCGTATACTGGGGATTCAGGATGGGGAGGGGTGGCTTTGCAAGGAATCAAGGGACATTAGAGGTTGCTTTAGAACCTTCGATGAACATCTGTACAGGGCAGAACATAAGGGAAAGGAAGCTCAGATAAAGGGATTTCTGGATGGACTCCATTTACCTAAAGCCTCGGAAGTGCAGAGCGAGCAGTCGTGTCAACATATTACCAGGGCTGAAATTCTGTGGGCTATTCAAAAACTGCAATAGTGGAAAGCTAGCAGCCCAGATGGCTTCCCAATTGAGTACTACAAGATACCGGGGGTGGGGGGTCACTTGGCAGGGACACTCTGTGAGCTCTTTACAAAGGAAGAAGGAGTGGAGATACCCACTCTGCCCGACACTTACTATGATGCCACAATCTGCCTAATACCCAAACCAGGCAAGGATGAAATGGAGTGTGTGGCATGCAGACCCATTTCGCTGCTTAACTGCGATTTAAAAATTCTAGCAAAGGTTTTGGCTACCAGATTGGAAAATATCTTGCCAGACCTGATTCACCCAGACCCAACAAGGTTTATTAAAGACCGCCAGCTGCATCACAACATGCATAGGCTACTTAATATTGTTTGGAGGGACAGCCAGGGACAGGAGAAGGTGGTTATAGTGGCAGTGGATCCTGAAAAGGCATTTGACAGGGTGGAATGGGACTACCTGTTTTCGGTGATGGCCCGGTTTGGTCTGGTTGACTCTTTTGTGGGGTAGGTAAGGGCAATGTATAAGAAACCCAGAGCACAAGTCTTGGTGAATGGTGGCCTTTCAGAGCTGTTCAGTTTGGGGAGAGGAACGAGACAGGGGCGCCCCTTGTCCCCCTTTTTGTTTGCCCTGGCGATTGAACCCCTGGCAGTGGCAGTGGCAGTGCAACAGCATGCACAGATGGAAGGGGTTGGGGGGGGGCACAGGGTTCCCTGCATAAAGTCACTGTGTAAGTGGACGATATGGTCCTATTTGTCTGGAATCCGCAGAGGTCCATAGTACCACTGTTGTCCCTTAGTCCCCTGACGAAGCTCTTAATGCTCTCCAGTCCCTCAACCCCTCTAAAGGCTCCTCACCAGATGAGTTCAATCCTAAACTTCTCTGCCTTTCTGCTTCTGCAATTGCTTATCCTATCTCCCTAGTCCTTAACCTGTCCTTTATTTCTGCCCAAATACCCTCATTCTGGAAACATGCAGTAGTCCTTCCTCTCCCCGTGGGTGGTAACACATCCACTCCTGGCAACTATCGCCCCATTTCCCGTCTTCCTACCCTTGCCAAACTTCAAGAATGTTTAGTTCTTTCTCAACTATCACCATTCCTCTCTGATTCCTCCTTATTCACCTCCTTCCAGTCTAGTTTTTGGATGAACCACTAAACAACCACCTCCCTCCCTCCTCTGGCTTCAAATCAAATCAAATCTTTATTTATCCAGGCCATCATCATTGAGCAAACTCATTTACAAGATGGACCTGCTGTTGTCCAAGACAGTTATACATACATAGATTGAGAATACAAAGTACAACATGTGCAAAGAGTTACAAACAAATTTACAGAAATGTGGTAGATGCACGATATACATTCCAAGCGTTCTTGTAGGAACATACATGCATCACTCAACTTTGCTGTGGTATATACAGACTCCATGTATGCAGAAGTTGAGGTGGTATGTTTATTCATTCTTAGTCAAGCCTCCATCAGAGGGTACAATTCTTTGCATTTCAGCCCTCAGTGACCGTTTACCATACTTGGGTGAGGGTCCTGGGCTGCATAGGGGCCCCTAATGAGGTCTGTATGTTCCGCTTAAACAGTGAGAGGAGAGTAATTCGGGAGAAGTGGTGCCTTGGGTGCTGAGGGCCACTATGGCAGCTGACTAGTGGACTTGATTAAAATAGGGAGGGGAGGAACTAGGTTCGTGGCTGGATGTGGTAAGGATACGGAGTGAACCGTCAGCAGGACAGCTAGGAACTATGGAAACACTTACAGATTTCGGCGAACATTTTGCCATAAATGATCCTAAATAGGGCAAAACTGACAGGAGAGCCGAGTCGTAAGGATCTTTGTACCCTGTTCCAGAGCACAGGCAAAGCATGGCTTATGGCAGCCCTGCCAAAGTGGGTACTGATCCTGGGGCTTTTCAGAGAAATTAGTGAGTGGCTTCTTAGTGCATAGCTACTGATTGGGCTCAGGGGGAGGCAGGCAACAATGTAATCTGGGAGTTTTTTGGTAAAGGCTCGAAATGTCCAGAGTGCTGCATTTCTACACCGCCTATATTGAAGGGAAGGCCACCTTATGGCTGCATATAAAGAGCAGTGATGTGTGGAGGATGGGAGACCAGTTATAAATCTTAGCGCTCTGTGGTACAGGACATCCAGTTTTGCAAGGTGTGAGATGGAGCATTGGCCATAGATAATGTCGGCGTGGTCAATTAATGAGAGGAAAGTTGATTGAACAAGCTGTCTTGCGTCTGCGGTCAGAAGGTGTTTAATTCTGAAGAAGAGGCCAAGCCTCTGCCTAAGCTTTTTCATCAGTTCTTCTGTGTGCTCTGCAAAGGAGAGTTTGTTGTCTAGCCATATACCCAGATATTTGAATTTAGGCACGAACTCAAGATCTTCGCCTAGAAGGGTAGTTATGGGAGGAAGGGTACCAGCAGCAGCAGAGTAGGCCCTAGTGCTAGATGGGGTAAAGAGCATGGCCTTAGTGTTTTTTGCATTTAGCAGTAGCTTTTTGCTGAGAAGCTGATGCTGCAGCGTATTCAGTTCAGTTTGTAGATCTGTGCATGCGGCTCCAGGGGAGTCACGGCTTAGACAGAGCACCGTATCATCGGCAAACAAGTGGATACTGGCTTCTGTAATGCCTAAGTCCAAGTTGTTAATATAGATGGCGAACAGTAGAGGGCCCAGTATGGAACCCTGTGGGACTCCTCTTTTTATTGGTTTGAGAGGAGAGAGAGCTCACCTTTGGCCTTAATTTGTTGCTGCCTATCAGAGAGATAATCCTGGAACCAGTCCAGTGAGGTTGAGTCCATACCTATGGTTTTTAAGGTGGAGAGAAGTAGGCAGCAGTCGACGGTATCAAAGGCCTTGCTGAGGTCTAAAAACACAGCACAAATAAATTTTTTGTTGTCAAGGTCCCGTTGCCAGTCATTAGTGACTTTGACCAGCGCCGTAACATTGCTATGCTTTGCTCTAAGGCCAGACTGCATGGGGTTAAGCAATGTAGAATTGTCTAGAAACAGTCTCAGCTGTAAATCCACGACTTTTTCCAGCATTTTTAAGAGTATAGGTAGAAGAGAGATTGGCCTAGGTCGCATGGGTCCCGTGCTTTAAATAGGGGGATAACATGAGCGGTTTTCCATTCCGTGGGGATAGAGCCCTGGGCTAGGGACAGGTTGAATAAGTGTGATATAGGTGGGGCAAGTATGTGGTATGCTATTTTCAGAAAGTATGGGTTGAAGGAGTAGGCTCCTGCACTTTTTCTGGTATCTAGCCGTAGCATAAGGTCTTCAACTTCTTTTATGGTGGTTGGGGAAAAGGAGAAGATCATGTCTTTGTTACTTTGGTCTGGAGGCTGGGTGGTGAGCTGTGGACGGAGACTACTTACTGGTGTATTATCGAATGCCATACCTGCAGTGGCGAACTGGTTGTTGACGGCTTGAAGAATTTCAGATTTATCACTGATAATGACATTGTCAATGGTGATTTTGGAGGGTAGTGCACTACCTGGGGAGTGTCCAGACAGTTGCTTTATGGTGGACCAGAATTTGGTTGGGCTGTTGGATGCGGATAGCAATTCGTTTCGATAATACTTGGCCTTGGCCTCTCTGACCATTTTCGTGCAGGCATTTCTAGCTGTCCTAAAGAGACACCAGTCTGCATCGGCCTGCAATTTCTGGGCCTTTTTCCATAGCTGGTCTCTTTTGAGTAAAGCATTCTTCAGATCCGGTGAAAACCAATGGCAGGTTCTGGTTTTTATTTGTGCTTTAACTAGAGGAGCATGGTTGTTTAGGGCACTGACTATGATTTCATGGAGAACATTATAGGCGTCACCCACTGATTTAGCCAGGTAGAAAGTCTGCCAGAGCAAGGAGTTTTTTAGTTCTTGTATGTTGGCCAGAGGGTCAAAGTTCCGTCTGGATCTTTTAGTAGAAAACTTTGATGTAGATAGTGGGTTCGAGATGGTTCTTATGCCAGCTATGAGAGAGTGGTCACTAACATCTGCTGGAAGGATACCGGCATGGGAAAAGCAGTGTGGTTTGTTGACAAGAAGGACGTTCAGAAGTGTGCTTTTCATTGGATTTTTCTTGTTGATGTGCGTTGGTTCTGTAATCATTTGGGTGAACCCGTGGGAGTCGCAGAATTGTTTTAGAGGTAGCGATCCGTTCGATATCCAGTCATAGTTAAGGTCACCTAATGTAATTGTTTCCAGAGGTGTCATGTCCATTTGTGAAGACAGATGAGCCAGGAGCTGTGGTCCTGCACTTGGGGGTCTATAGCAACCTATTATGCGGAGTGCCACAGATTGGGACGGTTCAACCCTGAGAGACAGGTATTCAAAGCCCCCTGCAACGGAAGCAGCATCTAATATAGATACTGTAAATTTGTTTTTAACATAAATTGCTACTCCTTCCCCCCTAGTCTTTCTGTCTGCTCTGAAGAGGAGGTAGTTGGGGATATTAACCTCACTGTCTGGTGTGGATGCCCGAAGCCAGGATTCCGAGATCACAAGTATGTCTGGGGCAGTGTGGATAATCCAGGCCTGGACAGAATCCAACTTCTTTAGAAGGCTGCAGACACTGGCATGCAGAACACTGATTCCTTTTAGGATAGTAATTTCAGTTGGAGATGAAATCAACTTTGTGGGGCCAGGATTGAGCTCGACGTCTCCTGAGCACAGTAGTAGGAGGAGCACGATACTTCTCAGATTGGCAAGGAGATGTTTAAAAGCACAGGTCTTGTTGTGTTTTGTGTAGGTTAGATTGCAGGGATCCAGGGACCGAGTTGACCTCTTGTGTTGCCCTGCCAGTACGTAGATTAAGGTCCATGCAGAGTAACACCTGACTATGCAGCGTATGGGTGGCTGGGATTTGGGGCCATGCATAGCCGAGTAGTTTGCAGTCCCCCTTCGAGTGGATTCAACAAAATTTGAATGAATCAGGGCCAACCAGGGGCAGCATAATGAATACATAGTCTTATTATGTGGATGTCCTAGTAGCGTAGGGCATGTCCCTTTATTAGAGTCAGATCTGTCAGGGGGTCCACTAATATTAGGTATCAGGGAAATGCAGGCTAGTAAGTAAAGCCAGCCGAGACCTGCCATGGTTGCTTATTCAAAAAGTGGAGTGTACTATCACGAGAGCTGCTAACCAGAGTCTTTAGGTCCCCAAATTTGTTGTATGGGTAGTTACTGCTGTCGTATGATAGGGGTCAGTATGCACTAAAAGGGGATATAAGAGTAGCCCTAACAGTGGGCACGTCTCTGAACACAATTATTTGATGTGGGTTCCTCGTTAAGGGAAGGAGAATGGACAGGAGGATGGAAAATGTCTGGATTGCAGGACATATATTTCTTCAGTGGGGGCTGATAGAGGTGCCTGTGCAGAGTGGAGTGGGCCAATGGAAGATTATATAGGTCCCAGGGGTCGTTGTGTCGTATGTGACTTGTTTGGGGAAGTTTAAAAACGGAGTTACGCAAGATAAATGTATACCGCCCTCGGCTAGAGAAAGGAGAGAGTAGCTCAAATTAATAGTGGGGCAACACAAAGACTAGCAGTCTGAGCCAAAACAGCTCAATTAGCAACTGAAAGGCCTGCGATTTCCTTAGCGCCTTGCAGTCTGGAGAGAGCTACAAAGTCATGAAGGGGCTTTAACACTTGGTTGCTGGGACCATTTTTAGACAATAAACACAGTTTTTTGGCAAATCAGTCACAGTTCAGTAATTTGTTTTTTTCAGTAAAAGGGATGTTTCAAGTAAAACAGTGCCTTACCAAGACAGAATGTGCTAGTCAGCAGGACAGGATATGCTAGTCAGCAATAAGCAAACCTAAAGTATCAAAATAGTATGCCTCAGCAAGACAGAATGAGATAAGGCTGCTAGAAGGCTTAGTTGCAAAAAAGGGATGGGAGGAATTGCAGTTGTTGACATTAAGTAACCAAATAAATTGAAACATCAGATAGGAGTGGGTGGAGACTGTGTGCATTTAAAGGAGGCCTGTGGGGGGACGAAAAATCAAGGGGAAGTTTGCAGAGCTAGCACTGAATCAGTGCACATACAGTTGGAGATAAACTGCAGCAGGGAGGAATGGTAAGTTACTTTACACAGGCCGAGCAGAACAGGCTAAATTAAAATATATAAATTAGAAGCCGAGTACTGACTCCATCCTTTCAGGGATGGATGATGGGCTGATTACCTCGGCCATCTTTGTTGACCTAGCCAAAGCTTTCAACACTGTTTCACATCCCCTGCTTCTTGATCAACTCTTTTCAGCTGGCATTGCTCCATCAGCCACCAACTGGTTTAAATCCTACCTCATTGGCAGGACCCAGTCAGTGAGAAGCCTTGATTCCATCTCCCCTCCACTCCCCATCAACACTGGTGTCCCTCAAGACTCAGTGCTTGGTCCCCTACTTGTCTCCATTTTCCTTAATGATCTTCCCACAGCCTGCTCATCCTCTTCTATCCACATGTACGCTGATGATACTGTTTTGTACAGTTCCGGCCAAAACCCTACTGCTGTGCAAATCAGCTTACAGCATGACTTCAGCCAAGTTCTGCTCTGGTTTGCTTCTCACCAGCTTTTTCTAAACTCCAAGAAGACAGTCTCAATGACTTTTGGCACCAGGCAGAGACTCTCTAAGCTCACGGCCCTACCCACCTTCCACACCCTTGATGGGACCATCTTGGAAAACACCTCCTCATTTCACTATCTGGGAGTTTGGCTGGACCAGCACCTCAACTTCTCTGTGCATATTGATGCTATCCTGAAGAAACTGCATCCCAAGCTTGGTGCTCTGTACAGGAATCGTAGTGGCATCCCACTGACTGTGAGGCACGAAATTGTCCAGAACATGATACTCACCATCTTTGACTACTGCAGCATAGTCTATGGTGCTGCTCCCAAATCTTCCCTGACCAAGTTGGACACTCTCTTTAACTCCTTCCACCGCTTTGCTATCGACTCCCCTTCCCGCTCCCACCACTGTGAACTCTATCGCTCTCTAACCTTCCTTCCACTATCTCACAGACGCATCTCTCACTGTACTAAACTAACCTCCAAATTCTGGTTCAGGGGGCTCCCCTCCTATCTCTCATCCTCTCTGTCCACTCCACCTCCCCCCACCCACTCTCTCAGATCAAATGACGCCCGCACCTTGACAGTCCCTTGCCACTCCACCCTCATCAGTCAGACTGGTTTCAACCAACGTTTCCCTAAAATCTGGAATTCCCTTCCCTTCTGAAATATGACATTCCTCCTCCAACTACTCTCTTACCTCTGCCCTACACAATTACCTTTCCCTCAGCTGTTCCTGCTTTAACCCACCTTAATATTTGTTCCCAGTTTCTGCCTTCCTACAATGACCCACCCCCCGTAGGGTTCTTAACATCCTGAAGGGGGAAATCATGAAATGGCTACCCCTTCTCCTCATATTCAGTTCTTGCCTCTCCCCCCTCTCTTCTCCCCCTGCCCTTGTGGGTCACCAGTGTGCACAACCTAACCCCATCCTTTTTACTCCAACAGCACTTGCGTACTACCTCGAGCCTGCTCCTGGTACACTCATGCACTATAAATGGTTCTATAGCACTATTACTGGTTTGTACGTTCATATGTTGTTTTGTATGATTTTGGACATGTATTGTAATCTACCCAATGTTCCACTACTGTTTATTGTACAATACCTTGTGTTCCAACTGTTGCACGATCTTACAATGTTGTATTGTTTGTACTACCCACGTACTATTGTAACTGATTCATCCTTCACAACCCTATGTAACCCCTCCCCCCAGGTCGCACCATGAGACGAGCAACTTGTTGTTCAGTGTGCTCTACTGGTGAAACATTTCAATAAATAAATAAATTATGGAGGAATTCGGCAGTTTCTCTGGATATAAGATTAACCTGGAGAAGTCGGAAATGATGTGCTACCCAAATGGAGGTAGAGAAGTGGAGCGTTTGGGGCTCAAGATGGTGCAGACTAGCTTCATGTACCTGGGGGTACAGGTGGGTCGAGGACTTGGTACACTATACAGTCTGAATTACCCCCCTTTGATAAAGACAATTAGGAGATGGGCACAACTTCCTAAATCTTGGCTAGGGAGGATTAATTTGATTAAAATGAATATCCTTCCCAGGATTTTGTATCCAATGCAGATGCTACATCTGGGATTAACAAGAGGAGATATTAAGCGGGTTGAGAAAGTGTTCTCGGAGTTCATATGGCGAGGGAAAAGGCTGAGAATCAACCTACAAAGACTAAAGGTTAAAAAGAATAGGGGAGGGCTTAATTTCCCAGATCTGGGTAATTACTACTTAGCGGTACAACAGAGGTGTGTTGCAGACTGGGTGCATCGACCCCTGATGGCTAGCTGAGTGGATTTGGAACAGATGAGAACCCCAGGGAGACTCACTGCATATTTACATATTAAGGGACCACGGGCATATAGAACTGTGGGCAGTGGCAATCCGATGATAGAGGCAGTATTGGAGGCCTGGGGGCAGCTCAAAAGACAGAAAGTGATATGTCAGGGAAAGACCTCGTTGCTGCTGGTGGCTAAGAAACCCTTCTTTTTACTGGGCCTGGAGGATAAGGGTTTTAGAGAATGGGAGAAGCGGGGAATAGGTAGTGTGGGTAATCTGGTAATCTTCGAGAATATGAAGCAAAGCCTTCAGATCGATGAACAACATCTGTATAGGTATATACAGGTTCAGGCTTTTGTGGGGATGTTAGATAGGGGAGAACGGGAAGGTCTTAAGGCTGATCCAGTGGAACAGTTGGTATATCAAGCCAAAAAGGACCCCAAGGGATTTTTAGGGAAGGCAGCTAAACAGGGTAAACAAGGGCTGCTGGATTTGACTGGAAACACAAGGGCCTTGTGGGAAAAAGATCTGGGACAAAGTATTTCTAAGGAGAACAGGAGGGTGGTACTCCATATGCCTAAAGGGATTATGGTCTGTAACAAGTTCACTTCTGAAGGAAAGAATTGTTGAGTACCTAGAGGCCAGTGGGGCACAGGACCCAAGGCAGCATGGATTCACAGCGGGAAGGTCATGTCAGACAAATCTAATTGATTTCTTTGACTGGGTGACCAAAGTGTAACCCCCCTGCAAATGGGGGTTCCCAAAAGACTTCCAGGAGCTTGCTTGAATGCTCCAAGCCTGAATGGTGTTTGGCGTTTAAGCCATTTATCAGTGAGTGTTTTTAGAGCCTCTGGTACTGTCTTTAAGAGCTGTCTGCTTGCAGACATAATTAGTTTGTATGGGGGGACTGTGTGCTTCTCTGTTTGAGTACCACTCGAGCTGCTGCTAATTCTACTCCATTTTGCAGTCACTAGGAGTGCAAAGGAACCTATCTGAAAGATGTAACTGTTTGCAGAAATCATTTAGAGTAATAGTGAAATGACAGTTTGTCTAACCTGCTTTCTTTGCAGTCAGAACTGTGTCTGCCTAGTTCCCCATTCTGGTTTTGAACTGCTGAACTGGACCAATCAGTGTGGGGTAAGCTAGCTCTAAAATGGTGCCTTGGATGAATCAGAACTTGGACTCATAATCTGAGCCAGCCACAAGAGGATTGTATGGGCAGTGACTCTGGGAGATGTAGTTTAGACTTCGGCGCCTTTTTGGACCAACAGCAGCAGTCTATTGTGAGTGACAGCCAATCCAGTCAAGAACTGGGAGGAACTCAAAGGAAGTGCCCGGTTTTGTCTATTGGAGTTTCAGTTGAACTCTGGCAGTGAAGAGGGAAGGAGCCCTGTGCTTTTTCAGTGTGCAGTTTTAGTCGGGAAACGTGTGTAAGGCCCAGAGTTCCAGTCTGCAGCTTGTGTAACTGCTTGTTAGGACTGAATCCGTCCTGTGAAGAGAATCAAAGGATATCTGAAGAGTAGAAACCAGGCTCACCCTGTAGAGACTGGAGAAATTGCTGAGTTGCACTCGGTCTGTCAGGAACTGAATCTGCTGTGTGTTCTCCCGGTATTGTGCAGTAATTGCGATGGGATAGAGAAGCAGCCTGCCTGTTTGCCATATAAATGTGAGGAGTCTCGTGGAGCTCAAGAGTAGCCCTGCTGACATTGAAGGACCCTATCTTGTTTGGAGGTCGTGAGTACTAATTCAGGGTCGCTCCTGTTGAATTCCACATTAAATCCAAATGGAATCACTGTACTGCTGACTGTTTAAACTAATTTTTCTTTTCTCTGTGGGAAAGGGCCCCTACCAGCTGCCACGGTTTGGACCAGCCACTAGGGCTTGGGTACCCAGGGACAGTAACTGGTAGGGATAGGCCTGTGCACAGAGCCATAGGTAGATGAGTAAAGTGATAAGCTAATGTAACCCCCCTGCAAATGGGGGTTCCCAAAAGACTTCCAGGAGCTTGCTTGAATGCTCCAAGCCTGAATGGTGTTTGGCATTTAAGCCATTTATCAGTGAGTGTTTTTAGAACCTCTGGTACTGTCTCTTTAAGAGCTGTCTGCTTGCAGACATAATTAGTTTGTATGGGGACTGTGTGCTTCTCTGAGTACCACTCGAGCTGCTGCCAATTCACTTCATTTTGCAGTCACTAGGAGTGCAAAGGGAACCTATCTGAAAGATGTAACTGTTTACCAGAAATTATTTAGAGTAATAATGAAATTACAGTTTGTCTAACCTGCTTTCTTTGCAGTCAGAACTGTGTCTGCTAGTTCCCCATTCTAGTTTTGAACTGCTGAACTGGACCAATCAGTGTGGGTAAGCTAGCTCTAAAATGGTGCCTTGGACGAATCAGAACTTGGACTCATAATCTGAGCCAGCCACAAGAGGATTGTATGGGCAGTGACTCTGGGAGATGTAGTTTAGACTTCAGTGCCTTTTGGACCAACAGCAGCAGTCTATTGTGAGTGACAGCCAATCCAGTCAAGAACTGGGAGGAACTCAAAGGAAGTGCCCGGTTTTGTCGGTTGGAGTTTCAGTTGAGCTTTGGCAGTGAAGAAGGAAGGGCCCTGTGCTTTTCAGTGTGCAGTTTTAGTCAAAAACGTGTGTAAGGCCCAGAGTTCCGGTCTGCAGCTTGTGTAACAGCTTGTTAGGACTGAATCCGTCCTGTGAAAAGAATCAAAGGATCTCTGAAGAGTAGAAACCAGGCTCACCCTGTAGAAGACTGGAAGAATTGCTGAAAATTGCACTTGGTCTGTCAGGAACTGAATCTGCTGTGTGTTCTCCCGGGTATTGTGCAGTAATTGCGATCAGGATACAGATGCAGCCTGCCTGGTATAGTGCTTTCTTTTATATAAATGTGTGAAGAGGTTTGTGTACCTCAAGTGAGCCCTGCTGACATTGAAGGACCCTATCTTATTTGGAGGTCGTGAGTACTAATTCAGGGTCGCTCCCTGTTGAATTGCCACATTAAATCCAAATGGAATTACTGTACTGCTGACTGTTTAATTCTCCTTTCTCTGTGTGAAAGGGCCCTCACCAGCTGCCACGGTTTGGACTAGCCACTGGGCTTGGGTACCCAGGGACAGTAACTGATAGGGATAGGCCTGTGCACAGAGCCATAGGTAGATTATTAGAGTGATAAGCTAATTAACCTGATTTCCCCTGTCCTTGTTATATCCCCTAAATAAATCAGAGCTGCTTGTTGCAGCAAAGTTATACTGCCTGAGGTATTTGTCTATGTTAAAGTACTGTACTGTGATTGTTCACTGTATCTCATTTCACAGGAGGTCCCAGTGCGGAACCAGACCTGGGGTAAGTGTATACTGTGAAGGTAATTCTGATATATTGTGTGGGCCACTAGTGGGAAGAAAGGGGTTGCAGTGTCCCAGAGGGCTGTGACCAAGTTAGTTTAACTATTGCAAACCCTGACCTCTGGGTGGAGGCACCCGCCATTGGATCCAGGCCCCTTAACCTGTTAGTGGCAAATCAGGCAGGGTAGTAGCCCCTGGGATAGCGCCATCTAGGGGTTACATCTTGGAGGCTCACCGCTGGGATTGTGTGTCCTCTAGTGGCCATATTCTGAACCACTGTTAAGAAAAAATGGGTACCCGACAGAAGTGGCTGTGCACCGGCTGGTGGAGTGGTGTACTGGGAGGAGATCGACCCCAAAATGCTATGCTTATCCTGGACATCCCCTGGGTATCATACGGACACTGTGCAGGGAGTACTTTCCAAGGTGGAAGGTTTACAAAACCCTGTGGTGGTGGGTCGGCATGCTAATCTGCTCACCCACACTTTCCTGGCCCTAGTAAATTTAAGGATCCCATAGATAGCTCCAAAGTGCCACAGACCATTACCCAGAGGAGCCCTCACTGCTTGAGAGTGATAACTAAGGACAGTAAAGACCGGGGAATCAGCCTCCACCACTACCTGAAACTTTTGAGGAGAAATTTGCAGAATGGTTGCTGGGAGGGGAAAACTGTGGAGGACTTGAAGAAACTATTCTTGCCACCTGGGGTGTTCCTCCCCAACACCCTCTCCTGCTCCAGTGCCCGTAATGGTGGCTGAACCAATGCAGACTCCCTATTTCTGCACCTGCCATTAGTCACGACTCTTACGAAGGTTGAAAATCTTCTCTGGCACCTCCCCACCCCAAGGGGAGGATGACTGGGAGACCTGGATAGACTATGCCCCCAAGTGCTAGAATGGCAAATGCTCTGGAAGGCAAGCGAAAGAGGGTTAGTGAGAGCCTCCGAGGTCCTGCCCTGGCTACCATCCGTGCTAAACGGGCCAGTAACCCTGAAGTGACTGCACAGGCCTATCTTGAGGCCTTGGAGAATGTGTTGGGAGCCCAGATTCTGATGAGGACCTATGGTGGAGAGTAAGAAATGCACAACAGTACCAAGGGAGTTGTTGTCTGTGTATGTCTCTCGGCTGGAAAAATTGTTGCAAGAATGCCTCAGAAGGGTAGTTTGCCAGCGATTGAACTGGACCGAACCAGACTGGACAGAATCCTTAAGTCTGCCCCCTTCTCAGAACTGCTGTTGCTTCAATTACTCTAGCAAATCGACTGGAATCCCACCCTCCTATGATGAGTTAATGAGAGAAATTCGAGGAGTTGAGAAAGGCGACTGGGAGGTACCTGCACCAACAGCTGTGGCTACGACCCGAGTGACTGAGGGTGACCCATCAAGTGAAGTTCAGGGCAGAGGTTGACAGTCAATGAGTGCTCTGACAAGGAAAAGATATGCCACAATGGGGCGAACTGTTGAGAGATCAGGAATTCAAAAACAGTCCCTTTATGAAGGCCACGCCTGCAAATGCAGGCCCTGACCTATATCCGACTGCATCTGCTATGGGGTGGGGTACCCACCATGTATCTCCTGCTGATAACAGCTCCAAACTCAATTCCTTGACCATGGAAGTGGAGAAACTGACGAGATGTCTCAAATGCTTATCATGCGCAGACAGAGATGGCCCCAGGTTTCCAGTTAGTAATACCCCGCCCTGGCTCCCAGTGTGGCTCGCCAGCTCAAACTCCAGAAAGTATGTTTTGCTATAATTGTGGGAAAGATGGGCACATGAAAAGGAATGCCAGTCCCAAAAGACACTGACAAAGTTGCATGTAGGCTACAAGGAGAGCTTCGGAGAAGAAATCAGTGGTTAAGAGGTGCACGACATGATCCCAGTGAGGGCACCAAAAATGTTAATTCACGTCCTTTGTGGCAAGGTCAGTTGCCCAGGCCTACCTCACCGCCTCTCAGACTGGTCCAGAATAGTGGGTCCTCCATGGAGACCACTGTAAAGGTGAATGGAGTGTCTACAAGAGCTGTATTAGACAGTGGCTCCCAAGTGACAATTATGTTCCAGGATTGGTATCAGAAGCATTTGTCAGATGTGCCCTTACAACCATTAGAAGGACTGCATGTATGGGGTTAAGTGAAAGGCCTACCCCTATTCGGGTATATCCGAATTTGGCTGTCTTTCCCCACCTCCGTGGCTGGAGTGGCCGAACAAGTAGAGACCCTAGCCTTAGTGTGTCCCCCACTGGACTGTATGATGGTGTCCCTTGTTGATTGGAACAAATGCTCATATGTTCGGAAGGCTGGCACAGTTGTGTTATGAAAACAGGGGTCAAAGACTAGTAGAGCTTTAAGAGTTCCGGCTTTAATTAAGAAGGCCTATGAGGCACAGAGATGCTGAAAAAACAGAACCAGAGGAACCGGTCGAATTGTATGGAAGAAGGATCCTGAGCTCTCTGATCCTGGCCAAATGCCCAGTGTACCTTACAGGGAGAGGTCCGTATCAGAAAGGATGTTAAGAATAAAATATTAATGTTGGATGCACCAGGCGATGGAAAATTGCCAGAGGGACTGCTGGTCAAGCCTAGTATTTTGCCGCTAGAGCCCATGCTTATGCCAGAAGGGTAATGGTCCAAGTTCATAATGTGTCTGAAAGAGACATTCGAGTAAACAGAGGTTGCATCTGGCTAATGTGCATTGTGCAGACACTGCAGTGCTACCCAGCAGCAAGAGTTCAAGGAAGAATGACAGAGTAACGCCTGACTTGTTTGATTTGGCGACTCCCGTTGCCAGCTGAATGGAAAGTGAGGATCAGTGAGAAGCTTGCCCAGAGAGACCAGGTGTTTTCTTTAAAGGAATGGGATGTAGGATGCGTGCAAGGAGCTGAGCACAATATCCGGCTGCATGACGAAAGACCATTTCGTTGAGAGGTCTCGACGCCTGGCACCTGCTGACATAGATGATGTGAGACGGCATCTGCAAGAGATGTTAGCTGCTGGTGTAATACAAGAATCCAGAAGCCCTTATGCTTCCCCATTGTGGTAGTGAGGAAAAAGAATGAACAGTAAGGATGTGTGTGGATTATCGCACCTAAACCGGCGGACTATCCCTGATCAGTACACAATGCCCCGTGATTCAGGATGCTTTGACTGCCTCAAGCGGGAGCAAGTGGTTCTCTGTGCTGGATCTCCGCAGTGGGTACTACTAGATCCTGATGGCCCCGAGGACCGTGGAGAAGACGGCCTTTATCTGTCCGCTATTTCTATGAATTCATGAGGATGCCTCAAGGGATTTCAGGTGCCCCAGCCACTTTTCAACGATTGATGGAGCGTGCAGTGGGGACATGAACTTACTAGAGTGCCTGGTATACCTAGATGATGTTATGTGTTTGGCAGCTCACTGGAGGAACATGAGCAGATTATTTAAGGTATTGGACCGACTGGAGGACTTTGGCCTAAAACTGTCCATTGATAAGTGTCAATTCTTTCAAACATCAGTAAAGTATGTGGGACACATAGTATCCACGAGGAATAGAGACCCGGCCAAGTAAAGTTGAGGCCTTGACCACCTGGCCTAGCCCAAAATCTAAAAGAACTGCAAAGATTCCTGGGATTCTGTGGTTATTATCGGTAGCTTCATCAAGGACTATTCAAGAGTGATCCGCTTTACTTAACCTTACTCCAAGGTATCCCCCAACCCACAAAAAATACCAAAAGTCAGCGTCCCTCAAGACTGAAAGAGTATATTTTCATCCGAGTGAAGTATTTGGGGCCGCTGGACTCCTGATTAAGAGACTGCTTTTCATGAGATCATATATCAACTTACCCATGCTCCAGTGCTGGCCTATGCCGATCCAAGAAAACCTTACATCCTGCACACTGATGCTAGCTTGCAAGGGTTGGGGCTGTGTTGTACCAAGACACGAGAATGGCCTGAGACCAGTGGCCTTTGCCAGTAGAAGCCTGACCCCATCGAAAAGAACTATCCTGTACATAAGTTAGAGTTCCTAGCTTTGAAGTGGGCTATTGTTGACCAATTCCATGAGTACTTGTATGGGGCTAAATACTAGTAAAACTGACAATAATCCTTTGACCTATGTGCAGACCTCAGCTAAGTTGATGCCACTGGCCATAGGTGGCTTTCTGCATTATCTACATATGACTATGCTCTCGAATACCGAGCAGGTCTGAACCACATAGATGCTGATGCTCTCCCGGAGGCCTGTTCCCCAGAATGATTGGGTCCGATTGGCAGAACCTGACATTCGGCACTCTGCCGGAAGTTTGACAGGGAGGAACAAATGTCCACGGACGCAGTGAACTGCATGCTGGATTGCTTGGGGAGCCTCTGAGATTGCATACCTGCTGCTTATTGCCACTTTTCTGCAATAGACATTGGTGCACTGCCTCAGCTGGACAATGACAGTATTCGCGGGCTCAATCCCCGATCCCATGATCAAAGCAGCTTTAGAAGCCCTCTATGCGGAAAAGATGTGTCAAATTACGCTCCACTAATTTGAGAACTGCATGTTATACAAAGAAGGTCCTAAATTGAAACTGATCAATAAACTGTTATACAGAGAAACAGTAGACAGAGGGGGACAAGTAGACAAACAACAACTAGTGCTGCCCACTGCCTTCGAGACTCAGTATTGAGGTCCTTGCACAACCACATGGGGCACCTTGGTATAGACAGAACACTTGACTTGGTGAGATCCAGATTCTATTGGCCTAAGATGGGGGCTGATGTGGAGCAACATTCGAACTTGTAGTTGCTGCTTACAGAGGAAAGCTTTGCCCCAGAGGGCTGCCCCTTGTTAACATCACCACCAGTGCACCCATGGAGCTGGTCTGTATTGATTTTCTGAGTTTGGAGTCAGATCAAAGAAATATCAGTAATGTGCTGGTGGTCACTGACCATTTCACGAGATATGCCCAAGCTTTCCCACCAAAGACCAGAAAGCATCCCTGTGGCCAAAGTACTTGTAGAAAACTTTTGTTCACTATGGGGCTCCACAAAGAATCCATTCTGATCAAGGGAGACTTTGAGAGTCGTCTGATCAAAGATGCTTTCTCTGTGGGGAGTCGAAGGTCCAGAACCACTCCTTACCTCCCCAGGAGGACCCACAGCCTGAACGTTTCAACCACACTTTGCTAGATATGCTGGCACCCTGCACCCAAAGGACAAGCCTAGATGGAGCCAACAAATTAGCACCCTGGTACATGCTTATAACTGCACCAAAGTGATGCCACTGGATTCTCCCCTACGCACTGATGTTTTGGAAGAAAGCTCATTACCAGTAGATGTGTGTTTGGGGTCTCTCTGGATGGGGTTCAAGCTGACAACTATTTACAGTATGTGCAAAAGTTAAAGGCCCAGCTAACTCATGCGTACCAACTGGCTCAAACCATGGCTGCCAAAAGAAATCTGGCCAACAAAGAAAGGTATGATAAAAGGTGAAAGCACAGGAACTCCAGGAGGGAGATCGGTATTGCTAAGAAATCTGGGACTGCATGGCAAGCACAAGATTGCTGACAGATGGCACCATCTCCTCACATTGTAGTGGGCAAACTAGATGATCTGCCAGTGTACAAAGTAAGGCCTGAGAATAATTCAAAAGATGTAAAACAATGCATAGAAATCATTTACTGCCCATTGGACAAATCTTAATTGAGTCTGAGCCCCTAGAAGATGCCCTCTGGACCAGTGACTAGAGCTGGTGCTAAGAAAGATCAAGAAAGTCTGCACCTACAGAAGCAAAGTTAAAGTGTTCCTCCACAAGTCCCAGTTGAGCATGACTGTCAGTCCATATCGGAAGAAAGTGAGAGTGACTTTGAATACTATCCTTCTTACGAACTGAGTCAATTGTTTGGGGCAATCCCTAGTCAATACTGGAGATGAAGCTGGGCCTTCTGGACTGTCTAAGCCCCCAGCTTCATCCCTGGAGCCAATGCTCCCAGAAAGTGAAGTGCAAAGCATCAGATCAGATGAAATGGAATCATTGTGCATGGTTGAACTGTTTGAGCTTTCAGGAGGAAAATGATAGATTGGGGCAGACTGGTGATACACCGAACAAGAAGAGTATTTTGAGTGCCCTGACAGTCCACTGCCAGTGTCCAAAGCTCTCCATGCGAGCCAAATGTTGTGGACTCAGAAACTGTAACTCCTGGAGTTGAAAGTGCCCCAAGTTCTAGCCTCTCTACCCCATGGAGACTCCCTGACAAGTGTGGACAATGCTGAAATGCGGCTCAGAGTGCAGAGACTGTAACAGTTCCCCTAGAAAGACTGGTCGAGCTGTAAAGCCTGTGGTGCACCTCAGTTATGATTCCCTGGGAGTCCTGTGGATTTGCCTCTCAATGTTGTCCATAAGGAGTGTATGTGTCCCGAGCTCATTGCCCAAACTGAGCATCAGTGCTAACTCCAAGTTACTTGTGTTGCCCTCTAGTATGGTGCCCTTGCCCGTCCAGCCCCAAGGTAACTGATAGGAAGGGCCCCTCTCTTCAGGTTTCATGTACAAGAGGTAATAACTTGAGTTATGGTACAATGTGTGTGTAATACTGTGTAAAGAGTGACGTACTGCAATGTTTCAGAAATGTGTTCTTGGTAAAATGATATATTGACTGATGATTACATGTGTGAGCCTAATGCAAATGTATATGGTTGCAGTTAAAACTTATGGGTACTTGCTTGACGGACGTCAAGCTTTCCCAGGCCAGGAAGGGTGTAACCCCTGCAAATGGGGGTTCCTAAAAGACTTCCAGGAGCTTGCTTGAATGCTCCAAGCCTGAATGGTGTTTGGCATTTAAGCCATTTATCAGTGAGTGTTTTAGAACCTCTGGTACTGTCTCTTTAAGAGCTGTCTGCTTGCAGACATAATTAGTTTGTATGGGGGACTGTGTGTTTCTTTGATTGAGTACCACTCAAGCTGCTGCTAATTCACTTCATTTTGCAGTCACTAGGAGTGCAAGGGAACCTATCTGAAAGATGTAACTGTTTGCCAGAAATTATTTAGAGTAATAATGAAATTACAGTTTGTCTAACCTGCTTTCTTTGCAGTCAGAACTGTGTCTGCTAGTTCCCATTCTAGTTTTGAACTGCTAAACTGGACCAATCAGTGTGGGTAAGCTAGCTCTAAAATGGTGCCTTGGACGAATCAGAACTTGGACTCATAATCTGAGCCAGCCACAAGAGGATTGTATGGGCAGTGACTCTGGGAGATGTAGTTTAGACTTGCGCCTTTTTGGACCAACAGCAGCAGTCTATTGTGAGTGACAGCCAATCCAGTCAAGAACTGGGAGGAACTCAAAGGAAGTGCCAGTTTTGTCGGTTGGAGTTTCAGTTGAGCTTTGGCAGTGAAGAAGGAAGGAGCCCTGTGCTTTTTCAGTGTGCAGTTTTAGTCAAAAACGTGTGTAAGGCCCAGAGTTCGGTCTGCAGCTTGTGTAACAGCTTGTTGGGACTGAATCCGTCCTGTGAAAAGAATCAAAGGATCTCTGAAGGTAGAAACCAGGCTCACCCTGTAGAAGACTGGAAGAATTACTGAAAATTGCACTTGGTCTGTCAGGAACTGAATCTGCTGTGTGTCTCCCGGTATTGTGCAGTAATTATGATCAGGATACAGATGCAGCCTGCCTGGTATAGTGCTTTCTTTATATAAAATGTGTGAAGAGGTTTGTGTACCTCAAGTGAGCCCTGCTGACATTGAAGGACCCTATCTTATTTGGAGGTCGTGGAGTACTAATTCAGGTCGCTCCCTGTTGAATTGCCACATTAAATCCAAATGGAATTACTGTACTGCTGACTGTTTAATTCTCCTTTCTCTGTGTGAAAGGGCCTACCAGCTGCCACGGTTTGGACTAGCCACTAGGGGCTTGGGTACCCAGGGACAGTAACTGATAGGGATAGCCTGTGCACAGAGCCATAAAATGAATTATTAGAGTGATAAGCTAATTAACCTGATTTCCCCCTGTCCTTGTTATATCCCCCTAAATAAATCAGAGCTGCTTGTTGCAGCAAAGTTATACTGCCTGAGGTATTTGTCTATGTTAAAGTACTGTACTGTGATTGTTGCACTGTATCTCATTTCACAGGAGGTCCCAGTGCCGGAACCAGACCTGGGGGTAAGTGTATACTGTGAAGGTAATTCTGATATATTGTGTGGGCCACTAGTGGGAAGAAAGGGGGGTTGCAGTGTCCCAGAGGGCTGTGACCAAGTTAGTTTAACTATTGCAAACCCTGACCTATGGGTGGAGGCACCCGCCATTGGATCCAGGCCCCTTAACCTGTTAGTGGCAAATCAGGCAGGGGTAGTAGCCCCTGGGATAGCGCCATCTAGGGGTTACACTAATTAACCTGATTTCCCCCTGTCCTTGTTATATTCCCCCTAAATAAATCAGAGCTGCTTGTTTCAGCAAAGTTATACTGCCTGAGGTATTTGTCTATGTTAAAGTATTGTACTGTGATTGTTGCACTGTATCTTATTTTACAGGAGGTCCCAGTGCCTGAACCAGCCCTGGGGTAAGTGTATACTGTGCAGGTAATTCTGATATATGTGTGGGCCACTAGTGGGAAGAAAGGGGTTGCAGTGTCCCAGAGGGCTGTGACCAAGTAAGTTTAACTATTGCAAACCCTGACCTCTGGGTGGAGGCACCACCATTGGATCCAGGCCCTCAACCTGTTAGTGGCAAACCAGGCAGGGTAGTAGCCCCTGGGATAGCCATCTAGGGGTTACATCTTGGAGCTCACCGCTGGGATTGTGTGTCCTCTAGTGGCCATATTTACGAACCACTGTTAAGAAAAAAAATGGGTACCCGACAGGCGTGGCTGTGCACGGCTGGTGGAGTGGTGTACTGGGAGGAGATTGACCCCAAAATGCTATGCTTATCCTGGACATCCCCTGGGTATCAATACGGACACTGTACAGGAGTACTTTCCAAGCTGGAAGGTTTACAAAACCCTGTGGTGGTGGGTCGGCATGCTAATCTGCTCACCTACACTTTCCTGGCCCTAGTAGAGTTTAAGGATCCCATAGATAGCTCCAAAGTGCACAGACCATTACCCCAGAGGGAGCCTCACTGCCTGAGAGTAACTAAGGACAGTAAAGAACCTGGGGGAATGAGCCCCACCACTGTCTGAAACTTTGAGGAGAAATTTACAAATGGTTGCTGGGGAAGGAAAACTGTGGAGGACTTGAAGAAACTATTCTTGCCACCTGAAGGTGTTCACTCCAACACCCTCTCGCTCCAGTACCACGTGTGGTGGCTGAACCAATGCAGACTCCTATTTCTGCGCCTGCCATTAGTCACGACTCTTACGAAGGTTGAGGATCTTCTGGCACCCTCTCCACCCCCAAAGGGGAGATGACTGGGAGACCTGGATGAACTATGTTGCCCCAAGTGCTAGAATGGCAATGCTCGGAAGCAGCGAAGAGGGTTAGTGAGCCTCCGGGGTCCTGCCCTGGCTACCATCCGTGCTAAACGGGCCAGTAACCCTGAAGTGACTGCACAGGCTCATCTTGAGGCCTTGGAGAATGTGTATGGGAGCCCAGATTCTGATGAGGATCTATGGTGGAGAGTAAGAAATGCACAACAGTACCAAGGGAGTTGTTGTCTGTGTATGTATCTCGGCTGGAAAAATTGTTGCAAGAATGCCTCAGAAAGGTGGTTGCCAGCGATTGAACTGGACCGAACCAGGCTGGACAGGATCATAAGTCTGCCCCCTTCTCAGAACTGCTGTTGCTTCAGTTACGCCTGGCAAATCGACTGGAATCCCCACCCTCCTATGGTGAGTTAATGAGAGAAATTCGAGGAGTTGAGAAAAGGCGACCTCGGGAGGGACCTGCACCAATAGCTGTGGCTACGACCTGAGTGACTGAGGGTGACCCATCAAGTGAAGTTCAGGGGCAGAGGTTGACAGTCAATGAGTGCTCTGACAAGGAAAAAGATATGCCACAATGGGCGAACTGTTGAGAGAGATCCGAGAATTCAAAACAGTCCTTTATGAAGGCCACGCCTGCAAGTACGGGCCCTAACCTATATCCGACTGCATCTGCTATGGGGTGGGTACCCACCATGTATCTCCTGCTGATAACAGCTCCAAACTCAATTCCTTGACCATGGAAGTGGAGAAACTGACGAGATGTCTCCAAATGCTTATCACCATGAGACAGAGATGGCACCAAGGTTTCCAGTTAGTAATACCCCGCCCTGGCTCCCAGTGTGGTGCCTGGCCAGCTCAAACTCCAGAAAGTATGTTTTGCTATAATTTGGGAAGGATGGGCACATGAAAGGAATGCAGGTCCCAGAGGACACTGACAAAGTTGCATATAGGCTACAAGGAGAGCTTGGGAGAACAAATCAGTGGTTAAGAGGTGCGAAATGATCCCAGTGAGGGCACCAAAATGCTAACTCACGTCCTTTTGTGGCAAGGTCAGTTGCCCAGGCCCCCACTATTGCCTCTCCAGACTGGTCCAGAATAGTGGGTCCTCCATGGAGACCACTGTAAAGGTGAATGGAGTGTCTACAAGAGCTGTATTGAGACAGTGGCTCCCAAGTGACAATTATGTTCCAGGTTGGTATCAAGAAGCATTTGTCAGGACGTACCCTTACAACCATTAGAAGGACTGCATGTATGGGGGTTAAGTGAAGACCTACCCCTATTCCGGGTATATCCGAATTTGGCTGTCTTTCCCCACCTCCGTGGCTGGAGTGGCTGAACAAGTGAGACCCTAGCCTTAGTGTGTCCCCACTGGACTGTATGATGGTGTCCTTTGTTGATTGGAACAAATGCTCATATGTTAGGAAGGCTGGCACAGTTGTGTTATGAAAAACAGGGGTCAAAAACTAGTAGAGCTTTTAAGAGTTCAGCTTTAATTAAGAAGGCCTATGAGGCACAGAGAGAGTGAAAAAAATAGAACCAGAGGAACCGGTCGGAATTGTATGGAAGAAGGATCCTGAGTCTCTGATCCTGGTGCAAATGCCCAGTGTACCTTACACAGAGAAGTCCGTATCAGAAAGGATGTTAAGAATAAAATATTAATGTTGGATGCACCAGGCGATGGAAAATTGCCAGAGGGACTGCTGGTCAGCTGGTATTTTGCCCGCTAGAGCCCATGCTTATGCCAGAAGGGTAATGGTCCAAGTTCATAATGTGTCTGAAAGAGACATTGGGTAAATAGAGGTTGCATCCTGGCTAATGTGCATTGTGCAGACACTGCAGTGCTACCCAGCAGCAAGAGTTAGGAAGAATGACAGAGTAAGCCTGACTTGTTTGATTTGGCAACTCCCGTTGCCAGCTGAATGAAAGTGAGGATCAGTGAGAAGCTTGCCAGAGAGACCAGGTGTTTTCTTTAAAGGAATGGGACGTAGGATGCGTGCAAGGAGCTGATCACAATATCCGGCTGCATGACGAAAGACCATTTCGTGAGAGGTCTCGATGCCTGGCACCTGCTGACATAGATGATGTGAGACGGCATCTGCAAGAGATGTTAGCTGCTGGTGTAATACAAGATTCCAGAAGCCCTTATGCTTCCCCCATTGTGGTAGTGAGGAAAAAGAATGGGACAGTAAGGATGTGCGTGGATTATCGCACCTTAAACCGGCGGACTATCCCTGATCAGTACACAATGCCCCGCATTCAGGATGCTTTGGACTGCCTAAGCGGGAGCAAGTGGTTCTCTGTGTTGGATCTCCGAAGTGGGTACTACCAGATCCGATGGCTCCAGAGGACCGTGAGAATACAGCCTTTATCTGTCGCTGGCTTCTATGAATTCATGAGGATGCCTCAAGGGATATCAGGTGCCCCAGCCACTTTTCAACGATTGATGGAGCGTGCAGTGGGGACATGAACTTACTAGAGTGCCTGGTATACCTAGATGATGTTATTGTGTTTGGCAGCTCACTGGAGGAACATGAGCAGATTATTTAAGGTATTGGACCGACTGGAGGACTTTGGCCTTAAACTGTCCATTGATAAGTGTCAATTCTTTCAAACATCAGTAAAGTATGTGGGACACATAGTATCCACCGAGGGAATAGAGACCGACCCAAGTAAAGTTGAGGCCTTGACACACCTGGCCACAGCCCAAAAATCTAAAAGAACTGCAAAGATTCCTGGGATTCTGTAGTATTATCGAGTGCTTCATCAAGGACTATTCAAGAGTGATCCGCCCTTTACTTAACCTTACTCAAGGGTATCCCCAATCCACAAAAATACCAAAAGTCAGCGTCCCTCAAGACTGAAAGAGTGTATTTTCATCCGAGTGAAGTATTTGGGGCCCGCTGGACTCCTGATTGTGAGACTGCTTTCATGAGATCATATATCAACTTACCCATGTTCCAGTGCTGGCCTATGCCGATCCAAGAAAACCTTACGTCCTGCACACTGATGCTAGCTTGCAAGGGTTGGAGGCTGTGTTGTACCAAGAGCACAGAATGGCCTGAGACCAGTGGCCTTTGCCAGTAGAAGCCTGACCCCATCCGAAAAGAACTATCCTGTACATAAGTTAGAGTTCCTAGCTTTGAAGTGGGCTATTGTTGACCAATTCCATGAGTACTTGTATGGGCTAAAATACTAGAAAAAATTGACAGTAATCCTTTGACCTATGTGCAGACCTCAGCTAAGTTGGATGCCACTGGCCATAGGTGGCTTTCTGCATTATCTACATATGACTATGCTGTCGAATACCGAGCAGGTCTGAACCACATAGATGCTGATGCTCTCTCCCAGAGGCCTGTTCCCCAGAATGATTGGGTCAGATTGGCAGAACTTGACATTCGGGCACTCTGCGGAAGTTTGACAGGGAGGAACAAATGTCCACGGACGAGTGGACTGCATGGTGGATTGCTTGGGACCCTCTGAGAATTGCATACCCTGCTTATTGCCACTTTTCTGCAATAGACATTGGTGCACTGCCTCAGCTGGACAATGACAGTATTCGTGGGCTCAATCCAGATCTCATGATCAAAGCAGCTTAGAAGCCCTCTATGCAGGGAAAAGATGTATCCAAATTACGCCCACTGATTCGAGAACTGCACTGTTATACAAAGAAGGTCCTAAGTTGAAACTGATCAATAAACTGTTATACAGAGAAACAGTAGACAGAGGGGACAAGTAGACAAACAACAACTAGTGCTTGCCCTGCCTTTGAGACTCAGTACTGATGTCCTTGCACAACCACATGGGGCACCTTGGTATAGACAGAACACTTGACTTGGTGAGATCCAGATTCTGTTGGCCTAAGATGGGGGCTGATGTGGAGCAACACATTCGAACTTGTAGTCTCTGCTTACAGAGGAAAGCTTTGCCCCAGAGGGCTGCTTCCATTGGTAACATCACCACCAGTGCACCCATGGAGCTGGTCTGTATTGATTTTCTGAGTTTGGAGTCAGATCAAAGAAATATCAGTAATGTGCTGGTGGGCACTGACCATTTCACGAGATATGCCCAGGCTTTCCCACCAAAGACCAGAAAGCATCCACTGTGGCCAAAGTACTTGTAGAAAACTTTTGTTCACTATGGGGCTCACAAAGAATCCATTCTGATCAAGGGAGACTTTGAGAGTCGTCTGATCAAAGAGATGCTTTCTCTGTGGGAGTTGAAGTCCAGAACCACTCCTTACCACCCCAGGGGACCCACAGCCTGAACGTTTCAACCACACTTTGCTAGATATGCAGGCACCCTGCACCCAAAGGACAAGCCTAGATGGAGTCAACAAATTAGCACCCTGGTACATGCTTATAACTGCACCAAAAGTGATGCCACTGGGTTCTCCCCTACCGCCTGATGTTTGGAAGAGAAGCTCGACTACCGGTAGATGTGTGTTTTGGGTCTCCTGATGGGGTTCAAACTGACAACTATTTACAGTATGTGCAAAAGTTAAAGGCCCAGCTAACTCATGCGTACCAACTGGCTCAAACCATGGCTGCCAAAAGAAATCCAGCCAACAAAGAACGGTATGATAAAAAGGTGAAAGCACAGGAACTCCAGGAGGGAGATCGGGTATTGCTAAGAAATCTGGGAGTGCATGGCAAAAACAAGATTGCTGACAGATGGCACCATCTCCCTCACATTGTAGTGGGCAAACTAGATGATCTGCCAGTGTACAAAGTAAGGCCTGAGAATAATTCAAAAGATGTAAAAGCAATGCATAGAAATCATTTACTGCCCATTGGACAAATCCTGATTGAGTCTGAGCCCCCAGAAGATGCCCCCTCTGGATCAGTGACTAGAGCTGCTGCTAAGAAAAGATCAAGGAAGTCTGCACCTACAGAAGCAGAGTTAAAGTGTTCCCCTGCACAAGTCCCAGTTGAGTATGACTGTCCAGTCCATATCAGAAGAAAGTGAGAGTGACTTTGAATACTATCCTTCTTACGAACTGAGTCAATTGTTTCGAGGCAATCCCTAGTCAATAATGGAGGACGAAGCTGGGCCTTCTGGACTGTCTAAGCCCCAGCTTCGTCCCTGAGCCAATGCTCCCAGAAAGTGAAGTGCAAAGCATCAGATCAGATGAAATGGAATCATTGTGCATGGTTGAACTGTTTGAGCTTTCAGGGAGGAAAATGATGGATTGGGCAGACTGGTGATACACAGAACAAGAAGAGTATTTTGAGTGCCCTGACAGTCCACTGCCAGTGTCCGAAAGCTCTCCATGCGAGCCAAATGTTGTGGACTCAGAAACTGTAACTCCTGGAGCTGAAAGTGCCTCAAGTACTAGCCTCTCTACCCCCATGGAGATCCCCCTGACAAGTGAGGACAATGCTGAAAATGAGGCTCAGAGTGCAGAGACTGTAACAGTTCCCCCTAGAAAGACTGGTCGAGCTATAAAGCCTGTGGTGCACCTCAGTTATGATTCACTTGGGAGGCCTGTGGACTTGCCTTTCAATGTTGTCCATAAAGGAGTGTATGTGTCCCAGCTCATTGCCCAAACTGAGCGTCAGTGCTAACTCAAGTTACTTGTGTTGCCCTCTAGTATGGTGCCCTTGCCCCGTCCAGCCCCAAGGTAACTGATAGGAAGGGCCCCTCTTCTAGGTTTCATGTACAAGAGGTAATAACTTGAGTTATGGTACAATGTGTGTAATACTATGTAAAGTGATGTACTGCAATGTTTCAGAAATGTGTTCTTGGTAAAATGATATACTGACTGACGATTATATGTGTGAGCCTAATGCAAATGTATATGGTTTGCAGTTAAAACTTATGGGGTACTTGTATGAGCGGACGTCCAAGCTTTCCCAAACAAGAAGGGTGTAACCCCTGCAAATGGGGGTTCCCAAAGACTTCCAGGAGCTTGCTTGAATGCTCCAAGCCTGAATGGTGTTTGACGTTTAAGCCATTTATCAGTAGTGTTTTAGAGCCCTAGTACTGTCTCTTTAAGAGCTGTCTGCTTGCAGACATAATTAGTTTGTATGGGGGGACTGTGTGCTTCTCTGTTTGAGTACCACTTGAGCTGCTGCCAATTCACTCCATTTTTGCAGTCACTAGGAGTGCAGAGGGAACCTATCTGAAAGATGTAACTGTTTGGCAGAAATCATTTAGAGTAATAGTGAAATGACAGTTTGTCTAACCTGCTTTCTTTGCAGTCAGAACTGTGTCTGCCTAGTTCCCCATTCTGGTTTTGAACTGCTGAACTGGACCAATCAGTGTGGGGTAAGCTAGCTCTAAAATGGTGCCTTGGACGAATCAGAACTTGGACTCATAATCTGAGCCAGCCACAAGAGGATTGTATGGGCAGTGACTCTGGGAGATGTAGTTTAGACCTGCGCCTTTTTGGACCAACAGCAGCAGTCTATTGTGGTGACAGCCAATCCAGTCAAGAACTGGGAGGAACTCAAAGGAAGTGCCGGTTTTGTCTGTTGGAGTTTCAGTTGAACTCTGGCAGTGAAGAGGAAGGAGCCTGTGCTTTTCAGTGTGCAGTTTTAGTCGGAAGCGTGTGTAAGGCCCAGAGTTCCAGTCTGCAGCTTGTGTAACTGCTTGTTAGGACTGAATCCGTCCTGTGAAGAGAATCAAAGGATAGCTGAAGAGTAGAAACCAGGCTCACCCGTAGAAGACTGGAGAATTGCTGAGTTGCACTCGGTCTGTCAGGAACTGAATCTGCTGTGTGTTCTCCGGGTATTGTGCAGTAATTGCGATCGGGATAGAGAAGCAGCCTGCCTGTTTGCCATATAAATGTGTGAGGAGTCTCGTGGAGCTCAAGAGTAGCCCTGCTGACATTGAAGGACCTATCTTGTTTGGAGGTCGTGAGTACTAATTCAGGGTCGCTCCTGTTGAATTGCCACATTAAATCCAAATGGAATCACTGTACTGCTGACTGTTTAAACTAATTTTTCTTTTCTCTGTGGGAAAGGGCCCCTACCAGCTGCCACGGTTTGGACCAGCCACTAGGGCTTGGGTACCCAGGGACAGTAACTGGTAGGGATAGGCCTGTGCACAGAGCCATAGGTAGATGAGTAAAGTGATAAGCTAATTAACCTGATTTCCCCTGTCCTTGTTATATTCCCCCTAAATAAATCAGAGCTGCTTGTTTCAGCAAAGTTATACTGCCTGAGGTATTTGTCTATGTTAAAAGTATTGTACTGTGATTGTTGCACTGTATCTTATTTTACAGGAGGTCCCAGTGCCTGAACCAGCCCTGGGGGTAAGTGTATACTGTGAAGGTAATTCTGATATATTGTGTGGGCCACTAGTGGGAAGAAAGGGGGGTTGCAGTGTCCCAGAGGGCTGTGACCAAGTAAGTTTAACTATTGCAAACCCTGACCTCTGGGTGGAGGCACCCGCCATTGGATCCAGGCCCCTCAACCTGTTAGTGGCAAATCAGGCAGGGGTAGTAACCCCTGGGATAGCGCCATCTAGGGGTTACAAAAGCAATAGACAAGGGAAGGGCAGTGGACATGGCCTACCTAGACTTTAGCAAGGCATTTGACACAGTCCTGCACAAAAGATTAATAAACAAATTAGCCAGTCTGGGAGTGGGTCCCAAGGTTGTAGCATGGGTAAAACACTGTTTGGACAACAAGACACAGTGGGTAACAGTAAATGGAGTCCAAAGTGAAGAAAGGAGGGTTACTAGTGGGGTACTGCAGGGTTCAATACTGGGGCCGGTCCTTTTTAATGTCTTTATAAGTGACATTGCAGAGGGACTGAAAGGGAAAGTATGTCTCTTTGCAGATGACACAAAGATCTACGACAGGGTTGATACACAAGATGGGGTGGAAAGGATGAAAAGGGACTTGACAAGGTTGGAGGAATGGTCAAATGTATGGCAGCTTAGATTCAGTGCAAAGAAGTGCAAAGTAATGCACCTGGGAAACAAAAACCCAAGGGAAGAGTATACAATGGGGGGTGAGATATTGACAACAACAAAAATGGAAAGGGACCTTGGGGTAGTCATATCAGATGACCTAAAGGTGGTCCAGCAATGTGAGAAGGCAGTAAGGAGGGCTGTGGGGATACTGGGATGCATAGGGAGAGGCATCACCACTAGAAAACAGGAAGTTTTTGGCCCTCTGTACAGACAGTTGGTAAGACCACATCTGTGGTACTGTGTATAGTTCTGGAGCCCCCATCTCCGCAAAGACATAGACATGGTGGAGGCTGTCCAGAGGAGGGCAACCAAAATGATGCAGGGTCTGCATCAGAAGAAATATGAAGAAAGACTAAAGGAACTAAAGATGTATAGCCTCGAGGAAAGGAGGGAGAAGGGGGACATGATAGAAACTTTCAAATACCTCAAGAGAATCAACAAATTCCAAGAGGGTAGCATCTTTCAGAAAAAGAGATGTGAAAAAACAAGGGGGCACAATTTGAAGATAGAGGGGGGATGGCTCAGAGGTAATGTGAGGAAGTAGTTCTTCACAGAGAGGGTTATGGATACATGGAACAGCCTTCCTGAGGAGGTCGTAGAGTCAAAAACAGTGGGGGCATTCAAGAATGCATGGTACAGACATAAGGCAATTCTAGTGTGGGGTAGGAGGAAGTAGGCTGCTGGTTAACTAGGATCCGCAGCTTATCTGTTAGGTAGGAAAATGGGCAGACTAGGTGGGCCAAGCAGTCCTTATCTGCCATCAAATTCTATGTTTCTATGAAGCCTTCTTTAAGTTTCTGCACAGGCTGTACTTTCCTCCTGCTATATTACATAAGGCACATCCCTCAATATCTCCTATGTGTGGTAGGTGTGGGAAGGAGAGGGGCACATACACCCACTGTTTCTGGACCTGCCCGATCCTAGAACACTTTGGGGATGGCATAGTAGTGGAGGTGGTTCAGATGGCTGGCAAAGCATTGGGGAGAGACCCATTAACCTGTCTCTTTGGAGTGAATGTTGCGGAGGGGGAGGAGTGTACTTCACTCCCCAGGTGAATGAGAACACTTTGTATTGGCATGCCATTGCATCCAAAATACCTGGGTGTCTAACATCAAACCCACAGTCTTACAATGGCGCCAGTTAGCAGTGTGTACTCTGGCCTTGGAGAGATTAAAACAGGCTGTCAGGGATAGGAAAAAGGCCTTCCTATTGGGCTGGACCCCCTTCCTGTCCTCTTTGAGTGTGGCAGAGGAGATGATGCTGAGGACTGGACTGGGTGCATGACTCAATGGGCATTATGGATAAGTAATATTATGAAGTATTAGACGTGAAAGAAGGTCATCATCTAAAATCTTTACAGGAAGAAAGCTTTCTAAGACCGTACAACAATGTCCTGTTACGGCAAAATATGTAATTGAAAGGATTAATTATACACACCCGATTGCATCTATTTGTTAGTTGTTTGTGTATGTCTGATATTTGTTGTTTGTATTACGTACTTTAATACTCAATAAAGAGATTATTCAAAAAAAAAAAAAATGGGGTGATTCAGCCGTGTATCAGGCAGTTCAATTAACCAATTAGGAGCCTTAACAGCAAATAACCACTTGCCCTGCTGAGTTTGCCAGAAAGGAGGCTTAAGGGTATTCCTGGTGTTGTATTGGTTGGAGATGGTGTGGAAGGAAGTTGTTAAAGCAGGGGGTGTTAAGTCCAAGAGCACCTCTCTGACTAGCAAACAGGTTTGGAACTTTATTCTGCTGGTAAACGTGGCAAGTTAGTGAGTGTGCAAAGGGTACAACTATGAGTGTTGTTATCTGCACCACGTAGAAAGTGGCATACTTTATTACAGATCAGCTTTACTGTTTGGCACCATGTCACAGGCAGCTGCATAGACAGGGGGCCATAATGTATAAGTGACAGAACAGAGCTGTCCACAATAAGGCATCTAGCATGTCCACTGGGATTGTTCCTGTTATGATACAGGGCATCCAGTCTTTTATTAACTATGGCTATCAGACTGTCAACATGGGGTGCAAAAGATAAGGTGTCATCCAGAGTTACTCCAAGGTATTTGAAGGTCTCCACCTCTTCAAGGTTTTGTCCTTGGCCAGTTCGGATGTCAAAGGGTGGAACGTTCATCTTATGTGGGAGGCTAGAGAAGAGCATGTTGTTTTTGTAATTGAGGACCAGTTGGTTTTTGGAGAACCAACTTTCAAGTGATCTGAAGTTAACTTTGGAGAGTGATGGTAAGGCTGTCACTTTCGGGGGTTTTGGAATAGTTTACTGCATCATTGACATAGGGGAGTGGCTGTCTGACAAGCATTGGGCAGTTGATTTGTGAAGAGGCCAAATAGGAGTGGGCCCAAGATGGAGCCGTGGGGGACACCAGTAGGACCCCTAGTGTCGGACAATGATTTATCGATCTTCATCCTCTGGGAGCGATTGTTGGGATAGCTGTGAAACCAGTCAGCTGTGTTCTGTGACACACCTAGGCCAAGGAGTTTGTTAAGTAGGAGCTTATGGTTGACCAAGTTGAAGGCTTTAGTAAGGTCAATATATGTAGCTTCGACTAGGTCACCATTATCAACAGCCTCATGAACATAGTTGGTATATTCCAACAGCACTGTGTTGGTGCTGTGGAGTTTCCAGAAACCATGCTGCTGTACACAATGGACACTGTATTGTGTGAGGTATGTGACAAGTTGATGAGAGACTATTCTCTTGAGGGCCTTGGACTAGGGGAGAGAGAATAGAAATGGGTCTGTAGTTGGCAAGGCTAGTGCAGTCTCCACTTTTAAAAACTGGTGTAATCAGTGTGGATTTCTACTTCTCTGGGAACTGTGAGTAGCACAGGGAAAGTTGAAAATTCTAGAGAAGGGGTTAAGGTGATTAAATTAAGGTGATTGCAATTGCTGTCAGTACTCCAGATGAGTCCTCGGTGCCAGTCTATACTCCACTGACCCAGACCTCTTCCGATAATGCTCCAACCTACAGTCTTTATTCACCAACTGCCTCAGCTTATCACAGTACCATGGAGAGCTGCTGCAGGAAGTCAAAGGATGATGACGGTAGGTGCCAGGGAGTCTAAGGCAGCCTTAAAGAGCTGGTGACACGTTCAGGAGAACTGTAACAAAACATAATAATTAGGCACTGTTCAGCTTGTATTTCCCATTAGTTCTGTGTTCCTCCTTGCCATTATTTAATAGTGAAGTCATTTGCATGAAAACAGGATCTTTGCTCCTGAAGAGTTAATCTATTCCTGCTGTTTTCTCCCTACCTAAAGTCATAGAGCACTGCTTGTGACCTCAGAGTTACTCCCATGGCAATAGATTGTGATATCACAACAGAGGATTATGACTTGATGTAAGGAGTAAGCCATAGAGGCAGATGAACTCAAAATGAACTGTAAGGGACAACGATCATATATTCATATACATTTCTTTAGTAAATTATGGGGAGGAGAAATATATAAAATATAAATGGAATGCAAGCAGAATTGTACCTCATTATTATGTTTTTTAAAATGTTCTTTGAGGCGTCAGTCGCTGTTTAAAAGTCGCACTGTAACTCTACATAACCTTCATGATTCCTTCAGAACAAGCTGTCATCATGCTGAAGATGCCCATTACCACCAAGTGTTAGCTACGCTCCAGATTACTTTTAGGATGGTAACAAATCATCACAACAAGAGGGGAATTTAAATGGAAGGCTCAACAAAGGATCAGCATGACATGATCCAACTAAATGACCAGATCAGTCGTGATGTCCCAGATGTCAAGACCCAATGAAAAGACCAGGACCAAGGTGCGACCAGCTAGTGGGTCTCAGAGGCAACTGCCTGTGCAAGGCCCAGTGATGTCATCAACTGGAGGACCTGTTGCCCAAAGAGTACTGCCTCATTGTCAGCCCATGCATTGAAGTCCCCACACCACTAGTTAAGGGTAACCCGTGATCAGATCAGCCATGAGGTCCATCAGTTCCTGCAAGAATTAATTTGCATGCCCGGGGACAGTTCATGAGAATTATCTTGCAACCTGCAAATGGCTCACCTTTTGCTGCCACTTATTTAAGTGATATGATCATTCCAGTGGGTTATGTTATGAGTCCCACGGTGGAGCTAAAGCAGATTGCCCCCATCCTCCCTGCGCGCCTAGATTGGCAGCGAACAACAGAGTACCCAGCTGGTGTGGATGCTTCCAGTGCAGGATCAGAGTTTTTCCTTAGCCAGGTCTCTGTCGTACATATCAGCTCAGCTGAGGAATCAGCAATGAATCCTTCTATCACCACAGTTTCATTCCTCAGTGACCTGATCTTAACTTGTACTGGTCTTGCCAGTAGCAGGGCCAAAGTGCAGTTGCAGGTATTCCTATAGACAATGAATCCGTATCACTCTGGATACACCTGGAACACAAGGCTTATAGGTCATTAAATTAAAAAAATGCCAAGCAGCTCTCCTATAGGCTGAAGCCACTGCCTGGGTAAAATGTCCCACACAAGCTAAGTTTAGTATGCTCAAGCAGTCAGCTAAAATAACAGTTCTGTTCAGCAGTTAAATGCTGGTTGCCTCGGTGCCACAGGAAAGCAAATCACTTATGCTACAGTACCAACTCTACTATTGCTTTGTAAAACAGGAAACAAACAACAACAAAAAGACCATGCTAATGATCTGTATAGAAAAGGGTCTTAGAAATGCTGCAATCTGATTGGTTATCAGCATTCCCAGAGCCACATGTTTAGCTTTAATTACTGTAATTGTTAAGGCTGATTACTAAAGCAATGATTTTTCAGTAAAGTCCTACTTTATTATTGATTTCATTTATGGAACTCTGGGGCACCATTAGATATGCTACTAGACCTTACCCAAACAAAAACTTGTCAGATTGAATAAAAAACTTGACAACCAGTAAAATCTAATAAAACTAAATAAAGAACAAGTTTATTTTGGTTTAAATACAGTTTGTAGTCTTTCAGCAGAGCAGTGTGCTAGTGTTCCCCTTCTGGCTAGTGCTGCCTTTACTTGGCATAAATGATCTTCCTCTCCCTTCGCTGACTGGATCATGTGCAGCTGTCTGATTAAAAGAAAAAAAGGAAAAGAAAATGCAGTGGTGCCCTGTTACTTGCAACATTATGTTTGTTACTAAATGGTTTTAGTATGAATTCCTCATATGGCTGGATTTACCTTCCTCGTGAAATAACGCAGGCCACACTCTGCCTCATGAGCCTCGTTGCATGGCAACGGAACTCATGAAAATGTGCTTAACATTGTTGGTCTTGGTCTGCCTCCCTTACCAATGGAAACAACATTAAGATCTGTTAAAAAAGATTATGACAGCCACAGTCAGCATCCTGCAACCCGTCTGTATTGACAAAGTAGATTAAAATTAAGTTTACCACCTAACCCTCAGACTGTGGCCAACACCAACAAAAAAACTGGTTAGCATGACAATGATAATCTCATGAATGCATGTACACTGAATAACCCTGAGCATGTGAGTCAGCATTGGCTAGCAGCATGATGCCAGCGTGGATTGACTATTTATTGAAGAAATCTCTGTAAACTAAAAACAAGGCTATAACAACAAAACATACAATAATTATTTTTAAATCCATGTTTATAATAGCAGTTTAGTGCCCCCACCCTTACCCTATCCTTGTAGGAAATATGTATGAATGCATATCCCTCCCTGGTAGTCTAGTGCCCCCCAGCACATGATCCCTGTAGGAAATATGTAATAAATGCTAATCCTTCCCTCGTCGTCTAGTGCCCCTCCAAGACCCAGGCCCCATAGGAAATACATAATGAATGTCAGCCTCTCCCTGATATTCTAGTGCATCTCCAACAGTGGATTCCCATCAGAAATGTCATTTCAAACAACATGAAGTCTTGCTGTATTCTGACAGTATGCAGTTAGCCCCAGCACTTGAACTGCTCCGGAGATGAAAGAGTTAACTCTATGCTAAGAGCATGGAATGTTGAGCTCGTGCTTGGTTCAAACCTCTGTCTGCTGCACTTTCAAGTGTAACCGTCAGATTCTTTACCCCGCTTAACTGAACAGTCGCTCCGGAGTTTCTCCTGTCGCTTTTGGTTCGCGTTAGTGAAAATCGTTGGTTTAATCCGAAAACTTTATACTTTTTCCTCAGTTCAGATCCTTGTCTGTGGTACAGTAAGTAGTAGAGGTAGTGGACTGTAGTGAATTTTGTGGAAATTGTAAATCTTAAAAATTGTTACGGTCGGTTCGGCTGAACTGATTGTTCTTTGATTCTGTGGTGATTCCGGTGCTTATCGGTTCCAAAAAAAAACGTGTTTAATGTTTTTTTCCAATACCCATGACACAGTTAGGAACCGATAAGTTTGTCTTATCTGGCCTGAAGCCATGTAAAGGGTAAATTTTCTTTTTACTGTGGCCATGTCTGAGAAACCCAAAAGAAAAACCGGGCCCACTGGGTTTCAGCACTGTAGTGTGTGTAGGGAGGCCTTTGCTAAGGCTGATCCCCACCACCTGTGTTTATTGTCTGGGGTTTGACCACCTCGATTCAGACTGCCAAATAAGCAAAAATTTCCCTAAGGCCATCCTAGATAAAAGGTTGGGCAAGCTTAGGGAGAAAGAGGCCGAGAAGTCCGCTGACCCAGATGGCCAGCCTGGTTCGGTTCCGACTGAACCTGAGGGAGTGTCCTCTGACCAGGGCCAGACTTCCTCGGGCAAGAGGAGAGCCGACCCTGAGGGGTCGGTTCCTGCAAAAAAGAAAAAGAAGGAAAAGTCCGCCGTTTCCGATCCAGATCCCCACCTTCCAACTGCCATAAAAATTGTCAGGGCGATTAGTATTGTAGAATCGCTCCGTTCGGTTCCGACCGATCCGGTACCTCTCGGTAGGTGCTCGGTTGGATTGGTTCCCCTGGTTTCCGATTATTCTTTGGAAGAATATTATGAACTGGAATGGGAGGGGGAAGAAGAGTTTGACGATGGTAAGGATGAGGACGGTGGGGAAGGTCTGGATGAGCCCATTGAACTGGACATCTCCCCAGACAGACCTTCAGGAGTTTCCCCTCCCAGGCTTTCTGAGTCCCCTTCCCACTTTATGTTTTACAGGAAAGTGGCTGATACCCTCCAGCTCCCTGTGGATGAAGCTGTTGAGGAGCAGGAGGAGCCTGATTTTGTACAAATGATGGACATCCCAGAGTCCAAGAGACTGTCTATTCCCTTGCATAAATCTTTTGAGAAACAGATTCACAAGCTGCTAAAAACTCCAAATTCATTGTCTCCAGTGGACAAACAAATGAACAGGAGGTACATGTTGTCAGGCTCAGCAATGGAGTTTCTGTACCAGCATTGCAGCCATGTTGGAGTAGTGCAGGCTGCAGCCTGTGACAAGGCTAGCATACCCTTGGCTTCACACACCCCGAATAAAGACTCCAGGAAGATAGATTCCATGGCTAAGAAGCAGTACCTGGCATCTTCTCTGGGACTCAGACAGGCTAACTACATGGCCTATGCAGCTAGATACCAAAAGTCCAGGTGGGAGTCTGTTTTGGATCTGGCTAAGCAGGCATCCCCCCAGCTAGCCAAGGAGCTGGAGGAGGTGGCTGCTAATGAGATAGAGGCATCTAAGGTTTAGTTTCATGCTGCTGTGGACTCCAGTGTTGATTCATCATGAGTCATGGCTACATCTGTGGCTCTTCGGAGGATGGCTTGGCTCAGATGTACTAGCCTCTCGCAGGATACCCAGGCTAAGGCCATGGATTTCCCTGTTGAAGGTAATTCTCTGTTTGGGGAGCAGACAGAGAACTACATGAAAAAGATGGACGAGTACAGGACCACCTATAGGAGTGCTCATGCCAAGGAAAGGCAGTCAACTCCTCATAGGCAGCAGGCTAGGGGCAGGCCTTTTCACAGGCCTTTCTACCAGGCACAGGTCTCCTCTCCTTTTTCCCAGAGGGGGTTCTTTAGAGGGAGAGGTAGGAGGGGGATGAGCAGAGCTGCATCCACCTCTCAGCCTAAGGCTCCTGCCAAGCAGACACCCTGAGGTGTCAGCCCGGGTCGACTCCCCAATCCCTGTAGGAGGCAGGCTGGCTTACTACCTCCAGGCCTGGATGTCTGTTACCTCAGACAAGTGGGTCCTGGAGGTAGTAAGCCAGGGACTGGCCCTTAGTTTCAAAAAATTCCCAAAGCTGAGGATCAGCTCTTTTACACCTGCAAACATCTCCGAAACCATAGCCCTAGAGGCAGAGGTTTCCTCTCTGTTGGCTCTCAGAGCCATAGAGAGAGTTCCTACATCCCTCAGGGGCAAGGGTCTGTACTCCAGATACTTCCTTACCCTCAAAAAGACATGGGAGTGGTGGCCCATCCTAGACCTAAGATACTTAAACAAGCATCTCCTAAAGCTGAAGTTCAAAATGATGACTCTGGGGATAAGTCTTCCCTCTCTAAGGCCAGGGGATTGGTTAGCTTCCCTGGACCTCAAGCATGCCTACTTTCACATTCCCATCAGGTGCTCCCACAGAAAGTATCTCAGATTCGAACTGCCCTCACGTTTGGTTTAGCTGGCAACTGGATCACCTACTCCACAAGAGCAGGGGATTGTGGGGTATGGCAGTCTAACAACATTTTTAAACAAAAAAGACAAAGGGCCAGATCCACATGATGCCTTGTATACACCTGGTTTTTCACATTTCCAAGTGGCAGTACTCCACCCCTGAACACTTCCATATTCAGCGGACTTCAGCCCCCTCACTACCTGAATCTGGGCACTAAATTCACACAGGGGTATTGGGCACGTGTGAGGGACAGGCTAGGCTGAACACTGGGTTTGCAATAATCAGCTACAGAGTGGATATTTATTTATTTATTGAAAAGTTTCACCAGGAAAGGCACACTGAACAGTATTAAATTGCTTGTCTCACGGGGAAGGGGAATAGGAGTACATAGTCTTAGAACAATTACATGCATCAAAGCATTACATGAGGTACTGGAGATATCCTCAACAGGTCACGGTAAATACAACAATGTTTAAACATACAAGAACCATTATACAAAAAATAAATAAGCAAGTGCATGGAGGAAGCTTGAATTAATTATTTGCTAGGCTAACATGGAGCAATGACTAGATAGCACTTGACAAGAAGAGTAGATATACTGTTGACAAGCTTATATACTTACGTACAATGGTGCAGAAACAAGAAAGCAGCTTGTAGCTTCCATTTCATAAGATCAGGGAGCTAAGGGTGCTAGAAGAAGAAATGAATGTAGAGGACTAAGAGCAGTTGCAGGCAGGATAGAGGAAGTTGTTGAGGGAGGTTGAGCTAGACCATGGGGAGGAGGAATGCCTAATCTGGCAGGGCAGAGAGTTCCATAGTTTGAGAAATCTATATGAATAGGCAGATTGACCTACAGAAGTGGTGCGGCGTGGAATAGCCAAGGTGCGAGAGTCACTGGATCGGAGGGACGGGGGTGCTCGTGGGCGGGAGGCCATAGAAGCAGACAGGTAGGAGGGTAGGGAAGCAAACCAGAATTTTGAGGTGAATTTCATACAATGGGCTAATCGCCTGTTAGCCAGAGAAGGGAAGCCAAGTGATTGATAGAGGGAACAGTGGTGAGTGAGTGGAGGGGCGTCAAGGGCGAAGCAGCAGAAGGCTTTGAAGAGGGTGTCCAATCTGGTTAGTGAAGATGGTGGTGCAGCACAATAGACTACGTCACAGTAGTCAGAGATAGGTAGAATCATTTTCTGGACGAGCTCATGCCTATCCAGTAGGGGTAGGCAGCTTTGGTTCCTGTACAGGGCACCTAATTTGGGGCGCAGTTTGTTCAGAACTGAGTCTGTGCATCCAGAAAAGTTGAGGTGCTGGTCTAGCCAGACCCCAAGATACCTAAAAGAGGTAATGTCCTCTAGAGTAGTACCGTCTAGAGTGTGGAAGGAGGCAATTTAGGTAGCCTCGAGAGTCTCTGCCTAATGCTGAAGGTCATGGAGACTGTTTTCTTGGCATTGAGAAAAAGCTGATCGGAGTTTAGCCAGAGCTGAACTTTCTCGAAGTCAAGCTGAAGACTGGAAACGACATCAGAGGGAGAGGAGCCAGACAAGAAAAGGACTGTATCGTTAGCGTACATATGAATGGAAGAGAAAGTACAAACTGATGGGAGGTTGTTCAGGAAAATGGAGAATAGCAGAGGGGGCCAAGGACTGATCCTTGAGGCATGCCTGATTTTATCAGGAGGGAAGAGGAAGTGGAATCACCAGTTTTGACTGACTGTGTCCTTCATATTAGACAGGAAGTGAACTATCTGCAGGCTCAGTCAGACAACACAGCCGAGTCCAGATTGCTTAGCAGGAGAGGGTAGGAGACAGTGTCGAAGGCTTTAGCGAGGTCGACAAAGATTGCTGAGGTTATTTGTCCTTCATCCATGGCAGTTAGTATGGAATCGGTGAGCCTAAGCAGGGAGGTGGTAGTAGAATGGTCTTTTCTGAAACCAGATTGGTAAGGGGTGAAAAAGGCAGAGTCAGAGAGGAAGGTGGAGAACTGTGAAAGGACTAGGTGTTCCTGAAGCTTGGCCAGTATTGGGAGGAGCGATATGGGCCTGTAGTTCCCCAGGAAGGAGGGGTCACCACCCTTCGGTAGGGGGAGAACTGCTGCATGTTTCTAGGAGAGCGGGACTGGTGTCGAATGAGAAGAGGTTTAGTAGAGCAGAAAGAGGGGATGCTGTAGTAGATAGGAACAGGAGTTTTGGGTCAAGGCCATCCGGGAAGGAACTCTTAGATGGACTGAGTGCTAGTAGTGCATTTAGAGTGTCTGTATGAATGACTGGGGCAAAGGAGAAGTAATTTGGGCCTATGGGGTTTGTGGAGGAGTTGATTAGGTCAGGGACCGGAGGGAGAGAAGTAAGGAGGGCAGAGGCACATGAGGTAAAGTATGAGTTGAATTCTGCTGTGACCAGGGTGTGGTCGGAAGTTAGTTCATTATTTACATAGATTGGGGGGGTTGTGGTTTCGAAAGGGGGGGGACAGAGGGAGTGAACCACTTTCTAAAATTTAGAAGGGTGCTTAAGTTGGCTTTGAAAGTGGAACGAAAGTATTCAAATTTTGCAAATCGTGTAGCTTTAGAGCAGGAGTTTCTTAGGGCCTGGTAACGGGCGTGATCAGCTTGGGATTTTGAGGCCTTGTGTGTCTTCTGTGCATGGTCACGTGCTCACATAAATGCCAGTAATTCAGGTGTGACCCAGGGGAGATGGTTACCACGCACTCTGGTGCGTTTAAAAGGAGCATGTTTATTCCAAGTGGCAAGAAAACGAGCTTGGAAGAAGCCCAGGGCTACGTTGACTGAGCAGGATGTGTAGAGAGGGGACCAGTCAGTCTGGTGTAGATCCTGGTGTAGGTGAGAGAGGTTGAGGGACTTATATGTCCAGGTTACCATTAGTGTGTGGGGCACTGTAGGATGATGTGTTTTGCAGACCACGTAGATCATTTGATGGTCGCTTAGTGAGTCTGGGAGCAGGCTGGAAATCAATGACTTTGTGTTTGTGAGTGGTGAGGGCCCAGTCAGTGAGTAAGTGATTACCAGTTTGGGGGTTAAGGCGAGTTAGTTCAGTAATCAGGTGTGTTACATTGAGGGCAGAGATGGTGTTCTTTGATTTGCTTAGGGAGGTGTTGTGCCAGTTTAAGTTAAAATCACTTAGGATATACAGCTCGCCTTTTGAGGAGAGTGTAGAGATTTCTGTGAGGAGGTTAGTAGTGGCTGAGGAGGGTAATCCAGGATGGCGGTATATCCCTGCCACATATATAGGGATTGAGTGAAGGAGTGCAAGTCTCAGAGCAAGCACCTCATAGGCTGAAGGGACCAAGGTGTTTAGGACAGTGGTGAATTGGATATTCGAGGCAGTGTAAATTGCCACCCCACCCCGCCAGCTCGGTTTTGTCTGGTGATGTCATAACCAGGTATGGATAAAGAGGGATCTTGGATCTTATTGTGTACCCAGGTTTCAGATAGTATAAAGAGATCCGGGGCAAAGGTTTGAACGAGGGGCTGGAGCAGCACTAGTTTAGGCAAGAGGCTCCTAACATTGAGATGGAGTATCCTGAGACCACGTGGGAGGCTAGTCTTAATAGGGGCTGATGCGGGTGAGCATGGTAGAGCAGAAATCGTAGAGGTGACAGGAGGAGGGCTGGGGTTAGGATTTATGTCCCCAGCATTTAAGAGGAGAAGATTAATAATTATGTAATGGAGCTTTGGGCTTTTGTATCAGGGCTTCATGGGGAGGGAGGAGTATAGGATAGGTTGGTGATGTGTGTGGGAGACGTGACTAGTTAGTGAGGTTAATGTGGCAAAAAAGGAAGGGATAGAAGTAAGAGTGGCACAGGGTATTGCTGGGAAGTGAGACACATTATAGTAGTAAGGGGAGGAGGTGCTTGCACTCGGTAGAGAGGCATACAAGCTTTGTACTGTAAAAGCTGCATGGGAATCACCTGGAGAGTCACCTAAGAAAGGAAGCTGGGGGACAGAGATATTAAGGAGTAGAAAGGAGAGGAGAGTGAGGATACGAATAGGGAGTAGAGGGGGTAGAGAAACCATGGAGGTGAATATGTTTGGGTGGGTTAAACGGAGAGGAATAAGGTAAGGGTAGTCTGCTTCAGCCAGAAATGGAATCTGTAGCTCAGGATTAATTTGAAACAGGCGCCTCTAGTGGGCAACAAGTATAAGCTGCAGATGGTGAAGTAGACTGTAAATTACACAGGGAGTCACTTGGCCCTTGTTTGCTATAAGTATCAGAGACCAGATAGAGCGGGAGAGTGAGGAGCCGACACGCAATACCGGCGGGGAACAGTCCAAATAGCACAGAGTGTAGCTGTTTAGCAGAGCCGGCAAGCCAGTACCTTGCAGTTGTTGGAGATCTCTGATAGAGTGTCGGGATTGGAAGAGGCGCAGCCACCAAATGAGCAGTCCGTAGCAGGGCACCCGGTCAGGGCTCCGGAGCCTGGGAGGAAAGAGGGGACAGAGATTAAAATTTAGAGGAAAAGCTCACCAAAGAGTTGTAAACACTGATAAATCGGGGGGGGGGGGCTGGCTGAAAGGAGTAGCAGAGACAGATGGCCAGCAGGAGTCATTTAGGACAAAGAAGTGTAGACAGAGAGGGAATTTCAGTGAATGGAAAGCATTTGGGAAGAGTGGAGAGAAGGTCAGGATAGGGTAGAAAAAGAAATTATACAGCGAGTCACTTTACCAGTTCTAACCAGGCAAAAATAATTATTTTACAAGCAATTAGTATGCAGTTCAGGCAGGGCAAAATAAATAGTTGTTTTGCAATAGCCTGCTTAAGCAAATCAGTTTGCAGTTCAAATGGGCAAAAGAAATAATTTTGCAGCAGTCTGTTATGGCAACACAGTGTACAGCTCAAGCAGAGCAAAATAAATAATCATTTTGCAGCAGACACTTTACCTGCTTAAACAGGGCTGAGGATAAATTAAACACAGTTGGATTAGAAAATATTTATAAACCTTGAAATATTGGGGTGTTGTGCCTTCCAGCCCTCCATGCTGGTTGGGAGGGCAAGAGGTAGTGTCCTGGAGGGACTGTTGGGACCCTAGTGTTCCAGGAATGCTTGGTCTGAGAGGTGAGAAGGAACGTATACTGTGTCCCCCTGGTGTAACCTCCACACCCTGTCCCAGCCCTTTGCAGTGCACATTCCACACTGAGGGTTATGCAGATTGTAGTCCCACTCTTCCGCTGACCTGATTGCCCACATACTGTAGCTCCATGGGCAGTGTGGGATTGTGTTTGGGTGGGGGTATTGCCGCCACAAAGGAGTTTCCTGGATGCTGCCAAGTGCATCGCATGTGTGGAGGGCATTCCGTGGCTGCACATGGCCCACCACAGATTGGCAGTGTATTGTGGAGTGACCCCAAAGTCCTTTCTGCTACCACAGCTCTAGTGTATGTTACTATGTACAACTAAATGTTTATATTTGGGAACCGAAATGCTTTAATGATAATGTGACACGGGTAGAAAAACAAGACTCATAGGCTTATACTGACATTGGGGTGGTAAAACAGTATGAACACACTGTTCACAGCACCATCCAGCAAACGGTAGCAACACACGGTATCTTTAAGCCCTCACAGAGCTTTACAAAAATATCCATCCCAGCACTTGGTAGAGAAAACCTTAAGGATGGTGAGCAGGTTGAGTACATTATTTCTGAGAATTGGCTGAACGAATTCTTTGTAAGTTCATGCACACAGAGAATCAGTGAGTATGAATACTGGGGAACAGATGTGCCTAGACCATTAATGGGCAGCACTTGACTAGCTTTTGATCTGAGGCTTTCCCAGGAGAAAAGAAATTAATGAACAAAAGTATGGTACAATCAAGAAAACCGTAAAACATCATCTTGCAGGATCACTTCATTGTTCTCTGCTAATTCTTGGAATGGTGGTAAAGTAGCTTGGGCAAGTGCAAGCGTATAAAAATAAGTCTGACTCAGCTTTTTTTTCACTTTATTTTGAGAGAATTGTTAAAAGCGTAAGTGCTAGCCTAATAGACAGTACTACTGAACTGGTCTGTGACTAATAGAAAGGACCCTGCTGACTGTTTATACAAACTATCCCAAAATAACTTGTCTCCTTGGTTCACAGCAGTCCCTGCTATGATTTTAAAGGTAGAAAGCAACTGTGAACATCATCCCATTTTTCAATGTCAGTCAGCTATGTTAGAATCTATTATTATTTCAGAGACCTTCCTGGGTTCTGGTAAAGACCAGTTTTGACAGGGTGGGTGCTATACTGTATTAACATACATTAGCAATAAGTTACTGTACTTGTAGTAAACAAATTCTGGCAGAGCCACTACAGCTGCAAATGCATTATCTAGATAAGGGTATTTCATGGGCTTAAACATAAACATGAATTGCATTTAGTAAAGCTACGGTACTGTTCCACATATGACTTGTGAACAAGCTGGGCAGCCTGAGAGTGGGTCACAAGGCGGTAAACTGGGTTAGGAACTAGTTGAATGATAGAAGACAGAGAGTCATGGTAAATGGTGCTGAATGTAAAGAAAGAAGTGTGCAGCTGGCCTGGTGGTGCTGAGGGTTGAGGCGATGGATGCCACACTTCGCACTACACCGGCGACCTGAGTTTGGGAGCGAGCTTGGGCACGAGGGGTCAGCAGGGGCGGGTGAGGATTGAACTCCCACTGGGCTGCTCCCCTCCTCGGGGTGGGGAGGACGGGACATCGCTCGGCATGCTAGCGGCTCCCGTGGAGACCGGGGGGTGCTGCAGCATGCAGGGCAGCACGTACATAGCATGGCTGACACTTGGCAGGGTTGCCATGCGCCGTAGCGTCAAGGACGTGCACCACACACGGGAGGGGGGAGCGCATACCAAAACATGGAAAACACCGGTCTGCGGGGTAGGCGACGGCACCTGCCCCCATGCCCACTGCCAGGTCTGACCTGCCTGGCCTTCCCGTGTCTTTCACCCGGGCTGTCACCCACAGGCCAGAGACTGACTGTAAAGAGCACCCAAGAGGAGGGGCGACCCCACCCTGGAGGGGTTAATCTGGGGGTGCAGGTTGTGTGGGTTGAGAGGGAGGAGAGAGGAGGATCGGGTAGGAAGACTTCAGGCTGGGCAGGAATAGGCAGGATGCCTGAGAGAAGCTCCGCAAACTGTGACCAGAGGGAAAAATATAGGTAAAAAAAAAAAAAGAAAGAAAGAAGTGTGACCAGCAGGGTGCCACAGGGATCAGTCCAGGGCTCAGTCCTGTTTAATGTCTTCATAAGTGAAATTGTGGAGAGGCTGGAGGAGAAAGTGTGCCTCTTTGCGAATGACACTAAGATCTGCAACAGGGTGGAAAAAATGAGGAGGGACCTAGGTAAACTGGAGGAATGGTCCGAAGTGTGGCAGCTGAGATTTATTTTATTTTTTTATTTTATTTTATTTAGATCTAGGATTGCAATTACCTTTGAGCCAAGGCTCTTTTACAAAGCTTCCACGTCAGAAGAGTACATACATGTTAAACATGTTAAACAAGGGCATACAACATTAAAGAGAGCATACAACAATATTCGTCAGTTCAGGTGCAGCATCTCGGTAAATAGGATATGTGAATAACACATACAAGGAATCATTTCAGAAACCCAGAAGAAATCAGGGAGGAAGGGTGAGAGGATAGGGGGGTGGCAGCCGAAAAAGAGACTAGAGCAGCTCACGGCACTGTCAAAGAACATCAGAGGGGGGTGGCTGATCTCAATGGGGAAGGAGGAAGTTAGGGGTGGCAGTCACATGAGCTGGAGGCCATGAGATGATGATGGAGGCTTGATTTGAATATGCCCAGTAAGGAGGTGGAGGTGATGTGAGTGCTGAGGGCATTCATCCAGCTGGGTGCACGGTGTGCAAAGGATCTTTGGCCCAGAGTGGTGCGGCATCGGAGGATCTGTAGAAGCTGACGCTCAGACCCTCTGGTGTTACAAAGATTAGTGTTTGGGCGCAGGAGGGCTTGGACACTAGGTGGAGTAAGGCCCAAAGTAGTTTTTTTCACCATCAAGCAGGTAAGGTACTTTATGCGGTTAGCGAGTTGAAGCCATCCCGTTTGAGAGTAAAGCTCACATGTATGTGTGAGTCGGTGGGATCCAGTAAGCAGTCGACAGGCCTTGTTTAGGGAGGTCATTATGCGCCTGAGGACAGTGGTAGAGGCAGAGCCAGAGATTATGGGTCCGTAGTCTATGACGGAGACCACAGAGCTCTGGATAGCAGTCTTCAGTGCTGCCTGGGTAAGATGCTGTCTATTTCACTAGAGAATTCCAATGCATGAGTTTACCACTCTGGCAACACTATCAATGTGAGTTCCATAAGATAGGCAAGGGTCAAGTGAGATTCCAAGGTATTTAAAAGATGACACTTGTTCGAGGGTATTACCAGCACTTGTATTGCACATTTAAACTAGCCAAGGGGGGAGGCACTGGAAAGGAGCAGGGAAATCCTAGCCCCCCGAAAAAAAAATCACGGTAGTAAGTGCGGTAAACACCAACATAGAGGTGTCGATAGGGAGAAGGACAAGGGTAAATGGGGAAAGTGACAAAGGCAAGAAGGACAGGGATGGGGCAAAAAGGAGTAAGGCAATCAGGAAATGGAGGGTAATGCGTAACAATGCCAATAGTCTGGGCAACAAGCTCCCTGAGCTGGTGGCCTTGATGGAACAGGGATGCCTGGATATCGTGAGCAGTCACAGAAACATGGTGCACAGAGAACCATGACTGGGATGTTAACATACCAGGTACATAACCTACAGGAGAGACAGATGGGGAGAAGAGGGAGGAGTAGCTCTCATGTAAAGGAAGGGATAAAAGCAACTGAACAAAAGAGTCATCAGGAGGAGAGGAGGCACTGTGGGGTCACCTTGGAGACTGGAAAGGGCACCACAATCCACACAGGGTTGTGTACAGACCCCATGTCAGGGGAGGGAATGAACAAGGATATGATAGAAGGCATTCTTAGAATGGCAGAGAAAGGGGAGATATTGTTGATGGGAGACCTGAATATGCCAGATGTTAAGTGGAGCACATTTGCTGCAGCCACATCCAAGAGCAGGGCCATTCTCGATGCCCTACAGGTGGCAGGCCTCAGACAGCTAGTTTTGGAACCCACTCGTGAGGGAGCAGTCTTAGACCTCGTACTCTCAAATAGGGGCAGTGAGAGGATCTCAGATCTAGAAGTGGGTTGCCATCTGGGAACAAGTGACCATCAAACAGTGTGGTTCACGTTAAACTCAGCTACAGAATCAAGCCATACAAAAGTGAGGGTACTGGACTTCAGGAGGGCTGACTTTGGCAAGATGGGAGAGTGCCTCAGAAAAACACTGGCAAACAGGCTAGAAGGAGGTTTGGAGCAACAATGGGGAATCATCAAAACTGCCATCACAGAGGCGACAAGCCTTTGTGTGAAGCAAATAAACAAATCAAAACGAAAGAAAAAGCCACTGTGGTTCTCAAAAGAGGTGACTGGGAAAGTCAGGGAGAAAAAGATAGTATTCAGGAAGTATAAGGAAACACAGAAGGAGCAGGACAGAGAGCTGTACCAGTTGAGGCAGAAGGAAGCAGGGAGGGAAGTCAGAATAGCAAAGGCCCAAACTGAGGAAAAGATAGCCAACTCGGTTAAGAAGGGGGATAAAACATTTTATAGGTACATCAGAGAGCATAGAAAGAGAAAGAGAGGGATAGTGAGGCTGAATAGAATGAATGGTGGCTGGGCAGAGGGGGACAGTGAAAAAGCAGGGATACTGAACGAATATTTCTGCTCAGTGTTCACAAAAGAGGAGGGAAAAGTGCCTAATCTAATTAACAGAAGCACTCTTGATAGGGGGGGTCGATCCCAGCCTTTTCACAGAAGAAAGGGTTCTGCAAGAACTCCTAAAACTGAAGGTGGACAAAGCAACGGGGCCTGATGGAATTCACCCCCAGAATTCTAAAAGAATTAAGGGGGGAACTAGTGAAACCACTGACTACTCTTTTTAATAAATCATGGGAGGATGGTGTGGTACCCGAGGACTGGAGGAAGGCGGATGTGATTCCCCTTCACAAAAGTGCGACCAAGACAGAGGCAGGAAACTACAGACCTGTCAGTTTGACCTCTGTGGTAGGGAAAGTCATGGAGTCACTTCTGAAGGAAAGAATTGTTGAGTACCTAGAGGCCAGTGGGGCACAGGACCCAAGGCAGCATGGGTTCACAGGGGAAGGTCATGTCAGACGAATCTAATAGATTTCTTTGACTGGGTGACCAAAGTAGTAGACCAGGGAGGGGCTGTGGACACGGCCTACCTAGACTTTAGCAAGGCATTTGACACAGTCCCACACAAAAGATTAATAGTCAAATTAACCAGCCTGGGAGTGGGTCCCAGGGTGGTAGCCTGGGTAAAACATTGGCTGGACAACAGGACACAGAAGGTAACTGTAAATGGAGTCCACTCTGAAGAAAGAGGGGTTACTAGTGGGGTACCACAGGGTTCAGTACTGGGTCCAGTCCTTTTTAATGTCTTTATAAGTGACATTGCAGAGGGACTGGAAGGAAAAGTATGCCTCTTTGCAGATGACACAAAGATCTGCAACAGGGTTGATACACAAGGAGGCGTGGAAAGAATGAGAAGGGACTTGGCAAGGTTGGAGTAATGGTCAGAAGTATTGCAGCTAGGATTCAGTGCAAAGAAGTGCAAAATAATGCACCTAGGAAACAAGAACCCAGGAGAAGATTACACAATGGGGGGGGGGAGGTAGTAACAACAACAAAAAATGAAAGGGACCTGGGGGTAATCATATCAGATGACCTTAAGACTAGCAAGCAATGTGAGAAGGCAGTAGGGAGGGCTGGGGGTATACTGGGATGCATAGGGAGAGGCATCACCAGCAGAAAACGGGAAGTTGTTATCCTTCTATACAGACAGTTGGTGAGACCCCATCTGGAGTACTGCATCCAGTTCTGGAGACCCCATCTCCGCAAGGACATAGACAGGATAGAGGCAGTCCAGAGGAAGGCAACTAAAATGGTGCAGGGTCTGCAAGAGAAGCCGTACGAGGACAGACTAAAGGAGGTTAATATGTATACCCTTGAGGAAAGAAGGGAGAGGGGGGACATGATAGAAACTTTTAAGTACCTCAGTGGAATCAACAAAGTCCAAGAGGGTAGCATCTTTCAGAAAAAGAGACATGCAAGAACAAGGGGACACAATTTAAAGATTGGGGGCAGTTCCGGGGCAATGTGAGGAAGTATTTTTTCACAGAGAGGGTAGTGGGTGCATGGAACAACCTTCCTGAGGAGGTTGTGGGGTCTAAAACTGTGGGAGAATTCAAGAATGCATGGGACAGACATAAGGCACTTCTTGTGGGGGGCAGGAAGAAATAGGCTGTTGGTTAACTAGGATCTGCGGCCTATCCTGTAGGTAGGGAAATGGGCAGAGTAGATGGGCCAAGCGGTCCTTATCTACCGTCAAAGTCTATGTTTCTATGGATATCAAGGGGGTATTGCCTGTGTTTGTTTTGTGAGCTGCAGAAAAGCATAGATTTAGTCTTTTCGTGGTTTAGAACCAGTTTATGTTTTGCTAACCAGTTTTCAACAAGGTAGAGAGCAAGCTGTAGGTTGTGAAGTAAGGGTTGTGAGTCCCTATGGGGTGTGAGAAGCACAGCATCATCGGCATAGAGGATAATTTGTTCTGGTCAGGATTGTGGAAGGGAGTTCAGGAAAAGGCTGAAAAGTAGTGGGCCCAGTATGGATCCCTGAGGGACTCCTGAGTGAACAGGTTTGGAGTCAGAGAGTACTCCTGAGATTTTTACTCTTTGTGAGCTCTGGTCCAGGTAGCTATTAAACCATGCAGTGGAGTCCTGGGAGAGACCGGCATTCAGCAGCTGTTTGGTAAGCAGGCCATGGTGAACAGTGTCAAATGCTTTAGTCAAATCGATGAGCTTGGCTCCAGTTAGATGACCTTTGTCCAACGAGCTGTGAAGGATTCCAGTGAATTCCAGGAGGGCTGTTGTGCTGTGCCCTTGCCTGAACCCATGTTGCTGTGCACATAGGATGTTATATTTGTCCAGGTAGTCTGTAAGCTGGTCAGCAACAATGCGCTCAAGGGCCTTGGAGAAGGGAGGTAATATAGAGATCGGCCGGTAGTTCCCCTGTATGGACTTGTTGCCACTTTTAAAGACCGGAGTGACAATAGCAGATTTCCATTTGCTTGGGAACTGACTGAGGCTGAGGGAGAGGTTGAAGATTCTGGTAAGTGGGCGCAATACCTCTTCAAGAGTGAGGTATAGCAGTTTAAGGTCCAGTGAATCACCACTGGCTCTGGACTCAGAGATAGCCTTTGTTATGTATTTGCGGACATCAATCGCCTTGACTTTTTTGAAGTGGAACGGCATATGATTTGAGGTGGTAGGTAGGGAATTTGGAGCAGGAGAGTCAGTTTCGGAGAAAAAGTCTGAGGGGAAAACAGCACTAAGGTCGGTGAAAGCTGCATTGAAAGTATTGGCAATGACCTTCGGGTCAAGGGTGGTGGCTCCGTCAACCATCAGTAGGGTTGGGGAGGATTTGGACTGCTTCCCTGTGACTTCCCTAATATTGTCCCAAAAAGCTCTCCCATCTCCCCAGGTGTTGGTGAGAGCTTCCTTGTAGTAGGTACTCTTCGTCAGTCGTATTTGTTTTATGCAGTTGTTGTGAATCTGTTTGTAGTTTTGAATGTCTAGTTGAGCACCTGTGGCCCTAGCTATTGCCCAGAGGTGGTCCCTTGATTTTAACTGAGCCAGTAGCTCAGCCATGAGCCAGGGATTGGAGAGTGCCTTGACTTTGCGTCTTTTTACTGGGGCGTAGGAGTCACAGGCAGCGTTGAATGTGGTGATGAAATAATCAAGGGCCGAGTCAACATCCAGTGCATTGTATATGGGAGACCAGTCTTGCCGACTAAGACAGGATTTGAGATGGGTCAGTTGGCCATGGGGTAGAACTCTGCTGGAAATGGTTTTAGGAGAAGCCTTACGAAACTTATTTGACCAGTTACAGATGGCAGGACAAGGGTCACTGAGGGAATCCAGGAGGACAGTGGTGTTGTTGATACGAATTGGGTGGCTGACAAGAACCCAGTCCTGGAGAGTGCTGGTACCTGACTTGTAGTTCTTCCTTGTGGGGGAATCAACCATCTGCGTTAGGTTAGCTGAAGAGATAGCATTCTTGTGGGTTCCTACATCAGGTGTAAGCCAATTGATATTAAAATCGCCAAGGAGGAGGATCTCAGATCTGGGAGGTTGGGATTTTACAAAGTCCAGGACCTCACAGAGACCAATCCCTTGGTCTTTTGGTGGGATGTAGACTGAGACTACAGTGAGCACTTTATTTTGGGCCCCAAGGAGTAGTTTGATAGGTAGGAATTGCACAGAAGAGTCAGAGGGGGTAGTGGAGATGGGGTGACAGGTGATGTTGTCTTTGATGTAAATTGCACCCCCCCCCCTTTGTCCTCCTATCAAGTCTGAAAACATTATAGCCTTGTAGCACAATAGCATGGTCAGGAGTATTGGGCATCAGCCAGGTGTCAACAACAGTAAAGATATCAGGGTTATGCTGGTCAGCAAAGATTTGAAGAGCAGCAAGCTTTGGGAGGAGGCTGCAAATGTTGAGGGTGGCAATGATGAGACCCCTGTCTGATTTCGTAATTCAGGCTGAGCTGGAGGTAACCAGGCCAGGGTTCGGGTGAACACTCCTTGACATCAGTAGGAGGAGGAGCAAGAGTTTTAGTGCAATCTGTCTCTGTTCATAGTTGGTGTGGTTTCGTCTCCGTATATTGCAAGACCGAATATAGCGTATATGCTGTATGTCCCAGTGCAGAGCAATGGATAGCAGCGGGGGGTTGGTTTGTCCAGGTTCCATTCTCATGTGTATCAGCGTACGGCCAGACCTTAATAGGGGGGAGCCCCAAGGGAGGGCAAGGTGCATGGGCCAGGGTTCCAGGTTGGCGGTAGGGGATGAGTAGGAGGTAGGTGTAAGGTGGAGAGGGGTGGCAGGCACCAGGGAGGTAGCTATGGGGAGGAAGGAAAGAGAGAGTAAGAAGAGGCAGGAGCAGGCGGTTGAGGAGAGGCAGCATGGTCTGGGGGAGTACTAAAAGGAAAAGAGAAAAAACGGTTGGGTTTAGCAGTGGAGAAGACTGATGGATTGGATTAGGTAAGTGTGCTTATAATTGGGCCCTCTAGTGGCCAAAAGATATAATCTGCTAATGTAAAAGGCAGCACTACCTGGAATCCTGCTCTTGAAGGCAGGCTGGGGAGCGCCCTGCGGCCAGCTGCGCTTAGCACCAGACCGCTAGTGCAGAAGATGGAGTCCCCCTCAGGGAATACTGAAGAGAAAAGAAGAGAAGGGAGAAATCAGCTTATATGTAGCAACAAAACAAAGGCTTCAGAGTTTGGGAGGCAGGACAAGTAAGGAGACAAAATAATTCTGTAACAAGGTGAGAAATTAAGGGTGCTAAGTTAGCCAGAGAGGGAGAGAATGGCTGTGGGAGTGGCTGGTATTAAGCACCGGCAGCCTCACCAGTATACAGAGGAAAAGGCAAGTGGGGTTTGGGGGGCGCAGATGGGAGAAACAGCAATTCAGCAGTTAGACAAAGCAGTTTTTAACTTCAAACTTTGTTAATACTTAAATAGCTTAAGGCAGTTGAAACACTCCAAAGATGCTATAGTTTCCTACTCTTAACAATACAAAAAGGGTTGTAGTTCCCTACACTAACAATTCTAATTCAGCAGCGGGCACAAAGGCACAGCACAGATTTAGTTGCAGAGGTTAGAAAAAAAAAATTTAGGCAGCAGAGAGATGAGTTCCAGGGGACTTCAAATCTCCAGGAGCTGAAGCCAGTCAGGGAGAGACGGAGTGCTGAATCTGCCTATAGTAGATCCAATTTCAGGCATTTAATACAAAAAAGTGCACAGTCATGCATATGGGTTACAGGAACCCAGGGGAGGATTACAGGAGGTGGTGGAGAAACTGATGATCACTAAACAGGAAAGGGATTTAGGGGTAATCAAACTGGATGATCCAAAGGTGGCTAAACAATGTACCAAGGCTATGGGGAGAGCCAGTGGGATGCTGGGGTGCATAGGGAGAGGTATCACCAGCAGAAGGAAGAAGGTGGTGATGCCACTGTGCAGATCGCTGGTGAAGCCTCCTTTGGAATACAGTATCCAGTTCTGGGGGCCGCATTTTCATAAGGATGCAGACAGAGTGGAGGCAATAAAGAAGGGCAACAAAGATGGTGCAGGATCTGCACTAAAAGTCATATGAGTTGCCGGCCCGGTGGCGCTGAGGGTTGAGGCGCTGGACGCCTTACCTCGTGGCATGCCGGCGACCCAGGTTCAGGAATGAGCTCAGGTCGTCGGAGGTCGGCAGCGGGGGGTGGGGCAGAGCTGGATTGAGCTGCCAGCAGGCAGGCCCTCCTCTCCGGGGAAGGGATGCGGCACCCCTCGGCCGATGGTGACCCCTAGTGGAGGCTAGAAGTGGCACGGGCTAGAGGGGGCCAGGTGTTAGGCCATGGAGTGGGGGAAAGAAGCCATAACCGGGGCCGTAGGGCACTTGCGCGCCTCCACGTACATGCACTCCTACTCCTGGGGCTCCTGGGTGATAACCGGAGGCAGAAAACACCGGCAGCAGCAGGATGATGACTGACTCCCCACAGGCTCCGCTCCTGGGCCGGGCATAAGGTAGGCGCCAGCTATTCCGGGGGACGGGGCTGGGGGGGTCAGTCGGAATGGGGCGGCCGACCGGAGGAGCAGAAACAGAAATAATACAAAAAAAAAAAAGTCATATGAGGAGAGACACAGAGACCTCAATATTTATACCCTGGAGAAGAGAAGAGACGAGATGAGACAAGACAAGACGAGACAGGGGTGATATGATAGAAACCTTCAAATATCTAAAAGGCATAAATAGGGTGCTGGAGGGTAGCATCTTTCAGAAAAGGAGATGTCCAGGTACGAGGGGTCATAACACGAGGTTGAAGGGGGGTAGACTAAGAGGTACTGCAAGGAAGTATTCTTCACAGAAAGGATGGTGGAACCTCTAGGGACTTCGCAAGTCAGTTTCATTATGAAAGAGAGAAGAAAACACAATTGACACATTTCACATAATACTACCATACACTATAAAACATATAGTATGAGCAGCTTTATGCATAACCAATGTGTTCTGTCACCTCAGAGTTCTGATTCTCATGGACCTCTTGAGCTTCGTTCTCCTGGGAAGAGGGAATCAGAACCCCTCTGTGGCAGAAGATACTGGCTATACATTGTTGCCCATCCAGTATTCTCTATATTTAGTGCTGCATTGAGGATTTCTAAGTAATAAATCTATAGTATATGGTTAGGGCTTATTGTTGATGAAAACCGGTGGCTTTCTAAATCTTGTAGGGCAGTTCAAAGGTCAAAAAAGTTGTTGTACTATCGACGTGACGTCAGAATGATAGTACAACAGCTTTTAGCTTTGAATTGCCTTATGATTGGCTCATACCAACAAGCTGTACATAAAAAAATACTGGAAACATGGCGGCGGCGGCAGTTTAGCGAGCGGCAAGTAGCCATCACTCCGTGTTACAAAAGTGTTTTTTATTATTTTAAAAAGTACTAATGGCGACACCGGGGGGAGCAGAAGTGGCGACAAGCGAAACAAGCACCAGCGGGAGCAGGGAGAAGTAGGAGCGAGTGGCAGCAAGAGTGGGACAAATTTGAAGGGAGTGTGAGCAGGGAGATGCTCAAGTGAGAAACATGAGGTAAATCAAGCCAGCTATGGAAACAAAAAAAATGTTCATCAACAATAAGCCTTAAGCCATATACTATATAAAACAGTGGATGGTCGCCCATCCACGGGGTCCAGGCTGTTTCCTTGGGAGTTGATGACATCAGTGAGACCTCTCAAGCTCCGCTCTCGAGGTCTCGATGATGTCATCAACTCCCTCGAGGGAAACACAGTCTTGTTGTGGATGGGCGATCATCCACTATTCCATATGTGTCATACAATTGCTTTAAATTTGACCAAGATTCTGGTCTATTCAATTCAAATTTGTTAAGATGAGGAGCAAAGTTTTTGGAAGAAACCAAAGGAATAACAGCCCTATAAGTCAGGAGGTGATGTCTTATAAATTGTTTTCTATGTAGGTGTGAAGGACTATCCAGCTGTCAGCTGCCAGCAATATCAATTTTGACAGCTATGCAACAAAGCAATAAAGAAAGGCAGAAGACGTTAAACAAAACCTTTGCACTGTGGTCACACTCCCTCTAGTGTTCTAATGTCACATTTGTTTCTTCGCCTGAAGAGAGATGGTTCCCTGAAGTATATCTCCAGTGTTTTCATCTACAGTTTGATTTCTTTAAACGTTTTTATTTTTTTTTTTTTACTTTCTGGGCCCGATTCTCAAAGCTCCTGGGGCAGAGCAAGGGGCTTGCATCCCAATGATTGGCGCAAAGTGCCCCTTACGCCAAATGATGCTCTGGGAGCAGTTCACAAAGGTAGCCTGCACCGACCACATGCAGCCTGTACCACAAGGGGCTTTCACCTGTGCGCCACAAAATGGGCTGTGGCAAGGCACTAGGGGCTTGTGGCAGATGCAGGCTGCCAAAGCTCCTCAATCAGGATTCACAAAACATACCCAGAGGGCGAATTTCTAAGTACCCTTAGACCAGCCTTTCAAAGTACCCTTAGACCAGCCTTTCTAAGTACCCTTAGACCAACCTTTCAAAGTACCTTTAGACCAGCCTTTCTAAGTACGCTTAGACCAGCCTTTCCAAGTACCCTTTAATCAGCCTGGCCTGGTCTAAGGGAACTTAGAAATTCGCCCTCAGGGTGAGTAGAGCACTTTGCGGCATTGTGCCATGGTTACCAGCCCCGATCTCACATTATAGTCCTTTAAATACCCTGTATTTGCTATATGTCGATAATATACATGAAACAAACAAAATCCCTTGTAGTCTATGGCACCCCCCCAGACCCAATCGCCCATCATATTTCCTTCATTACCCCTGTATTTGCAAAATGTCAGTATAATACATGACAGATAAAGATATTATCCTGGTAGTATAGTGGCATCCCCGCCTCGCATACGATCACCTGTCATATTTTGTGAAATACCCTGCATTTGCTAACAGTTAATAGAAGTACAGGAAAGGCGCAATATACATCCGAGTTGTTTAGTGGCACTAGCTCATAGGCCAATGAATATCAAGCCTTGAGCCTTGTAAACAGACATATAAATACCTGATGGTTCAGTGGACCCCCCACCTCGCAGTGCCCCACCACCCTGCTCCCCCCATACCATAGATGAGCTGGTAACTAGCACTGCCCACCCCTCACCACCACGGCCAGCCACTGACTGAGCTCAGAATGAGCACCTATTGTATATAGTACATGCTCAGTGATTGACAATCTGAGCACATATTACATGCAGCAGGTGCTCATTCTAAGCTCAGTTGGTGGCTGGCAATGGTGATGAGTGGTGGGCTATGCCAGTTACCGGCTGCTCATGGACTGAGGGGGTAGGGTGATGATGCACTGAGGGGTGGGGGTTCACTGGACCACCAGGTATGTCATTATGTCTGTCTACTGGGATCAGGATTTGATATTCATAATGAGCGATCAGGGTTTGGGGGAGGGGAATACCACTACACTACACTACTGGGGATGTATATTGTACCTTCTGTACTCATTGACTGTAAGGAAATACGGGGTATTTCATGAAACAGGATCAGCGATCAGGGGGGATGCCACTAGACTACCAGGGTTATTTTATTTCCTATACATTATTGACATTTAGCAAATACAGGGATATTTAAAGGAATATGTAATGTGGGACAATCTGGGCTGGGGGGGTGATAGAGTGCTTTTCGGGAACATTGCCACATGTCTATCCACAGCTTGCGGCAACCTGTCTAGGTGGCCCTCTGTTTGGTGTACCCCTACAGTTGCCACAAGAAGTGGGTGTTTACCGCTGGGAACCCGCCCGATTTAGAATTGGGCGCAGGGTCCATGGCATGCTGACAGTTGGCACAAGCCGCCTTTGGTGGGGCTTGCACCACACTCTGAGAATCGGGCCCTCTGAGTTAGTTTGAGATAACTCTGCATTAGCATCATGTTTAACTTATATTATTGATTATAAATCAGGAACTCATTCTTGGCCATTCAGGATTATTTAATAATAACTGGCCATCAATTTTTTCAATAGTGATAGCCAGTTATTATTTGCTGTAATAATCATCTGGTTGTTACGGCAAACTCACACTCACTGAACAGCAGCTGCAGTCTTGAGACAGAATCAAGCGCTGTTCAGTGAGTCACTACACAGCATCTGAAATGGCCACAGAGCAGACTTCTACATGCTTGCCTGTCACTTTTTCTTTCAAAAAGCCAGACTTACTTTTAAAATGTCTCTACAAGTCAACAAGAAGAGGTGGGGAGAGGGAGGTAAATAATAGTGCTCTTCTACACTGCACCTCACTTTAATATCAGAGCCAGCCAACCGCTACTGAGATGAAGATCTAGCTACCTGACCTGACTTCTGGTTACTCCATATTTTTGCGTGCTTGTGGGGGAAAAATACTCACTTAAAATTTATTTAGAGATCTCTAGAAAACTTGTAAACTGGACGTCTGCCCGGTATCAGAACCAGTTACTGCTCTCAGAAGCAACTCGCTATCTAACCAACTACAAACTAAAAAAATATTGTGTGGGGGGGGGTTAAGAAAATAAGGCATGGGGTGGTGGGGTTACTTGAATTTAATACACACCCTCGGTGTGTGATGCTTAAATAAACCCCTTGAGCTTCGCTCTCGGCGTCTATGCAGCATCACACACCTTGAGTGTGTATTAAATTTTCATAACACACACACCACCCCATGCATTATTCTGTATTTTCTAAATACTCCAAGTACTTTTTTTCGCAAGAGGTTGTCTCATGCAAACAATTCTAAAGTTCTGAGATCAGTTAGTATAGTCCATTTCATTACACAGGTGTTTCTTTAATGTTCTGCAGATCCAAACAGTTTCATTTTAAATTCAAGTTGCATTTTTTAAAAACCGAAATCTTCAACATTATTTATAAAATGTTTATACTGTATGTACAATAGTGTGTCTCTGTTATGTGTCTCTTCTGGTTGTAAGGGTGCATTCCTGAGTCCTTTGTGTACCAGAACTGCTCAGCTTTTCTTTACAGTAATCTCACCTAAAGAACTCAAGAATGCATTCTTATAACCTCAAGAAACACAGGACTGCTAATATAAACAAATATTATGTTGTGGTTTGCTATGGTTTCCGATCGGTTCCAGGAACCGGAGAAAGCCACGCTACAATACAGTTTCCACCTGAAGGAAACTGACCACATTTGATTAAATAATTTAAAAAATGCAGAGGTTTCTTTATGTTTTTTGGTGGTTTCTGAGCAAATTGATAGCAGGTGCCTGTTTTGAGGAACCGGGATGTTTTTCTTATATAAACCACTTTGTTTTAAACCACAATATAGCAGTTCCTCACTCTCTGTGAGGATAAATATGTTCAATACTTGGTAATTTTAATGTGTGACTGGGAACAGAGTAACATTTTTTTGTCATGTCTAGTCTTTCAGTGTTTGGCATGACTGATAGACCTAAAAAGGCTACAGGACCAACAGGTTTCAAAAACTGTACAAATTGTTTTCAGCACCTGGCAAAGGCAGACTGCCACAAACTTTGTTGAAAGTGCCAGTGTCTAGATCAAGGTTTTACAGCTGTGAGCTCTGTAAAAGTTTTACCTTAAAACCCAAAAGAAAAGGGCTTTAAATAGAGAAGAATTGATGGCTTCTCAGTCTGCCTCTATGTCACCAAAGCACAATAAAGGCTCAGATGGAGTTCCTAATGATGGTGGAAAGCGTGCATCAAAGGGTTCTTCTCTTCATAAGCAGCAGCAGCCCCTGGCAGAGGGGGCAGATAAAAAAGGAAAAGTTGCTCAGCCATCAGGTAAGCATGGCAATGATGGTAAAGATACCAGGGTGGCCATAAGGGGGATCCTTAAGCTCAGTGATGGAAAAAATAGAGACAAAAAAGCCTCAGAGCAGGTATTGCAACCGGTGTCCGCCAAGAAATAAAAATATACTTTTCTTTATTTATTTAAAGTCACACTGAGCCAAGGCTCGTTTCCAGGTGCAACCCGGGGAAAAGATAAAGTAAAACAGATCTTCTTCGGGGGTATTTCAGTCATCAGGTTATACTATAGGAACCTTCACCATCCATGAAGGGGATTCTACACAGAAGATTTTCAGTTGTACAACTGGGGCCGCCCACGACATCGATATCCATTGATGTCACCAACCCTATAGAGGCGTGAGTGACCCCGCTCTCTCTCCTCAGTTCTTTCCTGCCATTGATTCACTCGCATGGATCTCTGAGGAAGTTTCAACGTAGTATTCGCGCCATTTTTTATCTACGACTTTTCTTCTGTATTTTTCTGAATCTCTTTTATTAAAGAGATTCCACTAATTTATTTATGTTGAGAGTTAATCCTTTGACTTTTCTGTTCCATTGCTGCCACTGTGAAAAGAAGATTGCGTCTACAGATGAACACTCTCTCTGTGTCTGCTGTCTTGTGCCTGAACATGAGATTTCTGACTGTGAGCCCTGCCAGAAGTTTAACCAAACAACCCTCAGGCACTGCAAAAAGGCTCTTAAAAATTTTCCAGTGGATCAACAGGTGGCCAGTTCCGGGAAGGGGTCCTCCAGGGTCCCAGCCTCTCAGTCGTTGACCAGATCATCAAGCTCCCAGGCCTCCAAGTCCCAAGACAAATCATTGGGGAGAAGTCATAAAAAAAAATCAAGAACATGACCTTGTTCCCTGATGGCCTGTTCTCCTTCTTCTGGGGATCCTTGCTGGCTGCGGCTGTACCGACTAGGAAGACTGCTATCCAGGTCTCTGTGCCCACCAGACCCATACTGACAGCACCTCTGCCCGATTCTCAGGGTGGCTAGCCATCGACCTCCAGATTGTCGGCCCCTCCTTCTTCAATGACAGGCTCATCATTGCCGACTCTCCTGTCAAGGCCTGCCCCTTCTCCCTCCAGGGCTATAGGCTCTCAGGACCTAGCCGGTGGATCGTCAACAGCTGTACCATCGAACCCCCCTTTGTCGATGACTACCGACGACTTGAACAAAGTCCTGCTCAAATTTACTAATGTGCTTGTACAGCAGCTGGGTGCCTTTAGGCCCCCCCCCTCGCTGACGCTGTCAGTGACAGCTTTGTTGTGAAACCTACTGTCCAGTCATGGGAGGAGGCCCCCTGGTCATCTGTCGTTGGTGCATCTGATGCCAGACCCAGATTCTGAGGAGGTCGTCATGCAGTCAGAAATTTTGGAGGGGCACAAAATCTCAAACTGTCTAGGGGGGTCTGGGGGCATGCTCCCCTGGAAAAATATTGAAAAAATGAAGTCAAATGGTGCATTTTGGTGACTTTTAGCAGTCCTGAAAGCTGTTCCCCAACAAGCTAAGTGACATAATACTGATACAGGTTATAGAAATGATCAGTTGTTTTGTCCTTTGTTCATTCTACTTACAGTGTTACCTTTTGTATTAATTTTTTTTAAGAATTAGTCAGAACTTGTGCATTTTGCAAGTGTTTTATAATTTTTAAATCCTGATTTGCCACTCACTTCTAATCCTTGTTCGTGAGGTATCAAAATCCATCTAGCCCCAAGTTAGCTGATAGGAATATGACCCCATCTATATTGAAAAGAAGCAACTCAGTGTACCTAGACAGCAAAGCCATCCCTGTTTTCTATTGTGGTAATGCTACACCCTCTGAAACCACAGAACTTGTCCTGTCACATGACACTGCCGGACAGTTAAGAATATATGAAATGCTTATTGCATACTGCACTGTTTCTGTGTGTGTGTGTGTGTGTGTGTGTCTGTGTCTGTGTGTGTGTGTGTGTGTGTGTGTGTGTGTGTGTGTGTGTGTGTCCCAGGACACAGCAGTGAACAATGTATCACCTCATTTTTGTATAGATGAATACAAATGTCATCCATGCTGTTTCATATGCAGCACATCAGACAGTAACCAATAAAGGATCTAATGTGTTTAATTGAAAGACATCTTTACACATCTGTGGCTGACTGTAGGATAAAATACATCCAGAAGCAACTGGTTTGATGCCACCTTTTATTGACCCAACACAGTCATTACAAAAAGAAAATGATGCCTAAACTTTCAGACCATTTAGCTTTTAGACTCTTTTGGTCAGGGCTACCTCCAAAATGAGATGTTGCTCAAGAGAATGTCATGTTAAAATTCATAAATAAATAAGTGAATAAATTAATAAACCACTCATTGTCTCTAGTCTCCTTTGAACATTAACTTGTTTATTTTTACCTAGTTCTTCTTCAGCCTGTTTTTACCTTTCTTAGTGTCTCTTGCTCCTTCCCTCCTTTCCACACTGTTAAGTGTTATGACAACTGCTGGACAGGCACAATTATGCATTCATCTATTTGTAATATATGGATCATCAAAATAGTACCATCGAAAATGGTGCAAAACATTTCTTGTAATAGATAGCCAGTTTCCCCATAATAGCACACTGTCTGTCTCCAGTGTGACGGTCAGCCGAGCACAAGCGTGTCTTCAGTGCGGCGACTTGCTGCCAAACTCACAGAATGCAAAAAAGTTTATCGATTTTGAAATGCATACATATGTTACAAAAATAACAAATAGGAAAGAGTCTATTTTTACGGCATCTCGAGGTTTTGGGGACTTTGTGAACCTCTCGAGCTTCGCTGTCGAGGTTCCAAGTCCCCAAAACCTCTTGATGGCCTTAATGCCTTGTAATAAATACTTTTCTATCTATTATTCTATTTATAGTGTATAACAGAGCATTTTTCTATGTAGAAATCCATCCTTTTTAAAATGCTGTTGTATCACAGGTCAAAGGTCATGGAATGTTATTGTACCCTTCTGTGGTAGAACAGCATTCTAGAACCTCTAAATACTGCACAGGTCAGTTTCATTGTGAAAGAGGAAAAACACAATGCACACATTTCACATAATACTAGACACTATAAAAATACAGGATGAGCAACTTTATGCACACCAGTGTGTTCTGCCACCACGGATTCTGATTCCTCTCTCAAGCTTTGGTCTCAGCGGTCAGAACGAATCAGAACCCCTCTGTGGCAGAACACACTGGTTGTGCATAGCTGCCCATTCAGTATTCTCTATTTTTTATTCTTTGATCACACACTATGACTGCTGCTTTTCAGTTATACCATGTCACTCTGCATAAACATAAACATATATAATCATATAGGCATTCAGCATAAGGCAACTGAGGTTACCTCTGTGTCCAGGACAAGATTGCTTCATGTAGGGTCTACATATCTGCTTTGCACTGATTTGATGCCTGTCCCCCAAGTTCACAAACACATTGACATTCAGTGGAAAGCAGCAAGAAGTCAGTTCATTTGCTGCACTTCTTATCCTACTAAAAAGTAGCAAACTGAACCCCTTTGCTACAATATGTAATTCAGTCCTGAGTGAGAAGAGCAACAGAAGATTAATATGTACAAAGTAATAAAGTTGAAGTATTTACAAGTTACTTAGGGGAGTCAGGGAACACCAGGACTTGCCACTGACTGACTTACTTCAACTTCACTTATTATAATTCCGATATCGTCGTGGATTAACTGTGGTAGCCAGGACCATCGGACGGGTCATCAGGCAACAGAACAGAAGGCAGTGAGCAAGCAACACACACACACAGCATCAGCACAGTGCCACTCACACGGAGCAAAAGCCATGACCCGGTCGCGTCGCCCATTCAGCCTGGTCTGAGGAATTAGTTATGTCTTGAGGTCACAGTCAGACTAAGAGGAGAGCTCTGCTCAGAGGGGAACAAAAAATAAATAATTGCCAGAGCCAACTCTCTAAATTAAAAAAAAAAAGTGTTAAAAAAATAATAAATCAGACCGTAGTAGGCTTAGACTGCTCTGATACAAGGAGGTGGGGGACGGGTTGGCGTGGCATGCCATTTGGCAATGCTCAGGGGTGAAATTTAAAAAACTTCTTCCTTGCCTTGCTTCCAAGTTCCTTCCCCTGTGGTACACAACAGTACTGACCTTTTTTCTGCTATGAAACAGCCAGGACTCAAGACGAACTTCAGTCTTTTCTGAGCTGGAGGAACACACACCGATGTCACCGAACGACCGCGCTCTATTAGTGCTGCCGAGTCTGACTGATGATTCCCCTCAGTGGCATCATGCTTATTTCCTCTTGACCTCAAACAACTGTGTCAGGTCAGAGAATAGCACTGACTGACAACAACAAACAACGACAACAACCAATTTACTGCGTGAGCAATTTCTTCGCACCTTGGCTGTGATTGGCTGCTGTCTGCTGTCAGCTACCACCAATTAACTGTCTTTTGTGACAGTCTCTCTGTTTTTACAGGGGCTTTGCTGAGCCCCGAAGCCAGTCACCAGTCCAGCAGGAGCAAGTATTTTTTTTTTTTTAATTGCTGGCAGCTCTGAGTCAGTTGGTCTTCACTTCACACACACACACACACACACACACACACACACACACACAGACACCCCATTGATTCAGATCGGATCCCCCAGCACCCACCAAAAAGTAATTGAAAAAGCACAATTTTATTTCAGCCCACAGGACATTAAAAAATTAAAATAAATACTAAATACAGTTCTATACTAGCCTTCACACAACAACATTTTGGGGGGCACATGCCCCCTCAGGCCCTATGGGCATGACTCCACTGGAGGAGGTTGATGCCAAGGAGGAGTACCACCTAGACCTCATTCTTCCTGACAATAATGAGGAAGAAGAGGAAAAGATCCTTCTCTCTGACAGATCTACCGCCTGTTCTGTCAGTGAGGACTCAGTAATACATACTCCTAGGTCTCCTCCTCCTGAGGACCTCACATTTTTCAGTGTAATGAAGCAGCTGTCCTCAGCCATGGGCTTCCACACTGAAGAAGAGGATGCCACCAGAAAGGAGCTGGTGGACTTCCTGGAGATCCCTGAATCTCCCCCAGAAATCATTCCTCCGCTCCTACCTGCTCTGAGGAATTCAGCCACAGCAACCTGACACAGACCAGACATGGTGCCAACTATGCCTTGTGTGGCAGATAAACTCTACCATGCCCCCCCAAGATGGACTCAGTGGTCATCAAGGCAGCTCATGACAGGTCTAAGGCACCTAAGCACCTTAGTTCCCTTCCCCCAGGTAAAGAATCTCTCAGAATAGACCTCTGGGGTAAGAGGGTATGTGCTTCCTCCACCCTAGGTTTGAGGATTGTGAATTACCTCTCTCACTTGGTGAAATACCAAAATGCCAACTAGAAAAAGGGCAAAGCCACATTACAGACCTTTCCAGATGGCACTCAGAAGTAGGAGCTGTTTCAGTGCCTCCAAGCATGCTAAGGATGTTAGCAAGCACCTCCTCAGAGCCCTCTATGATATGGCAGACACCGTTGCCAGGGTGGCCACCACAGGCATATGCCTACGTAGGCACTTCTGGCTCGAAGTATCCGGATTCGCTGCTGATGTACAGCAAAAAGTACTTTTTGCCCCCTTTAATGGCACTAAGCTGTTTGGCTCTGATGTCTAGCATATTGGGGGGATCTTACTACCCAGGGACTGTGGTCGCCTCAGGAATCTCTGCTTCACATCAATCTATTGGAACTCAGAGCAGTGTCTCTGGCATGACAAGCTTTTTCCAAATCTGTACAGAACAAGGTGGTTCAGGTCAGAACAGACGACACCACCACCACCATGTGGTACATCAACAAGCAAGGAGGCACTCGTCTACGGCCTTGTGCACAGGAGCAATGAAGTTGTGGTTCCTGGCCTATTCCCTGCAAACCTCTCTGACAGCAGTTCACCTCCCAGGGAAGGACAATGTCCTAGCAGATGCACTGAGCAGAATATCCCAGGGCCGTCACGAATGGGCCCTAGATCCTCTGGTGTTGAAAGTGATTTTCTCAAGATGGGGCACTCCAGAGATGTATCTTTTTGCAGCCCCAGACAATCAACAATTTCCTCTCTTTTGTTGCAGACCCCCAGTCTTGGGCTCAGTCCCCCTGGATGCTCTGATTCTGAACTGGGAAGGGAAATTTCTCTATGCTTTCCCCCCCCTTCCCTCTCCTGTTCAGAGTGTTAGTCAAGATAAGGTCATAACCATGCAAAGTGATTCTGATTGCTCCAGACTGGGCCAGACAGCCATGGTATCCCTTGTTTCTGTCCCTAACAGTCTATCTTCCCCTGTCTCTTCCCAGGAATTACAACCTGTTAACATCCTCTCAGGGGAGGATTTGGTACCCGAATCTTCGGTCTCTCAATCTCAAGGCTCGGTTCTTGAAGAGTTAGAGTTTGCAGTTCTGCATCTTTCCCAAGGGGTTCTGGATATCCTTAAGGCTTCTCGAAAGCCTTCCACCAGAAAGACTTACAACTCCAAATGGAAAAGATTCAGCATTTGGTGTTCTAAGAAGAATATTTCTCCAGACACTGCTGAATTGCTCATGGTTCTGGATTATATGGTCCATCTTAATGGCCTCAGGTCTCAGACCAGCTACCCTTAAGGTACACTTGGCAGCTGTTTCTGCTTTCCTGTCTGTAGGCAAGTCTTCCTGTCTGTCATCCCATCCTGTATTCTGTAGTTTTTCAAGGGATTGCTTCACACCAATCCCCCCTTTAGGGCTCCTGCTCCTGCTTGGGACCTTAATGTTTGCATTGCTCAGCTTATGCAACCCCCTTCTGAGCCTTTGTCCTTAGCAGAGCTTAAGTACTTGACTTGAAAAACTGTGTTTTTGGTAGCGATTACATCTGCCAGACGCATCAGTGAATTGCAAACCCTGTCAGTGGAATCTGATTTCATCTCTTTTCACAGAGATAAAGTGGTCCTTAGAACTAACAGAAAGTTCTTGCCTAAAGTGGTTTCAGATTTCCATCTCAATCAGTCTATATCTCTCCGTTTTCTTCACTGATCATTCTTCCTCGGGAGAGAGGAGCCTACACAGTTTGGATGTCAAAAGAGCCCTTAGCTACTACATAGAGCGTACCAAGGGTCACAGGTTTGACTCCCTCCAGTTGTTCCTCACGTATGGAGAAGTTGGGAAACGCAAACCTGCCACTAAGAGATCTGTTGCCAGGTGGATTATTTCTTGTGTACAATTCTACTATGAAAAACTGGGTAGAACCCCACCCTCAGGCCTGAGGGCTCATTCCACAAGAGGTACAGCTGCTTCCCTGGCTGCTGCCAGGGATATTCCTCTCTTAGAAATTTGTCAAGCAGCCACCTGGAAAACAGTCCATACTTTCACCAAGCATTACTCTCTGGATATCCAGGCTAGGAGTGATGCTCAGTTTTAACACAGCAATTACTTCAGAGCCTATTTCCAAAGTAGGTTCTGTCCCTCCTCCATGGAGGTACTGCTTGGTAATCTGCAATAGTCAGAATACAGCAAGACTTCATGTTGTTTGAAGAAAAAATTACTCACCTTAGTAATTATGTTTCTTCTAGTGGAGTCTTGCTGTATTCTGACCTCCCACCTCCTCTCAGAACCTAGTTTTTGGGATGTGGGTGGGCAGGAGCAGTGTTGGCACCCTAGGGGTGTCCATTTTACACCCTCTTTTTTCTTTGGGTGGAATGTTGTTTTTTGGATGTGTTTTTGTTTTTGGGTTTCCTGACTTGAGTCTTCCTTTGAGAACCAAAAACATTATATATTTGCCAGTTGGCTAATAAAAATTGTACAGTTTCCACACAGAACACCTAGTGAGTTTTTGCTCGTAAAGATCTGATGGTTGCAGTTCGAATGACAACAGGCAGAGGCTTCAGCCGAGCTCGTGATGAACATTCTATGCAAGCCATAGAAAAGTTAACCCTTTGTTCTCCAGGGCAGTTGAAAGGCAGGACCTAACTGCAATAATCAGAATACAGCAAGACTCCACTAGAAGAAACATAATTACTAAGGTGAGTAATTTTTTCTTCCTGGCCCATGTCTCCAGGTACCAGAAGTCACTCTGGAAGTCCATCCAGGAGTTAGCTAGCAAGGCTTCTCCCTAGCTGGTAGCAGACTTGGGGGAGATTGCTAAAAATGTTATAGAGGCATTTAAATACCAGTTCCACATGGCTGTGGATGCCAATGACAGTGCCTCCAGTGTGATGGCCACTGCTGTCTCTCAAAGAAGGTTTGCCTGGCTAAGGTGCACAAACCTCTCTCAGGACACACAGACAAAGGCCTTGGACTTTCCCCTGGTGCAGAATTCACTTTTTGGGGAACAGACAGAGGCCTATATGAAAAATATTGATGAGTACAGGGTGGCATATAAGAGTGCTACAGCCAAAGAGAAGGCTGCCACTCCACAAAGACAACAGAGTAGGGGAGGCATGGGCAGACCTTATCAGAGGCCTTTTTACCAGGCCCAGGCATTCCCTGTATACCAGTAGCAAAGAGGCTACTTTAGGGGTAGGAGCAGAAGAGGGATAGGTTGTGTGGGACCTAGTCCTCAGCCCAAGACCCCTGCCAAGCCGACCCCTTGAGGTGATTGTCCGGGCCGCCTCCCCAATCCCAGTAAGGGGGCAGGCTGACTTATTACCTCCAGGCATGACAAACCATTGCCACAGACAAGTGGGTCCTGGAAGTAATAAACCAGGGTCTTGCTCTCAGCTTCAGATCATTCCCAAAAATAAGAGCAAGATCGTTCAAACCTGCCACCATCTCAGAAGCAATCCTTCTAGAGGCTGAGGTGTCCACTTTACTGCAAGACAGAGCAGTGGAACCTGTTCCAATCCCTTACAAGGGAAAAGGGTTGTATTCAAGGTACTTTCTAACCTTGAAGAAAAACGGGGAGTGGCAACCCATTCTGGATCTAAGATCCCTCAACAAGCATCTGACAAAACCAAAGTTCTAAATTGTCACTGTGGCTATGATCCTTCCCACTCTAAGGCAAAGGGACTGGTTGTCATCCTTGGACCTCAAAGATGCCTACTTTCACATACCCATCAGGCAGTCTCACAAAAAATATCTCAGGTTCGGGCTGCCATCAGGCCACTATCAGTTCAGGGCTCTGCCCTTCGACCTCTCATCAGCCCCAATGTTCTTCACAAAGTGCCTGGCAGTGGTCATGGCACATCTGAGAAGGCAAGGAATCACTGTTTTTCCTTAACTGGAATACTGGCTAGTCGTGGGGCTCTCCTCTCAACAGGTAGAGGAATTTCTAACCATTACACAGGACACCCTGCAGTCTCTGGGACTCCTGGTAAATCTCAAGAGGTCAGTTCTAAAACCAGTCCAGCTCCTGGATTTCATAGGAGCAGAACTGGACACGGTTCAGGCAAGGGCTATCCTTCCACCACCATGGGTGGACAGCCTAGTTCAGTTGGCAGGCTCTTTCCACCTACACGGCCTTCAGCCAGCAAGGCATTTCCTCCAACTCCTGGGTCACATGGCTGCATCCATAGCAGTGGTCCCAGGGGCCAGGTTTCAGATGAAGGACATTGAGTTCCACTTCAGGTCCTTTTGGTCTCAGAAAAGAGATTTCCTGTCCAAAGTGGTGCCAGTGACTTCCACCCTACTGCAAGCCCTGCAGTGGTGGCAGGACAGGGACAGCCTCAGGGTGGGGGTCCCTTTCTGCAACAGTCTCCTACTGTGGTGCTAACTACGGATGCTTCCCTTCTAGGCTGGGGATCCCACCTAGGGAAACATACTGCTCATGGCACTTGGACCAAGCAGGAGTGTCTGCTGCACATAAACCTGCTGGAACTCAGGGCAGTGTTGCTGGCACTGCAGTCATTTGCCACAGTGGTGCAGGGCAAGGTGGTTCAGGTCAGAACAGACACCACCACCATGTACTTCATAAACAAGCAGGGAGAGACCAGATCCTCTGCTCTGTGCACAGAGGCCATGAAGGTCTGGAGTCTGGCATACTCTCTCAAGGTCTTCCTCTCAGCAATGCACTCAGCAGAATCAATCAGAGCCATCACAGATGGACTCTGAACAGGCAAATCCTGTTAGCAGTATTCAGGAGATGGGGGACTCCAGAGATAGACCTGTTTGCAGCCCCAGACAATCACCAGCTGCCCCAGTTCTGTTGCAGGCCACCAGCTCTGGGCTCATTACCTCTGGATGCACTGCTGGTGGACTGGACAGGCAAATTTCTGCATGCATTCCCTCCATTTCCTCTAATTTTCAGAGTTCTAACCAAATTCAGGTCTCAGTCAGCTACAGTGATATTGATAGCGCCATCCTCCAATCCGGAGGTACACACCCTGAGTGTAGTGAGGCATTGAATAGGTCTGCCAAAGGTCCACTAGGACCTCTGCCAGCTCCTTCAGTACCCTGGGGTGGATGCCATCTGGACCTGGTGTACCTTGTCCACCCTCAGTGCCCTCAAACCCTCCAGAACCCTGCCCTCCGTGATTTCCCCGCCCGTCACCCCCTCCCCCTGTTTCTGCCCTCCCTCCCCCCTTGGGTATCAACCCCTCCTTCTCCTTAGTAAATACTGAGCAGAAATAATCATTTAGCACTTCTGCCTTATTACCCCCTGCTTCCACCCCCCTTCCTAATCCTTACTATATGGTCCTTACAGCTCCTTTTCTCCCTGATGTACCTGAAGAAGTCCTTCTCCCCCTTCTTAATGCCCTGCGCCAATCTGAGCTCCGTAGACACCTTGGCTACCCTTACTGCGCTTGTCACCTCCTTCGATTCCTTCAGGTACCCCTTCCTGTTCTCCCACTCCGTTGTTTTGTACCTCCTAAAGGCAGCTCTTTTCCTCCTCATCTTTTCCATGACCTCCTTGCTCACTCAGCTAGATTTCTTTGCCCTAGCCTTCTTGCTCTGGGCCTTGCTGCAGGTTCTAGTTGCCTCCACTATCCCCAGCTTTGTGAGCTCCCAGCTCTGGTTAGTGCCCATACTAGGTTGAATTCTGGCCAGGTATCCTTTTACCACTTCCCCCATCCTACTGAAGTTGGCCTTCCTGAAGTCCAGCACCTTTGTGCCAGATACCACTCCTTCTTTACCCATATCCAACATAAACCATACTGAGTGGTGGTCACTCCCTGCCAGTGGTTCTTCCACCCTCAGTTCCCTCATAAACTCCCCATTTGCCAGCACGAGGTCTAGGGTATTCCCTAACCTGGTTGGTTCGCTGAACATTTGCATCAGGAAGCTGTCCTGGAAGGCATCCAGCAGTACTCCTCTGTTCTATTCCTGGTTGTTGGGGTACGCCAATCCACTCATGGCATGTTGAAGTCCCCCACGATCACCACACTACCCTTCTCACAGGTCCTCCTGATCTGTCCCACTAATTCTCTAACGTCCAGTACAAAAAGTTCTGGATGGTAACCTTATCGGGCCTAATGCACCTCCTCAAAGCAGGGGACTGGCTATGTTCACTGGACATGCAGGAGACTTACCTGCACATTTTGATCTTCTCCCCCCCACAGGAAGTTTCTCCGCTTTTTGTTTTGGAGCGAGCATTATCATTTCAAAGTGCTGCCCTTTGGCTTGTCCTCTGTGCTGTGAGTCTTTACCAAATGCTTAGCAGCAGCTCACAAAAGGGAGGGACTGTATGTTTTCACTTTTCTGGATGATTGGCTCCTAAAGACCCCATCCAGGGAACAGCTTTTGGTTACTCTGGTGCGAACCCTTCAGCTTTTCCACCTCCTGGGCATCACCATCAGCCTGCACAAGTTGGTTCTGGTACTGTCCCAGAGACTACAGTACGTAGGGGCAGTTCTGGATTCAGCCCAAGGGAAGGCCTTCCTGCCCCAAAACAGAGCAGAATGCCTTATTGCCCAAGCTCAGGAAGTCGCTCAGAGCTGCCACATTCCACATTCCAGCCAGGGTGTAACTGAGACTGTTGGGCCTGATGACAGCTGTCGTACCCACTGTTCCACTGGCCAGACTTCATATGTGTGTTCTCCGGTGGACCCTTCGAGTGCAGTGGGACCAGTGCATGGATGAGTTGTACCATCCAGATCTTATCTGTGTCAGTCTTCACCATTCATCACAGATGGGTACTGGCCGAGATCAGGACCCAGCAGAACCTTTTTTTTTTAAAAAGGATACGGTGAGCCACATCATCAGCGCTTACTCGAAGCCGACGTACTATGTGGTGCTCGAGGATTAGCCGTTAAGCTGTGTCGACTCCGCCTGCCTACCAGTTCTTCGTCTCCCGCCGTCGAGGTCGCCTCATGGGAAGCCTTGAAGAAGTGTTTCTGAAGAAATTTTAGGCCTTAGCCTTCTATCGTCGATAGTTTGTCGGTCTACTAGTTCTAGTCTGCCCTACTCGACGTCGCTGGTAAGATCTTTCCATTATTTATAGTTTTGGCGATGTCGAGCTTATTTTTGGTGTTTTTTTCCACAGGTCATGTCGCGGTCGGAGGGCAAGAAATCATCTAAGGCGGGGCGGCCCCCTATGCGTCGGTGCCTGTGTGGCTGCAATTCTCCGTACGACCAGCATGACTGTGTCTCTCGTGGTCTTGGCCCGCTTCACGACATGGATTCGCGGCGACGCCTGCTTCTCTATGGACCGCCGTGTTCTCTAACAGCGATGGAAAGTTGGATGAGCTCCACCGACTCGGAGGTAGGATCCGTGACTCGCTGGGCCAAGCCACGCCTTCAGCCTTCCTCCGGTCCCTCCGGTTCTATACGAACCGTGGAGGAGGGAGTCTCAACCCCGTAGCCTGGGCCTTTGTTGAGACTCCTCCCGCTGGCGCAGGAGGCCCGCCCGCCTCCCGGAAGCGGGCGGGAGGCGCTCATGGCAATCACCCTTCGGGGTGAAGGCCCCCGTGTCACTCCCGCGGTTCGGAAGGCTCGGTCGACGCCATCCTCGACGCCCCGGTCGGTGCTGTTGAGGCCTCCGTGCCGTTCAAGGTGCCGAGGGCCTTGTCGGCACCGGCGTCGGCGTCACCATCTCTCAGCGCCAGGCTTTGTCGACGCCGCTTGCGGCGCTGGTACTGCTCGCGGGCGCGCGACTCCTGGATCCGCGCCGCCTTTTGCTATAGCCCGCCGCACCGAGGTTGGAGCACGGGCGCCGTGGACCTGCTGGGTCGCTGTCGGCACCGCCTTCATCGCCGCCTGCTCGCAGCGCTGGGAAGCCTGGCGTGCCGCCCGCACCGGGTCCGCTTGAGCCATCGATGCCGCCGGTTCTCGCGCCGGGGCTGGACGGTGTCGCCAGCGCCGAGTCTGCTGTCGGAGCAGTCGGCGCCGCCCTCTCGGTGCCGCTTAGGGCGCCGGGGCCTGGCAGTGTCTGCGACCGGCGCCGCTAGCTGCCGCCGCGACGCCTCTGTCCCCGGTGCCGCTCCCGGTGCCGGTGGACTTGACGGCGCCACGGCTGGCCCTAGCCTCGGACCTCTGGTCCCGGCTGTCCTGCCACCTTCTGCCAGCCCCGCCCCCGGGGCCGCGGAGGGTGCGGGTGCTGCCTCGACCACTGCCACGACTTCTGGGCCCTTCGCGAAAGTCGCTTTTCCTCGCCCTCCTACTGTCTTGCTTAGGGCCTCAGATTCCACCTCTTCGGGGTCGGAGTTGGGCTCAGAGTTGGACGAGCAGTCACACCCTTTGGGGTTGCCTGCACAGGAGGGTGAACCAGTGGTCTCTTCGACAAGTCGGAGTCAGCCCCCTCTTGAGGAGCGTCGGGTTCCCCTCCTGGTCGGAGTCAGTGGCACTGACCAGCGGGCTATGGTGCGTGCCACTATAGCCATGCAACCTGGCCTGGGGGGGTTCCTGGACCCCTCAGCAGGTGTACCCCCTCCCGTGGTGTGTCTTGATCGCCCAACTTTGGGGCCCATCGAGAAGCCTACGGGTGGGGAGGGTGCTGCGCCCTGATTCTCTGGGGACATCCCAGGGCTGCCAGCTACCTAGGCTGACCCTCCCGAGGACCAGGACTCTCTCGGACTCTGAGGGGTCGAGGGGTGTGGGGTCCCTGCATAGGCCTTTCTCTGGGGTCCACCCGGGTCCTGGAAGAAGCCGGAGTGCGGACTTCCGTCCTTCCCCTTCCGGGTCCTTGAGAGGGTCCCATTCTTTGGAGGCAGGGGACCGTCCTTCTGGACCCATACGGCCCCGGTCGCCTCACTGGGGGGATTCTTCGGGCAGCTTAGGCAGTACCAACGTGGTTGTACAGCTGTCAGCTGCGGAGTCTTCCGGGACACCTTCCCCGGGTGTCCATGGTCCGCTCCCTAGCCCTGGCAGAGGCCAGCCGATTCCTTCCTTGGCTCTGCCCCTCACCCTCTGCTGCATTCTCCAGGCCCTGGTATTCTTGGTCCCACCGGCCTCTCACCTGGGAGCAGTTCAGAGCGGTGGCTTCGTTCCCTGCCTATGTTAGGGCCTCTTGACAGTCAGGTTTTCAGCCTTCCCCCGAGCAGCCACCCTCGGAGCATATGGTGACCTCCAGCTCCTCATCCCCCTCTTCTGGGGGAGAGGAATCATCTGTCCACATCTCTCCTGCCGCCGCTGATCTCTCCGAGTATCAGCATTTCCTCTTGAGGATGTTGGAGGACTTTCACCTTTCCCCCTTATCTGCGAGCAATCCAGAGCATGCGGCGCACCTTGTGGTGCCCCCCGGCCTGCTCCCTTTCGGGAGGCGTCCATGCGTTTCTGGCAGAGGCCCTTCTCCGGAGTTCCTGCCCCTAGGGACCTCAGCCAGAGGAATTGCACTCCTCCAGAGTCTCCAGGTTCAATGCCTCATCCGCAGTCCAGATTGACGCACCTGGACACTCCTGATGGACTTCACGCCCTCCACCGTGACCGGCCCCCAGATCAGGACTGTTCGGATTTTGATTTCTGGGGGAGGAGGACTTTCTACTTGGCACGGTTGCTTCTCTCCATCTCCGCTCATCAGGCCCACTATGCAGCCTACAACAGGTTCTTGTGGTCAGTGCTGGGTCAATTCCTAGCTGCTTTGCCTGACTCGGAGCAAACCAGGCAAGCCATCGCACTCTCTGCACGTGGCCTGGAGCTAGCAAGGCACCAAGCAAGGGCATCTTACGACGCCAATGAGGTAGCTACCAGGGTAGTAGGGACAGTGATCTGCACCAGAAGATTGGCGTGGCTTCGCCTTTCCCGGTTGTCGCCCTTGGCCCGGCGTAGGGTGATCTGCTCCGCTCACCAGGGAACCTATCTCTTTTCCCGTAGGGCGAGACGACGTCTGTCGGGGCAAATTCCTTCCCCCTGGGACCCGCCTCACTCTCCCACTCTCGGCCTCCTCAGGCCCAGAAGGTTCCCCCTTAGTGTGTCACCCACTGAGGGCAAGGGACACTGTCCCTTCGGGTGCAATTAGTCAACCTCCTTCGGCGGGGCTTGGTACTCACCCATCTGAGATGAATGGTGAAGATTGACACAGATAAGATATCGAAATTACATTCTTACCATAATTATGATCTTTCTGTGTATCTTCACCATTCATCACAATCCCACCCGCCATCCCCCTGGGGCTCCAGTCTCCGGATCCTCCTCCCTCTGTGCCTACCCCTCTTTTGAGTGGGGTAAAGTTGGGACACACAGGGGGGTAATTTTCTTCCCAAGGGGTACAGTTCGAGTGGCACTTCCTCTCTACTATTTATCCTCACCTCTACCGGGTGAGAACTGGTGGTTGCCCTCCTTCTGTTATCCTTACATTTAAAAAAAAAAAAAAAAGACAACCCTTTTTTTCACCAAAAATCTTTACAGAGAGAGTACTGAGTCCCTGTACCCTGTCCTTCTCCAGAATAGCCGACTCTGCTTCTGGGAGTTTTGCCAGTTATTCTGTGCCTTGAATTCTGGCAGATGAGCTTTGCCACTCCTTGCAGTTCCTATACAGTCTGGTGACGGACAAGGGTCTTGGATCCTTGTTACCTCTCACGCTCTCCTAAATTCTCTCTTCCCCCCCCCTTCTTCTTTTCCAGAGATTGGGGCCCCTACCCAATCCCCTTAGTTTTACTTCTTCTATGCTGTCCTCTCAGTTGTTATTTCTCCTTTTAGTTCAGTTTCCTCTTCCTTTTTTCTGTCCCTTGGACTCTCTTGTCCCACCCTCCATCCCTTCCTCTTACCTCTCCGGCGACTCAGAACTGGTAGGCAGGTGGAGTCGACACAGCTTAATGGCTAATCCTCGAGCACCACGTAGTACGTCGGCCTCGAGGGCGGCACCGATGCTGGGTCAGCTCCGCCTATCCTTTTAAAAAAAAAAAAAAGGCTCCCGCGGGGTCCTGATCTCCGGCCAGTACCCATCTGTGATGAATGGTGAAGATACACAGAAAGATCATAATTATGGTAAGAACGTAATTTCTATTTCTAGTTTCTTCCCCAGTCCACAGTGTACTGCAGTGGTGGATGGACCCCTCAAATCTGCTTCAAGGCGTTCAATTCCAGATCTTCTCCCCGCAGCAGATCCTCATCATGAGTGCCTCAGATCTGGGCCGGGGAGCACACCTGTGTCCCTTTCAGACCCAGGGCTCTTGGTCCCAATTGGAGACTTCCCTCCATATCAGTGTCCTGGAGATGAGAGAGTGGTGCTCTACACCATGCAGGCTTTTCAGGAACACCTTAATCTAGCGCAGGGCAGCTGCTAGTGCAGTCAGACTGTCTGAGTGTAGTATACTACATCAACAAGCGGAAGGGACTCATTCTTACCCCCTATGCAGCGAAGTCATGAGAGTGTGGTACTAGGCACTGGATGATGGCCTAACTCTCTCAGTGGTCCACGTGCCAGGCATGCTAAACATTCTGGCAGACAGCATCAGCTGGACTCAGTCCAGCATACATGAGTGGGAGCTCCTCTCCTCCATCGCAGAAGACTTGTTTGACAGATGGGGTCATCCAGAATTGGACCTTTTTGTGTCCCCACTCGATGCAAAACTGCCCAATTTCTGCTTACTAGATCCAGGGCCTGGAGTTTTCTGGCGGGACACGTTGTCCCTCACTTGGAGTGGGAGGTTCCTTTATGCCGACCCCCCATTTCATCTAATTCAGAGGGTGCACATAAAATTGCAGATGCAGGGGGCCAGCATAATTTGGTAGCTCCATTCTGGCCTCTGTAGATATGGTTTCCCCTGCTTCAGCAGCTGGTGGAGGAGCCTCCAGTCCCTCCTCCCCTCTGCAGGAACCTGCTGACCGAGGCTGAGGGGACCATGGTCCATCCCAACCTCAGGTCCCTCCATCTGCATGCTTGGCTTCTGAGGACGTAGCCATCACTAGGTTTGGGGTGTCTAACAGAGTGGTGGATGTCCTTGCGGCCACCAGGTAGCCTTCCACTTGAGCCACACGTGCTACGGAGTGGAAGCGGTTTGCCATCTGGGTTGCCAAACATAGTTTGGACCCTTTCACCTGCCCAGTGTCTGACTCAGGTCTCCAATATTCCTTCCCCAAGGTACATGTTTCGGCCATTTCTGCTTTTCTTGAGCCCGTGGGTGACCGTACGATTGCTCAGTTGGATGTCTCCCATACCTTTCTCAGGGGCATCCTACATCTGAGACACTCCCCCATTCGTTCTCCAGTACAGGCTTGGGATTTGAATTTTATTTTGGAGAAGTTGACCCTGTCTCCTTTCAAGTCTGTCGCAACTTGCGATCTGCGCTGTCTTGGAAAGCATTATTTTTAGTTGCCATTACTTTCACTTGAAGAATTTCAGAGCTTTAGACCTTCTGGTGTGAGGAAACTTATTTAATTTTTCACAAAGATGGTGTCTTTGCACACAAATCCTAAGTTTCTCTCTAAGGTGGTTTCAGAGTTTACACTCAACCAGTCTATCTACCTTTCTATTTACTTTTCTGAGCATGACAATCCAGGGGAAGCACTGCTTCATATGTTAGATGTGTGCAGAGCCTTGAAGTACTACGTGCTTTGGACCAAAGAGACTCATAAGTCGAATCAGTTGTTTGTTTCTTTCATTCCAGGTAGAGAGGGTGCTGCTGTTTCTAAGCAATGCTTATTCAAATGGTTGGCAAATTGCATTTTTTTTTCGCTACAACAAGTACGGCAAAGATTTGCCTGGTGCTGTCAAAGCTCATTCCACCAGAGGCATGGCTACCTCTGTGGCTTGATCTTCCCTTGTCAATCTTCACCATTCATTACTGTTGGGTAAAAGCCGGAGGCGCATGCCCACCATGGGAGTTTTTTTTGTTGTTGGTGGGAGGAGACGGCACCACCCACATGGCTGAAGCACTGCACGGCGCACACAGGTGGGCCATTAGGCACCATAGACTCCTCTGCTATCCCTGTTCTGTTTCTTCCGCCTTTGAGGTCACACCTGCTGCACAAGTAGCCGAATTTAAATCTGCATCATTAGGCCTTCGCCATTCGTCGCTGCTTCTTCCAGTTTCTCATCCCGGTTCCGAACCCTCCCAACACTGCTGGAAAGCTGGTAAGTCCATTCCCTTTATTTCTTCCAACGGCGCCGGCTCTCTTGCTTAGAGTTTGATTAATTGTTTTCGTCTCATGTCTGGTTCGGGGGCCAAGAGAAAATCCAAAGTGGGCTGTGCCTCCTTACGTCGGTGCCTCTGTGGCTGACATTCTTCCGTTTTGGACCAGTATGATGTTTGCTTGTGATGCTGGGTACCAAATCATGATATCAATCATTGTAACGCCTGCTTCTCCATGGACCTCTGTGTTCTCGAAGTTTGAGCGTTTAAAGTCAGCAAGGCTCCTCCGACTTTTGGAGGATGGCGTTGCTCGTGGGTCACCAAGGCCTGGACACTTGACCCTTCTTCTGGGTCCTCTCCCGGGTCTATATGGCCTGGCGAGGAGGAGGCCTCTTTTGCAGTGTCAGAGGAACAACACAATTCCCTGTGGAGTCGCGTTGCTGGCACCACCCTGGCAGTCACCTCCATGGAGATGCAGGCTCCCCCAGTGTCGCTGCCCATGGCTGTTGGGCCTGGCACTGGCAGACCCTCAGTGCCACCTCCTGGCACCATCCCAGCTCCCAGCGCCATCTGCGGTGCTGGTGATCAGGGTGGCGCCGCAGGCGGTGCCATGTCCTGCGGTGGCACCGCAAGCAGGTACCCTCCTGGGATTGCTAGCTGGAGGTCTCCCTGGTCTCTTCCTCTTCGGAGGAGGAAGACTCTCAGGCCGACCTGGACTGGTACCCCGACTCCTTGAAGTCAGAGATCCCCTTGGGACACGGTACCAAGCGGCCCAGCGGCCTCATCCCAGAGTCCCCAGAGCCCGTAGTTCCAGTGGATCCTATGGCTGAGGCCGGGCAGGGTGGGTCCATTGGGGACAGCGACCTGGGGGCTCAGGGTGGGGTATCCTCTTCTGGGGAGGCCGTGGCAGCTGCCACTCCTGGTGCTGCCCTGGCCCCCCAGGTGGGGACTGGGACCCCCTCTTCTACGGTCTCCCTCAGGGGGCCTGCGGGATTGGGGGACCATCTCGCTGGGGTCGAGAAGATTGGGGACCAACTTCTGGGGTCAGGAATAGGAAGTCTCTGAGTCCCGAGGTTGAGGGGCTGAGGCGAAGCACAGGTACCCCACTCCACTGCCCTGTGGGGGGGTTGGGAGGAGTCGAAACACTGAACCCCGCCTTTCCCACAAGGTCTCGGAGGCGTCCTTAGTTAGCAGCATGGAGGGTTGCCCTTCTGGACCCATGCAACCCCAGTCACATCACAGAGGAGATTATCCCTCAGGGCTGTTCCGGAGTTTGCCTTCTTAGACACAGCTTTCACAATCTGATTTTACCCCAGAGTCCCCCGTCGGGTGGGACCAGTCTCTGGGTCTCAGAGCCCTGACAGAGGCTGGGCACTGTCAGTAAGATGACAATCTCTCATCCCTCTGCAGGCACCTCCTCCTCTCCCAGGCCATGAGGGTCCTATGGGGCCCTTAACCTGGGAGATGTTCAGGGCCATTGCTGCGGCCTTTCCCACTTATGTCAGAGCCATGGATGAATTGATCTTTTGCCTGTCTCCACCGCTGCAGGAGAACTCTGAACATTCAAGCTGCTCCTCCTCCTCGTCTCCCTCTTCCGAGGGAGAGGAACGTTCCGTCCACCTGCCCTCTGATGCTGATTTCACTGACTATCAGCGGTTCCTTTTGAGGCTGGTCCAGGAGCTTCACATCTCTCACATACTGAGAAGCAATACCGAGTGGATTCAGCGCCCATCACCTGGTGGTGCCCTCTTGGCCCATTCCTTTCCAGGAAGCATCTGTCCGCACCTGGCAGTCTCCAGCTGCCCCTTCCTCAGCCCCAGCAGACTGCAGGAGACAGTACTGCACCCCCCAGGAGTCTCTGGGTTCTCTACCTCACCCGCCTTCGGGGCCGACATCCCTAGACTCTTCCTCCAGGTTCCAGCACCTGACGCACGACCGACCCCCAGATCCGGATTCCGCAGAATTCTACCGGTGGGGAAGAAGAGTTTTCTCTTCGACTTGTATGTTACTGTGTATAGGTTCTCATCAGGCTTACCACGCAGCCTACAACAGACATCTGTGGTTGATGCTGGCACAGGTCCTGGCATCTTTGCTTGATACAGAGCAATCTAGACAGGCCATTGCCCTCTCTGCTCAGGGTCTGGAGCTTGCAACGCACTAAGCAAGGGCATCTTACGACACCAGCGAGGTGGCATCTAGACTTGCGGGGACACTAATCTGCATTAGATGGATGGCATGGCTTAGTCTATCGAGGTTGCCACTCATTGCCTGGCATAGGGTGATCTCCTCTGACCTTCCAGGGGGACCCGGCTTTTTTCCTGCAGGGCAAAGAGGACCTTACAGGGGCACCTCCCATCCCCCCCCCCGGCCTCGGGGGACACCTCCTCATCCTGAACAGCCTTAGATCTTTTTGGTCTAATAGGGCTTTAGGGTCTCCCCCTCCTGTGCCTCACCCGCAGGGGGCTGAGGGATCTGTTCCCTCAGGGCTGTGCCAGGTCCTCTCTGGGTGGCTTGGCACTCACCCAACAGTAGTGAATGATGAAGATTGACAAGGGAAGATATGAAAATTACGTACTTACCATAATTCTTAATCTTCTGTTATATCTTCACCATTCATTACTGAATCCCACCCTCCATTCTTTCATGGGCCTCAGTTCTTGGGTGTCACCTCCACCCTACCCGCCTTCCCCCTCCTAGAGGCCAGTTGAGGGCCAAGTCTCCCTGGTACCTCAGAGCTCTCTGTTTCCTTCTCTAAAAAGTCACAGAGCGTTCAACCTGGGGGACGGCGAGTAGGGTCTTCGCCCTAACCTCTGAGGGAACTCCCTCAGATCATCTTCACAATGCACTATGGTGTCCCCTTCTTGGGGCTTGGCTAATTCTGTGGCTTATGTCACCCTCTGGCTGTAATTTTTATCAGCGCAGTCCTAGGTGAGTATGTGGGATTTTCCTCCCTCTCTTTTTCTTATGACACGGATGTCCCGTGGTTCTCTTCTCCTGAAGTGGGGACTATGCCAGTACTCCAGTGAGAAAACTTCTACCAGATTTATTTCCCTTCACCTAAGTCAGGACTCACTCCTCTTCTGAGCAGGACTGATCATCCTCCAAGGGATGGTCTGTGAGACCTAGGCTCTAGGATTTTCATAACGATTACGGATAAAGGGTGTGAGGAGAGATCTGCCTCTGCCAAGGCTGACAAGACCATTAATCCCCATCAGACCTTGGTTCTGTAACCTCTGTAACTGGCGGGATCCTTGCTCCGTTGTCTTCATTCCCTCAGGGGTTTTGAAACTCTCAAGCCAGTGGTCTTCCATTTTATCACGGCGGAGAGCCCTCCTCCCCCCCTTTATCCTTTACTTCCACCTCTTCTATCTTTCTTCTTTCTATCCTTTGCCTTCTCTTTCTTCTGAGACTGCCCAAGGATTGAGACCCTATGGCCACTTAGCGTAGGGTTCTGTCCTTGCTGTCCTCTAATCGGCTTATGCCTTTTTTCAGTTTATATCCTTTCCTTTGTCTATCCCTTGGCTCTCTTGCCTCACTCTCTTTCTCTAAACACTGTTTCTTCCTCTCTGACGCAACAGAACTGGGATGGAGGAGGAGTCTACGGTGCCTCACGGCCAACCTGCATGAACCCGCAGTCTGTCAACCATGTGGGTGGCATCATTGGTGCCAACTCCTCCCTCAAAAAAAAAAAAAAAAACAACTCCCGTGGTGGATGCGCACCTCCGGCTTACACCCAATGGTAATGAATGGTAAAAGCTGCTGTACAAGAGAAGATCAAGAATTATGGTAGGTACCTAATTTTTATTTTCTGAGGGGTCTCAGCCACTGACATCTGTGTGGCTGCTACCTGGAATGCCCTCCATACTTTCATCAAGCACTACAGCCTGGACATTGCCTCTAGAGCCTATGCAACTTTTGGCAGGGCTGTGCTACAGAGCCTCCTGTCTTAAGTTTATGGAGAGACCTCCTCCCAGACTGTCTGTTTGTACCTGTCACTGCTTGGGACTCGTTCCTACGGTGTAACCTGATGACTGAGATAACCCTGACGAAGATAGAACAGTTACATAAGAACTTACCATTGCAGTAGATCTTCGAGGGGATCTCAGTCATCAGGTCCGCCTTCCCTTACACCATCCCCCTTTTTTGGGGGCTGCTGTCTAGGAACTGGCTATCTGGTGTATCCAGCCTTTCATATGGTCTGGACACCTCTCTCTCTCCTTAATCCCCCATGGCTAGGGCTGGAACCATTACCCATTACCCAGTCTGAAAGCTAAAGCACTTTGTTCAAACAACATGAAGTCTTGCTGTATTCTGACAAATTGCAGTGATGTCCAACCTTTGAACTGCCCCGGAGATGAAAGAGTTAACTTTCCATGCCAGGCATGGAACGCTGAGCTTGAGCTCGGTTGAGAATCTGTCTGTTTAGTTCAAACCATCAGATTCTTTAATCCGCCTCACTGAACAGTCGCTCCGGAGATTTTCTCCTTTGCTCGGTTCAACTTGTTGGTTAAACTACCGTTTTTCTTGGTTTTCAACCGAATTTAAACCATAACCTACCGGTTCAGTCTCTGTCTGTGGTTCGTGAGTACTAGATAGGCTTATTTTTGTTGTTTTTTCTGTGTGGAACTTGTAAACGTGGGATCGGTTCGGTTTGAACCGATCAGGTTGTTCAAAAAAGTTTATTCTGCTTTTAGAGTGTGGTAACCGGTCCTTATCGGGTCTAAAAAAAACAGATTTTATTACGGTTTTTTCCATGACCCGTAACACAGTCAGGAACTGATAAGGGTGTCTTGCCTGGCGGATTGCCGAAAAAAAGGTAAGTTTTTGTTAGGACTGGCCATGTCTGAGAAAACCAAAAGAAAAACCGGGCCCACTGGGTTTCAACACTGTAGTGTGTGTGGGGAAGTCTTTGCTAAGGCTGATTCCCACACCACCTGTGTTTATTGTCTGGGGTTTGAACACCTCGATTCAGACTACCAGATTTGTAAACATTTTCTTGCAGCTACCCTGGAAAAGAGAGTTGGTAGGCTCAGGGAAAGGGAGGCCAAGAAGTCTGCTGACCTGGATGGCCAGCCCGGTTCGGTTCCAACCGAACCAGAAGGAGTGCCCTCTGACCACGGCGAAACTTCTTCGGGCAAAAGGAGAACCGACTCCGGGGAGTCTGTTCCAGTTAAAAGAACAAGAAGGGATAAATCAGCCGGTGCGGATCCACAAGTTCTTTCTCCGACTGCTGATGAAATAGCCAAAGCGATAAGGATTGTTCAGTTGCTATCCCCGGTTCCGACCGAACCGGCACCATTAGGAAGGCGCTCGGTTCGGTCGGTTCCCCCGGTTCCGGATTATAATTTAGAGGATTTTTATGAACCGGAGGAGGAGGAAGGAGAGTATGAGGATTGTGAGGGTGATTACGAAAGTCTGTATGTGCCCATTGACCCGGACATCTCCCCAGACAGACCTTCAGAAGTGTCTTCTCCTAGGCTTTCTGAGTCCCCTTCCCATTTTATGTTCTACAAAAAAGTGGCTGAAACTCTTCAGCTTCCTATGGAAGAAGCTGTGGATGACCAGGAGGAGCCTGGCTATGTTGAAATGATGGATATCCCAGAGTCCAGGAGGCTGTCTATTCCCTTTCATAAGTCCTTTGGGAAACAGACAATAAAAATTTTAAAGACTCCTAATTCTATACCTCCTGTGGACAAGAGAATGGACAAGAGGTATACTCTCTCAGGCTCAGATACAGAGTTCCTTACCCATCAAAGCAGCCATGTTGGGGTAGTGCAGGCTGCAGCCTGTGGTAAGGTAAATATACCCTTGGCTTCACACCCCCCAGATAAGGACTCCAGGAGGATTGATGCCATGGCAAAGAAACAGTACATGGCAGCATCCTTGAGACTCAGGCAGGCTAATTATATGGCCTGTACAGCTAGATATCAGAAATCTAGATGGGTCACTGTAATGGCTTTAGCTAAACAGGTCCCTGGACAGCTTGCCACGGAGCTGGAGCAGGTGGCTGCGGATGGTATTGAGGCATCCAAGGTGCAATTCCATGCTGCAGTGGACTCCAATGATGTTTCATCTAGAGTCATGGCTACATCTGTGGCCCTTCGTAGGATGGCTTGGCTCAGATGTACTAGCCTGTCTCAGGATACCCAGAGTAAGGCCATGGATTTTCCTGTTGTGGGTAATTCTCTGTTTGGGGAGCAAACAGAGAACTACATGAAGAAAATGGATGAATACAGGACCACCTACAGGAGTGCTCAGGCCAAGGAAAGGCAAGCCACTCCTCAGAGGTAGCATTCCAGGGGCAGGGGCAGGCCTTTTCATAAGCCTTTCTAACAAGCCCAGGCCTCCTCTTCTGCTTGTGCTCAGAGGGGGTTCTTTAGAGGGAGAGGCAGATGGGGTACAAGCAGGCCTGCTTCCACCCCTCAGCCTAAACCCCCTGCCAAACAGGCACCCTGATGGGGTTGCCAGGGCCGATTCTCCACCACCTGTAGGGGGTAGGCTGGCTTACTTTGTCCAGGACTGGATGTCCTTAACATCAGACAAATGGGTCCTGGAAGTAGTAAGCCAGGGGCTGGTTCTCAGCTTCAAAAAATTTCCAAAGATGAGAACCAGATCCTTTCCGCCTGCAAATCCTTCAAAGGCAGTTGCCCTGGAGGCAGAGGTCTCTTCCCTCTTGGCTCTCAGAGCCATAGAGAGGGTTCCACCCCTACACAAAGGGAAAGGATTGTACTCCAGGTACTTCCTAACCCCCCAAAAAACAGGAGAATGGCGGCCCATCCTGGATCTCAGATATTTAAACAAGCACCTTTTAAAGCCAAAGTTCAAAATGGTGACTCTGGGAATAATTCTACCCTCTCTAAGGCCAGGGGACTGGCTAGTCTCCCTGGACCTCAAGGATGCCTATTTCCATATTCTCATCAGAAGCTCCGACCGAAAGTACCTCAGGTTCGAGCTGCCCTCAGGCCACTACCAATTCAGAGCAATGCCCTTTGGCCTAACTCCTGCTCCAAGGGTGTTCACAAAATGCCTGGCAGTAGTAGTTGCCTTCCTAAGGAGAAAAAGGATCTCCATATTTCCATACCTGGACGACTGGCTCATAGTAGGCCAGTCTCCAGACCAAGTCAAGTCACACCTACAGATAACTCAGCAACTGCTCACTTCTCTAGGTTTCCTTCTGAATCTTTCAAAGTCAGTTCTAGAGCCTGTGCAGCTCCTCGCCTTCATAGGGGCAAAGCTGGATACAGTAAAAGCAAGAGCCTTTCTTTCCCTGGACAGGGCAAGGACCCTTATTTCACTGGCCTCTTCATTCACCCCCAGGTGTCTCGACCAGCAAGGCATTTTCTGCAACTCCTGAGACACATGGCTGCCTCTACAGCAGTGGTGCAGGGAGCAAGATTTCAAATGAGGGATATTCAGTTCCACTTGAGAGCCTTTTGGTCTCAGAAAAGGGACCCTCTGACCAAACTAATTCCAGTGATTCAAACCCTGATCCAGGCGTTACAGTGGTGGCTGGATCAGGACAATCTAAGACGGGGAGTTCCTTTTGTCACTCAGTCTCATTCTCTAATCCTTACTACAGATGCCTCCGTCTTGGGGTGGGGAGCACACTTGGGACACCTAACCACCCAAGGGTTGTGGTCTCCTCAGGAATCTCTGCTTCACATCAATCTATTAGAACTCAGAGCAGTGTTTCTAGCACTTCAAGCTTTTTCCAAGTCTGTTCAGAACAAAGTAGTTCAGATCAGGACAGACAGTACCACCACAATGTGGTATATCAACAAGCAACGGGGCACTCGGTGTACGGCCTTGTGCACAGAGGCAATGAAGTTATGGTCTCTGGCCTATTCCCTGAACACCTCTCTTACAGCAGTACACCTCCCAGGCAAGGACAATGCCCTGGCAGATGCTCTCAGCAGGATATCTCAGGGCCATCACGAATGGTCCTTGGATCCCCCTGGTTTTGAAAGTGATCTTCTCCAGATGGGGCACCCCACAGATAGATCTTTTTGCAGCCCCAGACAGTCACCAACTTCCTTTCTTCTGCTGCAGGCCCCCAGTGTTGGGCTCAGTCCCCCTGGATGCCCTAGTTCTCAATTGGGAAGGGAAGTTCCTGTATGCTTCCCCCCCCCTTCCCTCTCCTGTTGAAGGTGTTAGTCAAAATCAGGTCTCAACCCTGCAAGGTGATTCTGATTGCTCTAGACTGGGCCAGGCAGCCCTGGTACCCTCTCTTGTTGTCCTTAGCAGTCCACCTTCCCCCTATCTCTTCCCAGGAATTACAACCTATTAACATGTGCTCAGGGGAGGGTTTGGTATCCGAATCTCAAATCTCTCAATCTCAAGGCCTGGCTGTTGAAGAGTTAGAGTTTGCTGATTGCACCTCTCTCAAGGTGTTATGGATATCCTAAAGGCTTCTCGGAAGCCTTCCACCAGAAACACTTACAACTCCAAGTGGAAAAGATTTTCTATATGGTGCTCTGGGAAGCATATTTCCCCAGAGTCTACTGGCCTGTCCACAGTCCTGGACTATATGGTTCATCTTAATAGCTTGGGACTCAGACCAGCTACACTAAGAGTGCATCTGGCAGCTGTCTCTGCCTTCCTTTCATCAGGCAAGCTCTCTTCCCTTTTCAGCCCATCCTGTATTTTCTAAATTTTTCAAGGGATTGCTTCATACCAATCCTCCATTCAGGGACCCTGCCCCTGTTTGGGACCTTAATGTTTGCATTGCTCAGCTTATGCAACCCCCCTTTTGAGCCTTTGTCCTCAGCAGAGCTTAAGTACTTGACTTGGAAAACTGTTTTCTTGGTGGCCATCACTCCTGCCTGGCGCATAAGTGAGTTACAAGCCCTGTCAGTGGAGCCTGATTTTATCTCTTTCCAAAGAGATAAGGTGGTCCTCAGGACTAATAGGAAGTTTTTGCCTAAGGTGGTTTCAGACTTCCACCTTAACCAGTCTATGTCTCTTCCTGTTTTCTTCACTGACCATTCCTCCTCTGGGGAGAGGAGGCTGCACAGTTTGGATGTGAAAAGGGCCCTTAGCTACTACATAGAGCGTACCAAGGGTCACAGGCTTGACTCCCTCCAACTGTTCCTCACTTATGGTGAGGTTGGTAAGACAAAACCTGCCACTAAGAGATCTATTGCCAGGTGGATTGTCTCTTGCATTCAATTTTGCTATGAAAAACTAGGTAGGACTCCACCCTCAGGCCTGAGGGCTCACTCTACCAGAGGTACAGCTGCTTCTCTGGCTGCTGCCAGGGATATTCCCTATCTTAGAGATTTGTCAAGCAGCCACCTGGAAAATAGTACACACTTTTACCAAGCATTATTCTCTGGATATCCAGGCTAGGAGTGATGCTCGGTTTGGCACAGCTGTGCTTCACAGCCTATTTCCTAAGTTGGTTCTGTCCCTCCTCCATGGAGGTACTGCTTGGTAGTCTGCAATATGTCAGAATACAGCAAGACTTCATGTTGTTTGAAGAAAAAATTACTCACCTTAGTAATGTTTCTTCTAATGGAGTCTTGCTGTATTCTGACCTCCCCCCGCCTCCCCTCTCAGAACCTTTGTTTTGGGATGTGGGTGGGCAATAGCAGTGTTGGCACTCGAGAGGTGCCCCACCCCTTATTTCTCACCCCTTTAGTTTGGGTGGGCGGGTGTTCTGTTTGTTTTATTTTTTGGGTTTCCTGACTTGAGTCTTTGTTTTGGGACCAAAAAAATCTGTTTATTATGTTTAGTAGCCAGTTGGCTAGTGTAAGTTTACAGTTTCCACACAGGACACCCAGTGAGTATAGCTTGTAAAGATCTGACAGTTTGAGTTCAAACAGCAACAGACAGAGTCTCAACCGAGCTCAAGCTCAGCGTTCCATGCCTGGCATGGAAAGTTAACTCTTTCATCTCCGGGGCAGTTCAAAGGTTGGACATCACTGCAATTTGTCAGAATACAGCAAGACCCCATTAGAAGAAACAACATTACTAAGGTGAGTAATTTTTTCTTCCTTTTGTTACATCTATGTCAGTCCAATAAAGGTTATCAAATCATTTGCTTCTGGATCTGTTCTTACAAGACCAATTCGGCAAAGACTAAATCTGTATGTTCCAAGTCATGGGAAACTTCTTTAATATTCCTGCCCCCCTCCCCAGGCATAGGTCCCAGGTCGTTTGCCTGTAGAGAAGGAGGAGGATTTATTTCACAAGGAAGAGGAGGAAGGTAAACATATAGAACATGATGGTTCACCTGACCAGGAGTTTGGTTCCCTTCTAGGTCCACAGAGAATTATACATCTTACTCCACGTTCATCAAACAGATAAAGAACACTCTGTAATCCCCTGTCATGAAACAGAGGAAGATGATGAGGAAGTGGAGTTCATAGATATGATGAGGGGGCTAGCCACCACAAAGAGGCTGCTAGTCCCCATCCACAAGTCACTCTAAAAGGCTACTTCATTAATAATGTCAGCACCTAATCTGGCTGCTGGTGTTGATAAAAAAGTTGAAAAAAGTATCAGGTGGACAGACTGGGGGTGGAATACCTGTATGCCCATCCTGATCATAAAGAAGTGGTCCAGGCAGTTGGTTGCAAGAAGTTCAAGGTGCTGTTCTCTGCTCAGATGCACAAGAAGGATTCCAGGAAACTGGATACTGTGGCCAAAGAAAGTGCACACAATAGCTTCCGTGCTCCTGAGGCAGGTGGTTTATTTGGCTTATACAGCTCAGTACCAGAAAACACTGTGGAATGCAGTGCTGATACTTACTAATAAGGTAGATGGTGAAGTGGCACAGGGTATGACTGGTACAGCAAAGTCAGCCCTGAATGCCACTAAGTACCAGTTCCATTTGGCTGTTGACTCCAGTAAGTTGGCTTCATGATTATTGGCTCATTCAGTGGCTCTGAGTGGGTTTGCCTGGCTAAGGGCTATCATCATTACTAGTGTTGCTCAGATAGTGCTTTTGTGGATCCTACAACTATCTGTCAGTTAGTGCTGGCATCCTACCTAGGATCCTACCAGAAATCCTACCAAAGACAGATCTAGGATCCAGGGTCAGACAGCAATGGATCATAGTTAGGATCTAGGGATCCTTGGTCAGATCCAGGGATCCTAGGTGAGATAGTAAGGATCCGGGGTCAGATAGCGATGAATTCTAGGTCAGATCCAGGGATTCTAGGTCAAATAGTAAGGATGCGGGGTTGGATAGCGATGAATCCTAGGTGAGATCCAGGGATCCTAGGTCAGGTAGTAAGGATCCAAGCTGGATCTGTTGCTAGGATCCACAGGATCCACATTTGTTACTGGGATCCATAAGATCTACAGCATTTGTAGGATCCATGCACTGGATCATAGAGGGTAGGATCCATGATCAGATAGCACTGCTATCCTACCACAGCAACTGTCAGGCCAAATGGAAGGTATCTGTTGGTATCCTAGTTTCTAGGATACTATCTGAGCAACACTAATCCTTACCTAGGACACCCAGACTAAAACCATTGATTTCCCTTTGAGGGAAATTCCCTATGTGGTGACAAAACAGAGGTATATATGAAATAATGGATGAATGCAAACCCACTTATAAAAATAACACTGAAAAAGAAAAGCCCTCCACTTCCTACAGGCCCTACAGAAGTTGAGGCAGAGGCAGGGGCTACTATCCAAGAACCTACATACACTATGATTACCAAACCCAAAGAGGTTACTAGAGAGGCAGAGGAAGGAGCAGCACCAGACATGTTGCAGCACCAACACCAAGCCAGGGGGAAAATAAAACCCATGACCATTCTGCTCAGGTCTTCAGTCAACCATTGTCAGTGAGGGGAAGGCTGACATTCTACTTTCAGGAATTGTTAAAACTCACCACAGTTCACGTGGATCCTCCTGGAATTAATAGGTTTCAGATTGTCCCTGCAATTCAAATGTTTCCAAAACTGCAAGACCAAAAAAAGTCCCAGTTCATTCACCAACAGAAAGAATTCAGCTAGAACTGGAAGTGAAGAAACTGCAGCAAGCAAACACAATTGATTAGGTCCCTAACTCACAGTGGGGAAATGGTCTGTTTTCAAGATACTTCCTCGCGCACAAAAAAAATGTTCAGTGGCAACCCATTTTAGATCTAAGATATCTGAACAAGGATATTAAAAAGGAAGGTAAGCTAAGGTAACATTTATTTTTATGGCAGCCAATCCCAGAGGCTCTGGGTGCCTTACACAATCAACAAACAGTAAAACAGTAACAGCAAATAAATCAAAACTGTAAAAGTTCAAGATGTTCACACCAAGCAAAGTGCTACCATCCCTACATTCAGGAGATTGGTTGGGGTCACTGCATCTGAAAGACACCTACTTTTGCATTCCAGTCGGACCCAGTCACAGAACGTATTTCAGATTCAGGCTGGGAAACTGTCAATACTGGTTTATAGTCCTTCTCTTCAGCCTTACCTTAGTACCAGTGGTCTTCACCAAGTGCTGAGTTGTCATGGCAGCACATCTGAGAAGACAAAGTGTGGTGGTTTTTCTATATCTAAATAACTAACTAGTCTCAGGGAAAACAGAGCAAGAGGCAAGGTGCAGTATCCGAAAGGTAAAGATTTCCCTTGAGAACCTGTAATTCCTGATAAATCTGCAGCAGTCCCAGACAGAACCATTTCAGGCACTGGCCTTCATAGGTGCAGAGCTGGATACCTTGCAGGGGTAGGATTTCCTTCCATGGGAAAGGGTATCAAATCTGATAGTTACTGCAGAATCCTTCACACTAGGCCACTCAAGGCCTGCAGGGGATTTTCTGCAGTTACTGTGCCACTTAGCCTCATCCACAGCAGTGATGCCATAGGCTAGAGTTCAGATGAGGAACATTCAGTACCTCCTAAGAGAGCACTGGTCACAAAGGTGGGACCCAGTGTCTAAGCTAGTGCCAGCCACAAAGAATCTTTGTACACATACTAGAGTGATGGAAGGACAGCAACCTCAGAGTGGACATTTCTTTCCTTCAGCAATTGGCAACTACTGTCCTCACAACAGATGCCTCAGTCCAAGAGTGGTACCCAGATGGAGGATCTCACAGTAAGTGGCATCTGGAGCCCACGGGAAACTCAGGAGCACATACATCTCCTGTGGCTCAGGGCAGTTTTGCTGGCAATGCAGTCCTTTTCCTCCCAGCTAATAGGTCAGTCTTTTCAAATTCAAACAGACAGTATAACAACAATGTATTACACAAACAAGCAGGGAGGAATAAGGTCCTCAAAACTGTTCACAGAAGCCATAAGGATGTGGGATTTAGCTTATTCCCTAGATGCCAAGATTTTTGCGGTACATCTGCCAGGTAAGGACAGTGTGCCATCAGACTCCCAAAACAGAATCAGCCAGGGAAACCACTAGTGGACCCTGAACCAGCAAGTACGTGCCTCAGTCTTCAGAAGATAGAGCACTCCAGAAATAGATCTGTTCTGTAGCACTTCACGTTGTCAATAGGTAATCATAACAACTGGGTATTGTGCATCCCCACCAAGGGAAATGGCACAGCCCAAGCTTTAGAATGTTGGGCACATGAGGATTCCATCAGCATCAACTCCCCAGTTTAGCTGTGCCATTCAAATGGGATAGAGCCACTTTAATCTTCTCTCAAAATATTCAAGATTCAAGACTTCTTTGGGGATATAATTCTGCATAGCAGGTTGGGGCCGCCTGTCTCCTTGGAGCACCCCCCAAACTTAAAATCGCGCCTGTTAAGCTGCAGCTTTCAAATTGAATAAACAGCCTTTCCATTTCCCTGTGTACATTGGGAGGCTTGTCTGCCTTGTTAGGGTGTTTTAATAGTCTCCGTTTAAAAAGAAAAAAAAAAAAGTGCCACAGGTAGGTACAGTTTTATTTATTTCTGGGAGTGTAAGGTCTCTGTGGGGGTCCTTCGGCTTTGGCATCAGTCCTCCCTTCCCCCCGCTTCATTTTTTTGTATTTCTGGTTGTTTCTCAGTAATTTGAATTTGTGGTGTTCCACAGAGGTTTTTGTGTTTTTTTCTCCATAGACCTCTGTTTTTTCCCGTTTTGCGTGGCCGCCATTAATGGCTGGGCACACGCTCCTCCTTTAGACCATTTTTCCTGCCTTTGTTTTCATGCATGCCAGTGGTGCGCATGTTTATGCAGCATGCGGTGTGTTAGCACAGCGCAATAGCCTGTAAAATGCATTACGCTATGGCGCTTGTGCGCCTGCTGGTGCATGCACACTCATACCAAGCGGGTTAACATCCTGCGCACTCCTGCTAGTGAGCACACATGCCTGTTAGTGCTGTTTGGTGCGCTAATTACTGCAGTGGCTGGCAATATAGCCTAGAGGTTAGAGTAAAGAGCTCGATACATCCACCAGACCTGGGTGTGATTTCCACAACCTCCACTTGCATAATGTGTAACTCTGAGCCAGTCATTTACTACAGCTCAGTGAAGAGTTGTCTTTTTTTTAGCCCAGCAAAGATATTAAAGCTAATTATTATATTTTACTTCAAAATTGTTATTTGGCACAATTAAATCTCTTTCTGGCACCATGACTTATCGGAGACCATTAATCATGTAACAATGTAAGACCTGCAAAAATGGTGATGAGGCCCTCCCCCATGGATTCCTTTTGCTCTCACTGTGTTGCTCAGCACCCCCCAGCCGGTCCTCCGGCCTGGAAAGGAGGAGCACCAGGTTCTTCAGTTGGCAGTGGCAAGCAGAATTGTGAAAAAAATTACTTTTGTGGCTCCTGAGTGGGCTTGAGTCCCGATGTCCTGCAGGACATCCCTACAGACACACCTGACCCCATTCAGGCCCCTCAGGTCATGGGGGGAGCCACACAGGCATGTCCAGGTGTGGCACAGTGAGCTTAGGCCGTGTTAACAGATGTGCAGGCAGACCCTGACCCTGCCTTCTTTGAAGGCCAGGATGACGATTATGGGGATCATGGGGAAGTTCCTGTCTTTAACTTAAAAAAAAAAAGAGGAGGGTGTTCTCTTCCCTCTGTGGAGGAGGAAGAGGAAAGGGAGTAGACGGAGTCCAAATCAAGGATTCCTTTCCTCCCCTGTTTGATGATAAATCCTTGTCTTTTTTGGATAGCAGAGGCATGTAGTTCCTTACAGCTCAGGACGTACAGTCTATGAAGACAGCAGATGTAAATCTGACTTTGTCTGCATCTTTTTTGGATACTATGTGACCAAAATTATTGAGCAACAGTGGGCAAGTGTGGATCAGAGAAAGTATCTTCAAACCCCAGGAAATCTTACTGTATTCTGACTTATGCAGTATGGTCTCACCATAGGACTGCCCCGGAGTCGGAATGGTTAATAGAACCTATACAAATGATAGAATGCTGGGCTCGAGCTCGGTTTTCAAATCACTGTTCCTGGTATACAGTTCTAAACCATCAGGTTCTTTACTCCGCTTGCCTCAGTAAGACGTCTCCAAAGAGCTGTCCTTCATCGCTTATATAAACTTTATTTTCTCTGTTTATTCACTAGTAAAATTTATTTTATTGATATTCTTTTCACTGCCCTTGGTTTTCAGATAGTAATTGTTTAGATTTTAGTCAAGTAGGGGTAAGTAGTCGCTTTCCTCCCGGTTCTTCAACCGAGGGGGAACTGACAGTCTTCCTATTAATTTTACTGATTAAATTAAAGTTAAATTTTCTGTTCCGACTCTGTATAGTCATTTTTTTCAATTATTTGTTTTTTAACCGGGGTAACTCCTGGTTTCATTTGTATTTTAATTCAACTGGGGTAACTCCTGGTATTCTATCCTTTTTTCTTTCTGGGGTAACTCCTGTTTTTTCTGTCAGTTCACGTAACCAAAAAAAAAAAGAAGATTTTACTTTGGTGTGGTGATCTCGGTTATGTCACAGAAAACTAAACAGAGAACAGGACTCACAGGTTTCCAGCACTGTACCGAGTACGGGGAACTTTTTGCTAAAGGAGCTCCACACTTAATTTGTTTATTCTGTCTGGGGTCTGACCACGTACAGACAGATTGTGAGATTTGTGCTAACTTTCTGCAGTCCATCTTGGACAGATGGTTTAAAAGACTGTCGGAAAAAATGGCTGATAAAGCTGTTAACCCAGCCGCAGACCAACCGGATGAACCAGGAGAACTGCCCTCTGAAAGGGGCGATAGCTCTATTTTGAAAAAACAAACCACAGATGAGGCTGCTGAACCGGCCATTGCGGTCAAGAAAAAGAAGTAGGAAAAGCACCAGGAACCGAAACCGAAACAACCTGCAGGTCCTTCTGCCGAGGAGATCGCTAATGCGATCAGGATTATTCAGTCATTACAGTCCCTGGTTCCAGTTGACAAACAACCATTTCCACAAATTCAAATGGATCCTTATGGGAACAATGACTTTGGAAATGAGCCTGATGATGATGAAGATGATGAGGATTTTGGGGACCCTATTGATCCAGACATTTCCCCTGATCCTCACAGACCAGATTCCCCTGACAAGGGAACAGAGGATTTTACCTCCTATTTTGCTTTTATGAAGCAAGTGGTTCAATTCCTTGACCTCCCATCCCAGGAATCTGCAGAGGATGAGGAGGAAGAGGATTATAAGGAGATGATGGATGTGCTTCCATCAAAGAGGCTACTCCTACCTCTCCATAAGTCTCTAAGAAAGCAGACTATGAAAGTTCTGAAAACCCCCACTTCTATCCCTCCCACAGACAGGAAGGTGGATAAGAAATACTGGGTGGCTAAGTCTGGGGCTGAATTCCTCTTTGGGCACCCCAGCTATGAAGGTGTGGTACAGTCCGTAGCTTGTGACAAAGCTGGCATCCCTCTGGCCTCTCACCATCCAGACAAGGATTCTAGGAGGGTGGATTCCATAGCTAAAAAAGTGTACTTGGGGTCTTCTCTGGCTGTTAGGCAGTCATCTTACATGGCCTATATAGCCAGATATCAGAAAAATATGTGGACCACAGTATTGCAAATTGCTAAGGCAGCCCCCCCTCCCATGGCTGTTGACCAGGAGGAGGCTGCAAAAAGGGGTATTGAAGCTGCTAAGATGCAGTTCAGGATAGCAGTGGACTCAAATGACACTGCATCCAGGCAGATGGCATCTGCTGTGTCCCTCAGAAGGTTTGCTTGGTTTAGAACCACTAACCTGACACAAGATACCCAGACTAAGGCCATGGATTTTCCATGTGACCCTGTGTTTCTGTTTGGGGAGCAAACCAAGGCATATATGAAGAAAATGGATGAATACAAGGCTGCATACAAAAGTGCTGCAGCCAAAGAAAGAGCTGCTACCACCCAGAAGCATCATGCAAGGGGTGGCAGAAGCAGGCCTACTTATAGGCCTTTCTTCCAGCCTCAGGTTTTTCTCCAGTATCAGCCCAGGGGATACTTCAGAGGCAGGGGCAGAAGGAGCAGTGGCCGCACTGGTCCCAGTATTCAGCCAGCAGCACAATCCAAACAGACATCCTGAGGTGACTGTTCAGGTCGCCTCCCCAATTCCATTAGGGGGCAGGCTGGCCCACTACTTCCAGGAGTGGGAAAATATCACCTCAGATAATTGGGTTCTGGAGGTAGTGGGTCAGGGAATTGTCCTCAGCTTCAAAGATATGCCAAAGCTGAGGTCAAGAGCTTTCAAACCCTATTCCCCATCAGAAGCAGCCCTGCTGGAAAAGGAAGTTTCAAGCCTTCTGCTACAAAAGGCAGTGGAACCAGTCCCTTCCAACCAGACAGGAAAGGGCCTGTATTCAAGGTACTTCCTCACAATAAAGAAAACATGGGAGTGGTGACCCATTCTGGATCTCAGGTACTTAAACAAGCATCTGTCAACACCAAAATTCAAGATGGTTACTCTGGCTACCATACTACCCACCCTAAGACAGGGAGACTGGTTAGCATCCCCGGATCTGAAGGACGCCTACTTTCACATCCCAATCAGAAGGTCACACAGAAAGTACCTCAAGTTCAGGTTGCCATCAGGTTATTACCAATTCAGGGCAATGCCTTTCGGACTGACATCTGCTCCAAGGATGTTCACAAAATGTCTAGCTGTGGTAGTGGCACACATAAGGTGACAAGGGGTGTCAATGTTCCCCTACCTGGACGACTGGCTCGTAGTAGGCCAGTCACACCAGCAAGTAAGGCAGGCCCTGTTAATAACACAAGACACTGTCTACTCGCTGGGGTTCTTGGTGAACCACAAAAAGTCTGTTTTGGAACCAGTTCAGCTGCTCAGATTCATAGAGGCAGAACTGGATACAAAAAAAGGGATGTCTTACCTGCCTCAGGACAGGGTGGACAACCTTATCCAGGTGGCCAGTTCCTTCAGACTTCACGTTTCCAGGCCAGCAAGGCACTTCCTGCAATTGCTAGGCCATACAGCAGCTTCCAAAACAACTATGTCAGGGGCCAGGCTCCAGATGAGAGACATTCAATTTCATTTAAGAGATCACTGGCTCCAGAGAAGGGATTCTCTCTCAAACTTTGTTCCAGTAACAGTCACTTTTCTCCAAGCCCTTCAAGTGGTAGCAGGAAAAGTGCAATATCAGGCAAGGAGTACCTTTCTTGAAGCAGGTTCCCTTTCTGGTACTCACGACAGATGCATCCCTCCTAGGGTGGGGAGCACATCTGGGGGATCACACTGCACATGGCACATGGGAAAAGCAGGAATCCCTCCTGCACATCAACCTCTTGGAGCTCAGAACAGTTCTTCTGGCTCTTCAGTCAAACAAGCAAGGGGGCACAAGGTCAACTCCCCTCTGCACAGAGGCGATGAGAATCTGGGCATTTACTTACTCTTTGAATGTTTCCCTCTCAGCTGTCCACCTTCCAGGCAAGGACAATGTCTTGTCGGATGCCCTCAGCAGAAAAAATCGAAACCATCACGAGTGGTCACTGAACAAGCAGGTCCTGGAGACCATTTTCAGGAAGTGGGGCACCCCAGAGGTGGATCTGTTCGCAGCCCCAGACAACCACCAACTCCCACAGTATTGCTGCAGGTCCCCCATCAGGGCACAATTCCTCTGGATGTACTTCTGCTGGACTGGACGGGGAGGTTCCTGTATGCCTTCCCTCCTTTTCCTCTCTTACTGAAAGTGTTGAACAAACTTAGGCTTCAACCAGCCTCAGTGATCCTCATTGCCCCAGACTGGGCCAGACAGCCTTGGTACTCCATGATCCTATCATTATCAGTAGCCAAGCCAATCAGTCTCCCCAGGAGGTACAACCTGTTGTCACCCTCACAGGGCAGGATCATGTATCCCAAGCTGTGATCCCTCAGACTCAAAGCATGGTTCTTGAATACTTAGAGTATGTAGATTTACATCGTTCAGAAGGAGTCATGGATATACTGAGAGTCTCCAGGAAGCCTTCTACCAAGAAAACCTATGCTTCCAAATGGAAGAGATTTTTGATTTGGTGTCAGGATAAGGGGTTAGACCATACCCAAGCCTTCTCTACAGTTCTGGACTGTATGACTCATTTGCATTTCACAGGTTTAAGTATTTCCACCTTGGGAGTGCACCTGGCAGCTGTTTCAGCTTATTTATCAGCACATAAGGCATCTTCTTTGGCTTCGAAGCCAATATTCAAGAAGTTTTTAAGGGATTACTGCATTTGCACCCACCACACAGGGAGCCTGCTCCCATGTGGGATTTGAACATTTTTATTGTTCAGCTAATGCAGCCTCCCTTTGAGCCCATGTCTACCACAGACCTCAAATATGTGACTCGGAAAACAGTGTTCCTGGTAGCCATTACCTCTGCTAGAAGGATCAGCAAGCTCCGGTCACTGTCCACAGAGCCTGGGTACATTGCTGTCCATAGAGACAAAATAGTTCCGAGAACTAAAAGGAGATTTTTGCCTAAGGTGGAATCAGAGTTCCACCTCAACCAGTCTGTTACTTTGCCAGTCTTCTTCACAGACCATTCCACCTCAGGTGGGCGTAGACTGCACAGCCTGGATGTGAAAAGGGCAGTCAGCTACTCTCTTGACCACACAAAAGGTCACAGATGGGATCAAACCCAGTTCTTCCTCACTCATGGAGAGGTGGGAAAAGGAAGACCTGCCACAAAACAATCCATTGCATGATGGATTGTAGCTAGTATTTAGTTTTGCTATGGCAAGGTGGGTATGTAATCTTGTTTCTTCCAAGGGAATCTTACTGTATTTTAAGCTCCCTCCCTTCCTCCCCTACTCGACACCTATGTTCACTGCACTACAGCTGTGGTAGAGATGTTGCAAACCTAGGGGTATATTATGTTCTGGTTTTAGGCATCTGTGACTTGAGTTTTAGTGATGCCACTTTAAAGTTTTTTCAAAGAGGGGATAAATCCCTTATTCATACTCTATTGTTTGTTGAGGAGGGTTGTAATTGTTATTATTATTATCATCATCCTTTTAGTAGTAGGAAACTGCTTAGTGCAGGCTTCGTAAGAATCTGACGGTTTAGAACTGTTTACCAGGGACAGTGATTTGAAAACTGAGCTCAAGTCTAGCATTCCATCATTTGCATAAGTTCTGTTAACCATTTCGGCTCTGGGGCAGTCCTATGGTGAGACCATACTGCATAAGTCAGAATATAGTAAGATTCCCTTAGAAGTAACAAGATTACTATGGTGAGTAATTGTTCCCAACCAAAGTCACGGATCTTCCATTTTTTAAGGAAAAGATCTCACGGGTGGGAAGTTCCTTCACTGAAAGACAAGGCCGTTTGTATTTCTGTAAATACACCACCCTGTCTATCAAGGCTGTCTGGTCTTAACAGTTTTTCATGTCAAGTGGGTGGGCACCGCATGCAGGAGGGGTTTCGCCTCTTATCAGCACACAACAGTTGTACGTCTTATGCTTCTTTTATTGTTGCCAGAGCCTTCAACATATGGATCACTACTCTGGCCAGTTTTGTTCTGCCTCTCTAAAGATGTGAGACTTTTGCAACTGATGGGCATGGCCTCCACTTTTCTAGGTGGTTATACACTGGAGAATTGCGTATGTCAGCCCGCTTGGCCTACTTCATTGTTTTTGGCCATGAGGGCCATGCGGATTAGTCATTGGATCACTGATCAAGCTTCATAAGCTAAGCTGTTTAACCTCCCCTTGAGGGAGGCCTATGGTTTGATTCTGTCATGGATATTATTTTGAAAGATATGTGGTGAGAAGGGCTATCTCCAGTGTCAAACAACTGCATAAGACTACCATTACTTAATGGGGTCAAGGTAACGGCCTGCACTGACAGTTCAGTGGAGGGTTCCATTCCTTCAGATTTTTGCTTCAGAGAATGGAGGAGCCTACTCAAACACGGTGACAGTATCAGAGCAGCACTGGCTAGGCACCATGCAGGAGGTCCAGCACTAAAAAGCCTGGTGCCTCACAAGAAGGTATGTGGGCCTATCCCTGACTCTTTTCTTGGTGGAAGACTACAGGAGTTTTTCTCAAGATAGGCCAAAAACAATGTAAGATGCCTTATTATATACAGTAATATACAGATCTGCAACTGGCACGGCACTCCAGTGCATCACTGTTGCCCTAAATAAAGCCTGCCACTTGCTTACAACTGCACCTAAACTAACCCATACCTGTGAACTCTATATCTGTGCTGGCTGGCTCCAACTTAACAACAGAATAAGATATCAAGCCTACCTTCTCGCCACAAAGGCTACGCTAAACCTACTTCCTCCTGGAGTTCAGAACCTATTGTCCCTACCGTTAAACACCACACAAACCAGGAGCTCCTCCACACAAATGTTCCATGTTCCCAGATGCCTCACATCCATGGCAGAACGTGCTTTCTCCTACCAGGCATCACTCTTGACAAACGTGCTACCGCCTGATATCTCTGGCGCTACTACTCTTGGATCCTTCAAACTCAGACTGCGCCAACACCTTATTGACAGAAGTTCCTGCAGGTGCCACCGCTGAGACACCCACACACCAACTGACTACCACCAGCACTTCCCAGTCCCTGTCCCTTGGGATAGGCAAACCCTGGCACTTAACAGTCCTCCCCAACCTCTTGTACCCCTATCCTGTCCCAGTCAAACCTCTGCCTCTTCCTACATTGCCCCGCTTACCCTGTCCCTCTTTCCCCCTTCCTTCTCCTGCTGCTCCTACTGACTCAGACATACTTTGTACAGTGCTGCAGCTTACCAGTTCCTGGCTGGATTTTATGTACCCATTATGTTTAATATTCTCATTATCTGTTTGCTGAACTCTCGTTGTATTATCTGTAAATTGTCCTTGTTGTTTAATGTATTTGACGTGGAACCTCTCAACAAGCATCCACTCACAGGTGTATCCAAGGCTTCAATAAATAAATATTAGGGGACACTTCTTCCATCCCAGTTCTCAAGGACATCACTAGGCCAGATGTTGTCAGAGTCCATGACCTCTGTTTCATTTGGAGCCACCGTACAGGTCCTGCTAATCGAACAAGGTCAGGGGTCCTACTGGATTTACTTCATAGTCCTCAGGAAGTTGGGGGAGGGGGGTTCAGACCCATTCTAGATTCGAAGCACCTGAACAAGTTTGTGCAACACAAACCCTTCAGGATGGAGTCCCTGAGGTCAATCACTGGGCTGCTCAGTTAAGGGGTCTTCCTAAGCCCCAATACATCTGACAGATGCCTGTCTCCACATTCCCATCTGTCAGTCCTACTTAGAGTATCTCAGGTCCTTGATACTGGGTCAACCTTTCCAGTACAGGGTGTTTCTATTCGCCCGTGCAACAGCCCCCTCAGGTTCCTTGAAGGTGTTGATAGTCCTGGTGGCTCAATTTCTTCATGAAGGGCATCATGTCTATCCTGATTGAATGACCGGCTTAGTCATGCACCAACATTGTCCCTGGCAAGAGGTCGGTACTCAGGATGCTAGAGATGCTAGAGTCGCATGGCTAGGGGTGAATCAGGAGAAGCGATCTCCTGAGCCGTCTCAGACCTTGGAATGCCTGGTGGTAATTTTCGGCATGAAACCAGGGAAGGTTATTTGCCTCCTCAGAAGGAGACAATACTGATAGAAGTCCACTGGCTCAGGACGCAGTCATCAGCATCTGCCCTTGGTCTGCTGTGGTTTCTTGTCCTCAGGACAGGCAGCGATAGTTTAATCCCATGGAGCCACTTCCAGATGTGGCCTCTTCAAATGGGTTTACTGATTGCCTGGGATCCCTTATCAGAGGATTATCAGCCAGGTTTCTCTTCACCTCTCAGCTTCATCACTCCCTGAGTTGGTGAGTGGATGTGCAGGATCTGAACAAGGGTTCCACTAGAACTTCTCATAGGAAATTCTCACAACAGATGTCAGCTTACATGGATGGGAGGCAGGCTGGAGCAAGCTTCCCAGTCAGGGAACTTGGTCAGTCTAGGAACAGCATCTCCATATCAATGTTCGGGACATGGAAGTGGTCCACCTAGCTCCCCTTCAGTTTCAACCATGCTAACATTAAGGCAGCACAAGCAGGGAGATGTTTCAAGAGGTTGCCAGCCTGTCGGTAGTTCACCTGGCAGGGAAGTTCAACCTTTAGGCAGACTGGCTAAGTCACAGAAATGTTCACCCTGTAGAGTGGAGGTTGAACAAGGAGTTTTACAACTCCTGTGCAACAGTTTGGTTGACCTCAGATTGATCTATTCGCATTCACCACAATGCTCAGATATGAGAAGGTTCTTCAGTCGTTTCCGGTGTCCACAGTCGGAGGCAGTGGTTGCTCTGCCTCAAGAGTGGACCTTCAGCAGAGCGTATGCTTTCTCTACTAACTCTTCTTCCAAAGTCATTTAATAAAAAAAAAAAATAGATATAAAAGATGCTGTAGAGGGAGCTGCCTCTTATTAGCGCAGAGTGGCAGAGAGGACCATAGTTCTCCGACTTAGGGAATCTGCTCAGCAAAGCACCCTTCCACCTTCTGGTGCAGCGAGATCTGCTGTCAGGATCCCATTCTCCACCAGAAAAATCCAGGAAGGATGCAGCTTGTGCCCTGCCTCCTGAGAAAAGGAGGCCCATCCCATATAAAAAGAAATATAGGTTTCTCCAAGAAACTAGTCAACACCTTGATGGCTGCCAAAAAATTCTCTATGTCCGCAGCCTATGCTTCTGTAAGGGCTACCTCTTTTTTTTATCTTGCACCAAAAGGTAAGGATTTTAAACCTTCAATGGCCTCTGTTCCACAGAATTTGGATTTCTACAGGAAGGCGTGGCAAAGGAGTTGGCACTGAGTACACTGAGAGGACAGGTTCTGACTCTCAGAGCACCCTAGGATATTTTTTTTGCTTAGCAACTAATAGGGGCGTGTTTAGTAGGACACCTCTAATGTCCAGTTGTCCGGTTCTTCTGTGAGATCTGAATTGATTCTGAGTGTGCTCCGCAAGGAGTTTTCCAAACTGCTATCATCCATATCGCTGGAAGTGTTGTTTTACAGGTTTCTTCTTAAGGAGCCATACCTTATTAGGCATAAGGAAAGGTTGTACTCAGAATGGTTCAGTTTTTTTCATCCCTGAAGTGCTAATGGCCTTCCAGGAGTTCCAAGAAATAGGTCTTTCATCCTCCTGTCCACAATTTCCTCACTCCAAAGAGAAGGAATTTCACAAGTTGGATTTATCACGCACCATTAGGATCTATCTTAAACAGACGGCTGCGTTCCTAAAGTCAGATAGTCTTGTTTCTTCTCGTGGAACAGATAAGCAGGGTCAAGAGGATTTTTTTAGGCTACGCTAGCTAAAGGGGTGCAGGCCTGCATTATTCAGGCCAGTGTTACAGTAAAGAGGAGGCCTCCGGCTGTCCTCAGGGTTCACCACGCCAGGGCTAGGGTGATGACCTGGGTAAGACAGATGAAGCATTTTTTTTTTTTTAAGGTTATGCATTGAAACTATGTGGTCTTCTGTCCACATGTTCGCAAATCATCCATCTTGGATGTTCAGAGTTTGGCTGACACAGTTTTGGTCACAGAGTGCTACAGACAGCAGTTTGCAAGTAATTCTCAGTGCTTGCCTCTGGCATATGGGATAATCTTCTCCCCCTATTGGTATCTCTGGGTACTGCTTCTTAGAACCCAGTTGTTATGATTACCCATTGACAATGTGGAGTGCTACAGCAAGAAGAAGTTTCATACTTACTGTAATTTCCTTTTCTAACCCCATCTCTTCAATATGATTAACTCTAGCAGTCAGCCTCCTGTGTCGAACTGCCCCAGAGATGAATGGAACTTCTGAAAATGATGGAACATCTGTTGGCACGTGCCACCATTCAAACTGCTGCCCTTACCAAGTGCTGTGTTCTATAATGCTCAAATGTCATTCTCCGCCTGCCCAGTTAGACACCTTGGAGACTGCTCATCAGCATGACTGACAAAACATTTATTTTCATCAAGAATAAGTATTCGTTTTTATTTCTGTATTAATACTTCTGCCTTTACTTAGTTTTTATAGTTAGTACTAGTTTTTAGATGTTTTTTACCTCAGTTAGCGGTTCCTCATCGGTTCTTGGCACCCGTCAAGGAACCAGCTATCTTGGCTTATTTGTTTGTTTTTTGGTTTAAAATAAATTTAAAACTTAAGTTAGGATCCTCCTTGGTTTGTTTTGCAGTTTCGTTTAAATTTGACAGATTTGCAGTTTATTCCTCAGTTTAGGAACCGACCGCTTTCATCTGTGAACTGCTTACTTGGTGTTCACTTCTTTTAACCTCGGTTGGAAACTGAACTTAAGTTTATTATCTATTTGGTTTTACAAAAGAAATAGTCTGTGGTTATGTCCGATAAGCCAAACAAAAAGACGGGTCTACCAGATTCAAAAACTGTACCACATGTGGGGAGGTCTTTGCTAAGGCTGATAAACACAATTTGTGTTTATTTTGTCTTGGGTTTTCACACTTCCAGGCCTATTGTGAGGTCTGTAAAACTTTCCTAGAAAAAACTGTGGGAAATGCCTTAAGCGTTTTAAGGATAGAATGGCCTCTCCATCGGATCCTAGTGATCCTACTTTGGATCAGACCAAAAAAAAGGCAAAAGATATTGAATCTACCACCCCTGAAAAAGGCAAGACATCAAAGCCAAAAAGGCATGGGGAACCAGTGAAAGAACCATTTCTGGCTAAGAAAAAAGATAAGAAAAAGCATACCAAACCTCCATCTGGAAAAGCAACGAAGCTCTCGGTTCCAAAATCAACCGTACAAATGGCTGAGGCTATGGCTCAGGCTTTGCAAGTCCTACAAGTCCTTGAAACTGCGGCTAACCATGGGCTACTGCTGGTTCAGCCACAACCGGTATTAGTGGAACCGTCGGTCCACTAACGGTTCTGAGCACAGCTCACCCTACGATTTAAAGCTCAGTTTCAATGGTACAAGACCCCTTATAGAAAGAGTATGATGAGGAAGAGGATGAAGATGAGCCGGTGGAATCAGAGGTTTCTCCTGAGCAGGACTTTGACTCTTCTCCAAGGCTCCCAGAGGGTTATTCTTCTCATTTCATATTTGTGAAGCAAATGGTGGATGCCCTTGACCTCACCACACATGAGTCTGTGGAGGATGAGGAAGAGGCAGAGTTTCTGGAGTTGATGGGGTTAACATCTACCAAGAAGCTATTACTCCCCATAAATAAGTTCCTGAAAAGCATGCCTTAAAAGTCCTGGATACTCCTAATTCAGTACCCTCAGTGGACAAAAAAGCTGATAAGAAGTATCATTTCGACTGATCAGGGGCCGAATTCCTGTTCTCCCACCCTGATCCAGAGGGGGTAGTACAAGCAGCAACTTGTGATAGGGCCAAGGTGCCTCTAGCAACCCATCCTCCTGAGAAGGATTCCAGGAGGATAGATAGCATGGCCAAGAAAGGCTACTTCGCAGCCTCCCTGGGCATTAGGCAGGCTAATTACATGGCTTATGCTGCCCAGTATAAAAAATCCATAAGGAGCTCTGTTGTGGCTATGGCAGACAAAGCACCACCTGGTGACAGAGTCACTTTGGATGCAATTCCAGGATACCAAGAATAGGACTGTCAGAATGGGAGTGGTGTACAGGCCACCCTCTCAGACAGAGGAGTTAGACAGGGAACTAGCAGTACAGATCATAAGGACCTGCGTGAGGGGTAGTGTGGTGATTGTGGGGGACTTCAACATGCCAGGAGTGGACCGGAGTACCCCAACAATCAGCAATAGAAAGGAGCAGGCACTGATGGATGCGTTCCAGGACAGCTTACTGATGCAAATGGTCAGTGAACCAACTAGGTAGGGAATACCCTTGACCTTGTGCTGGCAAATGGGGAGTTTGTGAGGGAACTTAGGGTGGAAGAACCACTGTCAGGCAGTGACCACCACTCAGTATGGCTCACATTGGATATGGGCAAGGAAAGAGTGGAATCTGGCACCAGGGTGCTGGACTTCAGAAGGGCCGACTTTGATATGATGGGGAAAGTGGTAAAAGGGTACCTGACCAAAATTCAACCTAGCATGGACACTAACCAGAGGTGGGAGTTCATAAAGTTGGGGATAGCGGAGGCAACCAGAACCTGCAGCAAGGCCCAGAGCAAGAAGGCTAGGGCTAAGAAACCAAGCTGTATAAGCAAGGAGGTCATGGAAGAGGTAAGCAGGAAAAGAGCTGCCTTTAGGAGGTACAAGAAAACAGGGAGGGGGGAGGACAGGGAGGAGTACCTGAAGAAATCTAAGGAGGTGACACGAGCAGTAAGAGGAGCCAAGGCGTCTACGGAGCTCAGGCTGGCACAAGGCATTAAGAAAGGTGAGAAGGACTTCTTTAGGTACATCAGGGAGAAAAGGAACTGCAAGGACCATATAGTTAGGATTAGGAAGGGGGGGTTGGGTGGAAGCAGGGTGCAATAAGGCAGAAACGCTAAATGATTACTTCTGCTTGCTATTTACTAAGGAGAAGAGGGGACCTGATACCCAAGGGGGGAGGAATGGCAGAAACGGAGGGAGGGGGAAGGGGTGACAGATGAAGAAATCATGGAGGGCAGAGTTCTGGAGGGTTTGAGGGCACTGAGGGTGGACAAAGGGCCAGGCCCAGATGGCATCCACCCCAGGGTACTGAAGGAGCTGGCAGAGGTCCTTGCGGGACTTTTGGAAGACCTATTTAATGGCTTACTACACTTGTGGTGTGTACCTCAGGATTGGAGGATGGCTCATGTGGTGCCCCTCCACAAGAGTGGCCCCAAGGATGAGCCGGGTAACTACAGACTAATGAGCTTCACATCCATCATGGGCAAGCTGATGGAGACTATCCTGAAGGAGAGGCTGGTGGCCCTCCTGGAGGCCAAAGGACTAAAGGACAGCAGACAGCATGGCTTCATACATGGCAGATCCTGCCAAACGAACCTGGTGGAGTTCTATGACTGGGTAACTAGGCAATTGGATAGGAGCCATGCAGTGGATGTCCTTGCCTGGACTTCAGTGAAGGCATTAGACTCGATTGCCACATAGGGAGGCTGGGAGAGTAAGTTAGATGGCACAGGGGCAGGTGCAAAGCTGGTGAGATGGGAGGAACTGGCTTCAGGAAGGCAAAGGGTGGTGGTGGTGGTGGGTGGTGGGTGGGGCTTCCTCTTATCCCCAAGGGTAGTGAGCTGTGTTCCACTGGGCTCGGGTGTTGGGACCAGTGTTGTTTGGGATATTCATTGCAGACATATCATTAGACATCAAGAGCAAGATCAGTCTGTTTGCTGACAACACCAAGATGGGAGCAGTGGTGGATGACGTAGGGGGATAGCAGGGGTTGCAGGATGATCTGGAAAAGCTGGAAACCTAGTCAGATACCTGGCAACTGGGGTTTAATGCCAAATAGTGCAAGGTGCTACATTTTGGGGTGAAGAATCCAAGGAGGAGTTACCAGCTGGGGGGAGTGCAGCTAGCCAAGACAGAGGAGAAGGATCTGGGGTGCTCATTACAGGGTCATTGAACAACTCTGCACAATGTAGGAAGGCAGCTGCAAAGTCCAACAAAATGCTGGGTTGCATTGCAAAGGGTATCTCTTCGAGGAGGGGGGAGATGATTATGCCACTGTATAGGTCATTAGTTAGACCGCATCTGGAGTACTGCGTGCAGTACTGGCACCTGTATCTGAAGAGGGACATTAAGTTACTGGAGGGGGTGCAGCGCAGGGCAACAAAGATAATCAAGGGGCTGGGGGACTTGTCATATGAGGGGAGATGAACATGTACTCGCTAGAGGAGAGGAGAGGAGAAGACGGGGGGACATGATTGAAACCTATAAGTACATGAAAGGAATAAACAAGACAGGTACAGAGGGGCTGTTCAAAGTAAGGGAGGGGGAGGGATACCTGGGGCCATGATATGAGGCTGGAGGGAGGAAGGTTCAGGAGGGAGATGAAGAGACACTTTTATACAGAGAGGGTGGTAGCTGGGTGGAATGCGTTACCGGCAGAAGAGGTATCCAGTAGAACAGTGGGCTGCTTCAAAAGGGGCTGGGACAGGGCAAGGGGGAGGGTCAATGGAAAAGAAGGGTGGGAGTGAGGGGCAGCTTCAAAATAAGGGGGTGCTAGCTGCACATTCGAGCAGACTTGATAGACCTCTAGGCCTTTATCTGCTGGCAAATTTTGTATGTTCATATGTTCGTTTGTCAGCTGACATGGTGGAAACAGCCAGATGTTGCTTAGAAGCCACAAAGTACAAGTTCCACATGGCAGTAGATGTCAATGACAATGCAGGGAGGTGGATGGCAGTAACAGTTGCTTTGAGAAGGTTTGCCTGGCTCAGAACCACAACCACAGGACACTCAGGCTAAAGCCATGGATTTCCCAGTGAAGAACAACTCTCTGTTTGGAGACAAAACAGAAGCATACATGACAATGTGGATGAATACAAGACCACTTACAGAAGCAATACTGCAAAAGGAAAGGCCTCAACTTCTAGGCCACAGGGAAGGGGGTGGGGATCTGCAGACCCTTTTTCCAAGCCCAAACTTCTCCTGCTTACCAGCAGCCAAGGGGCTACTTCACGGGTAGGGGTCGAAGGGGTTCAAGACGAGGGGACCAGGCCCCACAGGCTGCTGCCCAGGCTAAACAGAACCCCTGATGTGTCAGTGAGGTTCGCCTTCCCAAGGCCAGTAGGGGGCAGGCTGACTCACTACTTCCAGACTTGAAAAACCTTCACCACAGACAAGTGGGTGCTGGAGGTGGTGAGTCAGGGCCTAGAGCTCAGCTTCAAAACTTTCCCCAGGCTAAGATCATGGCTTTTCAGACCATAATCCCCCACAGAAAGGGCACTCCTAGAAAAGGAAGTGCCCAACCTGTTGCTGGCAAAAGAAGAGGAGCCGGTTCCCCTCACCCAAAGGGGAAAGGGGTTTTACTCTAGATACTTTTGGTTCCATATGATAACAGCAATCACAGAATAGTGATCGCTGTTTGGGAGAGTGTACATTGCCAAAAATGAATTTCGGCAATGTAGACTTGTGGCAAACAACAAGAGGAGCTCTAAGATGTAGGTTTCTTGTATTTATGTAGCCATTTGTGCCCTCCTATTGCAAGTTCCTCAACTCCAGGGGTGCATGTCCGGTGTATGTGTGTAAAAGAAAAATAAAAAAAAACCCGACCTGGCACAAAAACCAGGACAGCACCCAGAACCGAACCCGGCACCCTCCCAACCCCAGCCTGCCACCAACTCATCTCACCACAAGGCCAGCTTGGCTGCCCACCATTGCACTACACCCCACAAACCCTCCCTCCCCTTCCGCCCATTGCACGGTGTGGTCCCTCCTCACCCCCCTGCACATGTGTATGTATACATAGCGACATCCCGTTGCTATAGTCATCGAACCCCCTATCCGGTCACACACACACACCCCTGCCAGGTAGCCCTGTGCACAAGCACCGTGATTGAGTCGCCCTTTTTAAAAGTGCTCAATCACTGTCGCCTTGTACACGGGGTACCATACTTTCTAACCTTAAAGAAAAATGGGTAGTGGTGAACCATTTTAGACCTAAGAGCTCTAAACAAGCACTTTGCAAAGCCAAAGTTCTGGATGGTAATCTTGTCAATGATTCTTCCCACCCTTCAGCAAGGAGACTGGCTGGCATCAGTGGATCTAAAGGATGCCTATTTCCACATTCCCATCAGGGAATCACACAGAAAGTACCTCAGGTTCAGACTACCTTCAGGACATTATCCCTTCTCAGCCCTGCCATTCGGCCTGACCTCAGTTCCCAGGGCATTCACAAAGTGCTTGGCAGTAGTGGTGGCACACTGGAGAAGGCAAGGCATCACGGTGTTCCCCTACTTGGATGACTGGGTAGTCATGGGCAAGTTACCACAACAGGTGAAGGAGGCTCTCAGGCTCACTTAGGACACACTGGAGTCTCTAGGGTTCTTAATCAATGCCAAGAAAATCTATATTCCAACCTGCCCAGGTATTGAATTTCATAGGGGCAGAAACGGATACCCTGCAAGAGAGAGTATTCCTCCCTCAAGACAGAGTAGACATTATCCTGCAGCTGGCAGGGTCTTTCAGTCTCAACAGACCAAGGCCAGCAAGGCACTTCCTGCAGTTGTTGGGGCACATGACAGCAGCAGCAGGAACAGTGCAAGTCTGCAGATTTTAAATGAGAAACATTCAGTTTCACCTCAGGGCACATTGGCGCCAAAGAAAGACCCTCTCTCAAAACTGATACTAGTTCCAGGGACACTGTTGCAGATTCTGCAATGGTGGCAAGACAGAACCAACCTCAGGGGAAGGGTCCCATTAAAAAGGAATTCCCTACCCTGATACAACAGATGCCTCCCTCTTAAAATGGGGGGCACATCTGGAAGAGTACAGTGCACGGTATGTGGTCTTCTGCAGAGTCAGTCCTGCACATAAATCTTCTAGAGCTCAGGGTAGTGCTCCTGGCACTGCAATCCTCTCATCCCTGGTAAGGGACTAGGTGGTACAGGTCAGGACAGACAATACCACCACAATGTGTTACATCAACAAGCAGTGAGGAACAAGATCCGACTTGATGAGCACAGAAGCTATGAAAATATGGAGTCTGGCATACTCCTTACAGGTGTCCCTGTTGGCCATCCATCTTCCAAGGAAAGATAACACTTGGGCAGATGCACTCAGCAGAATCAACCAAAACTACCACCAATGGTCTCTAACCAGACAAGTACCGGAGGTGGTGTTCCACAGGTAGGGTATCCCAAAGATAGACTTCTTCACCTCCCAGGAGAACCATCAGTTGCCTCTATTCTGCTGCAGGCCTCCAGCAAAAGGCACAGTGCCCATGAATGCTCTGGTGTTGGATTGGTCAGGGAGGAGCCCGTATGTGTTCCCTCCATTTCCACTGTTGCTCAGGATGTTGATAAAGCTCAGGTCTCAACCAACTACCATGATCCTGATAGCCCCAGACTGGGCCAGAGAGCCATGATACTTGCTACTGCTCTCCCTGTCAGTGGCCCAGCCCATACACCTCCCTCAGAGGCACAATCTTCCGACACCCTCTCAGGGCAGGATCCTGTATCCAAACCTCGGGTATCTCAGGCTCAAGGCATGGCTCTTGAAGACCTAGAATATGCAGGTTTACACCTTTCTGAAGGTGTACTCAGGGTTCTTAGAGGTTGTAGGGAACCCTCTACCAAGAAAACCTATGCCTCCAAATGAAAGAGGTTTTCTATCTGGTGTAATTCTAGTAGGATATTACCTTCCCAGGCAGGGTTACCAGTCCTGTTGGACTAGATCACCCATCTACATTCGCTGGGCCTACAGCCGACTACCTTTAAAGTTCACCTGGCATCAATTACAGCCAATCTTTCAGCCAGCAAGGCTGCTTCTCTGGCTGCTAACCCTGTTTTCAAGAAATTCTTTAAGGGGTTAGCCCACCTGCATCCCCCCATAGGGAACCGGTGCCTTCTTGGGACCTCAGTGTTTGCATTTCCAAGCTAATGGAGCCTCCATTTGAGCCAATGGCTACAACACATTTAAAGTTTGTCACTTGGAAAGCAGTATTCCTAGTGGCTATCACCTCAGCCAGAAGGATAAGTGAGTTACAAGCTGTATGTATAGAACAGAACTATATCTCCTTACACAGGGACACAGCGGTGCTCAGGACTAACAGGAACTTCCTTCTAAAGGAAGTTTCTGACTTCCACCTGAATCAGTCTATCACCTTGCCAGTCTTCTTTACTGAACACTCTAGTCAAGGGGAACGCAGGCTGCATAGCCTGGATGTCAAGAGAGCTCTCAATTACTATCTTGACTACACCAATGCCCATAGGCAGGATAGACAGCAGCTGCTCCTAACCTATGGGGATGTGGGAAAAGGAAAACTAGCTTCAAAGTTGCACCCTGGATAGTGGCATGCATCCAGTTCTGCTACAGTAAAGCTGGTAGAGAGCCCCTAGTAGGCCTGAGGGCATATTCTACAAGGGGCAGAGCTACTACATTAGCACTGCCAGAGATTCCCCTACTGGAAATCTGTAAAGCAGCTACATGGAGAACAGTATATACTTTTACAAAGCATTATAGCTTGGATACCCACTCCAGAAGTGATGCCAGGTTTGGCACAGCAGAGCTGCAGAGCTTGTTCCCTAAATAGGGTTCTGTGCCCACCTCCAAAGGTATTGCTTCGTAATCTGCTAGAGTTAATCATATTGAAGAGTTCCTGGGGTTAGAAGAAAAAATTACTCACTGAAATAATCTTGTTTCTGCCAAGATATTCTTCAGTATGATTAACTCTCCCACCCTATCTCCCCTTCCAGAACCAGTTAGCCTCTGCATTACAGCTGATGTTTTTATTGTTATAAGGGTCATACACTGGGCATGTTGAGTTTTGAAAACCAGATGGCCCTGTTTTCCTTCTCATGGTCCTATCTGGCATTGCCAGGGGACAGGTTTAGGGTTGGGTTGTTATTGTTAAAACATTTTTATCACTAGTTTACAATAGCTTAGTAAGAGGTCTACCCCTGCAGGCTTCAATGAATCTGAGCATTATAGAACACAGCGGTTGGTAAGGGCAGCAGTTTGAATGGTGGCACAAGCCTATTCCATCATTTGCATAAATTCCATTCATCTCTGGGGCAGTTCAACACAGGACGCTAACTGCTAGAGTTAAACATATGGAAGAATACCTTGGAAGAAACAAGATTACTTCGGAGAGCAATTTTTCTTCTGTTAGTTCCAACATTGTCAATGATGCACTCCCAGGAGCCTACTTCTGCGGGAGAATCTTATCCTGTATTCTAGGAGGGATGTCCTGTTTGTTAAAATTCCTTATTGCAGGGCTATGCCTGTAGTTTAATGGGCAGAGCAACAAACCACTACCCCATCAGACCTTTAAAGGCCGCTTCTCCTCCTGGCTAGTTCAGTTTCTTTTGTTGCCTCACCATCCTCCCCTTCTCCTTCAGCGGCACATCTTTCTTTCCCGTGGGTTTCTTCCTAAGCTACCTTTATCCAAGGGAATCATTCCCATGGCACCCATAGGGGTGGAACCCTTCACTAGGGTTCCTCGCTGTCGTACCCATACAGGGTGGTATATCCCATAGATAGAGAGGTGAACAGCCACAATGTATCTAAGTTACACATGCATACATCGTACAAGCACATTGAACTATGTTTCTGAACATCCCTCTTGTGTTTTGCTATACTCTGCTCATAAATAAAATATAAAACAAGGGATTATTTTTCAATCAGTCTGCAACCACAGGTTAACAGCTTTACTGGTTAACTCTTGAGGTGTTTTCCTTGTTGCAGGTAGCATCACTGCATCTAATTGTTACCTGAAAGTTATGCTGTTTAGTGTGGTCAGCCTCAATTTTCCAGATGAGCAACTGATGTGGAGCCTGCCTTGTTGCCTGACTGCTCTTTCCTGCAGGAAGGACTGAATCATCCAGACCTTGAGTCCAATGTAGAGCATTTTCCTCCTTGGATGCCTGCCAGGAAGGTAAGGCAGTTTTTATTTACAGTATTAAGGAATGTTTTATACAGGTAATTGGTTATAATATATGAAAATGTATAGCTGTTGTGGCACCGCGAGGTCTGTAGTGACTGGGGAGTTGCTGCTGCTTGGAATACTCTTGTGCCCAACATTCTAAAGCTTGGGCTGCGCCATTTTCCCTGGTGGGCGTACACAATACCCAGTTGTTATGATTACCCATTGACAATGTTGGAGCTAACAGGAAAGAAAATTACAGTAAGTATGAAGAAATGTCTTCTTTTGCCTCTTGGGAGAACAATAAGCTTCCACAGTTTTGTTGCAGGCCACCAGCAAAAGGCATAGTCCCAGATGACTCCCTAGCTCAGGACTAGAGAGTGATGTGTCTGTATACCATCCCACCATTCTCACTCATATAAAGAGTGCTCATAACATTCAGGAGAGGGCCAGCAGCAGTGATCCTGATAGTCCCTGGCTGGGCTGGGCAGGCTTCATACTCGGTGCTTCTGACACTGTCCAGCAGGATTCCAGTTAACTTGCCACTGAGATACAACCTTCTGACTCTGTGTCAGGGTAGAATAACATACCCAGAACTCAGAACACTATGGCTGAGGCCATGGTTCTTGAGTTCAGATTCTCTAGCTTGAATGTGTCAGAGGAGGTGCTGAAGGTTTCTAGAAAGCCAGCAACAAGGAAAGCATACTTTTCTAAGCGGAATAGAGTCTCATAGTGGTGTGCCTCCAGGAAGATAATCCTAATGCAGACAGTGCTGCCTAGAGTTCTGGACTACCCAGTAAATGTACACTGCTTAGGTGTAAGACCATCAAAGCTGAAAGTACACCTGGCAGTGGTGTGCCCGCCTACACGTAGCAGGCAAAGACAAGTCCCTAGCTCCACAACCTGTTTTTTTTTTTTCATCAAGGTTTTTTCCTTGACTGAGTCAGGCAGGGTTCCCTCAACCTTATCCCTGCCTCCCCATCGTCTCCCACCAGGGCTTACTGGTCAGACAACACACCTTCATGAATTACCCTGTGGCAGGGTCAGGACAGGGAGGACTGCTCCCCCAGATGCATAGCCAATGTTTGACTTTTTTGGGTCCCTGATGGTGGAGTGGGTGGGCCTTGGCATGTAGAGCATCATGCACACCTGCCTCACCATTTTTTCTCTTATTTTGTCCCTAATCCCTGTGTTGGGGCATGCACACAGATGTGCACGCGTATGAAGGCACTTGTGTACACTGCCGAAGTCCCACAGCTCCCTTCCTTCCTATGCTGCCCACAGACCTGCACTGTCACCAAGCCTCTGCCTGGTGGCAGTCATTCAGCAGGAACCACATGCCTCCCTCCCTCCCTCTCTCCATCAGACGTCCATCCTGACCCCCCTCCTGTCTGGCCCTTGGTAGTCAGAGATTGCTCCTGATTCTGGGTTGCCAGAGTGGTGGATGGTAGCACTACTGCTGTGCTACTGAGCCAGCCACGACCTGTTTTTAAAAGGTTCTTTAAGGGCCTCAGTCACCTGTATCCCCCGTAAGGGCTTCAGTTACCAGTATCCCCTATAAGGGACCCAGTCCCTTCATGGGACCAAAATATCTGTCTTGGCCAGCTGGTGGAGGCTCCCTTTGTGCTTATGACTACAGCTGATTTAAAATATGTCACATGGAAAACAGTTTTCCTAATTGCCTTGACATTTGCCAGGAGGATAAGTGAACTGCAAGCCCACTGTACAGATGCAAACTACATAATCTTCCACATGGATAAGGTAGTCATTAGAACCAGTTGGAATGTTCCTACTTAATGCTGTGTTAGAATACCACCTGAACCAGTGAACTCCCTTTCCTGTGATCTACCCTGAACATTCTGGTACAGGCGAACAGAAATTGCACTGTTTGGCTGTAAAACAAGTACTAGGTCACTGCATGGACCGAACAAAGGATGTCAGTTCCCAGGGTACTTGGCCTTTTGTTACTTATGGATAGAAGTGCAAAAGTAAGCCAGTAGCTAGGAGGACTGTCTCTCACTGGATAGTCTCCTGCACACAGTTCTGTTATAAAAAAAACTGTTGAAATACCTCCCAGAGGCCTAAGGGCACATTCCACAAGTGGTACCTCTGCTACCTGGAAAACAATTTATACCTTCACTAAGCACTATTGCATGAACATACAATCCAAGAGGGGGGCCAGTTTTGAAACTACTGTCTTTCAGAACCTTTTTCCTAAATAGATTCTAGACCTGTCCTCTCAAGGAACCTGCTAGAAAGTCTGCTTGTTGCTAAGCATCATTGTTGGATTCCTGTTGTTTGAAGAAAACATTACTCACTGTAGTAATGCTGTTTCCTCTTAGGGATCCATCAGTGAGATTTACAAACCTGGACCCTGCCTCCCCTTCCAGAATCTGAAAATGGGTTCACACAAGAATCAGTTGCTTGTATATTCCTTGTTGCAGTTCCTCAGCGATTGCTAACACACAGATTTAGTTAGTTGCCATGAGAACAGATCCAGAAACAAATGGTTTGATGCCTTTTATTAAGAACTGTTTTCTTTTGTTACATCTATTTTGGTCCAATAAAAGGTATCAAACCATTTGTTCCTGGATCAGTAATTGCTAGAATGTGATTAGTTTAAATGTTGCATGATGTCTTCTTTAAATTTGTTTAGTATTTTAAACATTTTAATGAAAATGTTTGAAATTTTTTTTTAGCCATTTAGCTAGTTTTAGTTGTCAAAGCTACCTTAGCTATAAAGACAAATCTGACAGTAGAACATTAGGGGGAGTGTGATCACAGTGCAGAGTTTGAACTTGCTTGATAATCCTAAAATTAACATGAAGTTTTATCTCTGGAAAATCACCCTCTGGTGAGATAATGCTTGTTGTAAATTTCATTAATGGATCCCAAAGAAAAAAACATTACTGCAGTGAGTATAGCATTTCTTTTCTTATTGATCCTGAGGAGGCGAAGGCAATATAGTGAAAATGAAAACATGATCTTCCTAGAATCAGTCTTCTCCATTGAGTACCACATATGAGTGTGGGTCAGAGGCACTAGGACCCTGCGGGAGCAAATCTTTCAGCCAGGGGGCTGACAGTGGCTACTAGTCATGGAGCCTGCATGTCCCCATGCAGTGCTGTGCACCTGCCAGTAACAGCTGCTGGCTGCCTTACCTACCTCAGTTCTGTTCTGCATGCCACTGAGTACTCCTTGTGGGAGCAGTTCCTCAGTGCAAGAGATAGTTCATCACTGACATTGTTATTGCCAAATTTTCTCTATTTATTTACTATTTCTCATGATGCTGAAGTTCAAATCAAAAGGGGCTGCGGGTAAGAAGCCACACATTATGCACTGATGCCCCTGTGGGAAGAAAATGGCTTTGAAAAGAAACTAATTTACGGCTTCTCAGTCAGCCTCTATGTCACCAAAGCACAATAAAGTCTCAGATGGAGCACCCTATGATGGTGGAAAGCACGCATCAAAGGGGTTTTCTCCTCACAAGCAGCAGTCCCTATCAGAGAGGACAGATAAAAAGAGCTGCTCAGCCACAACAAAGGCATGGAAAAGATGATGAAGATATCAGGGTGTCCGAACAGTAGAACCCTGATTCTAGTGATGGCAAAAATACAAATAAAAGAGCCTCAGAATAGGTGCTGGAACCAGTGCCTGCTAAGAAAAAACTAAAGGAAACCCATAGCCCTGCTACTTCTCCTGTGAAGGAAAAGAAGGCAGTGGAACAGAATCAAATGCCGTCAACAGAGGACATAACAAAAGTATAATGTTTTTTCTAGGCCTTCCAGGCTATGGGAGAATTATTTTATCTACCTGCCACCAATCCTCAGACTCCGGTTCCAGACCACTTGCCTGTAGAGGAGGAGGATAGGTATTATTAAGAGGAGGAGAAAGGTGAACCCATAGAACCTGATGGTTCTCCTGACCAAGAGTTTTGGTCTCCTCCTAGACCTACTGAAGATTATATCCCTTACTCCTCATTCATCAAACAAATGGTGAACACCCTTAACATCCTCTATCATGAAACAATGGACAATGTGGGGGAAGTGGAGTTCATGGAAATTATGGGACTGGCCCAGTGGTGGAGCCAGATTTGGGAGCCGAGGGAGGCAAGTCAGTCATCTGGGGGCTCCAAGATGGCAGTAAGCGAAAGGGACAATTTGAAAATTTGGTATTACTGGAAGTATAATCAGTATATTAAAACAGATATATCATACCTTTCCACAGACGTGGAAGATACATAATTAACAAAATAAAAATCAAGCAAGTTCTTCACTGCCCAGAATAAGAGAGGAGAGGGCAGCCAGAAACATTCATAGTATTTATCGGCAGATAAGGTCTGCTTGTCCCACCTAGTCTGCCCCCCTTTTCTGTGTTTCAGACCCCAGGAAATCGTACTGTATTCTGTCAAATGCAGTATGGTCTCACCATAGGACTGTCCTGGAGCCAAAATGGTTAACAGGACTTATGCAAATAGTGGAATGCTAGGCTCGAGCTTGGTTTTCAAACCACTGTCCCTGGTTGCACTTCCTGCAGCCGTCAGATTCTTTACTCCAATTGCCTCAGTAAGACGTCTCTGGAGAACTGTCTTTCACTTGCTTGAAGAACATTTATTTTCATCAGTTTTCGATAGTACCATTTATTTCTTTCGATCTTTAAAGCACTGTCCTTGGTACACAGGTAGACTTAGTCTAGATTTAGTGTTTATTGGGTAAGTTTTTGGTTCCTTTTCGGTTCCTCGCAACCGGGAGGGAACCGATATCTGTTACTTTTTTCTGAAGTGATTTCAATAGTTTTTGACTGTTTCGATTTATCTGGTAAGTCACATTGATTTAAATATTATTTAACTGGGGGGTAACTCTCGGTCCTTTCGGTTTTAAAACCAAACAAAAAACAATAAAAAAACATAAAGAGAGGGTTTTATTGACTAGACGTCACAGAAAACCAAGAAAAGAACGGGCCCTACAGATTTTTGGCATTGTACTGAGTGTGGCGGAACCGTTTGCCAAAGCTGATCCTCATTTGATTTGTGCATTCTGCCTAAGGTTTGCCCACCTGAAGGCAGATTGTGAGATTTGTAAAAATTTTCCACAGTCTACACTTGAAAGGCGACTTAAAAGACTGCAGGAAAAAATGTCTGAAAAGGCTGCTGACCCAGCCTCAGACAAACCATCTCCTCCTCAAAAGGAACTGGAGGAACAGTCCTCTGACAAGGGCGATAGTTTCTCAGGAAAAAAACAAGCTGTGGATACAGGTGCTAAACCGGCAACCACAGGGAAGAGAAAGAGAAAGGAAAAACATACACCACAGGAACCGCAACTGAGAAAAATCTCGTTTCCAACTGCTGAAGAGATTGCGAACGCAATCAGAATCATACAGTCTCTGCAACCTGGGACTCTGGTTTCCAGTTGAAAAGTGACTGCAGGCACAGACACTGGTTCAAACCTCCGGTTCTACCTTGGTTCCCAGTTCATTGGAACAGAGTGCAAAATTCTATGAGGAGGATGAAGATGAGGATGAGGATTATGGTGAGCCCATTGAACCGGATATCTCTGCTGATCCCCACCATCCTGATTCCCCTGATAAAGGATCTGAGGACTATACATCCTACTTTACTTTTGTGAAGCAAGTGGCTCAAACCCTGGACCTCCCCACTTAGGAGTCCACCGAGGAGGAGGAGGAGGAGCAGGACTACGTGGAGTTGATGGATGTCCCAGTCTCAAAAAGACTACTGTTGCTCATCCATATGTCCCAAAAGAAACAGATTAATAAAATACTGCAGACACCCAGTTCTGTGCCACCAGTGGATAAAAAAATGGACAAAAAGTATTGGGTAGCCAAAGGAGGGGCAGAATTCCTTTTTGGACACCCTAGCCATCAGGGAGTAGTACAGGCTGCAGCTTGTGATAAAGCTGGCATCCCACTGGCATCACATTCCCAGGATAAGGACTCCAGAAAAACAGACTTCATGGCTAAGAAAGCTTACCTGGGGTCCTCTCTGGCCATTAGACAAGCCTCCTATATGGCCTATGTCTCCAGGTATCAGATTCATAAGGTAGAAAAAATGGGCAGAGTGGATGGGCCTTGCGGTCCTTATCTGCCATTAACTTCTATGTTTCTATGTTTCTAAAACACTCTGGAATACTGTCCTGGAGATAGCAAAGGGTGTCCCAGCTCCCATGGCAGCTGATTTAGAGGAGGCTGCAAAAAGGGGCATAGAAGCTTCTAAAGCCCTGTTCAGGATGGCAGTTGATGCCAACAACACTGCAGCCAGGCAGATGTCAATGTCACTTAGAAAGTTTGCTTAGCTCAGGACTACTAACCTGGCCAGAACACACAAAGGTTTTAGATTTTCCATGTGAGCCCACATCTCTGTTCGGACAGCAAACATGAAGAAAATGGATGATTACAAAACTGCTTACAAGAGTGCTGTTGCCAAAGAAAGGGAATCTACACCCCAGAAGCATCAAACTAGAGGTGGTAGGGGCAGGGCCCATTATAGGCCATTCTTTCAGCCTCAAGTGTTTCCCCTGTATCCGCAGCAGAGGGGATATTTTGGGGGCAGAAGAGGCAGTGGCCGTACTAGCCCCAGCACACAGGCAGCAGCTCAAACCAAGCAGACACCCTGAGGTGTCTGCTTGGGTCACCTCCCCAACCCCAGTAGGGGGCAGGCTGGCCCACTACCTTCAGGAATGGCAAACATCACCACAGACAAGTGGGTCCTGGAGGTAGTGGGCCAGGGTCTTGCTCTCAGCTTCATGTTCATGCCAAAGCTGAGGGCAAGGGTCTTCAGACCCTCTACCCCATCAGAAACAACTCTGTTAGAGGAGCAAGTATCCAACCTTCTGTCACAAAAGGCAGTAGAGCCAGTTCCCTTGGCACAAAGGGGAAAAGGCCTGTACTCAAGATACTTCCTCACAACAAAGAAAATTGGGTAGTGGCGACCCATACTGGATCTCAGACATCTAAACAGACATCTGTCAAAACCAAAGTTCAAGATGGTGACTCTGGCAACCATCCTCCCAACACTAAGGCAGGGAGATGGTTAGCATCCTTGGACCTAAAGGATGCTTATTTCCACATCCCCATCAGGCAATCCCACAGAAAGCATCTCAGATTCAGACTGCCATCAGGCCATTATCAGTTCAGGGTAATGCCCTTTGGACTGTGTTGACAAAGATACATAGACACTGTCGGCAGATAAGGGCCTATGGCCCACCCAGTCTGCCCATTTGAGCCTGTAAGTTCCCTTTACGTTTTTCTAGAAGTCTGTTGCCTCTTACCCCTGACCACCAGAATTCCCTTATGTCTATCCCATGCATTCTTAAATCCTGTGATAATTTCAGCCCCCACCACTTCCTCTGGCAAGGTGTTCCACTTGTCCATCACCCTTTCTATGAAGAAATTCTTCCTCATGTTTCCTCTGAATCGCCCTCCCTCCAACTTCATCCCATGCCCTCTAGTCCTGGAACATCTTGTTTGCTAGAAAATAGTGTATTCCTGCACCCTGTTCCTCCCTGTAAGGTACTTGTATGTCTCTATCATATCCCCTCACTCCCTCCTCTCCTCCAGGGAGTACATATTCAAGTCCTTCAGCCTGTCCTCATAGGACTTGTGATGCAATCCCTGTACCATCTTTGTTGCTCTCCTCTGAACCTTCTCTACCCTGTCTATGTCCTTACATAGGTAAGGTCTGTACTCCAGGTGGGGCCTCACCAGTGTTTGTATAGTGGAATTATGACCTCCCTTTTCCTGCTGGTGATGCCCCTGCCTGTGCATCCCAGCATCCTATTTTCTTTACCTGCTGCCTTGTCACACTGTTTCCCTATGTTGAGGTCATCAGAGATGATAACCCCAAGGTCCCTTTCCTGCTTGGTGCATGCTATATCCTCACCTCCCCAACTGATATATTGTTCCAGGTTTTTTGTGCCCCACATGCATTATTTTGCACTTTTTGGCATTGAATTTCAGTTGCCAACCCCTTGACCATTCTGCAAGCTTCTGCAGGTCCCTCCTCATTCTGTTTACACCCTCTGGCATGTCTACTCTGTTACAGAGCTTTGTGTTATCAGCAAACAGGGAAATTCTGCCTTCTAAGTCCTGCGCAATGTCACTGATGAAGACGTTGAATAGGACTGGTCCCAGCACTGATCCCTGTGGTACCCCACTGGTCACTCTACTCTCTGTGGAGTGACAGCCATTTACCACCACCTTCTGTGTCCTGCCACCCAGCCAATTACCCACCCACTGCACTACTGCCCTGCCCAATCCCATATTCTCCAGTTTATTTAATAGCCTTCTATGTGGCACAGTGTCAAAGACCTTGCTGAAGTCCAGATAGGCCATGTCCACTGCCCTCCCTGATCCACCTCCCTTGTCACCCAGTCGAAAAATTCAATGAGGTTGGTCTGGCATGACCTTCCCCCGGTGAAACCATGCTGCCTTGGGTCCTGTAGTCCGTTGGTAACCATATGTTTCACCAATCTCTCCTTCAGTAGTGCTTCCATGATCTTCCCCACTACTGAGGTCAGGCTGACTGGTCTGTAGTTCCCTGCTTCCTCTTTGTTCCCGCTTTTGTATAAGGGGACTACATCTGCTGCCCTCCAGTCTTTGGGTACCTCCCCTGTTTCCAGTGATCGGCGAAACAGGATTGCCAGAGGTATCTTAATGTCTGCATTGCTCAGCTTATGCAGCCACCCTTTGAGCCTATGGAAAACTGTGTTCCTGGTAGCTATTACTTCTGCCAGGTGGATTAGCGAATTACAGGCCCTGTCAGTTGAACCTGACTTCATATCCTTCCATAGGAATAAAGTGGTTCTAAGAACTAATAGGAGGTTCTTGCCTAAAGTGGTATTGGATTTTCACCTAAACCAGTCTATGTCTCTTCCTGTATTTTTCACTGACCATTCTTCCCCAGGGGAAAGAAGATTACACAGTTTGGATGTTAAAAGGGCACTTAGCTACTACATAGCGCATACTAAGGCACACATAAATGACTGTCTTTAATTGTTCCTCACTTATGGTGAAGTGGGGAAAGGTAAGCCTGCCACTAAGAGAACTATTGCCAGGTGAATTGTTTCCTGTATACAATTTTGCTATAACAAATTGGGTGGAACACCCCCTTCAGGCCTGAGGGCTCACTCGACTAGGGGTACAGCTGCTACTCTAGCTGCAGCCAGAGATATACCCTTGTTAGAGATCTGTAAAGCAGCCACCTGGAAAACAGTACATACATTCACCAAGCATTACTCTCTGGTTATCCAGTCTAGGAGTGATGCTAGGTTTGGCACAGCAGTACTGCAGAGCCTGTTCCCAAAGTAGGTTCTGCATTCCCTCCTCCATAGGGAACTGCTTGGTAGTCTGCATTATGTCTGAATACAGCAAGACTTCATGTTGTTTGAAGAAAAAATTATTCGCCATAGTAATGTTGTTTCTTCTAATGGAGTCTTGCTGTATTCAGACCTCCCCCCCACCTCCCCTCTCAGAACCTGTTTTTGGGAAGTGTGTTGGCAGGCACAGTGTTGCACCTCAGGGGTATACCTTGTACTCTCCCTCTTGGTGGGGTAACTGTTATGTTTTTCATTCTTGTGTTGCATAGTTTGAATTGTCACTACCTTATTTCTTCTTGGGTTCTCGACTTGAGTCTTTTTTGGGACCCCAAAAAGTATTTTGACTTTTGGCTATGTGTTCAAACAATTTCCACATTTTAGTGTCAAGTTAGTTAGTTGCTCATAAGAATCTGACGGTTGCACTGGTAAGTACCACAGACAGAGGTTTGAAAACCGAGCTCGAGCTCAACGTTTCATGCTTCTGCATGGAGTTAACTCTTTCCTCTCCGGGGCAGTTGAAGTGCTGGGGCTAACTGCATTATGTCTTAATACAGCAAGACTCCATTAGAAGAAACAACATTACCATGGTGAGTAATTTTTTCATCTCTGAATCCTTTTGAAGACTGTTGGGTTGAGTTGCCACTCAATCTGCTGTAACGATTGTCTGCTCAACCAGTCTGCCCTTGTATTTAGGCTGCCTGACAGGTGTACTTCTGTGAGACTGAGTAGGTGTTTTTCTGCCCATAGCATTAGTGTTTCTGTTTCTCGGGCCATGGCCCTGATTTTTTTCCTCCCTGTTTGTTTATGTATGCCATTGCTACTTTGCTGTCCATATACACCTTTACGTGATTTTTTTTTTACCTGAGTTCTGAAGTGTTGAAGAGCTAGTCAAATGGCTCTGGTTTCCGGTATGTTGATTGGGAGTTTTGTTTCCTGCTCTGTCTATTTCCCTCGGACCAACTACCTGTTCATTGCAGCACCCCAGCCTAGCAGGCTTGTGTCTGTTTCTAGGGTTCTTGTTATATCTTTTTCCAACATCGCCACTTGACACAAATTGTGTGGGTTTGCCCACCATCTTAATGATCTCCTTACCCCTGACAGTAAGGTCACTCTTTGGCTGTAGTTCTGTAGGTTGTAGTTCCAATTTTCCAACAGCAGATGTTGCACGTCTTATGTGGAACTTCGCCCTGTTGTGTAGGTCTATGCAGGCTGCCATTAGGCCCAACATTTGCATCAGGTTCCATAACATCGTCGTTTTGCATTGTAAAATTCTCTTGCAATGTGTCACCAGCATGGTTATACAGTTCTCTGATGGTCTGACTGTGCCCGTCGCCGTGTTTAATACCTCCTCCAGGTATTCTATCATTGTTGTGGATGTCAAATGGCTCTTGGCTTTGTTGGTGATCCATCTGTGTTCCTTGAGCAACTGCTGGGCTCTGATGGTTGTTGTCTGTGCCTCCTCTTGGGACCTTGCCCTTATCAGCCAGTTGTCCAGATACAGGATCACATGACTTCCCTCTGTGCGTTGTTTTGCCGCTAGTGGGGCCATAACCTTGGTGAACACTCTTGGGGCTGAGGCTAGGCCGAATGTGAGACACTGGTACTGGAAATGATAACCCAGAATGCTGAATCAGAGGAATCTCTAGTGGTTCGGTCTGATGGGGGTGTGAATGTAGGCATCCTTCAGGTCTGTGGAGGTCAAAAAGTCCCCCCTGCGGATTGCCACAATGGTGGATTGTAGTGTTTCCATTTTGAACTTCTGATATTTCAGGAACTTGTTCACAAATTTGAGGTCCAGTGTGGGTCTAAGATCGCCTGTCTTTTTTGGTACTAGAAAGAACACTGAGTAAATGCTGGATTACGTTCTTGATTTGGAACTGGCTTTATGGCTTTGCTGTATAACAGTTGTCTTAGAATGGCTCTGACTTGCCATGTGGTTGCCTTGTCCCTTGACACATGTGAGTCTTATGTACCTCTCTCATCTTGGAATGGCATTGAACTCTATGGCATACCCATGGGTGATTATTTCATTGAACCATCTGTCCTTGACTGATTCGGTCCAGGTTGTGGTGAAGTGTTGCAGCCTTCCACCCACTGCGTCCGAAGGGTCCTGGACCTGGGGATTCTCATTGCCGGAATCCTTTGTTGGACTTGTTAGGTTTGTAACTCTATTTGGCATTGTAGTGGTCACTGTGGCCTCGATTGTTTTGATACTGCGGCTTGTGATTGAAGAAGTTCTGCTTAAAACTGAATGAACATCTATCTTGTCCTTGGTGGCTTTGTCCCCTCTTGCTCTTGTTGGAGTAGTGATGAAACTTGTTGTTCCAAAAGGATGGCAACGTAGCCCGCCATCTTTGGTTGTCCTTGTCTTCTCCTTTCTTCATGGCAAATTCCTCTATTCTGGGTCCAAACACTCTGTCACCTGAGAACTGTAGCTTCATTACTCTGGATTTTGATTCTTGGTCAGCGTTCTAGAGTTTAAGCCAGATGTGTCTTCTGGCTCTGTTAATGGATGCCGCTGATCTGGATGCCATCTTGAAACTGTCAATTGTGGCGTCAGCCACGTATTTAATTGCTTGTATTGCGTAGTCCATGGTGGCTCCATGGGTACTTGTTTCAATACATGTCCAGCCATCTGAGGACCACTCTGGATGAATGAGTGGCGGCCATGGATGCCCTCATGTTCACGATTAGCATGTCATGCACTTTTCTAACTGTGTTGTCCACCTTCCTGTCCATGGGGTCCTTTAAAGCGGATGCAGACTCTGATGGTAGTACCATCTTGTTACTAAGTGAGGAGACTTCTGAATCTACCTTTGGTGTGGCCAACCAACTTTTCTCCTTGTCCTATGCCAGTGGATATCTTCTCTCGAAAGTACCCTTCTCCCTGATCTTGATTGGATTGGGTGCCTCCCATTCTTTTACCAGTATGCTGTCTAGCGCTTTGCATATGGGGAAGTAGGTGGAGGATTGTTCAAACAACATGAAGTCTTGCTGTATTCTGACAAATGCAGTTGGGTCCTGCCTTTCAACTGCCCCGGAGAACATAGGGTTAACTTTTCTATGCATGGCATAGAATGTTCATCTCGAGCTCAGTTGAAGCCTCTGCCTGTTGTTATTCGAACTGCAACCATCAGATTCTTTACTCCGCCTCACTGAACAGTCGCTCCGGAGATTTCTCCTGCTGCTCGGTTCAAAGTCGGTTGAAGTGTCGGTTTTCGGTCGGTTTTCTACCGAATTGTTGTTTCTGCATAATCAGTTCAAGTCTCTGTCTGTGGTACTGTGAGTACTATATAGGTTTTTGTTCTGTTTTCTGTGTGGAACTTGTAAACTGTGGATCGGTTTGGCTGAACTGATCATTTTGAGGTAAAATTTGTACTTTACTTTAGTGTGTGGTTACCGGTCCGTATCGGTTCTAAAAAAAACGGGTTTTAGTACATTTTTTTCCAAGACCCGTGACATGGTCAGGAACCGATAGGGGAGTCTTGCCTGGCGGATTGCCGAAAAAAGGGTAAGTTTGGTTAGGTTGCCCATGTCTGAGAAACACAAGAAAAAAAACGGGCCCACTGGGTTTCAACACTGCAGTGTGTGTGGGGAGGTCTTTGCTAAGGCTGATCCCCACACCACCTGTGTTTATTGTCTGGGGTTTGACCACCTTGATTCAGACTGCCAAATTTGCAAAATTTTCCCAAATCTACCCTGGAAAAGATATTAGGTAGACTGAGGGAAAGGGAGGCCGAGAAGTCCGCTGACCCGGATGGCCAGCCCGGTTCGGTTCCGACCGAACCAGAAGGAGTGCCCTCTGACCAGGGTGATACTTCTTCAGGCAAAAGGAGAGCCGATTCCGAGGAATCAGTTCCGACAAAAAGGAAAAGAAAAGACAAGTCGACCGGTTCGGATCCAGAATCTCGTACTCCGACCGCCGATGAAATAGCCAAAGCGATTTGAATTATGGAATCGCTTCAGTCAGTTCCGACTGAACCGGCACCATTTGGCAGGGGCTCAGTTCGGTCGGTTCCCCCGGTTCTGGATTATACCCTGGAAGAATTTTATAAACCAGAGTTTGAGGAGGAGGGAGAGTATGAGGATGATTATGGTGCTGGTGAAAGTCTGGATGTGCCTATTGACCCAGACATCTCCCCAGACAGACCTTCAGGTGTTTCTTCTCCTAGGCTTTCTGAGCCCCCTTCACACTACATGTTTTACAGAAAGGTGGCTGATACCCTCCAGCTTCCTGTGGAGGAGGCAGTAGAAGATCAGGAAGAGCCTGACTATGTGGAGATGATGGACATCCCAGAGTACAGGAGACTGTCTATTCCCCTCCACAAATCTTTTGGGAAACAGACACAAAAAATTCTTAAGTTTCCCAATTCCATACCTCCTGTGGACAGAAGAATGGACAAGAAGTATACTCTTTCAGGCTCAGATGTGGAGTTCCTTTTTCAGCAATGCAGCCATGTTGGGGTTGTACAGGCTGCTGCCTGTGATAAGGCAAACATTCCCTTGGCATCACACCCCCCAGACAAGGACTCCAGGAAGATTGATGCCATGGCAAAGAAGCAGTACATGGCAGCATCTTTGGGACTCAGTCAGGGTAAGTATATGGCCTATGCAGCCAGGTACCAGAAGTCCAGGTGGGACACTGTACTGGCACTGGCTAAACAGGCTCCTACCCAGCTTGCCAAGGAGCTGGAGCAGGTGGCTGCAGATAGGATTGAGGCATCGAAAGTTCAGTTTTATGCTGCTGTAGACTCCAATAATGTATCATCAAGAGTCATGGCTACATCTGTGGGTCTTCGGAGAATGGCTTGGCTCAGATGTACTAGCCTCTCACAGGATACCCAGGCTAAGGCCATGGATTTTCCTGTAGTGGGTAATTCTTTGTTTGGGGAGCAGACAGAGAATTACATGAAGAAAATGGACGCGTACAGGACCACTTGCAGGAGTGCTGAGGCCAAAGAAAGGCAAGCAACTCCTCAAAGGCAGCAGTCCAGGGGCAGGGGCAGGCCTTTCCAAAGGCCTTTTTAACAAGCACAGGCCTCTTCTTCTTCTTTTTCGCAGAGGGGTTTCTTTAGAGAGAGAGGCAGAAGGGGGATGAGCAGACCTGCATCCACCCCTCAGCCTAAAGCCCCTGCCAAGCAGACACCCTGATGGGTCTGCCTGAGTCGATTCTCCTATACCAGTAGGGGGCAGGCTGGCTTACTTTGTCCAGGACTGGATGTCTCTTACATCAAACCAGTGGGTCCTGGAAGTAGTAAGCCAGGATCTGGTTCTCAGCTTCAAAAAATTTCCCAAGCTGAGAACCAGATCTTTTCCACCTGCAAATCTCTCAGAGACCCTTGCCCTAGAGGCAGAGGTTTCTTCTCTCCTAGCTCTCAGAGCTATAGAGAGATTTCCTACCCTACACTAGGGCAAAGGATTGTACTCCAGGTACTTCCTAACCCCCCAAAAGACAGGAGAGTGGTGACCCATCCTGGACCTAAGATATCTGAACAAACATCTTTTAAAGCCAAAGTTCAAAATGGTAACTCTGGGAATTATCCATCCCTCTCTAAGGCCAGGGGACTGGCTAGCCTCCCTGGACCTCAAAGATGCCTACTTTCACATTCCCATCAGGTGCTCCCACAGAAAGTACCTCAGGTTCAAGTTGCCCTCAGGCCACTATCAGTTCAGAGCAATGCCCTTTGGCCTAACATCAGCCCCAAGGGTCTTCACAAAGTGCCTGGCAGTAGTTGTTGCCTTCCTAAGAAGACAAAAGATTTCCATTTTCCCATACTTAGACGACTGGCTCATAGTAGGTCAGTCTCCAGACCAAGTCAAGTCACACCTGCAAGTGACCCAGCAAGTGCTCACTTCTTTAGGATTCCTTCTCAATCTACCAAAGTCAGTTCTCGAACCAGTGCAGCTCCTCACCTTCATAGGTGCAGAACTGGATACGATAAAAGCAAGAGCCTTCCTTCCCCTGGAAAGGGCAAGGACCCTCATGGAACTGGCCTCTTCATTCAGCCTTCGGGTATCTCGACCAGCAAGGCATTTCCTTCAGTTACTGGGCCACATGGCAGCTTCCACGGCAGTGGTCCAGAGCGCAAGATTCCAAATGAGGGACATTCAGTTCCACTTAAGAGCTGTTTGGTCCCAAAGAAAGGATTCCCTTACCAAACTAATTCCAGTGACTCGAACTTTGATTCAAGCGCTGCAATGGTGGTAGGATCAGGACAATTTGAGGCAAGGGGTTCCATTTGTCACTCAGTCTCATTCAGTGGTCCTCACCACAGATGCTTCCCTGCTGGGCTGGGGAGCCCATTTGGGGGAACTTACCACTCAAGGACTGTGGTTGCCTCAGGAATCTCTGCTTCACATCAATCTCTTGGAACTTAGAGTAGTGTTTCTGGCACTGCAAGCTTTTTCCAAATCTGTACAGAACAAGATGGTTCAGGTCAGGACAGACAACACCACCACCATGTGGTACATCAACAAGCAAGGAAGCACTCGGTCTACGGCCTTGTGCACAGAAGCAATGAAGTTGTGGTCCCTGGCCTATTCCCTGCAAACCTCCCAGGGAAGGTCAATGTCCTAGCAGATGCACTGAGCAGAATATCCCAGGGCCATCACGAATGGGCCCTACATCTCCTGATGTTGAAAGTGATTTTCTCAAGATGGGGCACGCCAGAGATAGCTCTTTTTGCAGGCCCAGACAATCACCAACTTCCTCTCTTTTGTTGCAGACCCCCAGTCTTGGGCTCAGTCCCCCGGATGCTCTGACTCTGAACTGGAAAGGGAAATTTCTGTATGCTTTTCCCCCCTTCCCTCTCCTGTTCAGAGTGTTAGTCAAGATAAGGTCACAACCATGCAAAGTGATTCTGATTGCTCCAGACTGGGCCAGGCAGCCATGGTATCCCTTGTTGCTGTCCCTAACAGTCCATCTTCCCCTGTCTCTTCCCAGGAATTACAACCTGCTAACATCCTCTCAGGGGAGGATTTGGTACCCGAATCTTCAGTCTCTCAATCGCAAGGCTTGGCTCTTGAAGAGTTAGAGTTTGCAGATCTGCATCTTTCCCAAGGAGTTCTGGATATCCTTAAGGCTTCTCAAAAGCCTTCCACCAGAAAGACTTACAACTCCAAATGGAAAAGATTCAGCATTTGGTGTTCTAAGAAGAATATTTCTCCAGACTCTGCTGAATTACCTACGGTTCTGGATTATATGGTCCATTCTTAATGGCCTAGGTCTCAGACCAGCTACTCTCAAGGTACACTTGGCAGCTGTGTCTGCTTTCCTGTCTGTAGGCAAGTCTTCCTGTCTGTCATCCCATCCTGTATTCTGTAAGTTTTTCAAGGGATTGCTTCACACCAATCCCTCCTTTAGGGATCCTGCTCCTACTTGGGATCTTAATGTTTGCATTGCTCAGCTTATGCAACCCCCTTTTGAGCCTTTGTCCTCAGCAGAGCTTAAGTACTTGACTTGGAAAACTGTGTTTTTGGTAGCCACTACTTCTGCCAGACATATCAGTGAATTGCACGCCCTGTCAGTGGAATCTGATTTCATCTCTTTTCACAGAGATAAAGTGGTCCTTAGAACTAACAGAAAGTTCTTGCTTAAAGTGGTTCAGATTTCCACCTCAACCAATCTATATCTCTCCCTGTTTTCTTCACTGACCATTCTTCCTCGGGGAAACAGAAGGCTACACAGTTTGGACGTTAAAAGTGCCCTTAGCTACTACATAGAACGTACCAAGGGTCACAGGTTTGAATCCCTCCAGTTGTTCCTCACTTATGGAGAAGTTGGGAATGGCAAACCTGCCACTAAGAGATCTATTGCCAGGTGGATTGTTTCTTGTATTCAATTCTGCTATGAAAAACTGGGTAGAACTCCACCCTCAGGCATGAGGGCTCATTCCACAAGAGGTACAGCTGCTGCCAGGGATATCCCTCTCTTAGAAATTTGTCAAGCAGCCACCTGGAAAACAGTCCATACTTTCACCAAGCATTACTTTCTGGATATCCAGGCTAGGAGTGATGCTCGGTTTGGCACAGCAGTACTTCAGAGCCTGTTTCCAAAGTAGGTTCTGTCCCTCCTCCATGGAGGTACTGCTTAGTAGTCTGCAATTAGTCAGAATACAGCAAGACTTCATGTTGTTCAAAGAAAATTACTCACCTTAGTAATTATGTTTCTTCTAGTGGAGTCTTGCTGTATTCTGACCTCCCCCTCCCCTCTCAGAACCTAGTTTTTGGGATGTGGGTGGAATGTTGTTTCATTTGATGTTTTTTTTGTTTTTTTGGTTTCCTGACTTGAGTCTTCCTTTGAGAACCAAAAACATTATAATTTTGCCAGTTGGCTAGTAAAAATTTTACAGTTTCCACACAGAACACCTAGTGAGTTTTTGCTCGTAAAGATCTGACGGTTGCAGTTCGAATAATGACAGGCAGAGGCTTCAACCAAGCTCGAGATGAACATTCTATGCCATGCATAGAAAAGTTAACCCTATGTTCTCCGGGGCAGTTGAAAGGCAGGACCTAACTGCAATTGTCAGAATACAGCATGACTCCACTAGAAGAAACATAATTACTAAGGTGAGTAATTTTTCTTTTCTCACCCTTACTAGGGGATCCAGCCTGCTGTCTGGCTGTTCCACTGGTTCGTCAATCCTGAGCATTTACAGACTACCCTAATGAGCTCAGGAATAAGGTCGAAAGTGCAAAGCCTGGCAGACATATCCTCACAGCTCTCTTCTTCCTCTTCTGGGTCTTCATCCCCAGAGTGAGACACCTCTGAAGAGTCATCTGGAACTGGATGACTAGTGCCTCTCATTTCTTTTGGGTGTGGTGGTGTTTTGTCCATGGTATGGGGTCTTTTGTCTGAGCCCATAGAATCAATTCTTTCCAGTAGTTTTTGAAACAACTGCACCACCACACTTTGAGATGTAGTGGACGAGCTGTCATTTATGGGGTCCTCATCTGTGGAGCTCGAGTTTAGATTAAAATCCCTTGGCTCGGTGTCCACCATACAGAGGGAACAAAGGTCCCCGATATCGGAAGACAAAAGAATATTGGGGCATTTTCTGCACATTCTTTGAGATGCAGTCATTGTTATTTTCTGAAAGACATAAATAAATTTGTGTGTTGTTTGAGAAATTAGTGACCTACTGATTATTCAGTTCACAGTAAAGTCACTATAAAAACATACTAGCTCACGCTTGTGAAAAAAGAATGCCTTGCAGTTTTACACTAGGCTTCTTTTTATATTTTGGCAGTGAAAGGATAAATTCCGCCTTTATTGCAGTGTTAAAATAAAGTCCCCCTAAGAAAATCACTGCTTAGACAGCTTTGCTTATAATTAGGGTACTATCTCCTTTAAAAAATGTCAGGGTGTACTTATATACATGGCACTGTTGCCTTATTAAGTGCAGTAAAAGATGTTGCCCCTTTAAGGAGGAAAAAAACACAACTTCCCAAGGACAAGAGCTGTGTCCCTTTAAATCTTTTGGCATGCTCTCTGGCAACCATCTTGGGAGAGGATGCACTATATGGAGGGCGCCATCTTGTGAGAGGAACACATATTAAGGACTCCTCCTGCTAGTCCCGAGTGTTGTCTCGGGCGGGCCACTCTCGCAAGACAGAGGAAGATTCAGAATGGAGGCTGCAACAACTCAGAGGCTCCTTGTAGTTTGGAGATGCCAGGAAAATGCCAAACCAGTCAGGGATTTGGTCAGGTGTCTCAGCAATTATGTGACTACGCAGCTGAGACTCTCCTGATGCTGGTAGTGGTCGGAATGGCGACAAGGACCACTTGCACCAGAAACTGGACAGAGAAGGAGGATGGAAAGTCCTGTAGGTAAGGACCATGGGGGAGCTACTAGGCACAAAAGCACAGTGCCAGAGTGGGTCCCTTCTGAGGTCGCGGTTGAACAAGGTATTGTCGAATGGGGAGGTAGTAAGGTAAATAAAGGTAGAGTACACACTAGCTGACAGCGATCACCAAACAGTGTGGTTTAATAGCGTGATGTATGGGGAGCCAGAGAAATCAGTTACTCAGGTGGTAACTTCAGGGGGGCAGACTTTGGGAGGATGCAGGAAGTACTGAAAGGGAAACTGGAGGGCATAAAGCAAGAGATGGATGCGGAGCAGAAATGGAATATTAAATGGGGGATTACAGAGGCAACAGAAGCATGCACCAAGACACAGAGTAAGAGGAGCAGAGCAAGAAAACCATGCTGGTCGAACAGCGAGGTAGTGGAGATGGTGAGAGCAAAACGAGAGGTGCACCAGAGGTATAGGAGGATGGGAAAGGAAATGGACAGAGAGGAGTATGCAAGATGGTCCAGGGAGGTGACCAGAAAGTGAGAGAAGCCAAGGCTCAGAGGGAGCTGAGATTAGCACAGGGAATTAATGGGGGATAAAGACTTTTTCAGATACATCAGGGAGAAAAGGAAGTGCAAGGAGAGAATAGTGAGGATAAAAAGGGGTGGGGAGTGGATGGAAAAGGGGGAGGAGCAGGCAGAAGCACTAAAGCTCCCTAGACTTATTCTGGAGCAACAATAAACCCTCATGACACCAATCTCAGGGGCAGAAATAGGGTCTATCATAAAGAATATTAAGGTGGGAAAATGCCCGGGCCCAGATGGCTTCGGTAGCGAATTCTATAAAGCATTCCAAGCAGAAACAGTACCCCTATTACAGAATGTTTTCAACCCGGTCTGGCTAGAAGGGAGGTGGTTCTCCCATCGTGGAACTACACCACTATCACGGTTATACATAAAGAGGGGAAGGACCCCAAAGAATGTAGCTCATACAGACCTATCTCATTATTAAATGTAGATTATAAGATCCTCACAGCCATAATAGCAGCTTGTGTAAACCCCCATATTACCAAACCTAATACACTTGGATCAAAGAGGTTTTATAGAGGGCAGACAAGCCCCTGAAGGGGTTAGATGAACTATTAACATAATAGACATAATTAATAGACAACACATGCCCTCATATATAATGAGCCTTGACACCAAAAAGGCATTCAACTGGGTCACTTGGAGCTTCCTATTTGCAGTCCTGGAGCGACTGGACTTTTCCCAGACATCCATAGAGATCATTAAAGCACTCTATGCATCCCCACAGGCATATGTAAGGGTCAACGGGGAGTTTCTCAGAGGTTCAGGCTTGGGAGGGGCATCCGACAAGGGTGTCCACTCTCACCACTCCTCTTTGCTATCTACATTGAGCCCCTGGCCCAAGCCATCAGAGAGGATGGGGGATCCAAGGGGTGAGGGTCGGGGACATGGAGCATAAGGTCTCACTTTATGTGGACGACATGTTACCTTACATGCCCAAACCAGAAGAGTCTCTCCCTAATCTGTGGAATCTTCTAGATAAGTTTGGCCGGTACTCGGGGATATGCCCTTAATAAACAAAAAACGGAAGTACTAAAGTTTTATTATAACCCATCCCCGCAGATTACCCAACTGGTCCCCCTTGAGGTGGAATTCCCCGAAATTAAAATATCTTGGTACTGTCATCACCAAAAATATTCCAACACTATTTACAAATAACTTTGACCCCTTAGTAAGTCAAATTAAAAAGGATATGGAGGGATGGGAACTCCTCAACCTACTCTTTTACGACAGAATTCAAACAGTTATAATGCATATACTGCCCAGGTATTTATACCTCTTTCAGTGTGTCCCCATCAAAATTCACCACAACTGACTACAATTATGGCAGAAAACTATCATGACATTTGTGAGGGCAAACAAAAGGCCCAGAATTTAAAAAGCACTTATGCTCATTAACAAAAAACACGGAGGAAGGGCACTACCAAATCTAGAGGACTACTACCTTGCAGTTCATCTTAGGAATGCCCTTTTCTTTGGTCGGCCCAAGATTATTTAGCCCATTGTAAAAATAAGGCAATAAAAGGACTGGGGGAGCCCCACTGGGGGCTAGGGTTAGAAATCCTAAATTGATACAACAGGATAATAACATATCCCTGATGACAGTTAGAAATACACTATGGGCGACCAGGAGTCTATGGGCTAAATATAAACTTGGAACTGAACTGTGGCCACTAAGATGGCTTGCATGGGACCCGGATTTTGCCCCATCGATTCTGGACCTCACCTTCAGGAAGTGGCAAAGGCTAGGTTTAACTACTCTTAAACAATTCATGGATGGGGATAAAATACTGACATTCTCCCAACTTAAAGAAATATTTAACCTGAGACGATCTGATTGTTTTAGATTTTTACAAACCAGAACTTATATTCAAACATTAAGGGCCCAAGAGACTCAGGGTTTTGCCCCGGGCAACCTGATGAATATCATGACAGAGATTCTCACTCATCAAAGAGTCAAAGGTCATGTTTTAGCCCTATATGGAGCTCTTAGAGAAAGGGGGCATGGCCACTCGGAGCATCTCAAAAAAAGATGGGAAGGGTTGACGGATAGAGAGTGGAAAACAATATTCTTACAAGCAAGTAAAGCTACATACTCTCCACGATGGAGAGAGTTTGAGTGGAAGGTCAGAACACGCTTCTTCATCACTCCAGTGATGAAGAACAGATGGGATGGAAATCATTCCCCAGCATGTTGGAGAGGATGCCAGGAACCAAAGGTTTCTCATCGCCATGTGTTTTGGCAATGTCCAAGCCTGACCCACTTCTGAAACCAAACTAGACAGGCGATGGGGGAAATCTTGATAATATGAGAGGACACTGCACCGAAACATATGGTCCTGGGACTACTGCCTAGACAGGTTAAGGGAAAAGATAAAATCTACCTCTGGAACATACTTATAACTGCCGCACATAAAACAATTACCAGAAAATGGCTGTGCTCTGAGCCTCCCACCATCCAGCATTGGAAGGAGAAAGTGCAAGAGATACAAGAGATGGAAGAGTTAACACACCAAATTAACTCTCGAACACAGTCCTTTATCCAAAAATGGACCCAATGGGAGATGTGGAAAGATACTTACATGGCGGGAGGGCCAGGAGGAGGGGAAGAGGGGTAGAAAAGGTACAAAAGAGCTTAATAAATTGTAAAATATCCTAAGATGAAACAAATGAAAAACTGTGCCAATGGTTTGTAATATAAATGACTCTCTCAGAATGGAATGTAAGGTGGAGACTCAGCCTGGAAAAGATGAGCTTCCTGTAAAATGAATCTTGTGTTATGGAAATGTAACTATGACCTGTGTACAAACATTCAATAAACTTGAATTTAAAAAAAAGAAGCACTGAATGAATACTTTTTCTCAGTGTTCACGGAAGAAAAGGGGAGACCGCTACCGCCATGGGCTGGGAGGGTAGGGACAGGGGTAGAGGAGGCGACAGATGGAAGAATTGAGGCAAGCAGAGTCCTAGAGGGACTGAGTGCACTGAAGGTAGACAAGGCAGTGGGGCCAGATGGTATCCACCCCAGGGTGCTGAGGGAGATGGAGGTGTTGGGAGAGCCGCTGGTGGATCTGTGCAGCACCTCACTGGAGTCAGGATGTGTGCCACTGGACTGGAGTATGGCACATGTTGTGCCATTACACAAGACTGGACCAAGGGATGAGCCGGGTAATTATCATTCGGTAAGTCTCACCTCCATAGTGTGCAAACTCATGGAAACGATACTAAAGGAAAGACTGGTGTCATACCTGGAGGACAGTGGCCTCCAGGATGTGAGGCAGCATGGCTTCATTTCAGGGAAGTCTTGTCAAACCAACCTGATACAATATTATGACTGGGTGACAGGTGAGTTGGACAAGGGTCATGCGATGGATGTTCTTACTTGGACTTCAGCAAGGCTTTCAATTTTGTGCCTCATGGGCGGCTTGGGGGGAAGCTAACTTTTATATGGGTAGGGGCAAAAATGATGAACTGGATTACAAGCTGGCTGAGTGGCAGGCTGCAGCGGGTGGTGGTGAGAGGGGAACTCTCAACTCCAAGACCGGTGATGAGTGGGATGCCATAGGGCTCTGTGTTGGGGCCAGTATTATTTGGGCTCTTCATATCAGACATTGCTACACGAGCTGGTGAGCAGCGTAAGTCTGTTCACAGTGGTGGATGGAGGGGAGGTATGGAAGCAGCTGCAGGGGGACCTAAGCAAGCTAGAGGAGTGGTCAGAGAGGTGGCAGCTGGGGTTTATGCAAAGAAGCGTAAGGTTATGCACTTTGGGGTGAAGAACCCATGGAGAGAATACTGGCTGGGGGGGGGGGTTAAGCTGGGGATCACTGAGGAGGAGAAGGACCTAGGGGTAATGATAACAGGGACCATGAACAACACTGCCCAGTGCAGGAGAGCAGCTGCAAAAGTGAACAAAATGCTGGGGTACATAGCGTAGGGTTTTTCGACCAGGCGAAGAGAGGTGATCTTGCCCCCTTACAGATCACTGGTAAGGCCGCACTTAGAGTATTGTGTGCAGTTTCTGAGGCCATACCCAAAGCGTGATATCAGGCGACTGGAGGGGGTGCAGAGGAGCGCAAGAAAAATGATTTGTGGCATGGAGGGGAGAGATTATGACAGCAGGCTGGGAGACCCAAATATGTACACCCTGGAGGATAGAAGGGACAGTGGGGACATGATAGAGACATTCAAGTATCTGAAGGGAATCAATAAGGATGGGGCAGATGGGGTCTTTAAGTTAAGGAGGGGAAGGGTCACCAGGGGGCATGGGCTAAGAATAGAGGGGGGAAGATTTAGGAAGGAAATAAGGAGACACTATTTCACAGAGAGGGTGGTAGCAAAATGGAAAGCACTACCAGAATGGGTGGTATCATGTAAATCTGTAAACAGCTTCAGAAACGGCATGGGACAGGGAACAGGGAGAGTGAGGGTGGGGAGTGTGGGGTGGCAGTGGAATGACAAAGGGAGGGGTGGGCAGCTGCAAACTAAGGGTGCTAGCTGCACACTCGATCAGATTTAGATAGACAGGGTGGTCTGTTTCTGCTGGCACGTTTGTATGTTCATATGTTCGTAAGGTAAACTGCGACCTGCAGGGTAAAACCGGACACAAAACGGAGCAATAAGTTCCCCTGCTAATGGCACTGCAACCTTGGCTGACTAAGATAAGCCGAGGTGGTGCACTCTTGGTCTGGATGCAGGCCTTGGGGGTTGGCCACTACACCCTACCTCGGCAGAACAAGGTAAACAGAGGGGGTTCAAAACTCAGCAATATCAGAGAATATAAAGACATACCAGCACATAGAGAAAACCACAGTTTGCAATAAAAAGCTGAACTGACGCACCATGAAATCTAAATTGGATATGTAGCAGATAATTAAGGTAACAGCACTAAATAAAGCACTAGCTGTGCTGTAAACATAGTTAGCGATAAGTCAAATTCTGTAAAGTTGCTAAAATAGTGTAAAAAAGGGAGTTTATATTCTTACCTAAGGTAGTTTAGCAGAGCCAAGTACAAACATGACCAGCCTTGGACGATGCACAAAAAGAACTGAGGATTCTGGGAGCTACAAGGGAGGAGACAGATACAAGGGAGGAGACAGATCAGATTTTGAATCTGGAATTTCTTTTGTGCATCAGCCTATGAGAAGAGCGCGTGATAACCCATGTGTTGAAACACGGAGTGCTGTAAAAAGGTGTGCTAGATAAGCAGACTTACACTGAGTCTTTCAAGGGGTAGGATTTTACTCACGTTTGGAAGTCTACTGCATGTGATGGCTGCAGCTTTCTTATTATCATATCTTTATCTTAAGTATAGGAACTTGATTTGTGCTGAGTGTTGGTAATTACTCTCTTACTTAATGGTCTTTAACAGCTGGTAGTGTGTAAATGCCAGGCCTTTATCTAAAAGGTTACATTGATTTTTCCCCTTTCATCTTACTGTGATGCTGAGATGACACAATTTTATTTCATTCACTTCATACTAAATAAAGAGATAGCTCTGGGACCACTTATAGCAAGTCTAGACAGTTGTTCTAAAGTTTTCAAATCAGTATGTAGCCACGTCTGCTGTTTTAGCATGTGCTGGGAAACTGACTTACTGTAGCAAACACTCAAAACACTCAGAACTTCTGTAAGATTACTATACCTTCATGTAAGTGTCAGGGAATGCTTTTGTGGCAGCAGTGTTACAACCAAGAGGCATGAAATAACTTGTCTGTTTTTAGGACATAGGCATAACAACTGGAACAAACACCTTGTTCTTAATACAATTCACACTGCATTAAAAGTCGTGGGTAAAATAAGTGTTTAAAGAGATACAAGATGCTTTAAACAGAAAATGGAAGAAAGTCAGAAGGTTGAGCCTCCTTTTTCAATCATCATCTGCAAGATTAGGTATTATAAAAAGTGCCCTGTATTTTTAATATCTTGCACATACCAACTCTCTTTCTGTGATTAAGATTTATTTTACATTTTTGCTTTCATTTCTCTGATATAATAACTGATTACCAGAGTGGCTGTCAGGGACCTATCATCCTTTTGGTCCACTGAATCTTGACTTCAAAGCTGGAATTTATCTGACCCAACACTAAACATGGCTCAAATAATGTTTCAGGAGCAGATACTTGTCTTAAAAAATGTATTATGAACTAGGGATCGAAAATCTAGGAAGCTGATTGGCTGACAGCTCTTTGAAGCCATGATGATATCTAGCTACATCATCACGGCTTCAAAAAGCCTCCAGCTACCAGCTCCTTGCCCACAACAAATCATTCCAACAGCAAAGGGCAATCACTTCAACCAGCTACTCACTCGCTCCGACGGAAATCGCAGTTTCGACAGCAGCACTGAGTGTCACAAATGGACGAGTACTCCATGATAATTCAAAACAATATCGTTTTTGGCACCCTCAGTAAAACTGCTGAAATTTATTAATACAGACAAAGCTGCTATTTATTTTTTTTAAAGGAAGCGTTGCTGCGTGCGTGCAGCTTTATGTCTCCCTTACACTCTCTCTCTCTCTCTCTCTCTTTTCAAAAGCGCGCACTTGGCTGCCCATTTGCTTCACGTACTAACGCTTACACTTGTAACATCTTCCTGCGTTTATCAGCTGGCAGGACAAACACCGACTAACTTACCGATGTATTGGAAACTCCTGAAGTGTCCCTGCTAGTCAGTCCACTCCCTTTCAAACTGTGACTTCAATCCTCTCATGGCTCCAATGATACTGACTGTTTCACATATGTGGTTGCACCAGGAACTTTCTTATTCCCCCCAAAAAAGGCACCCATATAAATAGGATGGCTCCTAACCACACTATATCTTTTTGGGGGGGGAGACAATGTTCACAGCTGCACCTCCTCAACCAACTTCAATTACAGCAGAACCACCTGCTGGCCAGAGCCTCCAGGAACTATTTTCTTAGAAGGTACTGCTCCAACATCCCCAAAGCATCGCTTTCAAAAGGTTTTAAAACTTTTTTTAATTTTTACTGAAAAAAAAAAATTAACCAAGTTCATAATAGCAATAAGTCACTCCAAGGTGTATTATATCATGGGATATCGTCACTTCTCGGACGGTTGGACGCACTCGGCCTGCGGCCTCGTGCCCAACCACCCAAGGCATGACGATATCCCATGATATACCACACCCTGTCATGCCTTATTGCTTAATTATATAATTATTATCATATTATTGGAGTTAAAAACTATATTTTGAGGCCGGCCCAGTGGCGATGAGGGTTGAGGCGCTGGACGCCACACTTCGCGCCGGCGACCCGTGTTCAGGAATGGACACGGGCCGCCAGGGGTCGGCAGGGGCAGGGTAGGATGAAGCATTCAGAGGACTGCTCTTCTTCCCTGGGGAGAGGGGTATCGCGGCACCGATACCTGAGTGCCCTCTAGCGGAGACTGGGGAGCAAGGTATATGGGCGTGCACATGGGGGGAGTCGGGTGCAGACGTCTCGAGGGGAGCATGCACGGGAGCATGTGCGGGCCACTGCTGATGTCATCGTGATGCACTGCCCTGACGCCTCGCCGCCTTCGATGTGCTCCCAGGCTGGCTCCCCAACCCGAACCGACATTAAGGACACAGGTAAGTGCTGCAACCCCACCCTGGGGGGTAAGCCAGGGGGCATGGGGGAGTGCAGCTCATGTGGGTGCAGGAGGCAGCGGGGGACGTGACCAGGGCTGAAATTGAGTGCAAGGCTGGCCAAAAAAGTAAAGTAAGAAAAAAAAACCCTATATTTTGAGATTATGGACAGATTCTAGACCACCCTCTGTGGGCAAATAGTTAAAAGAAATTGGAGAAGCTAAAAAAGTTTGAAAACTTTTACATGGCATAAAAAGCAATGTCTCAGATTTTGAAAAAAAAATCATGAAGCCTATGTACAACACTAGGCATTTCAGACCACAGTTAAGCTGTCTTGTATCCATTTTGTTTGAATAGAAATCTTAATAGTATCTTTCATGTGTTTCCTAACTTCTTTAAATCCACAGATAGAGTTCATGGAAGCATGATTCCTTACACCAAATCGTACTTAAAGTACATCCCGTGAATCCATATTTTCACATGTAAACTGGCAAAGCTTTGCTCACTCTCCTTCCTTCTACTTCTTTGCTTTTTTCTACCATTATACTTCTCCTTTTCTTGTTTCTTCTTTTAGTCAATTCTCTCTAAAAGGAAATATAATATGAAAACAGTTTTCCTTGTAGTTACAAATCTTTAAGAAGCATTATTATTTTACTTAAAGGAGAATCCTCACCTCCCTTGCAGTAATGCTGCAGGACCATTAGGTCCCAATTAAAGAAAAACACATTAGGAGATCATTTTTTAATTGACTTACTGTCTTGTAGTTTAATTTCTTATCTGGTTAATCCTTTGATCCTCTGCCCAACATGCTAATAAACTATCCTTCCCAATGTCCCCCACAGCCAGCCCTCTGATGATGCAACTGACGGACTGAGCAATGGTAACGTCTATGTGCTGGCAAGTCACTTAGTTAGCATTACTGCGAAGGAGTGCATGTATGCGCTTATCCTACTGGTTATGATCGTGCTAAGCTTAATGTGATTGGTACCAGTAGAATAAACACGATTATGTGCTCCTTCACACTAATACGAGCTAAAGTGACTTGCTGGCTCATAGACATCTGCTACGGCTCAGTCCCTTAGTCTCATCATTAGAGGGCTGGCCATGAGGGACACTGGGAAGGATATTGTATTAATATGGTAGGTAGAGGGTCGCAGGAGCAATCAGATAAGAAATTAAATTACAAGCCAGTAAGTAAATGAAAAAAATTTAGCTGCTAATGTGCTTTTCTTAATCAGGACATAAAGGTCCTGCAGCTTTACTGCAAGGCAGGTGAGGAGTCCTCTTTAAGAATAACATGAGATTAATGTAGAAGTATTACACTGATACAGGAGTAGTGAATTTATGTGCTTAACCTCAACATTACTGTGATCTTCCCTTGTCAATCTTCACCATTCATTACTGCTGGGTGTAAGCCCGAAGCGTGCACCCGAGGAGTTTTTTTTTATTAGAGGAGTCAGTGCGTTGGCGCTGCCCCGAAGAGTGATGTAATCGCGTGATGCGTGAGGGTGACTGTTAGGCCGCAGACCCTTCTCCATCCCAGTTCTGTCTCTCCCGCCATCGAGGCTGCACCTGCTGCGCAGGGCTGTTCATAGTACTGCATCTTAGGCTGCATTTTTCTTGAAGTCGCCAAGCTCCTTCATCCCGGTTTTTCTCAACGTCATTGACCAGTAAGACCGTTCTGTTTCTTTTATATTTCGACGCCGCTGAGAACTGTACTGTTTTTTTCCTTGATTGTTTCGCATCATGTCAGGTTCGGGGGCAAAACCCAAGTCTAAGGTAGGCCATGCCTCTATGCGTTGGTACCTTTATGGCTGGCAGTTTTCCGTCACGGACCATCATGATGTTTGTCTTCGGTGCCTGGGATCCTACCATGATATGGATCATTGCGATGCCTGCTTCTCCATGAACGCTGCAGTGTTAGTCCATAGATGTAGTTGGTGAGCTTGCCAACTGAGGACGATGTCGCACGAGGGCCTCCCAGGCCAGATCTCTTGACCCTTCCTCCGGGTCCCCTCCCGGGTCTATACGGCCCGGCAAGGAGGGAACCTCCTCCACTTCCAGCCTTGCCGAGGAGGAGGAGGTTTCTTCTTTGGTGCAGGAGGAACGGTGTGATCCCTCCTGGGGTCATGCCATTGGCGCTGTCCTGGCAGTTACGTCCTCAGAGGTGCAGGCTCCCCTGGTGTCGTGGCCCCCGGTGTCATGGCCTTCGGTTGCGAGGCCCGGCTCTGGTGGACCCTCGTTCTTGTCTGCCCTTGTCACCTTGGAGTCTGGCACTGCACGCGGTGCCAGTGACTCGGGCGGGGCCATTGGCGGTGCCGTTTTGGGTCTTGGCACCGTTCACGATGCCAGGGACTCGGGCGGCACCATTGGTGGTGCTGTTCTCGGTCTTGGCGCCATCTGTGCTGCCGGGGACTCAGGCAGCGCTGTTCACGATGTGGCCTGGGTTCCTGGCACCAACAGAGGTGCGGCTGACTCTGCTTGTTTCGTTGGTGTCGCGGCCTTCGGCGGTAGCAGTCCTGGTGCCACCTCTGAGGAGGTTCCTGTGGTTGTTGCGATGGAGCTTTCCCTTGTCGTTTCCTCCTCCTCAGAGGACGATTCAGGGGAGGGCCCAGACCAGCGACTGGAGTCTTCTGACTCGGAACCTCCTGTAGGTCGCAGGGCTAGACGTTACAGTGTTCCTCTCCCTGAGTCCCCAGAGTTGATCAACCTGGATGATTCCATGGCTGGGGTGGCTTGGAGTCTCCTGCGGTGGACCCTTCGGGAGTTCCGGAGAGGATGCCCTCTTCTCGGGGGTCCCAGGCAGCTTCCGTCCCCGGTGCTGCTGGGGTCCTTTGGCAGAGGAAAGAGGACTCTGCATCGGCGAGTTCCCTTTGGGGTGTCACTCAGCAGGGACCTCCACCACTGGTTATGAGGAAGAGGGCTGTTTCAGAGTCCGAAGGATTGAGGGGTAGAGGTCAGCAGTGGCAATGATCCCCCACCGCTCTGCGGGGTGTGGGGAGGAGTCACAGGGCTGATCCTCGCCTTTCTCTTAAGGTCTGTACAGTGCCTTCTGGTGGCGGTTCTGAGGGTTGCCCTTCTGGACTCATGCAATCCCAGGCGCGTCACAGGGGAGATTCCCCTTCAGGGCTCTTCCTGGAGTTGCCTCTTTCCCTCTCTACTATGCAACCCGGTATGGTTTCAGGGTCCCCAGTCTTGGCGGCATCACAACCTGGATCCCAGAGCCCTGGCAGAGGCCAGGCATGTGCCATTAGGTGCCCATCACCCATCCCTCTGCAACCACCTCCCTCTCTCCCAGGCCATGTTGGGCCCACTGGGCCATTAACTTGGAGATGTTCAGAGCTACTGCAACGACCTTCCCGACCTATGTCAGGGTCATGGACGAACAGGTTTTCCGCCTGTCCCCCCGCCGCAGGAGTCTTCTGAACATTCGAGCTCCACTTCCTCCTCATCTTCCACCTCTGAGGAAGAAGAACTTTCTGTCCATCTTTCCTCTGAATCTGATTTCACTGACTAATAGCGTTTCCTTTCGAGGATGGTTTTGGAGCTTCATATCTCCTACATCCGCAGAGACAATACCGAGCGGCAGACCCGTGATTTCCTTAGTGAATTCAGCACTCGCCATCTGGTGGTGCCTTCCTGGCCAGTCCCCTTCCAGGAGGCATCTATCTGCACCTGGCAGTTTCCAGCCACTCCTTCTTCAGCCACAGGAAACTGCAGGAGACGGTATTGTGTGCCCCACGAGTCTCTAGGTTCTCTGCCTCACCCGCCTTCGGGTTTGACATCCCTAGACACTCCTTCTGGGCCTCGGCGCCTGGTACATGACAGGCCTCTGGATTCAGATTCTGCTGAATTCGACCGGTGGGGACGAAGAGTTTTCTCTTCTGGTCATGCGTTGTTATGCATCTCATCTCATCAGGCTCACTACACTGTTTACAATAGGCATCTGTGTTCGATGCTGGCTCAGGTGTTAGCCTCTTTGCCTAACTCAGAGCAGTCTAAACAAGCCATTGCCCTCTCTGCGCAGGGTCTGGAGCTTGCAAGGCACCAAGCGAGGGCATTCTATGATGCCAACAAGGTGGCATCCAGACTAGTAGGGACAGCGATCTGCATTAGGCGGACGGCATGGTTTAATCTGTCCAGACTGTCACCCATTGCCCGGCGTAGGGTGGCTAACTCTGCCTTCCGGGGGACCCGCCTTTTTTTCTGCAGGGCAAGGAGGCTTCTTCAGGGGCAACCTCCCTCCCTCAGCCCACAGGGGACACCTCCTCCTCCTCACCCACCTTAGACTTCCTAGTCTATTGGTTAGGGTCTCCCCCTTTCTACTTCTCACCAGTAGGAGGCTGAGGGATCTGTTCCCTCAGGGTTTGTCCACACTCCCTTCGGGGGGCTTGGTACTCACGCAGCAGTAATGAATGGTGAAGATTGACAAGGGAAAATATGAAAATGACATACCTACCGTAATTCTTGATCTTCTCTTGTATCTTCACCATTCATTACTGATTCCCACCCACCTTCCCCTTACAGGCCTCCTTCTTCAGCATCTCCCCCTCCCAGCTCATTCCTCCTCCTTCTTCGTTGGCCTTTAAGAAAAAAAAAAAACCCGTCTTGATTTTCCGTTTTTCTGAATGGATCCTATTTCCTCAAGGTAAGGGGGAATGAGTGAAATTTATTCTATCCTGAGGGAACTCTTTCTGATTGCCCTTGGGGATGACCTCTTGGTTTTCTTAACCATGTTGTTCAATTCACAGTTGAAGGACCATCCCTCTGTGGCTCGGTCATTTTTGTCCTGGTCCCTCTGGCATGTCTTAATCTTCTTTTGTGTCAGTTTCTTCTGGTTGGTGCTTTCCTGGCACTTCAATTACCTTGAGCTGATACTATTGCCTTGCCTTCGGGGAGTCCAGTTCAGTTCCCACTCTATCCTTTTTCGTAAAGGGGTGCCCTCTGTAGAGCTCACCCCCTCCCCACTCACATCTGTGTTAGTACTTAACAAGGTGCTAGAGGACCTCTTCCTCTTCCTCTTCCTAGTTGGGCACTCTCTTTCTGGAACAGAATTCTGCCTCGGCAGTCTGTGAGCTCTCGGCTAGAGTTTAAGGGGTTGGAATGACGGGAGGACAGAGAATCTGCCCTTGTGTCCAATCTGTGCAGCCAGTTCGGCTGAACCTTCTTTTCAGTCCTATCAAGAGGGATCCTTGCTCCCTTGTTTTGGTTCCGAGCTTTTAAGCCTTAACCCAATATGTCAGTGGGCAGTGTTCTCCCCCTCCCAACATCCCTTGTTCTCTCCCTCTCCTCTTCTTCTTCCTTTCTCTCCTTTTCTTCATCTGTTCCTCCCTTGGAGCCGCCCCAGAAGTGAGGCCCTGCAGTCCCTTAGGGTAGGCATTTTCTCCTTTTTCTGTGCTGTTCCAGCTTATGCCTTTTTCTGTTTATATCCTTTCCTTTTTCTATCCCTTGACTCTCTTGCCTCGCTCTTTTTTTTCTTATCCTTATTTCGCCTCTCCGGCTAACAGAACTGGGATGGAGGAGGAGTCTGCAGTGCCTAATGGCTGCCCCTCGTGCATCATGCAGTGTGTCACTCTTGGGGGCGGCGCCGTTGGCGCTGACTCCTCTAAAAAAAAAAAAAAACTTCCATGGCGGATGCGTGCCTCCGGCTTACACCCAGCAGTAATGAATGGTGAAGATACAAAAATATCAAGAATTACGGTAAGTACGTAATTTTCATATATTGTAGTTGATGTTTAGGTTACTTTTGTTTTTTGTAATTTGTTGAATGCATTTCAAAAAAATGCAATGTTATAGTTTGTGTGTTTTAGAATTCCCAGTAAACTATTCATAAAAAAGAATCCACATGCAAACACATTAGTCAGTGTGAATTTCCAGGAGAGACACAACTGTGATCCCAGTTGCCTCAAATTCATTGCATTGGAATGCGTACGTGTTGGCAAAAGAGGGGGTAGTGGATTGATAAGACTTCTTCAGAGAGACATATTGGATCTTTACCTTGAAAACTTTGAGCCCAGAGGGCCTAAACAAGGAATGGGACTTAAAGCCATTCTTGATATAAAACAGGCATGCACATGAATCTGTTGAATAAAGGACTAGAGCTTGTGTATGAGTAAGTATAAAATATCTGTTGTTTTTTAATTAGTAGTACACTACCACATTGCTTTGTATGCTTTTTCTGCTTCTATCTCTCAGTACTTCATTTATTTCTATTAAACATGGATTTATTTTGTGGAGGCACAAAGTGATTTTGTACATAGTTTATCTGCTAGATTTTCAGATCTCACATAAGTTACTGAGGGGGCTGAACCAATGTGATTAATCAGTCCTTGATCAGTACGTAGGATCTTCCATTTCTAACAGGTAATATTGGTGACTCTGTGAGAGGGCCTATTAAATTTGGTCACAAATACTAGTCATCAATTATCTGTATTCCTAATTCTGGGTGTTAGCAGCGAATCTCTCTCTCTTGGGATTCTGCCTTACTGAAAGTTTCCCAGAAGAGGTTAGTCTGATAACCTCTCTGCTGGAATTGGGTGATGAGTTCTTTGGACTGTTCTCTGAATGATTGAATATTGGAGCAGTTTCTCTAGAGATGGAGAATTGTCCATAGGGGATACTATCTTTTAGTTCACAGGGATGAGCTGTGGATGCTAAAAGCAGAGCATTTCCAGCAGTGGCCTTTCTGTAACCTTCCATTACTAAGGCATGACCCACTGCAATGAGAGTTAGATCTAAAATGTTTATTCTGTCTGAGCTGAAGTTGGCAGTGAATTTCCAATCACAGTTGTTTTGATTGAGCCATGCAATTAAACCTTTTACATCAGGCATATCACCCTGCCAAATAATTAATATATCATCATTATATCAATACCAGTGATATAAGTTATGCACAAAAGGGTTAGTATCAACTTTGATAGGAGGGAAATGGGCATGAGTCTGTTTTCTGTGAAGAGAGTCAGGAAAGCACTTACTTAAAAGTAGACAAAGCTATGAGATCAGATGGGGTATATCCAAGGGTGCTGAGGGAGCTCAGGGAGGTGCTAGCTGTACCTTTGACAGATCACTGGAGACCGGAGTGGTCCTAGAGGACTGGAGAAGGGCAGATGTGGTCCAACTTCACAAAAGTGGTAGCAAGGAAGAGGTGGGCATTTATAGGACTGTTAGCCTGACATCGGTGATGAGTAAGTTAACGGAAACAATATTAAAGAAAGGCAGCATGGTTTCACAGAAGGAAGATCATGACAAACAAATCTGATAGATTTCTTTGACTAGGTGACCAATGAGCTGGATCCGTGAGGAACGGTGGACATGGTATACTTGGATTTCAGCAAGGCTTTCGACACCGTTCCACATAGAAGGCTGTAAAAAGCAAGTTGGGTAGCTTGGGAGTGGATAATAAGGAGGTAACCTGGGTAAGAAACTGGTCAGCAGATAGGAAACAGAGGGTAGTGGTAAATGGATTGTGCTTCAAGGAAGAGAGAGTGACCAGCGGGATACCTCAGCGATCAGTGTTGGGACTGGTCCTCTTCAATGTCTTCATAAGTGACATAGTGTAGGAACTGGAAGGGAGGGTTTGCCTCTTGGTGGAATACACCAAGATCTGTAACAGAGTAGACACTCTGGGGGAAGGGTGGAAAGAAGGTGCAGGGATCTGAAAAGACTGGAAGAGTGATAGGGTAGCTGGGTTTTAATGCAATAAAAATACAGAATAATGCACCTGGGTGCTAGAAATCTGGGAGTGGACAACACACACGACCACAAGGACCAAGGGTCCCGTGCTTGATCCTGCCGTCTACTCATTTTCTGTTTTCCCCTTTTTTTTTTTATCAATCAAGTCTTACTCTTTTTCGCAAATAGAACGTTTTCACATAGGTCATCCAGTTTCAATCAAGCTATTAAAAATATCCACATATTACTGTAAAAAAAAAAAAAAAACACCCTGCCCTTTTTTGCACATAGAATATTTTCGCACATTGGTCATCCACTTTCGATCAACCTATTAACAGTATTCCATGTATCATTACTGTGAAAAAGAAAATACAGCCTGCTGCACCTACTTCTTCTGTGGTGAAGAGGACAATGCACAGGCCCACAAGGACCAAGGGTTCCAGACTTGAACCTACCCTCTAGGCAAGGCAAGGCACATTTTATTTTTCAGGCACCCAATCCCAGAGGCTCTGGGCATCGTACAATCAAAATACATCAAGAAAAACAGTTAAAACATAACAATTAAAATACAAAACATATCAATTAAGAATACTTAAAAGCAGACCACCCAAAATGGGAGGCCTGACCTAGCAGCAGATTCCTGAAGGGACCATTCTTCCAGAATGTCTCAGGAACAGTATCTAAAAGACAGTGTCTGAGAATATCTGGCTGAATAAAAAGGTCTTGAGGCAGGCTTTTTTTTTTTTAGTTTTTGTTGACCGGGTAAGTACACTAGACAAATTCTTGCCTATTTTCAGGCACGAACCGGGGGGAGGGGGATACAGATGAATGCTAACCAACCTTGAACCAGATTAAGCTGTTGGTGATATTTTTAGTGAATGGGGGAAATTTGGTCAGGGCACTGGGGACATTCTCCTACTCTTTTCGAGAAGTGCCATGGGATCTTTAACATCCACCTGAACTACCACCAGAACAGGCTTTAAATGCCTCAATTGAAGGGGTCTCCCTTACTGATGGAGAGAGTGAATTCCACAGGATGGGCCGGTGACACTGAAAGCTCTGTCACCAGCAGTTTTTAACCTTGTCCTGGAAATCACAAGGAGGTCCCTAGAGAGGGACCAGTGGGAGCGGACCAAGGCAGCAGGTGTTAGAAGGTCTGACAGGTAGCCAGGGCCCAGTCCATGTTGGGCCTTAAAGGTGAGCAAGTCCACCTTAAAGAGAACCCTCCACCGAACTGGCAGCCAGTGCAGTACACGCCGCACCGGCGTGATGTGACAGTATTTTGGCTGTCCAGTCAACAGTCTGGCAGCTGCGTTCTGCACTGGCTGCAGTTGGCGGAGGGTGCCTCCTGAGACTCCGAGGTAGTGTGCATTACAGTAATCAAGCCTTGCTGTTATGAAGGCATGTATCGAGGTGGGGCAGTCCATGGGCAGAACAGGGTGTTTGATCCTAGTGATATTCCTCAGATGGTAAAAGCTGGTCCAGACAACGGATGACACCTGAAATTCAAGTGTCAGTCTGCTGTCAAGGATAATGCCAAGATCACGCACCCTAGAGGAGGCCTTCAATGTCACAGTCCCCAGAAACAGTCCAGTCTTTGCACTAGAGGCCACCCTATCATGCCTCTTGTTCGACTCCACCACCAATACCTCGATCTTATTGGTCTTCAGTCACAACCAGCTAGAGGCCATCCAGTCATTAATCTTGGCCAGGCAGTTATTCAGTACATCCACTGCATTGGATGTCCCAAGGGCAAAGGATAGATACAGCTGGATATCATCGGCATAGCAGTGAAAATCCAGACTGTACTTTCTAATGATTTCACCCAGGGGCAGCATATACAGGGCAAACAATAATAATAATAAACTTTATTTTTAAGCGCCTTTCAAAATTATTAAGGCACTGCACAAAAATCAAACACATGATCATATAAACACAGACAACAGTTAACCAGAATAACAAATCCAAGCAACTATGCATCACAGAAAAGCTTTGATACAGAAAAGTTTTAAGTGCCTGTTTAAATCCCCCCACAGTCGTGCACTCCCAAAGCTGGTGGGGTAGAGAATTCCAGAGGGTAGGTGCCACGAACATAAATGCATGGGCCCCAGAAGATTTCAAAGTTGCCCTCGGAATCTCCAGCAACCCCTCTTCAGCTGTTGCACAGGGCAGTAGGGAACAAGAAGCTCTTTCAAGTAATCAGGACCAAGTCCATGTAGGGCTTTATAAGTCAGTAAACCAACTTTAAAGGTGATCTGCCACTGAATCGGCAGCCGGTGCAGATCGTGCAGCATGGGGGTAATATGCAAGGAACGAGACATCCCCGTCAACAATCGAGCTACAATGTTCTATACTTGCTGCAAGCAGCAGATATCAACCCCAGGAAGCCCTTGGTATATGGAGTTGCAGTACTGGTGACAAGACCGAAACCTGAGGTACTCAATAAGACAGAAGGCTAGGGGAGGAGAAGAAATTCCCCATCACAACCCTTTACCTCCTGTTTGTCAGATAGGATTCAAACCAGCAGATGACAGTGCTGGCAAGTCCACAAAATTCCCTCAGGCAGTCAAGCAATACACAGTAGTCCACCATGTCAAAAGCTGAGGAGAGATCAAGGAGAATGTGAATTGTCCCCTTTCCTCAGTCTCTTGCCCTGAGGAGATCATTATGCACCTGAACTAGTGTGGTTTCCATACAGTACCTGGCACGAAACCCAGACTGGAGAGGCTCATAGATATCAAAGGCCACGAGGTGTTCCTCGAGCTGCTGTGCCACAATCTTCTCTACAACCTTTCCCAAAAATGGAAGGTTGGACACAGGATGGTAATTCGCCTTGATGTCAGGGTCTAATGATGGTTTCTTCAGAAGGGGTCTCACCAGTGCCTTCTTCAAGGCATCCGGGAAGAGCCCCTCTGACAAAGAGCACCGGACAATCAAGGTGAACACCGGGCCTACCAAGTCAACACATCCCGTTAAGAAATGCGCTGGCACTGGGTCCAGTTCACAATATGTGTGCTTCAACCTAGAAACAACCTCAATAACCTCGGCCACCTCCACTGGTTTAA